>CM031372.1:105428343-106090259 GCA_018208015.1 Medicago ruthenica | reverse complement strand
GGGGGAGAAATATGTGTCTGTTTTAGAAGCTGTTCAACAGTTTAGGGGGAGTTGGAGTTTCTGATTGGTCTGTTTCAGGGGGAGTTCCTGAGTATCTGTTCAGTTGTTACTACAGTTCAGAAGTCAGGGGGAGAGCTGTTGTGATGTGCTGTGTTTCATGGGGAGTTTCCTGTCAGAAACTGATGAGTTTGTGCTTCAGGGGGAGTTTACTTGTGTGCTTCAGAAACTGAGTAGTTGTTTGTGTGCTTCAGAAACTCAGTAGTTGTTTGTGTACTTCAGAAGCTGTTGTGGTTGTCTCAGAAGCTGAAGCTTTCAAGGGGAGTTGTGTACTTCAGAAGTTGAAGCTGTTTGTGTTAACATAGCATTTTATCCGCTGCTGACTCTGGTGCTATGTTTAAATATGTGTAGTTCTTCATGGTTGAGTACTAATGTTGTGTGAAGAACTTGTCTTTGTGGTCAATTTGATTTTAGCCAAAAATTTGCCAAAGGGGGAGATTGTTGGATATTTGAATGTTGGCTACATGTTTGGTAAAATCAAAATGTGCAAGCAATGCGTCCTCAGAAGCTAATTTGTGTCTTCAGAAGCTGGAAACTGGTCTTCAGACGCTGGTACTGTTCATCAGAAGCTGAACTGGTCATCAGACGCACTGTTCAGACGTTGACTTTGGTTGACCTTCAGAAGCAACTGTTCAGACGCTGACTTTTGTTGACCTTCAGAAGCACTGTTCATCAGAAGCTGCATTTCAGAAGCTGGTTTCTGCGTCTGAATTCTGTTAAATCTTTCACAATATCTTTTGAAGATTTAATTGAAGATTTATCCAAGCTTCATTTCTAGAAGGAATTATTTTTGGCACAAGATATGTTCTGAAGATTTGATTCAATTATTTGTGAATATATTTTCAAGGAAATCTTTGGAAAATATATTTCTGAATAAATAAGAGCTTCTATTTGCTTCTAAAATAATTCTGGGAGTATATCTTTGAAGATTGTGTTCAGAATTATGTTGCTGCTGAAGACTATTTAAAGAGGGAATTGCTATTGGAGATTTCACGAATCAAAAACCAGAAATTAGAGTTTTAGAGTTTTAGTGTTTTTGAGTCTGTTAAGCTTAGTGCTTTGTTTTTGTGTACCACTCATTTGTTAGAGTTGGTTGTTTTGTTTAGAGTTGTTAATCACTTAAAGCTTTTAAGCACAAGTGAATGTTTTTTTTTTTTTGAAGAGTGTCTTCAATTTGTTGTTTTTGTTGAGTCTGATAATCACTGGGTTGTGATTACTTGGTTGGGAAGTAAGTGGGTTCTTATATCTAGGTGTTCCTAGGTAGAAATCTATACGGGTAGTGATTAAGTGATAAGGGTGGAAAAACAGGGGCTGTGAGTTGAGTCTTAGAATTAATACTACTTAGTGGATTTCCTTCCTGGATTGGTATCCTCCAGATGTAGGTGAAGTTTGCACCGAACTGGGTTAACAAATATCTTGTGTTCCTTTACTTTTTGCACTTTAATTTTCTGCTTCTGAACTTTAGTTTTCATACTCTGTTTTACTGGTTAAGATCCAGGTCCTGCCAGAATTTCAGGGACGAATGTATCAGAGATGTTTTGAGGAAGGGCGTTTTGGTAAATCGGGGGCCAAGGCTATATAAAGCCATTTTCCCTTATAACTTTTATTCCCTTTTCTCTCTAAAACATTTTCTCTCCACATCTCTACAACCCCTCCCAATTCTCTTCACCCAAATCCTTCCAACCTTCACCAATCACCTTTCCATATGTTTAGATTGCCAGCAAGCACAATCTAGTGATTCTTGAGCCATTAGAAGGCAAGGAAAGCAAGAAAGGAAGAAAGGGCAAAGCTAGGGTTTTGAGTAAGATTTTGGCAAGAACCAAATCAAACCTCAAGGTGAGTTCCTTTAGACTAGCCTTTCCCTTTGGGTCATGGTTGAGTGAGAATAAAATCTAATTTTTAGGGTTTTTGAAAAAGAAGTAGTTTTTCCCCTTTTGATGCATGTGATTAATTTCAGTTAAATCCTTGACCCCAGCATGTTTTTATAGATTAAATTAAGTCCCTGGCATGTTTTATAGATCACTGGACAACTGGGTATCAAAAATTTGAGATAAAACACGTTTTCTAGAACTCTGAGTTCTGCTACGGTCGTTGAGCAAGATAAACTTCGCTCAGCGAACGGGCAGAAATTTGTTGCTGCCTAACTTCGCTTGGCCCTCACCTAGAGTTCGCTTAGCGAAACTTCATACCCAAAATCTGGGCAGATGCATCGCTAAGCAAAGTTCTTGGCCGCCCAGCGAAGATTACTCAGGTGCTCGCTAAGCGAAGTTGTCTAAGACAGCTTTTTCCTTAACAAATATCCGTACCAAGCCAATGACCTTTGAAGTGTTTTGGAATATAAAGATTCAAGAGTCTTCAAGGATTAACCTAAGTTAAACACATGTATCATACAAGAGTGATGGGTAATTTTATCCACAAGTTTCAGATTAGTCAAGGGCTTAGATTTTCAGTTAAACCCTCGACCAGAAAGAATAGTTTATACTTTTAAATAGTACCAGAGTTACTCAGTTATAGGTACAAATTATGTACATCAGAACGTGCCTCGGATGTTCACATCAGAGTGACACTGAGGATACACGTAGCAGTTCAGATTTAATTAAAAAGTTAAAAAGTTAAGTGTGTCTTCTGTGTTCTCGCTAGTTAGAGCACAGGGGGTTCCGTATACAGCTGGAACGGGCAGGGACTTTCCGCGAGGATAACCACACACTCAGCAAGAGGATTCCGGTGACTAGCCTCAGATAGGAATTTTTGCCGATTATCAGCAGGGGATGTACTCCGGGGTTACTCCACTCGGATGCATTCCATAAAATCAACCACTACAAGAAAAATATTGATCTGGGACGGAATTTTCTGTCGCAAATAGTGTAAATTTCCGTCCCAATTGAAATCTGGGACGGAATTTGCGACAATTTCCTTTCGTGGCAAATTGTGCTGTCGCAATCGTGTGGGGACGTAATTGTTACGTCCGTCGCATATTTGGGACGGAATGTGGGACGGAATGCAATTATTTGATTTTTAACACATCTTTGTTTCCGTCCCAAGGTTGCGACAGAATATTTAGATTCCGTCCCAATGTTTTGACGGAGTTTGTGACAAAATTGAATTAATGAAAATCTGATTTATTTTTTAAAATATTTGTTGGGACAGATTTATATAAAATATTCTGTCACAAATAAATTATATGCAATTTTTAATATTCTCCCAAAAATTTAATATATATTTATATTATGCACATTAACTCGTGTATATCATCAAGTTCAAAATTTAATACTAAACTACAAATCATTAATAAACATAAATTGTTTCATCATTAACTTAGCACATAACCATCCAAATAATAAGAAATATCAAACTTTTATCACAACACCCAAAATGGTTAAAGTTCTAATAACTAGAAAGTGCCTACAAAATATCAAACTTTTTCCTTCATTCCTAAACCATCAATATTACTCCTCCACATCAGCACCAACATTTGCATTGCTTCCAAGAGTAGCATTATCAGCAGAGTGATCATCTTCATCCAAATCCATTAAATCCAAATCTATATTTGCATGTTTAGCAAATGCGGCAATCATTTTGTTTTGACGAGCCATAATGGAATTGATTGTTTGTTGTTGGTCTGCAATTGTCTGCGTTAATCGCGCCTCAACCTCTCCACTCATACCACGAGCAATATCAGTATAATTTGAATATTTATTGGATTTAGATGTTGAGCCACGGGTGCGCATACTTCCATCCAAACCAAGCCCATATACTCTACCCTTTGCATTTCTTCCTCCAACAGCTTCAATCATTAGTGTATCATAATCAATAGGCTTGGGTTGAGTACCACTCTCATCATTACTAGCCTCAGAAGGATGAGGTTGAGACTCAGCTTGTGAACAGAGATTTACAAAGTTTGTCTGAAAAATAAATAATAAATAACTGAATAAATAAGATAGCCCAACAAGCAACACAGTCTAACAAGACAAATTAAGGAGGGAACACTACATTGTACCTAGCAGAACATCCCAACAAACCAAATTATAAAGGCAACACATGAGGCCTATAACAAACCAAATTATAAACTTGGACCTGCCACATCCATTACCATCTGTTCATATGATCTTAAGTTTTCTCTACAACCATTTTGCCCAAAAACAGATGGTGGAGGTTGTTTTAAAGGAACCGATGCAGGTCTTTCTTCCCCATGTGACATCCAATAAAAATAATTTGTCCTAAACCCTTTCTTATATAAGTGATCTCTCACTTCATCTGGAATTTCACTGTTTAGACAATCACAGATCAAGCACGGGCATCTAATTGTTCCTTCATTCTTAAATTGATCTAATTGACAAGCATGCAAAATAAAAATTTTCACACCCTCATAAAAAGTATTTTTCAGTCCCACTCCATCATGTAGAACCCTATTATACATCCATTCTCTATGTGCAGGCACATCCATTGCCTAAACACCAAACACTTACACTACTTAAGATAATTAATTAATGATAAAGCTTTCAATATAAAACATTGTATATGAAAATAAAATGCATGTATCATCGAATAAATTTTAGCAGAACCACACAAAAGACAACACCAAACTAGAGTGAACATAAACTTAAAAACCACAACCTCCCAGCAAGTACATGAACTAAAAATCCTTTATATCTAATCCTAAACTACATTGTATACCTAATTGAAAAAACCCTAATTCTCACAACCCTAAAGTCTTTGGCGGCAAACCCACTACCTTTCTAATACTCTCACTTCACATTTTTCAAAATATGCTTTGATTTAAATGTTTTATAATGTACAACCTTACATATTGACCTTACATTTTCCCATGCACGTGTGGCCATTTATAAAGAGATTATTATTTGCATCTCATCTCTATTTCCAATGTTAGAACTAACCAACTTCTATCAGCACTATAGCACTATACTTTTCCAAGACTGTATTTATGCATTTCCTCTTCCCTAGACGTTTGGAAAGCTGACAAGTTATTTTCTTGCATTTTGATTTTGTGCGATTGATGTACTCTATTTTATAATTTTACCATTCAATTTTTCATATTCATAATATGTTTTAATTGCAGTGTATTTGGATAGAAGCTTTGGAAAACTTACAAGTTATTTTCCTGCATAATTTTGCAGGTTGCTCTTTTAAGGGGATAATTGTATTAGTAGCTATGTTGATTATTTTTTGGGTGGTAGTCGGACCAGTTTGACTATATTGGGAAGAAGATGAGTTTAGTTTTGAGGGTTTTGGAGCGGCTACTTTGTTTTTGTTTTTGAGTGCTGATGCATTTAGCGTTTTTCTGTTTGTGCGGCTACTGTGTTTTGTTTTTGCCTACCTTTCATGTTGTTTCCTACAGCTTTGTGTTGTGCACTGCAGGTCTGTTGTAAATTTTTCTGCTCGAGTTGGTTTTTCGGCTGTTTGTGCGGCTGCAATTGTGTTTTGCAGAGTTATTAGTTCAGGTACGCTTCTTCAGTCTTTGCTGAGACTGTTTTGTAGTCATGTTGTTGTTTGTTTGGCACTGGTTTTTAGTAGACAATCTGATGTAGTTTATAAGTGTTGGCAGATTTTGGTTTTTGGGGTTAAATTATATAGGATTTGGTTTTGTAGTTCTTTGCTGATTCTGTGAAGGTACACTACAATTTTGCACTATATTATTTTTGCTTCTAAAATAAAATTATGATTAGTGTTCTATACCTCACAAATGCTTTCATGTTAATATAAGTAGTTAAAATACATATATAGTGGGAATTGAAGAGTGTTAATTAATATATGCAAATAGGGAAAAATTTGAGGAATGAAAACTAATAGATAGTAGAATGAAAATTATGTTCCACTATTTGATTGAGATCCGGTTCATTCTTCTGTCAATTAGTTTTCTTTTATTTGTTTTAATTTGCTTTTATTTAGCATTAACACTTCTCCAACATTTTTGTCATACAGAAAATGCCTCAACTCTACTGAAAATGGCAAGAGCTTCTGCAACTTGACAACTATAAAGAACAAGGAAAATCAAACTTGACAACTATAAAGAGCTTAGGCATTCATCATCTAAATCTAAATCTTATAATTCCATTTTACGGTTCCAATCCAAAATCAAACTCTTCTTCATCAAATCAAATCAAATGCAAAATCATCAATAAATAAATGTAGGAAGCAACATAGAAAAATCAAAACAAAGAAAACAAACCCACTAACCAGACTCAAATTTTCAACAAACTCTTTTACCTAAAATCAAAGTTTCAACAAACCCATTTCATCAAATTAAAAAAATTTCAGCAAAGAGCAACAAGTTAACAAAAATAACATAGAAATCACCTATATGAAGGAATGAAGCTGAGAAAGAAAGGAAATTACAAACCTGAAATTGCCGAGAACAACGGAATCGTGAAAGATGCGACGAGGAGAACTGAAATTACAAACTTGAAATTAAAAAACTGAGAAGGAGGGATCGATATAGACAAGAGAGGGAGGGCCGGGATCGATTTAGACAAGAGAGGGAGGGATCGATTTAGACAAACCTGATTGAAAGAGAGACGCTGAAAGAGACGCCGGCTGAACGAGAGAACGAGAAAACCCACTGAGAGTAAAGTAAAGTAACTAGGGATTACAGTATATAATTTTTGAGGGAAAATAATAAATAATATTAAAAATGATAAAAAAAATAATAACACTGGCCAATATTCTCGCCCACACTATTCACCAAAAAAATATTCCCACCAACAATTCCCACTAAATTTTTGGATTAAAATATACCAAGTTGTGACGGAAATAAAAATTCCGTCCCAAATTTGTGACAAAAATACAAATTCTGTCTCAAATTTGCGACATAAAAGTTAATCCGTCCCAAAAATATATATAAATTAAAATAAAATATTTGTAACACAAAAGCGTCGCAAATTCCGTCCCGGTTTTATAAATTTGGGACGGAAATAAAATTATGTTAGGACGTTCCGTCTCAATTTGACTGTTTTCTTGTAGTGTTAACTCAGTAAATAATTGTTTGTTACACGCTAACATGCTAACCTAATATTGTCAGAAAATACTTATTATGATCAGAGTAGATATCAGTTATCAGATAGTGATCTTAGTTTTCCCCTCGATCACTAAGTTATCAGACTGTAGTCTAGATTTCACGACTACACAGTATAGCAGGCACATACACGTATAAACCTGAAATTGGTTGAGATTAGTGCATGGCAATCATAGGACTCCCTGAGGTTGCCAACAGATAGGATAGGTGGAGCTCACTGAGACATTATGTCTCATCCCAATCCTTTTGATTTCAGGTACTCAGGTAGCTCACAGAAAGGGTAAGGAAAAGGCTAAAGACTGATCGTGCTAGCTTTATGACCCGATACTTGTTGTACTAGTTCGTTATGTATTCGGGAAATGTATTGTATAATACTATGTTCCAGACACATTTTGTACTATGTGACAGTTGTATTGACACTCTATGCTTATGTATCTTTATTAGATAAATTTTCTGTATTGTAAATTAATGTATCCAGTACAAAATTTTAACACTTGCATGAGATCCTAGGCAATCTCTATATGGGTGTTACAACGTAATCTTGGAACTTTGCCGCCCAGGCGAGAAGGTTTGCCTACGAAGGCCGAATGGGGTAAAGAACGAGATGTTCCACATGTACACGGCCGTTTTTGAAGATCTAGGCGTGAGGCATCCCTTCTCGCCCTTTGAAGTAGATGTCTTCAATTGGTTAAACGTGGCGCCATCTCAAGTTCAGCCCAACAGTTGGGCATTTATACGAGCCTTCGAGATTCTTTGTGAGGGGCTAGGCTTCCAACCCTCGACTGGGTCTTTCTTCACCTTTTATGGTACCAAAGGGGTGGACAAACTGTCTTGGGTGTCTGCACCGCGCATCTTGGCAAAAGGTTATTCCTGCCTTATGCCTATCATTACAAGAACTGGAGGCAGACCTTTCTTAGGAAGCAGGGGGGATTGTGAGGCGGCTACTTTGCGGGTAAACGATCGGTTGTGGTTTCCTATATACTGGACGAGTGCTCCGACGTCCATTACGGGTTTTGAGTATGATAAATTGGACGAGTATGAGAAAGGCGTCGTCTGCTTCTTGGATAAGATGTTTCCCATGAATATCCAAGAACTGTTGAATAGGGAAGGGGATGTGAAAAGTCTAGAAACTTACATGCGTGAGTTAATGTGTATTTTTCTTATGAATTTATTTTGTTTGCTCGTCTTGTCTTCTTACCTTTGTAATTTTGATTGTTTTTATTTTTGTAGAGCCCATGGCGCCCATGACTGGAGCAGATAGGAGGAAATACCTAGAAGAAATGAAGGTGAAGAAAGCTGCTGAAGGGCTGGTCATCGATGATCTTTCTGGCCTTATCACACGCAAGTCGAAGAGGAAGGCTGACAACGTTTCTGAGGTTCAGAACGAAAACGCTGTGGAGATTGTGAGGGAGAAAGAAACGACGTCGCCCGAAAAGGAGAAGGTGGTGGATGAAAAGACGAGGAAAAAGACGCACTCTCAGCTCTCAACTGGCGCTACTGGGACCAGTGAGAGCGTCAAATCCTTCTGGGACAAGAATTTTGACTATGGTGCCTACGTAAGGGGAAAAATGGCCTTCAACTCTGAGGATGTAAAGGCTGGAGATCAAGGCGCCGTCCCCTTCCTGATTAGGGATATGGGAGTTCACTGCTTGCGGTCTATGGTGATGTTGGAGGCCATAGATCGAAAGCATGAAGAGCTTGTGCAGAGTGAGGAGTCGCTCCAGGCCAAGGTGAAGACGCTGGAGAAGGAGTTAAAGGAGGCCAAAGAAGCGAAGGAGGTGATGAAGTTGGAGTGTGACGAGCGGATTTCAGATTTGAATATAGGTCATGCGGCGGAGCTGGCGGGGAAAGACGAGCTCATCACAAAACTACAAGGCGATGTTGCTGCTGGCATGGAGAGAGAGGGTCAGCTCAAGACTGATATTGCGGAAGCTAAGGGCGAGTTGGCCCTGAATTTTGATGCTGGCTTCGAGCGGGCTAAGGAGCAGGTCGCCCTTCTGCATCCTGGGGCTGATCTTTCTGCACTTGACTCTTTTAACATTGAAGTGGATGGCGCTTTAGTAGATGAGGAATAACTTGTGTAATAACTTGTTGTATTTTGACGTATTTTGTAATGACTTATAACTATTTCTATGCAATTTAATTTTCTTTTCTTAATTCTACTTTCCATATTTTTGCGATTCTTCTTATTTTGGCGACATTTGGTAATGCTTCTCGTGGTACTTATTTTGACTTTTGAAACACTTAGGAACTGCCAAAAACTTTTCTAAGTCATGCTTTGACTGAGGCGTTTTATGTGATTAATGTATGTTTCCTTGTGCTTAAGAGTATTTATTGGGCGGGTACACTCTTGCTCACGACGTCTTAGAGCCCAACTTAGGGTTAAGGAATTAAGTGAGTACTTTTTCTCTGGCTCACGACGTCTTAGAGCCCAACTTGGGGTTAAGGAACTAAGTGAGTACTTTTTCTCTTGCTCACGACGTCTTAGAGCCCAACTTGGGGTTAAGGAATTAAGGGAGTACTTTCTTTCTTGCTCACGACGTCTTAGAGCCCAACTTGGGGTTAAGGAATTAAATGAGTAATTTTTCTCTTACTCACGATGTCTTAGAGCCTAACTTGGGGTTAAGGAATTAAGTGAGTACTTTTTCTCTTGCTCACGACGTCTTAGAGCCTAACTTGGGGTTAAGGAATTAAGTGAGTAATTTCTTTCTTGCTCACGACGTCTTAGAGCCCAACTTGGGGTTAAGAAATTAAGTGAGTACTTTCTTTTTTTTGGCATTGTTGGCTTATTCTGTTGCGGGCGATGTATGCAATAAAAAATAGGTGACACAGAAAATTTAATAAGAGAGTAGGGTGTCTCATTAAAAACCCCCGCCCTTGCAGGGGAAAAGAGTGTTTCCCTACTCTTTTTCATTAATTAAAAGATACAGGTGTAGTACCCCAATTTTGTCCTAAGCCTTTTAAAACAAAAAAATCAAAAAAATCAAAGAGAGGGAAAAAGTCAAAGTCAACAAAAGTCAACAGAAAAGTCAACATTTCAAAAATGATGACTTCGCACTGCGAAGCTCCCTTCGCACTGCGAAGTCTGCGATTTTTCTGCAGATTTTTGGTGTTTTTGATTTAATTCCAGATTTTGTTGCATATCATTTCCATATTTATTTTAATCAGCATTCATGGCTATTTGGGCCAAGCAAAACCTGAAATGAGAGACTTGCCATTAATGCCAAGGTTGGAAGCTTTTTCTTCCAACCTAGCATGTGACAAGCAAGTGGGCTTGCCCTTGGGCAGCTCTTGTCCCTCCCAAGTGACCTGTTAACCACCCCAAGGTTGTCAGCCACCTGCTTGATGACTTTCCTCCTGCTTGCTCCCCCCAAAACCAGTCAAACCAGCTGGATTTTTCACTTGAAAAAGCCATGAGTGCCTACCCTGTTTTGCAACAGCTTTTCACCCTCTCACACCAGCCAATTATAGCCTTTTGCATCCCCCAATCTCTGCACATCACAGTGCACGTTTTTATTGATCAACCATTGAGATTGCAAGGATTGATCCCCAAGCTTGGCCAATTGCAATTCAGCCATGTTTATCATCATTTCTATCCTAAAACTTTTGATTTTGTGGTTGAAATCAGTCAAAGACTTAACCCTTGGCACAAGGTAGGGTTGCCTCTATCCATTAGCATTAAATGCAAAGCCAAAAAGCCTGAATTTAGCCCACAAATCAGCTAGGTTCTAGGATTTTTTCATCATTACTAGAGATTGCATTTTGGCCTATAAATAGGGATGCAAGGCAAGGGGAAATGCAGCATTGTAAAAGCATTACATAGCACAAGATAGAGCAGTTAATATAG
Source organism: Medicago ruthenica (assembly GCA_018208015.1). Classification (NCBI taxonomy): domain Eukaryota; kingdom Viridiplantae; phylum Streptophyta; class Magnoliopsida; order Fabales; family Fabaceae; genus Medicago; species Medicago ruthenica. The sequence goes on along the minus strand of CM031372.1, from coordinate 106,079,325 downwards.
CATTGTAAAAGCATTAGATAGCACAAGATAGAGCAGTTAATACAGCACAAAAAGAGCAAAAGAAACACTACTCATTCCAGCCAAACAACCAGAAAAAAAACCAATCCAACACAAAGCTTTACCAAGTTCAAAGTTCATCACCAATATAAAAAATCTTTGTGAGAACCTTTAACCAATTCAAATCCACTGCAGCTGGAGCTTTGCTAAGGATCTCTGTAAGTTTCTAGGCTTTTGTTTTGCATTTTCAATTGTGCTTGCATCTTAATTTTGGTTCAAAACCCTTTGGTTCTAAAAAACCCCTTTTGAATTTCAAAGAAATCCCAAGGTTTTCAAAGCATCAAAACTGGTTTGTCCAGCCTTTTTCATCCCAAAAACTCAAAGCTTTTCACTCACCTAAAAGGTCCTGAGTGTGTTCAGAAGTTGTTTCTGAACAAAAGTTCAGAAACAGCTTCTGAACTCAAAAATTCGCATTGTTCGCAGTGCGAAGTCATGGTCGCAGAGCGACCATGACAGAACTCAGAATCTGAGTTTAGGTGTCCAAATGGCCAATTTTTGAGGTTCTAGCCCAAGGGCTCAGAACCTAGGAGTTTTAAAACCCATGTTTTTTAAACCAGTTCAAGGATTTTGCATACTATTGGAAAATTCGCAAGTTCGGGTGACATTTTGTGGATAACTTGCAAAACAAGTTATGTTCCCAATCTTTCAAAACAGCATGAACAAACCAGCTATGTTCATCATTTTCAAATCCAAACTTGAACAATAAACATTGTTCATGATTTTCAAAACCCAAGCGTGAACATATGTCGAATTTGTTCGCTTTTCAAAACAATTCGCAAAATGAGCCGAACTTGTGTGTTTTCTAACAATTTGCTAAAATCTCTTCATTTTGGGTTTCAAACCAAATGTTTAGATATAACTTTGGGATTTCTAAAAGAATTCTACCAAAACTTGAATGAAAAAGGGATGGTGTGACGTATGTCTCTCCATTGCCCCGATTGTACGAATGCGTGACGTATGTCTCGTCGTTCGGACAATCGTCATTCCATTTTTCAACGTATCCAACCATAACCAAACCAAATCTTGGCCCCTTGTGGTCAATCCGAACCTTTTGGTCCCCCGTGGCCACTAGATTCCATCCCTCGACTCGTTTGAGTCACTCGGTCAATGTTCGACTCGTCCGAGTCCATTGTACCCGTTCTTGATCCCAGTGGATCAATCGAACAACCCCCCAACTCGTTGGAGTCCCCTCGGTCAATGATCGACTCGATTGAGTCCATTGCACCTCTTTTGGTCCCATAGCGACCAACTCAACCCTTTTACCCTAACGGACGTACCTTTTAACATTCTAGTGCGATTCGTAAACAAATGCTTAATAAGTCTCCCAAGCGCGAGCATACAAGCTATACGCTTAATAAGTCTCCCGAGCGCGAGCATACAAGCTACGTTGAATCGCTAGAATTCGGTTAAAACATCGTCCATTTAAAATTAACCAAGATATGTACGTTTTTCTACCAAAGAACTACGTACGCTTTGAATTCTCCGACTACCGGGAGATACGTAGGAGCAAGATCGACATCTTGTCAAGCGCAATAATAAAAAAAACTTTTTTTCTTTCTCTTTCGTTTGTTTTCATCTCTTTCCCCCCTCTTTAGTATATTTTCTTTTGACATAGATAAGCATGCGCGCAAAACATTTAAAAATAATTTAAGCTTTAGCCGAATAGAAGGTTCCCGTTGAGTACAACGGACGTGAGGGGTGCTAATACCTTCCCCTTGCGTAATCGACTCCCGAACCCGACAATGGTTGCGATGACCATCCTTTTCCTCATCGTAAAAGGGTTTTATTATCGTTTCCCTTTAAACAAAAAAAAACTTAAGGGTTTATCAACGTTCCCTTTACACAAAAACTTTGGTGGCGACTTCACAAAGGCCCTCCGAGCGTTTACGAACGACCTCGGAGGATTTGCGCGTTTTTTAAAACGAGGTGCGCACAGCTGGCGACTTCACTGGGGACCCTTTTCCCACTAGCGAGTCAAGCCTATCCTATTTGGCTTTTAAGCCAATTGCTTTTATTTTATTTACGCGCATGATTTATTTTATTTATCCATGTCATTCCCATGCTTTATGTTTATATTTGCTTTATTTTGCTTTATATTCATATCATATATATATCAAATGCGGGGGTTACTTGAGTGATGTTACTCCACATTGTTCGGGTTAATGCCGGACGTGTGAGGCTCTCTGCCCGAGCTTGAGAAAAAAAACTAAGTTAGAAGGAGGTTGTGTGCGGAAGCCCGCGTTGACGTATGTCCGTGAGGTAGGATGCCCAACCCCGCTTAGAGGAGATTTTCACGTGGAATTAATTGAAGTCATGTCGACGTATGTCCATAGACAACCCTAATTCCATGTGAGGTCTATGATTCTAAGGACCTCTTCTTAGGAAATTTCACCTTTTAGGGCCTACATGTGAGGATGGGGGAAATTCCGAACCTCCACATATTATCCATTCGCATTCGCTCATGTTTGTTACATTATGTTTTATTTTAGCAGGGGCAATCAACACTTATTTGTTTATTACTTGTTTTTATGCATAATCATAGTTGGGGATATGAATGGCCAATGTGTTGAGGGGTAGCAAAATTTTCAAAAATTCAAGTACTTCGCAGTGCGAAGGTACTTCGCAGTGCGAAGTACACGAATTTTGTCAGCCCAGCTGACCCTTCATTTACTCCCTCTCAACCACCCATTTCCACTATCTTTTTTTTTTATTATTCCAACCGTTTTTCTTCTTTCCTTTAACTCTTAAAACAAAAAAAAACAGCATTTTTTTGCCATAACTTCAAAAAAAGAAAAAACTCTCAAATCTAAAAAGGAGAAAGGGTGAGCATACCCATTTTTGAATCTTCCCACCATTAATTTCATGTTTTTCTATTCAGAACCAACAACCAGGTATGATTTCCTTTCTTCTTTCCCTCTGTTCATCTTTAATTCGTATTACAACTGTTTAGGGGTTTTAGGGTTTCTAATTTTAAAGTTCCCATGTTAGAGTTTAAGTTCATAATAAGCTACATTTAGTCCCTAGTTTGCTATATTAGGTTGAGATTAAGTAACATGCAGTATGGGTATCTAAAACCAACCTGTTTCTTTCAATTCCCATTTTGTTCTTTTTGAAAACCCATTTACAAAAATTGAAAGAAGGAGGCTGTTAAGTGTCTCTTTTGGATACCCAGCTGTGATTGTAAAGTCGTTTAGTTAGATACATTGTTTTTTTTAGAAGCTCAAACCAAGAGGTGTAGGTGCAGATTTCTGGGGTTTTGCTGTCATGGTCGCAGAGCAAAGTTTAACTTCGCACTGCGACCGTTTCTGGGCAACCCAGAAATTTTCGAACACCTTCGCACTGCGAACATGACTTCGCAGTGCGACTGTAGCAGAAACAGAACTTCTGTTTTTCACTGTTTTTTTCCAATTCCATTGATTCCACCCCATATCACCTACAATCATGAACCTTGTATGCTGACTTTGTCATTTTCCTTGCAGATGGCTCCGAAACCAGCAGGAAAACGCTCGAGGAGTGAGGCATCGGGATCTAGACCCCAAGGGGGTTTCGACGCCTCTCGCTTCCTAAGTCTTCGGAACCAAGAGAGATACGAAGAGCTTCTTGGCAGGACCTTCTGGCCTGAGAGGCAGTTTATTATAAGTGAGAGGGGCACCTGGAGAGAGTTGGCCCGGTTAATAAACCAACGCCGGTGGGGAATTTTGGTAAACCCTCCCCTAAACCTCAACTATGACATAATCCGGGAATTTTACGCGAATGCCATCCCCGTGAATCCGGAGGGGGAGTTTACATATCAGACCATGGTGCGTGGTCGGATCATTAGATTCGATTGCGACGCCATCAACACCTATCTCCAAAACCCCTTCCAATTGGAAAATGATGAGCTTTGTGCTTTCCATAAGCACCAAAACCGTGGTAATTGGAACCACGATCTCTACGCTCAGACCATTTTCCAATCCGGAAAGGGCTATGAGCTCAATGCGGCGGGGCAGCCCACAAAGGCCCTCAAGGGCAACCTCACCGCCTACGCCCAAGTCATTTTCCACCTTATTGTCCACAACATTAAACCCAAAAGCCATACCTCCACCACCACCTTGGACGTGACCCCCCTAATCTACTATATCCTCACCAATAAACCAGTAGATGTGGCCAGGGCAATCTGCCAGGAGATTAAGATAGTGGTCGAGAGTGGCATCAAGCCACCGGCCAAGAAGATGTGCCCGCTTGCTTTCCCGGGTCTTATCATGGGACTCTGCCGGGAAGCCCGAGTAGCCATCCCTCCCCATGTGTCCGAAACCATAAAGAACCCAATCACAGATGAGTATATCTCCAGACACTGCACAGGGAGGAGAGCGGCGAGGGTACAACAGCCACGGCCTAGACCTCCACCAGCATCAGGGGATCATCATACTTGCACTTTCATATTGGAGCAGAATGCCTCCACTCATCGATACATGACCATGATGCATGATTCCATGTATCGCCTTCAGAGGCAGCTGGGTAGGCCGACAGATCCCGATGATCAGATACCGACACCCCAGATGTTCGTGGCTCATGGTCGTTGGCCCGGGGATAGGCCAGAGTATGCAGAGGCTGGAGGCAGTGGTACAGCGGCCGGAGGCCAGGGAGGGGATGATGAGGATGATGAGGACGAGGATGATGAGGACGAGGATGATGAGGATGAGGAGACTGAGGATGATGAGACTTTCACTCCTTGAGTGACCCCTTTTTTTTATTATTACTTATGCTTTCTCATGTTTTGTTGTTTATGTTTATGCTATTTTTCTCGTACACTCTTTAGAGGCTTCCTTTGTTTGATACTTTGTAGCTATATTTGTACTCTTGTTTTGTTATTCGAGTACTTTTTGCTTTTATTGCCTAGCCTTTGCATCATCATCATGCCTACTTAATTTTAATATGTGTGAATGTCGAAATTTTTGCTATAAATTATTGGTAATGTAAATTCGACAAATCTTTCCGCAGCGGATTAAGCCAAAGTTTTTAACCATAGACGAATGGTAATGATAAATCTGATTAATTTTCGCAAAGCTAAAATGCATGTTTCCTATTTTTTCCATGATTAAACGTGAAAGGAGAATGTATATTCCATACCAAGTTATACCATACAATTTGCGTTATTTAATATGTTTGTTCTATGAACCATTTTAGAACCAGCCAGATGTGAGGAATCCTCAAAGTTATCATAATACATACGCGGGAGACCGACATTTTTGTTTAGCTCGATCTTTTTATGTTAAATCTGAATTTTGTTTTTTTAATTGCATAAAAGTATGGACATGATCAAGGCATTTGTTTGAAAACGAGAGAAAACAATCGACCACAAACAGCCCACCCTGTGAGAAGTGAGTACTTGTTAAACCCCTTCGAGCCTAACAAATCAGAATTTTTAACTATGAACTGCCAATTTTCATAAGCTCAACTGCTTAATGAGATTGCCGAAGTTTGTAAAAAAAATATATATATATTTTTCAGTTCATAGTTAAAACATCACTGAATTCTGATAATTTCCTTTCGATTTTTTGAACCCTTAAAACATCATGATTAGTGTCCCTTGCCAAAGGAGGAGGGAACATTCAATTAGGGTATCGTACTGAAACAAGTTGGGAAAAAGGGGAAGGTTGTGAAAGTCAAGCAACGTTGGATTTCTTAATTGATCTTGACAATCAAAGAAAAGGAAAAGAAAAAGAAAAGCAAACCAAGAAAAAGAAAAGAGAAAAGAAAAAGAAGATCGATAAAATCCAAGAGTTGTCGAGATCAAAGAGAGAGCGTTTGTAAGCCACCAAAGATGGTGATTTGGACAAGAAAAGGTATAAGTTAGAAAGAAAATAAGTTAGAAAGAATGTTCCTCCTTATTTGGCCATTTGAATTCAATTTCCCCACATATGACATTTCTTTTGTAACCCAGCCAAATTACAACCCTCCAAGACCTTTTGATCAATGCTTTCATGTTTTTAAGAAACAATAATTGGATGGACACATAACTCGATCGGAATGTTAGCAAAATTGCCGGATGAGTGTTCATAACCCCTCACATTAATATTCAATTTGTTCATTTACTTAAATGAGTGATAGGTTGGTTCATTGATAAACATGTTATTAATTTGAACTGTACGATATGATTTTTTGTGTGGTATTTATTTCGATTTTTTCAGTACAATCTCGGAATAATGGGGGCATTAAAATTGCGTGCGCAAATTTCATATGGATCATACCAACCATCAAAGCCCGACCTCGCTCGGTATCCAAACAATAAAGCCCAATTTTCATTGGCACCCCCAATTTTAAACCAAAAACCCGATTGTACCCGGTGCACAAATTATTCAAGGCCCAACCATGCTCAGCACTCTCCCTGCAATTCACAAAAAGCCCAATTGTCATTGACATTCCTCAAACATCCAACCAAAGGGCCCAATTGGCATCAGCAATCCCAAATACGATTAAAGGAGCCACACCTTTGGGGCAGGTCACCTCCCCATTAACAAAATTCTTCCCAAGCGAAGTCTTTTGCTTTTGTCAAAATTTCCTTTTTATGATAATTTTTCAAGAAAATTTACGTGGAATCTTTTATGTTTTTGAATAACAAATGCATTTTCTCTGAATTGTGAGTACTTAAAAGCGTGCATCAATATCTCCCCACGAGAGTAGGTAAACCTCGTAGGCCAAGCACGGTTAATTGTTGAAGGGATTTCTAGTCATCGGTGAATCAAAAAGGAATATCCCCGTCGAATCGAGAGCCGGAAGGGACGATTCAAGCAAGACTGACCAACCAAAGCACAAGCATCCCTAGCGGAACCATCAGCTCTGCTCCTCAGCGATTTAGCACGATTTACACAGCGGATTAACAATCCCCACGAGGTATTTATCCTTTATCAATTATCACGGTCTTACCCCGTCCATATTCAAATATATCCCCTAAAAACGTCGTCCCCGCGAGGATTACCGAATGTTTATGCCGGCCCACTTTTTACCTTGCCGGTCAAATCTCGTCTCATCAAGTTTATCAGTCGTACAAAAGGAACAAAATTCCCCAATAAGCACCCTAAGCATCCAAACATCAACCAAGGATGGATATCGATCATGCTTCCAAAATGATCCTTATATCCCCATGAAGCCAAAACCTTATTGACATTCCCCAGGGAGTCTCAACCCCAAAAAGAAAAGTCCAATCATCATTGGCAGACAAATACAAATCCCCAGGAAAAGCCCGACCTTGCTCGGCATCCAATCATAACTCCCAGCATTCAACATGCATCCCATATATCATGCATAACATAATACACGCATCATGTCAATTTCATTCATGCATGCATATACAAATCATTCATACACATGCATTTCATAAATCATGTCATGCATCCTCAACAAGGATTCTCCAGTGAGTATCACATATTCACCAGCATCCATCAACAGTTAAGTAAGCGTTCCCCAGTGAACCTCTTTCACAAACTGTCCCCAATTCCCCAGCAAGAATCTTTGATTGAGTCTATCTCATATCATATTTGCATTGCATATCATACTGCATAACATGGAGCATAACATGCATCATATAATCATGTTTTCCGGCTCAAAGCTGGGCACCTATTCAGGGTAAGACCATTTCAGTTAAGGAATCGACCTCTAGTGTAAGCGGCTAGATAAGATCACCTTCCTCAGTGTTCGACCTTCAGTGTTAGCGGCTGAATAAGATCACTTCCCCGTTAGGAATCGACCTTCAGTGTTAGCGGCTGAATAAGATTACCTATCTTAAGGAATCGACCTCTAGTGTAAGCGGCTAGATAAGATCACCTTCCTCAGTGTTCGACCTTCAGTGTTAGCGGCTGAATAAGATCACTTCCCCGTTAGGAATCGACCTTCAGTGTTAGCGGCTGAATAAGATTACCTATCTTAAGGAATCGACCTCTAGTGTAAGCGGCTAGATAAGATCACCTTCCTCAGTGTTCAACCTTCAGTGTTAGCGGCTGAATAAGATCATTTCCCCGTTAGGAATCGACCTTCAGTGTTAGCGGCTGAATAAGATTACCTATCTTAAGGAATCGACCTCTAGTGTAAGCGGCTAGATAAGATCACCTTCCTCAGTGTTCGACCTTCAGTGTTAGCGGCTGAATAAGATCACTCCCCTGTTTAGGAATCGGCCTTCAGTGTTAGCGGCTGAATAAGATTACCTATCCTTAGGTATCGACCTCTAGTGTAAGCGGCTAGATAAGATCACCTTTGCCTTTAGGAATCTACCTCCAGTGTAAGCGGCTGGATACGATTACCTTCATCCCCAGTGGATCTACCTCCAGTGTTAGCGGCTGGATACGATCAACCGTTTCAAATCATTGCATTTGCATATTTTACTTTCACTGCAATCTTTTCATTCCGTGAAGGACAAAATTCGGGTCCTTTTTTTACCTAATTGATCTTCGCAAAGAGTTCATGAGATGCCCTTGGCACTCACACACTCTATGCAAAGACACAATTAAGTAGGGGCAGCTGTAGTACCCCAATTTTGTCCTAAGCCTTTTAAAACAAAAAAATCAAAGAGAGGGAAAAAGTCAAAGTGAACAAAAGTCAACAGAAAAGTCAACAATTCAAAAATGATGACTTCACACTGCGAAGCTCCCTTCGCACTGCGAAGTCTGCGATTTTTCTGCAGATTTTTGGTGTTTTTGATTTAATTCCAGATTTTGTTGCATATCATTTCCATATTTATTTTAATCAGCATTCATGGCTATTTGGGCCAAGCAAAACCTGAAATGAGAGACTTGCCATTAATGCCAAGGTTGGAAGCTTTTTCTTCCAACCTAGCATGTGACAAGCAAGTGGGCTTGCCCTTGGGCAGCTCTTGTCCCTCCCAAGTGACCTGTTAACCACCCCAAGGTTGCCAGCCACCTGCTTGATGACTTTCCTCCTGCTTGCTCCCCCCAAAACCAGTCAAACCAGCTGGATTTTTCACTTGAAAAAGCCATGAGTGCCTACCCTGTTTTGCAACAGCTTTTCACCCTCTCACACCAGCCAATTATAGCCTTTTGCATCCCCCAATCTCTGCACATCACAGTGCACGTTTTTATTGATCAACCATTGAGATTGCAAGGATTGATCCCCAAGCTTGGCCAATTGCAATTCAGCCATGTTTATCATCATTTCTATCCTAAAACTTTTGATTTTGTGGCTGAAATCAGTCAAAGACTTAACCCTTGGCACAAGGCAAGATTGCCTCTATCCATTAACATTAAATGCAAAGCCAAAAAGCCTGAATTTAGCCCACAAATCAGCTAGGTTCTAGGATTTTTTCATCATTACTAGAGATTGCATTTTGGCCTATAAATAGGGATGCAAGGCAAGGGGAAATGCAGCATTGTAAAAGCATTACATAGCACAAGATAGAGCAGTTAATACAGCATTGTAAAAGCATTAGATAGCACAAGATAGAGCAGTTAATACAGCACAAAAAGAGCAAAAGAAACACTACTCATTCCAGCCAAACAACCAGAAAAAACCAATCCAACACAAAGCTTTACCAAGTTCAAAGTTCATCACCAATATCAAAAATCTTTGTGAGAACCTTTAACCAATTCAAATCCACTGCAGCTGGAGCTTTGCTAAGGATCTCTGTAAGTTTCTAGGCTTTTGTTTTGCATTTTCAATTGTGCTTGCATCTTAATTTTGGTCCAAAACCCTTTGGTTCTAAAAAACCCCTTTTGAATTTCAAAGAAATCCCAAGGTTTTCAAAGCATCAAAACTGATTTGTCCAGCCTTTTTCATCCCAAAAACTCAAAGCTTTTCACTCACCTAAAAGGTCCTGAGTGTGTTCAGAAGTTGTTTCTGAACAAAAGTTCAGAAACAGCTTCTGAACTCAAAAATTCGCATTGTTCGCAGTGCGAAGTCATGGTCGCAGAGCGACCATGACAGAACTCAGAATCTGAGTTTAGGTGTCCAAATGGCCAATTTTTGAGGTTCTAGCCCAAGGGCTCAGAACCTAGGAGTTTTAAAACCCATGTTTTTTAAACCAGTTCAAGGATTTTGCATACTATTGGAAAATTCGCAAGTTCGGGTGACATTTTGTGGATAACTTGCAAAACAAGTTATGTTCCCAATCTTTCAAAACAGCATGAACAAACCAGCTATGTTCATCATTTTCAAATCCAAACTTGAACAATAAACATTGTTCATGATTTTCAAAACCCAAGTGTGAACATATGTCGAATTTGTTCGCTTTTCAAAACAATTCGCAAAATGAGCCGAACTTGTGTGTTTTCTAACAATTTGCTAAAATCTCTTCATTTTGGGTTTCAAACCAAATGTTTAGATATAACTTTGGGATTTCTAAAAGAATTCTACCAAAACTTGAATGAAAAAGGGATGGTGTGACGTATGTCTCTCCATTGCCCCGATTGTACGAATGCGTGACGTATGTCTCGTCGTTCGGACAATCGTCATTCCATTTTTCAACGTATCCAACCATAACCAAACCAAATCTTGGCCCCTTGTGGTCAATCCGAACCTTTTGGTCCCCCGTGGCCACTAGATTCCATCCCTCGACTCGTTTGAGTCACTCGGTCAATGTTCGACTCGTCCGAGTCCATTGTACCCGTTCTTGATCCCAGTGGATCAATCGAAGAAGCCCCCGACTCGTTGGAGTCCCCTCGGTCAATGATCGACTCGATTGAGTCCATTGCACCTCTTTTGGTCCCATAGCGACCAACTCAACCCTTTTACCCTAACGGACGTACCTTTTAACATTCTAGTGCGATTCGTAAACAAACGCTTAATAAGTCTCCCAAGCGCGAGCATACAAGTTATACGCTTAATAAGTCTCCCGAGCGCGAGCATACAAGCTACGTTGAATCGCTAGAATTCGGTTAAAACATCGTCCATTTAAAATTAACCAACATATGTACGTTTTTCTACCAAAGAACTACGTACGCTTTGAATTCTCCGACTACCGGGAGATACGTAGGAGCAAGATCGACATCTTGTCAAGCGCAATAATAAAAAAAACTTTTTTTTCTTTCTCTTTCGTTTGTTTTCATCTCTTTCCCCCCTCTTTAGTATATTTTCTTTTGACATAGATAAGCATGCGCGCAAAACATTTAAAAATAATTTAAGCTTTAGCCGAATAGAAGGTTCCCGTTGAGTACAACGGACGTGAGGGGTGCTAATACCTTCCCCTTGCTTAATCGACTCCCGAACCCGACAATGGTTGCGATGACCATCCTTTTCCTCATCGTCAAAGGGTTTTATTATCGTTTCCCTTTAAACAAAAAAAAACTTAAGGGTTTATCAACGTTCCCTTTACACAAAAACTTTGGTGGCGACTTCACAAAGGCCCTCCGAGCGTTTACGAACGACCTCGGAGGATTTGCGCGTTTTTTAAAACGAGGTGCGCACAACAGGAAGTTCAAACAAGGTAACTATTATTGAAATTCTGGCTGGAACTTATCAGGAACTTAACACAGAGTGCAAAATACGTAAAACAGAGCACAAACAAAAACCAGTTCAGAAGCAGTAAAAAAAGGTGCAGAAAGATAAAGGCACACAAATATTTGTTAACCCAGTTCGGTGTAAATACCACCTACGTCTGGAGGATACCAATCCAGGAAGGAAATCCACTATTGGAATTAATCCTAAGACTCAAGACACAGACCCCCTGTTCCTAGTCTTCTGACTTAATCTCCTATAGTTCCGATTTCTACCCAACACCTTGAGTATAAGAAACCCCCTTCTTACTTCCTAATCAAGCAACTACAATCCAGTTACTTAACAACTCTGAAATCTACCCAGTTTTGAAGAAACACTTCAATACATCAAAGACTTCATTCGTACCTAAAGGCTTAGAATGAATTACAACTCAATAAAACTTCTAAACCAACTCAGATGAGTGGTGTACAAATAAACCTAAGTTTAAAAACACAAAGACTCTATTTCTCTGAATAATAATATATGATTTGTTGTCTTCAACAATAGCAGCACATCTCCTTAAATAGGCTTCATCAGCTCTCTTAATTCTGAATCCAATCTTCTGCAATTGATATGTTTCTGAATTATGAATGGCTTGAAAAGGAAACATATAATTCTGAACCAAATCATCCAAAGATCCTTCAGCAACTAAATCAAACATAAAACACGAAGCACATCTTCATAAGATCTTCAACAAATTAATTTAGTCTTCTAGAAATACTTCAGCCATAATAAATCTTCAGCAAATCTCCAACAGATACGCACAGCATTAATGCATAAAAACCCAGCTTCTGAAGTTCAGCTTCTGAAGTCCAGCTTCTGAAGGTCAACGCTGGTCAACCGGTGAACAGTGCGTCTGAAATACTGTAGTGCGTCTGAAGGCCCAAAACTGCGACTGAAGGCTTTTTCAGCTTCTGAACCTCTTCAAATCCACTTTCTTGCTTCTGAAGACTTCTTAAACACATGGAGATGCTTTGCTTGAACACATTGAATTTACCAAAACATGTAGCCAACATCTAAATACTCAACAATCTCCCCCTTTGGCAAATTTTTGGCTAAAATCAATGTTTCACAAATAACAAGCTCTTCAAATCAACATAACCAAACTCAACACTGAAGAACTCCACAAAATTAAAACATAACAAACATAGCACAGAGTCTGTAGTAGCGGATAAGGCTATGTTTAACCATGAAACACACAACATCTTCAATTCTTCAACACACCACATCAGCTTCTGATATTCTAAAGAACACATAAAACTACTGATCATCTTCTGATAACACTCAGTCTCTGATCATCACATGCCAGCAACATACACAACTTCAAAACTACTCTCCCCCTGCAACTCAGCACACATACAAACTCCCCCTTAATTCTGAACTGCAGAACATTGTGAGACATAGGCTTCTGAAACTGAAACACTCTTCAGCACATAATTCTTCATGAACACTAAAAACACACAGCTCACATCTCAGGCACTTCATACTCATGTACTCCCCCTGAGACACAAATTTCCCCTCAAACACATCTGCACATCTCTTGTTGTAATGCATCTGAATTCTGAGCAACTCTGTCAGCTTCTGAAAACTCTGAATTCTGAACAAACACTTCTGAATACATTCTGAACTCAAACATAAGTTTTTCTCCCCCTTTTTAGCCACAAAATTATGACAAAACTCAGATTTCATATAGGGAATAAAAACTGCACAAAAATCTTCAAAATTAGTCCCAGTATCAGACTCAGACTCAGGATCACACTCAGCATTAACATATCTGGCAGGTACTCTATCTTCCTCACATCCAGCTTGCTGTAATTGCTATAAGTCCTCATGCAGACAAACACCCAACTTGCTTCTCAGATTCTCAAACTGTTTAGCATCCAAAGCTTTTGTGAAAATATCAGCAATTTGTTCTTCAGTATCCACATGTTCAAGCTGAACAATCTTTTCTTCCACAAGATTTCTGATAAAATGATGTCTGATATCTATGTGTTTAGTCCTGCTGTGCTGTATTGGGTTCTTAGAAATGTTTATAGCACTTAAATTGTCACAAAATAGTGTCATAACACCTTGTTCTATGTTGTATTCCTCCAGCATCTGCTTCATCCATACCAACTGTGAACAACTACTCCCAACTGCTATATATTCAGCTTCAGCTGTAGACAATGACACACAATTTTGTTTCTTGCTGAACCATGAAATTAAGTTGTTACCCAGAAAGAAACATCCTCCAGAGGTACTCTTCCTGTCATCTGCACTTCCTGCCCAGTCAGCATCACAATACCCAATCAATTCAGAACTTGTACTGTGTGAGTACATGATTCCATAATCACTTGTACTGTTGACATACTTCAAGATCCTCTTAACTTGTGTTAAATGACTCATCTTAGGATCAGCTTGATATCTTGCACACACTCCAACAACAAAAGTAATATCTGGTCTGCTTGCAGTTAAGTACAGTAAACTCCCGATCATACTTCTGTACTGACTTTGATCAACTGAAACTCCTTGTTCATCTTTAGTTAATTTCAAATGTGTAGCAGCAGGTGTTCTCTTATGGCTGGCAGTCTCCATTCCAAATTTCTTCACAATATTCTTGGCATATTTACTCTGAGAAATGAAAATTGTATCTTTCATTTGCTTGACTTGCAGTCCAAGAAAATATGTAAGTTCACCAACTAGACTCATTTCAAACTCAGATTGCATCTGCTGAACAAACAACTGAACCATTTTGTTAGACATACCACCAAACACTATATCATCTACATATATTTGAGCAATCATCAGACTTCCATCTTCATCTTTCACAAACAAAGTCTTGTCAGAACCTCCTTTTCTGTATCCTTGAGTCTCAAGAAATTGAGTAAGTCTTTCATACCATGCTCTAGGTGCTTGCTTCAATCCATACAAAGCCTTCTTCAATTTATAAACATGATTAGGAAAGTTATGATCCACAAACCCCTTAGGCTGTTCAACATAGACTTCTTCTTGTAAATAACCATTCAGAAATGCACTCTTCACATTCATCTGAAACAATTTGAACTTAAGAATGCAAGCTACACCCAACAGTAATCTTATGGACTCTAATCTGGCCATAGGTGCAAAGGTCTCATCAAAATCAAGTCCCTTCACTTGAGTGTAACCTTGAGCAACTAACCTTGCCTTGTTTCTGACCACAGTTCCATTTTCATCTGTTTTGTTCTTGTAAATCCACTTACTGCCAATCACATTTAAACCTTCAGGTCTTGGAACAAGATCCCACACTTCACTCCTTTTGAATTGATTCAACTCATCTTGCATGGCTTCAATCCAAAATTCATCAGTTAGGGCTTCTTTAACATTTTTGGGTTCAAATTTTGACACAAAACATGAATCAGTAGCAACAGCATCTGAACTTCTGGTTCTGACCCCTTGATCCAAGCTTCCAATGATTAAATCTCTAGGATGATCCTTATGAACTCTAATTGATGGTTCTTTACCAGTAGAAACATGATCTGGATGAACTTCTGCTTCTTCAGACTCTAGTTGATTTTCTGCTTCTGACAGTTGTTCTTCTGATGCTTCAGACTCTGGAACCACTTCAGACTCACTTCTTTCATTCTCAGCAGACAGATCATCAATCACAACATTAATGGACTCCATCACAACCTTGGTTCTGGAATTAAACACCCTATAAGCTCTGCTGTTCACTGAATAACCCAGAAATATTCCCTCATCAGACTTAGGATCCAGCTTTCTTCTATTTTCTCTATCAGCCAAAATGTAACATTTGCTTCCAAAAACATGAAAATATTTGACTGTAGGCTTCCTTCCTTTCCATAGTTCATATAAAGTAGATCCAGTTCCCTTCTTTAATTTCACCCTATTGTGAATATAACAAGTTGTATTCATAGCTTCAGCCCAGAACATGTAAGGTAGCTTCTTTGCATGTAACATAACTCTTGCAGATTCTGCTAATGTCCTGTTCTTCCTCTCGACTACACCATTTTGCTGAGGTGTTATTGGTGCAGAAAACTCATGCTTAATCCCTTCAGATGCACAGAACTCAGAAAATTTCTTGTTTTCAAACTCCTTCCCATGATCACTTCTGATTCTGATAATACCACAGTCCTTCTCTCTTTGTAACTGAGTGCACAAGTCTCTAAATACTTCAAATGTATCTGATTTTTCTCTCACAAAGCTGACCCAAGTAAATCTTGAAAAATCATCAACCATTACAAATGCATACCTCTTACCTCCAATACTCTCAACTTGCATAGGCCGCATTAAATCCATATGTAGCAGTTCTAGTACTTTAGTAGTTACCTGGTGTACTAATCTGGGATGAGACTTTCTTGTTTGTTTTCCAATTTGACAATCACCACAAACACTGTCCTCATTGATCTTCAGATTAGGTAAACCTCTGATAGCTTCAGTACTTAGGATTTTCTTCATTCCTTTCAGATGCAGATGACCCAGTTTCTGGTGCCAGAGTCTGACTTCTTCTTCTGAACTCATGAGACAGGAAGTCAGGCTTCTTTCTTCTTCAGACACCCATAAATAACAATTATCTTTAGATCTGCAGCCCCTCATCAGAATCTTACTTTCTTGATCAGTTACCAAACATTCTTCTTTGTTGAAATTTACCTTCAAGTCTTGATCACAAAGCTGGCTAATACTGATCAGATTAGAAGTTAATCCTTTTACCAATAGCACATCATTAAGTCTTGGTAATCCATCACTGATTAAGTCACCAATACCCAGAATCTCACCTTTTGCTCCATCACCAAATGTCACATAGCTTCTGGAATAAGGCTTTAAATTACACAGCAACTTCTTCACACCAGTCATGTGTCTTGAACAACCACTATCAAAGTACCAGTCTTCTTTAGAAGTGGCTCTCAAAGAGGTATGAGCTATAAGGCCAACAGTTTTGTCTTTGGGCTTCCACACCTTCTGAACATTATTTCTGATTGCAGCTGGTTCCACTCTTCTAAACTGAAAATGTTCAGGATAGCCATATAACTTAAAGCAAAAAGGTTTAATATGCCCCTTTTTTCCACAATGATGACAGATCCAGGGATGATTTCTTCTCTTGTTTCTGTTAAACTTCTGGGGTTGCTTCTGAGGTTGCATCTGAGCTTGCTTCTGAGCTTGCTTCTGAGGTCTCATCTTGGATGTCCCAATCATAGGATCATAAGTTTTAGTGGCAGGAACAAACTTTTTAACTGGATTCATCTGTTTGGGGTTCTGAGTCTGATCAACAAATCCTAAACCAGTTTGTTTTCCTTGTTTCTGATTCTCCAATATCTCATCAGTAGTAGTATTCATCATTCTGACCTGCTTTTTCATATTCTCAAGCTGGGAATTTAGTTGACTTACTTCTTCTTTGAGATCAGAATTCTTCACTAAAACTTCACCTTTCTCAACCTCCAGTTGACAGATTGTCTCCTTCTGATCCAGAACTTGCTTGCAAACTTCTGCACTTCTGGTGTATAGCTTTCTGTAATTGTCAGCCAGTTCATCATATGAGGATTTTGCAACTCTGGCTTCAGACACAAATGAAACTTCAGACTCTGAGTCAGACTCTGAAAAAGTCTCAGACTCTAAAACTGCTTCAGTCTTTGAACTAGCTCCTGAGGCCTTAACCTTAACATCATTTCTTCCAGTTAGGGCAAAAACAACCTTAGCAGACTCACTCTCTTCATCAACTTCTGAGTCTTCGTCAGACCATGAAACAGCCAAGCTCTTCTTCTGCTTCTTAAGAAAAGTGGGACATTCTGATTTGATATGTCCATAACCCTCACACTCAAAGCACTGCACACCTTTAGCTTGATTACTCTTCTCCTCAGTCTTGGTCTTCTTCACATCACTAGGTTGCTTCTTGTTGTTGAATCTGAAGTTCTGACCTTTGGTTTTGGATTTCCTGTCAACATGCTTCAGAATTTTATTGAACTTTCTTCCCAGCAACACAAGTGCTTCTGAAAGGTCTCCATCATCCTCATCAGACTCTTGTTGATCATCAGCTTCAGAATTGACTGCAAAAGCTACTCATTTCCCTTTCTTCTCAAGCTGTTTGCAGAAAGCAGTTTCAAAATTCAGTAATGATCCAATCAGCTCCTCAACCTTCATACTAGAGATGTCATGAGCTTCCTCAATAGCTGTCACCTTCATATCAAATCTTCTAGGAAGAGACCTGAGTATCTTTCTCACTATCTTCTCATCTGACATCTTCTCCCCAAGAGACTCAAAAGAATTTGCCATATCCAGGACATTCATATAAAAATCTTGAATACTTTCATCTTCCATCATCTTCAAGTTTTCAAATTTTGAAATTCTGGCCAGGCAATGATAAGAGACAAACAGAGTTATCAGGTTCTGAACCTAACAGGTTCTGAACAACACGCAGGGCACAATAGTTTGCAAAACAGAGCACAAACACAAACACACACAGGCAGCAAATTAAAGTGCAGGAAAGTAAAAGGCACACATGGTTTGTTAACCCAGTTCGGAGTAAACACCTCCTACTCTGGGGGATACCAATCCAGGAAGGAATTCCACTATAGGAATTAATCCTTAAGACTCAGACACTGACTCCCAGTTCCTATCCCAAGCAATTAATCTCCACCTAGTCTTGAATTCTACCCAACACGTTGAGTATTAGAAAAACCTCTAACTTCCTATTCAAGTAACTACAACCCAGCCACTTGAACTACCCATTGAACTTAACCAGTTCTTAAACACAACTACCCTGTTTTTAAGAAAAACCTTCAAAGACAAAACTTCATTCGTACCTAAAGGCTTAGAATGAATTACAACTCTATAAAACTCTAAACCAACTCAAACAATGAGTGGTGCACAAAACAAACTCTAAGTTTAAGACAAAGACTCTATTCTCTGAATTATAACTCTAAACACTCGTAAGTCTTCAATAGCAAAGCTCCTCCTTTTATAATCTTCAGCAAGCCTCTTAATTATGCTCCAAATCTTCTGAATTGATTTGTTACTGGAATAAGATTGTTCCAATAAAGTAACAAATAAAACTGCATTCAATCTTTGAAAGATTTAAAACAGAAAATACGAATTTTCATAATTTTGAACCAAATCTTCAAAGATATCTTCTCCAATTAACCCAGCATTCTAGAAGCAATTATACAAACATAATTCCTTGCTAAATCTCCCAAGATAGGTGCAAAAACAATCCAGCAAACCCAGCTTCTGATGTGGTCAACAGAAGTCAACGCTGGCTTCAGAACCTGAAACTGCTTCTGAAGTGCTACAGTGCTCCTGATGAGCATTTAAGCTTCTGATGTAGATTTTAGCTTCTGAATGGCTTCAAATGAGAAAACTTGTAACTGAAGAAACGTTCAACATAAGGAAATGCTTCTATTCCATACTTTGGTTTTGCCAAACAATGCAGCCAACACCAAAAGACTCAACAATCTCCCCCTATGGCAAATTTTTGGCTAAAACCATCCAAGTCCTTCAATCTTCATTATAATCAGCTCAGCAATGAAGAACTCCACAACAACATATCATAGCATAAACATAAGCAGCGGACACAACTATGAATAACCCAAACCAGCTTCAGTTCTACAAATCATAATAGCTACTGAAGCACACATTCCACGTACTGATCAACTACTGATCATCACAACCATGGTATCAGAGCTACTGATCAACTCTTGATCATCACAAACACTCCCCCTTACTTCTGAATCTCCACAACACTCCCCCTGCAACTCAGCTTCTCACACAAACTCCCCCTCACTACTGAACTACAGAGAAACATGGTATCATATCAGAAGCACACTTCAGGATCACAAAAACACTCAGGATCAAAACAACCTTATACTCCTCCTGAGACACATCTTCCCCTTCAATCATATCTGGACATATCTTGTTGCTGGTATCAGAGCAATCATATCTTGTTGCTGGTATCAGAGCAAAACTAGTCATCTTCTGAATAACACTGAAAGCTGAACATCTGAAATTTGAACTAATTCTGAGCAGCAACACATTGCTTAAGATGTTTGGTAACTGAGCCAACACAATACTTAAGATTTTCTCCCCCTTTTTAGCCACAAAATTCTGACAAATCTCAGACTTCAAATAGGGAATAAAATCAAAACATGTAACACAGATCCTGGAAGACATATTAGACTCAAACTTAAGTTCAGGATCATATTTAGCACAGGCACAACTGGCAGGTACTCTATCTTCCTCACATCTAGTTTGCAGTAATTGCTAGAAGTCTTCATGTAAGCACACTCCTAACTTGCTTCTCAGATTCTCAAACTGTTTAGCATCCAAGGCTTTTGTGAATATGTCAGCAACTTGTTCTTCAGTAGCTACATGTTCCAGCTGAATGACTTTATCCTCCACAAGGTTTCTGATAAAATGATGTCTGATGTCTATGTGTTTGGTTCTGCTGTGCTGAATTGGATTCTTAGAGATGTTGATGGCACTCAAATTGTCACAAAACAATGTCATAGTTCCTTGTTCAATGTTGTACTCCTCCAGCATTTGTTTCATCCACACCAGTTGTGAGCAACTACTCCCAGCAGCAATGTACTCAGCTTCAGCAGTTGACAATGACACACAGTTTTGTTTCTTGCTGAACCATGAAATCAAGTTATTTCCTAAGAAGAAACAACCTCCTGAAGTGCCCTTTCTGTCATCAGCACTACCAGCCCAGTCAGCATCACAAAATCCCATCAAATCAGAACTTGTACTATGAGAATACATGATTCCATAGTCACTTGTGCTATTCACATACTTCAGAATCCTCTTCACCTGAGTCAGATGACTCATCTTAGGATCAGCTTGATATCTTGCACATACTCCAACAGCAAAAGTAATGTCTGGTCTGCTTGCAGTCAAGTACAATAGGCTCCCAAACATGCTTCTGTATTGACTTTGATCAACTGATACTCCATGTTCATCTTTGGTTAGCTTCAGATGAGTAGCAGCTGGTGTCCTCTTATGAGCAGCAGACTCCATTCCAAACTTCTTCACTATGTTCTTGGCATACTTACTTTGAGAAATGAAGATTGTATCTTCCATTTGTTTGACTTGTAACCCAAGAAAGTATGTCAGCTCACCAACTAGGCTCATTTCAAATTCTGACTGCATCTGCTGAACAAACAATTTGACCATCTTCTGAGACATCCCTCCAAACACTATATCATCCACATAAATCTGAGCAATCATCAGACTCCCATTTTCATCTTTCACAAATAAAGTTTTATCAGAACCTCCTTTTCTGTAACCTTGAGCCACAAGAAACTGAGTCAGCCTGTCATACCATGCTCTTGGTGCTTGCTTCAATCCATATAAAGCCTTCTTTAACTTGTACACATGATCTGGAAACTTAGGATCCACAAAACCCTTAGGTTGTTCAACATATACTTCTTCTTGCAGATATCCATTCAGAAATGCACTCTTCACATCCATTTGAAATAGCTTGAACTTGAGAATGCAGGAAACACCCAACAGTAGTCTTATGGACTCTAGTCTGGCCACAGGTGCAAAGGTCTCATCAAAATCCAATCCCTCTACTTGAGTATAACCCTGAGCAACCAACCTTGCCTTGTTTCTGACTACAGTACCATTCTCATCTGTTTTATTCTTGTAAATCCATTTAGTACCAATCACATTCAACCCTTCAGGTCTTGGAACCAGATCCCACACTTCACTCCTTTTGAATTGATTCAACTCATCTTGCATTGCTTCAATCCAAAATTCATCAGTCAGGGCTTCTTTCACATTTTTGGGTTCAAACTTAGACACAAAACATGAATCAGTAGCAGCTGGTTCTGATTTCCTGGTTCTGACCCCTTGATCCAAACTTCCAATGATAAGCTCCTTAGGATGATCCTTCTGAATTCTAATAGATGGCCCTTTATTGGTAGGATCATGTTCTGGATGTACATTTGCTTCTTCAGACTCTGGATGAATTTCTGCTTCTGAAGTTTGTTCTTCTGATGGTTCAGACTCTGGAACAACTTCAGACTCACTTCTATCTTTCTCAGCAGTCAGATCATCAATTACCACATTAATGGACTCCATCACAACTTTAGTTCTTGAATTAAACACCCTATAAGCTCTGCTGTTCACTGAATAACCCAGGAATATGCCCTCATCAGACTTAGGATCCAGTTTTCTTCTGTTTTCACTGTCAGCCAAAATGTAGCATCTGCTCCCAAAAACATGGAAGTATTTGACTGTAGGCTTCCTTCCTTTCCATAGTTCATATAAGGTACAAGTTGTTCCCTTCTTCAGAGTGACTCTATTGTGTATGTAACATGTTGTGTTCTTGGCTTCAGCCCAAAACATATATGGTAACTTCTTAGCATGCAGCATAACTCTTGCACATTCTGCTAATGTCCTATTCTTCCTCTCCACTACACCATTTTGCTGAGGTGTGATAGGTGCAGAGAATTCATGTTTTATTCCTTCAGAAGCACAAAATTCTGAAAAACTCTTGTTTTCAAATTCCTTGCCACGATCACTTCTGATTCTGACAATACCACAGTCCTTCTCTCTTAGTAATTGAGTACATAAGTTTTTAAACACTTCAAAAGTGTCAGACTTCTCTCTAACAAAGTTGATCCATGTGTATCTTGAGTAGTCATCTACCATTACAAAAGCATACCTCTTGCCTCCAATACTCTCTACTTGCATAGGCCCCATCAAATCCATATGAACAAGTTCTAGTACTTTAGTAGTTACCTGGTGAACTAATCTGGGATGAGACTTTCTTGTTTGTTTTCCAATTTGACAATCACCACAAACATTGTCCTCATTGATCTTCAGATTAGGTACACCTCTGATAGCTTCAGTACTAAGGATTTTTTTCATGCCTTTCAGATGCAGATGTCCCAGCTTCTGGTGCCAGAGTTTGACTTCCTCTTCTGAGCTCATAAGACAAGAAGTCAGACTTCTTTCTTCTTCAGAAACCCACAAATAACAGTTGTCTTTGGATCTGCAGCCCCTCATCTGAATCTTATCTTCCTGATCAGTAACAATACATTCTAGCTTGTTGAAATTAACCTTCAATTCTTGATCACAAAGCTGGCTGATACTGATTAGATTCGAGGTTAGTCCTTCCACTAGTAGCACATCATTAAGTTTGGGCAGACCTTCTCTGATCAAATCACCAATTCCCAGAATCTGACCTTTTACACCATCTCCAAATGTCACATAACTTCTGGAGTATGATCTGATATTGCTCAGTAGCTTCTTCAAACCAGTCATGTGCCTTGAACACCCACTATCAAAATACCAGTCTTCTTTTGAGGTGGCTCTTAATGAAGTATGAGCAATCAGGCCTACATTCTGCACCTTAGGTTTCCACACCTTCTGAACACTTTGTCTGGGTGCAGCTGGTTGCACTCTTCTATATTGGAAGTGTTCAGGGTAACCATACAATTTAAATCAGAATGGTTTGATATGCCCTTTCTTTCCACAATGATGACAGACCCATGGATGATTCCTCCGCCTTCTGTTTCTGAAAGATTTCTGGGGTTGCTTCTGAGGTAGCATCTGAACATGCTTTTGACCTTGCATCTGAGGTCTCTTCTGAGCTTGCTTTTGAGGTCTCATCTGAATATGCTTCTGACCTTGCATCAGGGCTTGCTTCTGAGGTCTCTTCTTTGATGTTACAGTCATAGAATCATGAGTTTGAGTAGCAGGAACAAAATTCATCTGTTTAGGATTCTGAGTCTGATCAACAAAACCTAACCCAGTTTTTCCTTGTTGTTGATTCCCCAAAATGTCCTCCAACTTATCAGTAGCAGAGTTCAACATCTTCACTTGCTTCTTCATTTGATCAAGTTGGGAGTTCAATTGGTTCACTTCTTCTTTTAAATCTGAATTCTGCACTAATAGTTCACCTTTTTCAGTCTCCAGTTGAAGAATAGTCTCCTTCTGATCCAAAACTTGTTTGCAAACCTCAGCACTTCTGGTATACAGCTTCTTGTAGTTATCAGCTAGTTCATCATATGAGGTTTTAGCAGCTTCAGACACATATGAGGCTTCAGACTCTGAGTCAGACTCTGAGAAGGTCTCAGACTCTAAAACAGGTTCCTTCTTTAAGATAGCTCCTGACCTTACTACAAGACCAGTATCACACATACCAGATTCACTATCATCATCTTCTTCAGAACCATCATCAGACCATGCAACAGCTAGGCTTTTCTTCTGTTTCTTCAGAAAAGTAGGACATTCAGATTTGATATGCCCATAGCCCTCACACTCATAGCACTGCACACCTTTGGCTTGATTACTTTTCTCCTCAGACTTCGTCTTTTTCTCATCAGTTTGTTGCTTCTTGTTATTGAATCTGAAATTTTGACCTTTGGCTTTGGCTTTTCTGTTAACATTCTTCAGAATCTTGTTGAATTGTTTTCCCAGCAACACCAGAGCTTCTGATAAGTCATCCTCCTCAGAATCTTGTTGATCACCAGCTTCAGTATTCACAGTAAAAGCTATACCTTTCCCTTTCTTATCAGGCTGTTTGCAGAATGTAGTCTCAAAATTTAACAAAGAACCAATGAGCTCTTCAACCTTCATAGCAGAAATATCATGAGCCTCCTCAATAGCTGTCACCTTCATATCAAACCTTCTGGGCAGGGACCTGAGGATTTTTCTCACTAGCTTCTCATTAGACATCTTCTCACCAAGAGAGTCAAAGGAATTGGCCATATCCAGCACATTCATGTAAAAATCCTGAATGGATTCATCCTCCTTCATCTTCAGGTTCTCAAACTTGGTGGTCAGCAACTGTAATATGGACATCTTCACCTTAGAAGTTCCTTCATGAGTTGTCTTTAAGATTTCCCAGGCCTCCTTTGCAACAGTGCATTGTTTGATAAGTCTGAACATGTTCTGATCAACACCATTAAAGATAGCATTCAACGCTTTTGAATTTCCCAGTGACAGATCATCTTCAGCTTTGGTCCATTCCTCCTCAGGCTTCAGAACCTCAGTCTTGTTACCATCTTTGTCTGTATACACAGGATGATCCCAGCCTTTAATCACAGCTTTCCAAGTCCTGCTGTCATTAGATTTTAAGAAGGCACACATCCTAGACTTCCAATACTCATAGTTTGTGCCATCTAATAGGGGTGGTCTATTGACATAGCCTCCTTCTTTATCCATGCTTGCCAGATCTTAAGTCCTCTGGATCTCACCCAAAATACAGGCAGGGTGCCTGCTCTGATGCCAATTGAAATTCTGGCCAGGCAATTATAAGAGACAAACAGAGTTATCAGGTTCTGAACCTAACAGGTTCTGAACAACACGCAGGGCACAATAGTTTGCAAAACAGAGCACAAACACAAACACACACAGGCAGCAAATTAAAGTGCAGGAAAGTAAAAGTCATACATGGTTTGTTAACCCAGTTCGGAGTAAACACCTCCTACTCTGGGGGATACCAATCCAGGAAGGAATTCCACTATAGGAATTAATCCTTAAGACTCAGACACTGACTCCCAGTTCCTATCCCAAGCAATTAATCTCCACCTAGTCTTGAATTCTACCCAACACGTTGAGTATTAGAAAAACCTCTAACTTCCTATTCAAGTAACTACAACCCAGCCACTTGAACTACCCTTTGAACTTAACCAGTTCTGAAACACAACTACCCTGTTTTTAAGAAAAACCTTCAAAGACAAAACTTCATTCGTACCTAAAGGCTTAGAATGAATTACAACTCTATAAAACTCTAAACCAACTCAAACAATGAGTGGTGCACAAAACAAACTCTAAGTTTAAGACAAAGACTCTATTCTCTGAATTATAACTCTAAACACTCGTAAGTCTTCAATAGCAAAGCTCCTCCTTTTATAATCTTCAGCAAGCCTCTTAATTATGCTCCAAATCTTCTGAATTGATTTGTTACTGGAATAAGATTGTTCCAATAAAGTAACAAATAAAACTGCATTCAATCTTTGAAAGATTTAAAACAGAAAATACGAATTTTCATAATTTTGAACCAAATCTTCAAAGATATCTTCTCCAATTAACCCAGCATTCTAGAAGCAATTATACAAACATAATTCCTTGCTAAATCTCCCAAGATACGTGCAAAAACAATCCAGCAAACCCAGCTTCTGATGTGGTCAACAGAAGTCAACGCTGGCTTCAGAACCTGAAACTGCTTCTGAAGTGCTACAGTGCTCCTGATGAGCATTTCAGCTTCTGATGTAGATTTTAGCTTCTGAATGGCTTCAAATGAGAAAACTTGTAACTGAAGAAACGTTCAACATAAGGAAATGCTTCTATTCCATACTTTGGTTTTGCCAAACAATGCAGCCAACACCAAAAGACTCAACAAATTTAGTGGTCAGTAATTGGAGTCTGGACATCTTCACCTTTGAGGTTCCTTCATGAGTGGTCTTCAGTATTTCCCAGGCTTCCTTTGCAATGGTACACTGTTTGATCAATCTGAACATGTTCATATCCATACCATTGAATATTGCATTCAAAGCTTTAGAGTTTCCAAGAGACAGATCATCTTCAGCCTTTGTCCACTCTTCTTCTGGTTTCAGCACCTCAGTTTTATTCACATCTTTGTCTAAAACAACTGGATGATTCCAACCTTTTAGCACAGCTTTCCAAGTCCTGCTGTCAATGGATTTCAGAAAGGCACACATTCTGGACTTCCAGTATTCATAGTTTGTGCCATCCAGCAATGTTGGTCTGTTGACATATCCTCCTTCCCTGTCCATGCTAGCCAGAAAACACTTCCCTGGAGCTCACCCAATAACAGGCAGGGTGCCTGCTTTGATGCCAATTGAAATTCTGGCTGGAACTTATCAGGAACTTAACACAGAGTGCAAAATACGTAAAACAGAGCACAAACAAAAACCAGTTCAGAAGCAGTAAAAAAAGGTGCAGAAAGATAAAGGCATACAGATATTTGTTAACCCAGTTCGATGTAAATACCACCTACGTCTGGAGGATACCAATCCAGGAAGGAAATCCACTATTGGAATTAATCCTAAGACTCAAGACACAGACCCCCTGTTCCTAGTCTTCTGACTTAATCTCCTATAGTTCTGATTTCTACCCAACACCTTGAGTATAAGAAACCAAGAAGGTTGAAAGCTGGGCGGCCTATTATGATGTTGTAAGAACAAAGCGAGTTGATGACTAAATATTTGACTCGGATGGTTTTGGCGCTGTTTCCTGTACCGAAGGTTGTTTTCAAAGTGATGTACCCACAAACGTGCACCTGCTCCCCTGTGAAGCCAGCTAGGGTCCCCTTGAAAGCCTGCAACTGGTCCTCATCGAGTCCCATTCTCTCAAAGGCAGAGTAATAAAGGATATCTGCGGAGCTGCCGGGATCAATCAGTACTTTCTTGACGTCCCAATTGAAAATTTATACCGTGATGACCATAGGATCGTCATCATGGGGAATTATTCCTTCGCGATCACCACTTGAGAAGGTGATGTCTGGCTTGCATTATGGCTTTGCTTTGGTGTGGTCGTCCAGGAGCATGACTTGTCGTACATATCGCTTTCGAGAAGCGCTGGACTCGCCGCCTCATGTGAATCCACCAGATATAGTGTTGAGGGTATGGTGCTCGCCGTCCTTTGCGACGTCCTTTTCTTTTGCTGCATCCTCAGGAGGGCGCCTGTCTCCCTCCCTGTTGTCTTTGACATAACCTCGCAATCTGCCGTTTTGAATTAACTTCTCGATTTCCCTCTTCAGGTGAATACAGTCATCTGTGGTGTGACCCTTTATGCGGTGGTATTTGCATCAAGCGTCTCTGTCGTTTCCCACCTGATTCCATTTTGGTGGCGGGGAGTCTGGGATAAATCTGGAATGGTAGACATCCTTCCAAATTTGCTCGCGTCGGGTATTAAGTGTTGTGAAAGATCGGGCGCAGCACACTACAAGAAAACTGCGATTTAGCGTCGGCCAAAAACCCACTCTAACAGGGCTAAAACCGACGCTAACACAGATTTAGCGTCGGATTAGCGTCGGCGTCGGGGGCAGGCTAAAAAATTCGAAGTTACTGGGTAGAGTCGGCTATCTGCCCTCCGAGGCTAACATAGCGTCGGTTAAACCGACTCTAAAACCGACTCTTCGCGCAGCCGACGCTATTAATTTCAAAATCAAAAAAGTCAACAAATAATTTAGAGTTTGCCAGGCTGACGCTAATTATAAAATTTAGAGTCGGCTACACTAACGCTAAAGTCAACTTCGAAACCAGTCAACTAATCTTTTAGAGTCGGCCAACCCACTCTACAGTCAAACAAGTCAACTAAATCTTAGAGTCGGTCTGGCCGACACTAAATGATTTTTTTTCAAAAAAAAATTCCTTCACTTTATACCCTATTTGTCCCATTGTGCTAATAAACCAGTTAACACATCAAAAGTTAATCATCATTACTGCATCATCAGGTTCTTAGTGAATCAATTCTTTTTATTCTCTTTTTTGGGTGAGGAGTGAAGTAATTTAAGCATTTCCTATTTTAACTACACCCTCCTTAAAAGTAAAAAAATAGAGACATGAATCACAGGATTATGTTTTACCAGTTCAAAATAGCATGAATATAATAAGCATATAAAGAAATGATAACTAGACTCAACAAAACTCCGGCCAAGGTGCAGAGTTACAAGTAGATATACATAAATTATGGAAGGTATTAATTACAGTGGGAATAGAGACTCAATCCCAACCCCAGCTATCATCCTTCTAAGTCTGAATGTAGTGTTGAGTCCACAATTACGCCTTGCAATAACAATCCCTTTTATAATAGAAACACGCCTCTTATTCCCCGGTACTTCCTATGATTTATGACATAACAGTAAACAAAAGATCGCATCAATCATATGAACAAAAACTACACACAGCACAAGTTTGAATATATCTTCAAAAGCAAATTTTCATACCACTTTGAGCTGATCAATATAACCAGGCTTTATATCAGGTACCTCTCTCTGTTCTTTTACCTCCTCCACTGCTTCTGTCTAAAATCTAAAGGATATAAATAAATACCAACAATTTTTACAAATGATTAAACAAAACGAATCCCTTTATTTAAAACAAAACACAGAGAAGTCACATGCCTGCATAATGTGCCTCGCGGTTTTATCTAATCTCTTAAATTTGATGCGGGGAGGCAATTCAGGTTCTGGTAAGGAACTATCTTCAGAAGAATCAACAGAATTTGTCTCGGTAGACATAAACCTGCTTCAGAAATGAGGGACAAGCACATAACCATGCTGAAATGAAGGCAATCTAGTCAAACCATTACCAGACTCAACTCGAGAGAATACATTCGTCTGAGGAGACACTGTAACCTACACAAGAAATTGTGACAAAAGCAGTAAGGCACCCTAAGAGATTATCCCAACTTGGATAAACAACTTTTTTAATTGAAACAGAAAAACAACTCATATATATATATAACCAACAAAAACAAGGCATAAGAAGTGCACAAAGCACAAAAAAGATCCAACGAAAATTCCAAACGCTCAGACCACAACAAGCACACAGCTTGCTAACACAGTATGCAGATAATTACGTCAAAACAACTAAACAGTACTCCTAATTGCTCAACTAATGAAACAACCTTATAACCTGGCTTCATTGGATCATGAAGCATCTAATTAAAAAAATCTAAACTAAACAGCACATGTGCCTGCACTGACACTAATTCCACCAATACAGTTAATCAACCCAATATCTGCAACACCAGACCCAGCTCTGCTTAGCACCTGACCTGTCCACACAAACCAGAATTGTGGACACCTAACAGCAGCAAAAATCAGACAGAAATTCCAGTAATGTGACAAAACAATGCATGCCATACTATCATTGTGGACTTGTAATGTACTCAATTTCTTTTTAAATGAATCTTGGTCAAGAGACATGAAATATGTTCTTGAAAAACATAGTATTTGCAGTAAAATTCCTTAAACATCTATAATCAGTCAAATCAATTTCTCAACAAATGGAAATCATAGTATTTGCAGTATATCTCAATGTCATTCAATACTAATTCAAATCCAAAAATAGAAAACTTATTTGACTAAACAAATGCAAATTAAGAAAACCATTTGACTAATTTGACTGAAAAAAATATACATAAATAAAACCAATTCCACTATTCAATAATTACTACAACTAACCACAAAGTCTGATCTAACTAATTACTCATCAAATCAAACAAATCAACTAACAATTAACATATTACTGATCTACCCTAGTGATGAACAACGAAAATGAGATCTAGATCGCGACCAAAGAGAAGAATACTCACAACTAGGGGTAGTCAATTTAAGAGTCCTGAAGCAAATATCATAAAGCGCCTCATTACCAGAAACCATCGGTGAACGAAACACTGAAAACGTCAACATCATCCTATCGGGATATTCCTCTCTAATCTTCGAAATCAACAAAGTTCCCATTCCATATCCCATTCCTCCTCCGTACGAATGACACACCTGAAAATAAGGGGAAATAAAGGAATCCATTGAAGAAAGAGCAACCGAAGACAATAAACGAAAGAAGAAATAAAAGAATCAACAAACAGGAACAAAATCGAATCATTACCGAGTAGTCTTCGTCAATCTGTGATTTTGTAAAAATAAGCATAAAGAAAGAGTAAAACCTATAGATCTTCACCTATAGATCTGAAAAGTAAATCCAACCAAACATACTAAACTTTTTCTAAAACGAATTGAAATTTCAGACAAAAAAATCACACCTTTAACAATATTAACAAAAAACAACAAACTTATAAAGCGTTGCTTATCATTCATAAAGCATCACAGATCCTAAGCAAACTAGCAACAGAAAACGAAATCGAGAAAAACATAATAAAGTACAAGAAAGTTGTTGCCCCATTGATAGAGAAACTAACAACCAGCACAATGACAACAGAGAAGTAATTCCAAAATAAGTCAAAACAAAATAATCAACACAATAATTAACTTTAAAATTCACAAACTGA
Organism: Medicago ruthenica; assembly: GCA_018208015.1. Classification (NCBI taxonomy): domain Eukaryota; kingdom Viridiplantae; phylum Streptophyta; class Magnoliopsida; order Fabales; family Fabaceae; genus Medicago; species Medicago ruthenica. The sequence continues at coordinate 106,048,851 of CM031372.1, read as the reverse complement.
ACTTTAACCCAAAACTGAGATTTTATTTTATAAAGAAAACTATCACCATTCAAAGGACTATAAGTAAAGCATACTTTATATTATGTAAAATTATAACATCATTAATCTTTCAAGTCTAGAATATAAATTACTTTTGATATCAAAATACACAAGTAGTTTGCAATGGGCTGAATCCATTTTTAAGGAATTCAATAATTAACTTTATGATTTAAACTCAAATGGGGACGATGATGTTTGAATAAGGGAATGATAAATTGACATGAAAAGTTGAAACTAACAACACTAATCATATATAGTCAAAAATAAGAAAGCAGCACATACCTGCATCATAAATGCAACTACCAGCACAGTGATAAAAAGTGTGGCAGTCTCAAAGAGTTGGAAATTCAAGTCCATTTCTTTTCCCATGCACCATCCGACAACCACACAGAAGGGGATCTACAAATTCAAAGAGAACAAGAATCAATTTTTTTCCAACAACCACCATCCCATTGTAAGAAGTTAATTAATAAACTTGAGACATCTTCCTGTGAGATGGAGAAACACAGACCAGTTTATTCACATAATAGTATAATAAATAATAAATTAATAACAAACGCAAACCCCAAAGAACTATTTGTAACAGTTCAAGGCCATACCACAAACATCGATATCTGGGTTGATGATCCAACAGCAACTCCAATTGTGATATCCTGTGGAAAAGTTGAATCCATTAACAGATTAAACAGTATTCATGGAATAAAATATCGGCTATGAAAGCCACTTACTAGCTTGTCCTTCACAGCAAACATGATAGCACTTGCATGCTCTGCGGCATTTCCTACAATTGGAAGCAAGATGACGCTAATAAAAGCCACTGACATATTCAATGATTCGGATGCTCCCTGCAATAGACCAGAAACACAAAATGCTTATGGATCAACAAGGAGTTCTTCATTGTAAACAAGGACAAGAATGAATAGATGTTTCAGTGGTATATAATCTCGAATCAAAAAGCAAACATAGCTCACAAAGCAATCATTAAATTTATGTTGCTGTGTAGTTTTTGGGTGGGTAAGGTTTATGGGCAAGGATTAAATTAAACTGTGTTTAGACCCTTACTCCTCTGTTCCCATATTTCCTTTTCATGACTTTAGAATCCTGCCTCATGATTCCCAATAATACTCTGTTTTATAGCATGGGCCAATGTGGAGGTGACAGGAGTTGCTTCCCTTGGGAATGGTCCAGAGTCCATTCATATCAGGACTAAAAATAAAAGGCCACTAAGGAGAAGAAGTGATCTATACATGAATAGTATAATTGCAATTTTAATAAAAAGCAGCTTAACCAACAACAGATTTAATTTAAGAGTCGAAATACAATGTTTAGTTCTTAAAAAACAGTAAACAAATGACCACAAATACTTTCTGATAGATCATTAGGATTTTCTATGTTGGATAGTATAATTGAATTAATTTATTGACGTCTTGGTGAGCTGGCTTAGAGCTGCTAGTACTTGATCTGATCTAGATCTAGATTTTAGTACAATTATGAGTAAAATGTCGACATTTATATCAGCATCATTTGATAAATGAAACTGATTAGTGAATTAAAATAGCACTCTCCACTATTTCACCCAATTCTTAAAAATTCAATGCCATATCAAAACTCATCATCACTCTTATGAACCAATCCATTGCTTTCTGAATTCTTAAACATCATAAGCTCAGCACCATAATCTCATGGAAATTCAAAATTCAATCATTTTAAATAAACATCAACGATTACATAAATTACAGATTCAGGGAAAGGAACTACACAAAAGCATCATTGAAAAACACATGATTGGCTATTGTTAATAAACAAATCTCGAGATAGAGAGGGAGGGAGATACCTGATACCCGTAGATGTTGAGCAATCACAGAACCGAAAGAGAGAATGGCATCTTCACGTCTCAACCGTCCAAATACATCGATCTCGACTGTTGAAAACCAGCGATCTCAAACCCTAAGTCGTCTCCAAGGTTCACATAAACAAAACAGTACAAGGTTCACATAATAAGAAGATTTGAATTTGGAACATAACATAAACAATTTGAACAAATCCTATACTTTTGTCATTACAAGGACTACATGTAAATATCATTTCATCTCCAAAGGAAGACTCAGTCAATAACAAATACAAATAATCAAAACCAAATAAAATCTACAAAAAAATAACAACAAAGCCCAACCATCAATCACTAGTAACCAAACTACAAAAGTGTCCACAATTTACAAGTTTTTTTAATGAAATTAAACAATTAAAATTAGAAGAAAAACTTCATATAACACAAAGACACACCAATACCAACAAGCAAAACCAAAAGAACAAGCTTGAATAGAGACGTCACAATTTAATTCAACCCTAGAAGGCATAAAAATTTAGAGTATAAACTAAAGCAAAGCAACAGAGCAAACCAAATTAGAGCGAGGGAAAAAAATCCTTGTTTGGATTTCTAAAATCCACCATTGGGGTTAAATCCATGTTCATATCTTCTCCTCTTGTCGGTATCCGTAGATCGAGATCCGAAATGAAAAATGAACTCAACAAGAAAAAAAATTCCTTGATTAGAGCGAAATCTTGATAGAAACAAAGTTAAGTGGAGAAGGAAGGAGTAAAATCCCTAACCCTCGAAGAATGAAAAGAGGGGTTTTCAAGAAGAAGGAGCAAAGAGAGAGAAAGGGGCGAAGGCGGGTGCTCTGATAAAGAAGACGGTACTGGCAAGTATGAACAAGATCGAGTTGACAGGTGACAGTGGTGGAGATGGTGTGGAAGTTCAATGTTCGACGAGGTGGAGAGAAAGAGAATTGAAAACGATGAAAAATGAAGCTGAGAGCGATTGAGATTGGGGGGAAAGTGAAAATGGTTTTAGGGTTTTGGAGGTGTGGAGGGAGACTGAAATTGGTTTTAGGGTATGTTGATTGAATAAAAAAAATTTTATAATAATTTATATATAAATTAAATTTTTATTGGCAAAAATTTTAGAGTCGGCTAGCCGACTCTAAATATGGTCTAAATGTCATATGTGGGTCCTAACATTTAGCCTCGGCTAGGCCGACTCTAAATCTTTTTAAAAATAAAGGAAAACTAGAAATTGAAGTAGAGTGCGTTAGGCCGACTCTAAATGGACGCTATTAGCGTCGGTGTCGGGGGCCGACGCTAAATGTTGAGGCTAAAATCATGTTTTCTTGTAGTGGCAGCACGTCTGTCAGATGCATGTCGCTTGAAGGGTGCGCTATCTCTGGAGACAGGCGGGTAGTAGCTTCGGCGATAGTCGTAGTTACTGGGGTCGCGCTCTCTGGAATCTCTGGCTTTCTTCTCAGCGTTGCTTTCTTCTCCCTTGATGTAGCATTCCGCTCTGGACATGATTTCCTCCATTGAGTCGGCTGGCTTTTGTGCCAACGACTCGTTAAACTGGCCGGCGCAGAGTCCGTTTTGAAAGGCTCCCTCAAACAACTCTTGGTTCGGGTTGATGACTTTGATGATGGTGTCATTGTAACGTGCAAGGTATTCATAGAGTGATTCGTTTAGTCCTTGACGAACGTTGAAAAGGCTAGTGGATGAGACTTTGCGATGGGGGCTGGCCGAAAATTGGTGTGTGAGTTTACGCGTCATGTCCTGGTAACTGGTGATGGAGAATCGTGGTAAGTTCATGTACCATCTGAGGGCGGCGTCTTTGAAGGTTCCGACTAGCAGCCTGCATTTAAGGGAATCGGCGGCGCCGATGATGGCCATCTAAGTATTGAAGGCAGTGATGTGCTCCACTGGGTCGCTTTTTCCATCGAAAGATGAAAGAGAATGCGACTTGAAATTTTTTGGGACCGGCGAGTTCCACACTTCCGCCGAGAGTGGTTGAGGGTCAGGATCGACCTATTCGTCCTGTTGAGATTCGTTTCCTTCAACATGTTGTTGTTGTTGGATGGTCTCCATGGTTGCTTGCAAGGCTTCGTTGTGGTCGCGAAGCTGCAGGATCTGGCGTTGTAGAGCTTCTAGAGCCGCCAGATCTGCCATCGTAGTGATGGTGAGGGTTTGTTTGGGGTTGTGAATTAGGGTTACGGCTGATTCCTATTGGCGGATTGTTTCTGATTTGATATGGTTAATCGTGAATCGAAAGGGATTCAAAGAGATTAAGGTTGCTCTGAACCGTGCAAACGGAATTTGCGACTTCAAACAGTGTTTTTGGGCCGCAAATCGCCCAATTTTCCGATTCAGAGGTGGCGGCTAGGTCAGTTTTACCGAGCCCCACGATGGGCACCAACTGTACTGGCTGTGAGTACAATCTAGAAACTAGGGTTTTTGGGGTTGTGAATTATGGATACTATTTATAGCCTGAATTGGGCTTAATTGGCCATGGTTTTGGGCCCAATTCGTTTGGGGCCAAAACCATGGCTAGAGCGCCCTATTGAGTCATAGAAGCTCTTTTAGGGGGTGCCTTTAGTATGACTATCTAAGGTTATGTGAGATCTTTAGGTGGGCTTTGTGTCCTTCTGGAGGGCGCCCAACCCTACTTTAGGGCTTCTAGCCCTAAAAGGGCGAGATTGACGGTCCAGTGAGATTAGGATATTAATCAAGGATATAATAAGGAAAAAATGGTGAGATTAAGTGAAGAAAATAAAGTGTTTTCTTAATAATATATTACTTTTTTCTTATTATTTAATAACAAATTGACCATGAAGCCAATCAAATTAGTGAGAATAAGAGTCTAATTGTAGATTACTTTTTATCAGCCTATTTGGGTTCCACAATGTGAGATTAGCCTTCGCAATTGTGTACGAAGGATACCTAATTTATATAAAAAAATTAACAATTTTTAAATGATACACCCTCCGGTCTTTATTATTCTAATTTTTTTAAAAATAAATTTGATCATATTTATAAGAAAATGTCACAATTTTTAAGTTTTTTTTAAAGGACCACAATTTTTAAGTTGTAGTTACTGTTTAAAAGATTTTTCTACTTTCTTTCTCTTTTTAATATTAATGAAATTGTTTAATGTTTTACAATTTTCTACAAAGATATACTAAAAAAAAATTTCAAAAAGTTACGTTAACTAAATGAATACATTGATTTTAGTGTTTTTTTGATTTTAGTAACGAATCTCACCAAATTCAACGTAACAAAATAGTATGAAATTCACGTAACAACTTTTATATAACAATGACATGAATAAATACCACATACATGAAGGATGAAATTGGATGGTTGAGATGTTGTGCAGTGCAGTCGCTAATTGAGAAGAAGGGTTTGTGCTGTGTAGTCATAGAAATAAAATAGAATCAAACTCCCACGACTCGCGAACCTCTTTTTATCGTAGAATACTATACTATTTTTTTTTTACACAATAGAATAGTACCCTGCCAGGTAGAATAGTATACTATACTATGATAACTCATTCTTAGGTTTATAATAAATTGATTTTGTAAGGTTTAGTCAGGCCAAATCTAAGTTTTAAGATGTATTTTATAAGTTTGACATTAACCTTCACTTCAACAATAAGTTTGACATCAACGGAAACTTTGACGGAAGCTTCAATTATAGCCGGTTTCGGCTCAACGCCATCATCTACCACATTTTCAATCATCACTATGTCTATTGAATAAAAAATATAAATAACTTGTGCAACAAACTAAAAAAGAAAAAAATGGCGCAACAATTCAAATCTTGGGCACCTACGTGACTTAAGTCACATTGCCCCTTACACCTACGTGAGTTAATTCACGTTGAGCTCCAAAACAGTGTTTCATCGCAACGTGAGTTAACTCACGTTGTCTTTATACGTGACTTAACTCATGTTGCTTTAAACACGACTTAACTCATGTTGATATAGACGAACGTAACTTAAGTCACGTAAAAGTATTTTCGTCAGTTTGTATAAAAATGAACATATTTGTTTGTGAGAAGAGCAATTTTCTAATTGATATGCCTCAAGATAATAAACTAAAACTGATATGCCTCAAGATAACTTAATTTCACAATTTAATTACTCAATAAAAGGCATACTTCAATGTGCATATCCCTACTTCTTCGACAAATTTTAACAATGTGAATTTCTTGCAAAGTAGAGCTATATTTGTATTAATATAAATGATTATGTACTATCATCGATGCCGGATAATTGAAATTACATTAAGCCATTTTTATACACTGTAATTATGAATTACTTAATGATTTTTATTTTATTTTATAAGTAGACGACGTTTTGACTCATTTGATAAGGCTGAAATGAATAAAAAATTAAAAGTACTTACACCTGAATTTTACAACTCCCTCGGGATATCAGGTCTCCTTAATCACAAGATTATGGATGGTTGGGAGCACCAATACGCTTTTGAGGAATTTAGGTTAGTCAACATGGTTATGCATTTCTCGATTGATTGTAACAAGACTGACAAAACATATTCTGAAGACAAAAATAATAACTAAAAAAATTGTTGAAATGTAGTCGACATTTTAAAAATGTCTATGTCGCCTTCACAAAAACCATGACCTTTTAAACTCAACCGAAGACTGTTTTTAACTATTGTATCATATAACATGACAATCAACAAATCTTAAGATCAATCACTTTACAATGTCGTTCTCTATCTCTCTAGATCAGTCTTCAGCAACAATAAACTTTGTGACACTTTTAAGAGTTAAAAAATAAGGAGGGGTTAAGAATGTTAATTCATGATCATCAAAGCCAACAACCAATGTTGTCCACAAAGAGATTTTTGAAAACTATAACAAGTCAGACAAATTTTTAACCATTTATATATTCATTATCATTCTAAGGTGAATCAATCATTTGATCAACATTAATAAAACCAACTTTTTTTTTATATAGAAGGTGAACCAATTTGCAGCAAGAATTATATGAACAATTTCAATATGTTATTAAATTTGACAATTGTGAATCTTTTTATGAATCAATCTAACAATTTCAATGATCCAATTCTTTTGTAATGCAAGCAAGAATTATTTGAATGATCCTATTCCTAATTCCTAATGTAAATCAAGGAAAACTTATTTCATTATTATCAATGTAAAGAATACTAAAATAAGATATGATTTCATACAAATGACAATGTTGGTATTTAGAATGGAAAAAAAAACTTTTAAAAGAGTTTGCAGCTTAAAACTATGCACATAATCAATTAATTAGCTTATCATTGAAAAGAATTTTGAAATTATATTATCCCTCGTATAATAATATACTATATGTACATTAATACGCGGGTATGTTTCTATAGTTATAGTAATAGATAAAAAAAGCTCCCTAAAATTGTAGCAGCAAATAAAATTGAAGTGGTGTAGATTTAGAAAGAAGGTTTAGGCTGGTTATATTATAGGGGATGCGGATTTAATTAATTAATTAATTAATTAAAAAAAAATTTAAAAAAAAAAAAAAAGAAGAGAAGAGAAGAGGAGAAGAAAGGAAAAAGATGAGACTGAGAAAGAAAATTAAGCAGAGTAATAAAAAAAAAAAAAAAGAGAGAAAAAGGGTTGAGTGATATTTCGGCGAAGCTTCCTTAGTTGGTTGGCATCGCAGGTGTGACTGTGACTGACTTCCTTCCCACTTGCAGGCCATTCAACGCTAATATCTTTTTGGATTTTCTTTCTTTCTATCCAACGCGAAATCACAGTTTGATTAATTCATTCATTCATTCATTCCAGATTCATACTAACACAACACAGAAAGTGCTGCTGCTGCTGCTGCTGCTGTTGCTGTTGCTGTGGGCTCCATCTACATCTCTTTCTTGTATTAATTATTTCCAAATCACAATTAATAGGTTTGATTTGATCTGATCTGATCTGTTTGAATTTTAAACCTACTTTGTTGTTGTTGTTGTTGTTGTTATCTATCATTGATGGGTTCTGTATCTGCTGAGGAGGACAAGATGGACGCTGATTTCGATGAAGAGATGCCTTTCAGTTCAACTTCACCCTCATCTGCTTCTTCTGCTAAACCACACTCTTTTCATTTCGATTCTTCTTCTTCTTCACTTTCTTTACCCAAATCATCATCATCATCTTCTTCCCTCATTCGACGAATCAGCAAAAGTATATATATCGTCTTAATCAAAGCTAAGATCAACATCTTACTCCCCTTTGGTCCTTTGGCCATCTTCCTACACTATTTCTCTGGAGGAAAACATGTTTGGGTCTTCTTCTTCGCCTTATTAGGTATTGCTCCTTTGGCTGAACGTCTAGGTTATGCTACCGAGCAACTTGCTTTCTACACCGGACCAACACTTGGGGGTTTACTTAATGCAACATTTGGGAATGCAACTGAAATGATTATATCTATCTACGCTTTGAAAAGCGATATGATTCGTGTTGTTCAGCAATCTTTACTTGGTTCCATCTTGTCCAATATGCTTCTTGTCCTTGGATGTGCATTCTTTACTGGTGGGATTGTTCACTACAATAAACTTCAGGTTTTCAATAAGGTATCTATCTATCTATCTATCTTATTGTTTCTTTCCATGCCATGCATACTCACAGACTTCTCTTTGCTTTGCTACAGGCAGCTGCTGTTGTCAACTCAGGGTTGTTGTTGATGGCTGTAATGGGAATACTATTTCCCGCCGTGCTTCATTTCACTCACTCCGAAGTTCATCTTGGCAAGTCCGTGTTATCTCTATCAAGATTTAGCAGCTGTATAATGCTAGTTGCCTATGCAAGCTACCTTTTCTTTCAACTTAGAAGTCAACAAAATTTTTATACTCCAGTTGACCAGGTTCCTTCTTTTGCCACATTTTATTTTGCTTTCTAGAACTGTATCTTAGGTTTGTCATGTACAATTAACTTCGTGATGACGTACTTGAGGTGAAGCCATTCATATTTGTTAACCATTTTTTTTCTTCCTTTTAAGAAATTGTTTGTATATATGCTATTTGTGAGGTATTAACTTATTATTTAATCATTGTCTTTTTCCTGTGTGTTAACAAGCGTTGCGCATTTACTGGTATCCATTTTTCTAGTATGGCCTTATTTTACAGGTCAGAACTTCAAGGTCCAAGTAGAGTTAGACAATGAAATATATATTTTGTATGTGTGTATGTCAACAATGTTAAAACTTACTACCTGCCCTCAAACACAAACAAAGGATTAAAATAGGGTCAATAGTTAAGGATGCCTTTTGAGAGGTTTTGTTTGGAACACTATATCCATATATGAGAAATACTAAGGTCACACTCTCTAACAAACTGAAATTATAATTCGACACGTCATTCACTTTTTTTACTCCATAACCTGTACCGGTTTCAACCATTAATCATTATTTTTTGATTTTACTAAAAAAAAAAAACCTTTTCATCTTCCTGTGCACTTCAACCTCCCACCACCATCTCTTCAAGTTCAAGGATTCAACAATGGGACCTGTAAAAAAATTGCATCCAGAACAAACGTTCTATTTACTTTTGAAAAAATTCACTACCCCATTTTTGAACTTCAGTTTCCACAATCTTTCTTAACATCTTTTTTCAATTCAAACATGTTTGAATCTTTTCCAATTTAAGACTAAAGGTGAGGACAGAAAATCTGATTCGGCGGCTGCTGCTGCTGCTATGCGACTAAGATTTTGATTCGCATATTACTGCCATGTTTTAGTTGAAAGTTAGGGATGAATAAAAAATCTGATAAATTAAATCCCATTAAAAGGTTCCCATTAAAGACTTCTGATCTGGGTACCCTTGTTTGCATATAAGTTTGGGTAAAGTTTGAATCTTTTCTTTCAATTTGATATGGACTGTAAATGGGTTCTTTGAAATCAACGACGACGACTAAAGATGTTTAAGAAATCGACCATAAGAGCTTGACAGAGACAATGGCAGCATGAGTGTGAGAAAGATTGGAAGGGGCCATGGAATTTGGGAGAGTGACGAGCGTTGCAGTTTTTTGTGTGTGAATAGTGCGGATAAATTTCCAAAAGAAGATGTATTTTCTGAACCTGTACAACCCGTTAATAGGTAAAATAAAATAAATAGATGATGTGGTGAATTATAATTGGAGTGTGTGACCCTAGCATTTCTCATCTATATATTTATTTAGTTGACGAGAGTTTGACCAAAAGAGGTAGAGGAACACCTAGAAAAACTATAAGAGAAACTATTAGAAAAGATTCAAAGGTTATTGAGTTGGATCCAAATATGGTTTATGATAGAACATTATGGCGTAATTTGATCTATGTAGCCGACCCCACTTTGTGGGATAAGGCTTGTTTGTTGTTGTTGATGAGAGTTTGACCAAATGAACGATGTAAAACTAATGAAAATGGGAGAAGTGATACACATGCATTATTTGGTGGTTAGTACTCGAAGTGAATGTTGATAGACTTGAAGATAAGGGGAAACCTTAAGGCCACTATCATTTATCATTTAATTTTGTTTCCTCAAATCAGATTACATAGTTTTTTTTAATGACAAATGTTAGTTGTTGTTCCTGAAAGTGTAGCCCAACTGTATGGGTTTGGGATGCTGAAGGAGGTCCAGGGTTTTATCAGTGCTGCCAACAATTTGCCCTTCCCCTGACAAGCTAACCACTAACATTTGCTTATAAAAAAAATTTAGTTGTTATTTTGTTTGAGAGAGTTAAACCCATGACCTCTTTATCACTCCAACCCCTATGTCTCTCTCCTAAATTATCACTACATAGTATCACTAATTGGTATGCGACTTTGAATTTTGATGGATGTCAGTGTGAGTGGATTTGTGTTGCATTTATTACAAAAGGAAAAACATTAATTTCCTTTTTTGTTTAAAAATTATTATTATTATATATATTTCAAAACATAGAAGTTTATGCGAGTGAATTTGTGCCTATGGCATGCCATTTTTCTCTATTAAACAATGGTCCCTTCACAGTTAATCTGCTTAAACTTTTACAGGAAGTAGATACAAGTGAAAACTCTGACGAGGAGGAAGAACTTGAGTTAACTCAATCGGAAGCGATGATTTGGCTTGCAATTTTGACGGTATGGGTATCAGTGTTGTCTGGATACCTTGTGGATGCCATAGAGGTATAGCTGTACAGTCACTTTCAGAATTTCTCAATCATTAAGCTTTTGTTATTTGTTATTCTCGTGGAATGTTGAATTATTTCCTTTTAGTGTTTGCTTCATTTTATTTTATTTTAGCGTAAAACTTCAATCATAGAACATGCCCATAGTCTTGTATTACACCATAGAATTGTGTCGGTGCAATGTCTATGGGTTTACCTTGGTCAAAGTCAAAGATCAAATAAAGAAAAGTTTTGGGTAAGTAAAAGAAGCGTGTATAGCCAGCTCAACATCACCTAACACAATGTTACATGATACAATAAAACTAACTCATTTACGCCAGTTGAAGGGAGTTCCATATTTTTGGTACTATTCAGAAGAAGCGATGGGATTGGTTCATAAGAGTGATGATGAGTTTTGATATGGCATTGAATTTTTAAGAATTGGGTGAAATAGTGGAGAGTGATATTTTAATTCACTAATCAGTTTCATTTATCAAATGATGCTGATATAAATGTCGACATTTTACTCATAATTGTACTAAAATCTAGATCTAGATCAGATCAAGTACTAGCAGCTCTAAGCCAGCTCACCAAGACTTCAATAAATTAATTCAATTATACTATCCAACATAGAAAATCCTAATGATCTATCAGAAAGTATTTGTGGTCATTTGTTTACTGTTTTTTATGAACTAAACATTGTATTTCGACTCTTAAATTAAATCTGTTGTTGGTTAAGCTGCTTTTTATTAAAATTGCAATTATACTATTCATGTATAGATCACCTATTCTCCTTAGTGGCCTTTTATTTTTAGTCCTGATATGAATGGACTCTGGACCATTCCCAAGGGAAGCAACTCCTGTCATCTCCACATTGGCCCATGCTATAAAACAGAGTATTACTGGAAATCATGAGGCAGGATTCTAAAGTCATGAAAAGGAAATATGGGAACAGAGGAGTAAGGGTCTAAACACAGTTTAATTTAATCCTTGCCTATAAACCTTGCCCACCCAAAAACTACACAGCAACATAAATTTAATGATTGCTTTGTGAGCTATGTTTGCTTTTTGATTCGAGATTATATACCACTGAAACATCTATTCATTCTTGTCCTTGTTTACAATGAAGAACTCCTTGTTGATCTATAAGCATCTTGTGTTTCTGGTCTATTGCAGGGAGCATCCGAATCATTGAATATGTCAGTGGCTTTTATTAGCGTCATCTTGCTTCCAATTGTAGGAAATGCCGCAGAGCATGCAAGTGCTATCATGTTTGCTGTGAAGGACAAGCTAGTAAGTGGCTTTCATAGCCGATATTTTATTCCATGAATACTGTTTAATCTGTTAATGGATTCAACTTTTCCACAGGATATCACAATTGGAGTTGCTGTTGGATCATCAACCCAGATATCGATGTTTGTGGTATGGCCTTGAACTGTTACAAATAGTTCTTTGGGGTTTGCGTTTGTTATTAATTTATTATTTATTATACTATTATGTGAATAAACTGGTCTGTGTTTCTCCATCTCACAGGAAGATGTCTCAAGTTTATTAATTAACTTCTTACAATGGGATGATGGTTGTTGGAAAAAAATTGATTCTTGTTCTTTGAATTTGTAGATCCCCTTCTGTGTGGTTGTTGGATGGTGCATGGGAAAAAAAATGGACTTGAATTTCCAACTCTTTGAGACTGCCACACTTTTTATCACTGTGCTGGTAGTTGCATTTATGATGCAGGTATGTGCTGCTTTCTTATTGACCCCTATGAAATTTTCTTGACAGCATTTGTTGATGCTCCCCACTTTATAAGGAATTAATGGACATAAGTTAGTTCTCGTCTAACTTGTTTAGCCAAACCAAAAATTCATGTCTTACATATTGAAGTAGAATGTTAATTCCAAATGATTAGAGAGATAGAGGGCCTAAGAAAAATTCTGAATTCATTCAATTATTTATCATGTGTTTGATAGGAAACTCATATGAAGCATCTTACATGATTATTGCTTATGAAACCTAATTCAAAAATTAGGCAAAAGTAATAATTATTACTCTATTTTGCTTTTGTGCTTTCAGTGTGATACTGAATTCCATAATCCATTGAGAGAATGGATTAAGTTGACTAGTTAATACCTTATGCCCTCTCTATGCACATGCATTAGACACTCGTTTGTCGATTCTTTGTATAACATTCACACACATTGGATTCCTTCACATGTTTCTGAATTCATTTTCTTCTCAACACCTGTTTTGTATATCATTACTTGCTTTCTGCATTGGACATCTCTTCAGTATTCGAAAGATACTTGAAACAAAGTGAGATATGAATAGACCAGGTACATCAATAGATCTGTATAAAAATGCATTACTTTTTGGATATCAGGAAAATGGAGCAACATCTCCCATGAGAATGCATGTTTAGTGTTTCAATATCTCATTTAATTATATGGAATATTATCTTATTTCTCTTGCTCTGGTATTTTCATTCTGCATCTTGTCCTTTTAAATGCAAATATCTTGCGACGTAGATTTAGTACATAAGTCCAAAAGCATGAATGTTGGTTTTCAATTTGGTTTTAAAATGGGTTATATATGATTGTTTCTCATTCTTCGTTGTCAAGGGTCAAGTAACTTTTCAGTCTATGCATAAGCTTTTTGTGGCATTTTCTTCGTCTATGTCTTGTATATTTATTTATTTATTTTTTTCAAATTTGGCACTTTTATTTATGTCTGCGACAACCATCTTTACATTGCTTTTATCCGTACAGGAAGGAACCTCAAATTATTTTAAAGGCTTGATGCTTATTCTATGCTATCTTATAGTTGCTGCCAGTTTTTTCGTACATGTAGACCCTAAAAGTGGTGAGTTTACTGATTATATACTGCCTAGATTCATAGTGTAGACTTTATCACGGGACAGAAGCTATAGATGAATCTCTAATTCTCCTATGGCTAAGATATTTCAACAACTAGAATGCCTAGTTTGTTATCACCTGATTCTTTCTTCATCACCTTTCAAGATATGCATATATTTTTCTGTTTGGTATGAACTTTCTGTACTTCGATTTAGACCGTTGGGAAACATGCTGCACCATCTGTGTAGCTCGTGTATACTATAGAGATAGAGAACTTAGCTTTGGTATGATGTCATTTGATCACTGAACAAGCAAAAATTAGCAGAAAGGAGCAAGGGATGGATTTAGCAAAAAACTTAGATAGTTATGAACTGAAACATTTAATTATTGCCTAACTAATTTGAAGATAAATGGATTTAAAAAAACACTAAATTCTTTTATCTTTTAGTTGGGGGGATTTCTTTTCAAAAGCTTGAGCTGAATAGAATCAGAAAGAATCGTATCTCCAACTTTTGGTAGACTGGAGTCACTGAACCCCTATTGTATTTTATTGATATGACACATCCATGCACCATGCCTATGGAAATTTGTTCCCCAAACCCGTACTCCTATATGATATAATCTACCTATTTTTGTAGAATATGTAACTTCGCGTTGGTGTCAATCATTTAGGGTTCTCACTGTGCAGGCCCCCCAAATTTCTCAACCTATCGGAACACAAGTTCCGGATAGGTGTTTATTTTTTATTTTTTTTTGCAATCAAGCCCCCTATCGGATTATAGCTTCCGACAGGTGTTTCACTGAATTTTAAGCAATGCGGGCCTCTTCAGCAATTTCCATCATTTAGGCCTTAATAGTAAAGACAGAGGAGTTTACATTTTGGTAAATATAGTGTATTCCTAAGCTAGGCGGTCCACTTTATTTTTTTTTTTTTTGGTCAAGTGGCGGTCCACTTTTTTGATACTGTCAATTTGCAACACTCAGTTTTCAAACTAGTATTCAATCTGAATACTAAATGAATGGTAGTTCTACTTTAGGAAATTTACTAATAAAATTTGAACTGTTTATTGATCTTTAGAAAATCTACTGATGTATATGCAGGTGATGACTAAATAGAGTGCTGGTCTGGCAATGGCATCTGTACATGTTGCCTTTCTATTCCTGTATACTTGGAATAGTAGTAAGCAGTGTGTTTGTAAGATTTCCCCAAAAAAAATCTTCAGCCTGCTTTCAGCATTCAACATGGCATGTGAAACCATGAAGTGATCAGGGGCAATGCTCTGTACTGGAAGTTTTCAGCATTGTATACTTATATTGAATTTTGAATGGATGATTTAATCTGTATTATTTTCATCTCCATAGTTTTCATTCATTTTAACATAAAATTTTATCTTACAGCCTTTTCGGCTCTCATATCTCTAATACATCGCATTGGAAGTAACCAATCATTGCAAAGTTTTTTTTTTTTTTGCTATGCAGTGTCTATTTTGAAATGATTAGACTTAAGAAGGGTCAGGATCAAATGACACTGGTGTCAAAATTAGTTTGACATCAGATCTCATCCATTCATTTCATTTAATCTAAGACTTAAATCTATCACCAAATTAATTAGCATACACCAAATACTCTCTATCACCTAATTAAGAAACATATCTATCATCATTAATTCATAATCAAGCATCCATTTTTATTTCTCTAGATTTATTTATTTTTGCCATCAACACATACTCACTTTTTTTAGGGAGCACATACTCAAACTTTTTTCTAATTTTTTTATAAAATAAATGATAAAACTCGTAGTTTTTTTTTTTAATAGAAATACTCATACTTTTGAGTCATCATCACCATCGATGATATTCTTTGTCTTTATGTCATACTCATACTTTTTTAATAATTAAATAAATTGTATTAAAAAAAGTCAACAAATTCGGCTAAATTATCAATAGCAGATATCATCAAACCACTCAAATGATTCTTGAATTGTTCATGTTAGTTAGATTATTTTGTCACTCATAGTGTCTTATTTTTTTAGAGGACTCGTCGTGTTCCATGTTTAACCGAATTACGCTTTATCATGTTTTTATAAAAATTAAAAAGTTTGTGTTTGTGCTTATGGCCGAAAGAAATAATTTAGGGGGAAATAAAAAGGGTTTGAATTTACCGAAAATAAAAAGGGATTGTTTGATTATGAATTAATGATGACATATATGTTTCTTAATTAGGTGATAGAGAGTATTTGGTGTATGTTAATTAATTTGATGATATATTTAAGTCATTGGATTAAATGAAATGAATGGATGAGATTTGATGTCAAACTAATTTTGACACCATGGTGTCATTTGATCATGACCCTCTTAAGAATTAGAAATGCTAGAAACATGCGCAACTCTTTTTTATTGACTAAACCGCCAATTCGTCCCTAAAATTATAGTGGTCGAGCGTTTACCCCCTTGAAATTTACCGATAGGAAAATAGACCCTGATTTTGAATGATGTATGTCAGTATGGTCCTTGGGTTAACTTGTAAGGAATAGTTTGTCAATAGTGATATAATTTAGGGGATTAATTTGCTAGTAAGTGATATAAGTCAGAGACTAATTTTCTATTAAGTGATTTAATTCTGGGGCTAATATGCTAGTAAGTAATATTATATTAAAGGACAAATCTTAGGTACAATTCTTTATGTGCTTTTCGTATGGTTCTTAACTAAATTCACCATGAATTCCTTAAATCCATATTTTTAGTTAAGAACCATACGAAAAGCACCTAAGAAATTGTACCTAAGTTTTTTCCTATATAACAAAAGGAGAAACTTGCTCGACGTAATCCAAAATAAGAGTATTCTATGCTTATTTACAATTGGGGTAAATGTCCGACCCTTACAATTTTTGGTGGTGAATGGTGATTTCTTCATTTTTTTATTGAGTAAAATGTATATAGACCTAAAAATTTATGTAGGATATTTAAGTGGAACTTAATTAAATTTCAATCAATAAGATAATGAACGGGTTGCTAGCACTTATTTTTAAACAGGGAGAGGATCCTCTCCAGTGACAAACTCTTCTTGCAGTCATTAAATCTCACCATTAATTACATTCTCTCTTCTTTTTTAAAATTAAAACATGTTATCTCATCTCTTTAAACTGGTATACTTCATTGATTGATAATATGATCATTCAATTGATAACGAATTCAAGAGAGTTTATTTATACATTGAGACCCTAACAATCTTACAAAATACGTTACTACTAAGAATGTCCAAAAGACACTCGTTAACATTTTTTAAATTATATATACCAAAATTTAGATGTGCATGATGTATGTTTAGATATTTAATGAAAAGTCATGGGGGAAGAGATTTTTTAATTGGTCAAATTCGCTAGCCTAAAAGATTTGAGAGAAGAAAAAAAAATCAAGGAAAAACCTTATATATATATATATATATATAGGGTTTGTCGTGCAACATTGCACATGTTAAAGCAACTAAAAGTGAAAACTTTTTATTAAAAAACAACAATTATTTATTAAAAAGATATATATTTAATATTAATGCACAAGTTCCAATGCAAACTTACCTTTTTGAGCTTCTTAACATGTGCAAATTTGTACATGATAGAAAACCCATATATATATAGCAAGTGCAACTCAATTAGTAGCTACCGATGATATTATATGTTGGGGTCGGGGTTCGAACCCCGGATTTTCTGCTTCTCTACATATAATATGATCGAATCATATTACAAAATAGTTCTTTCTAAAATAAGATAAGAAGAACACACTTGTAACTTATACATGATATGATTGACTTATGAAAATACGTAAAGTGATCAATCCCCACAAGAATCTCCCATTTTCAACGTGGAACACCTGCTGCTAGCTTTGCTCTCAAATCCTTGCGCAAGATTTTGCCTGAAGGTGACTTGGGAATTGCATCAATGAAGAATACTTGATTTATTCTTTTGTAAAACACTACCTGTAATATCAAACCCAAACACCTCAATTATTACATTAATTTGCTAAACTTGTAGTGTAAGAAAGTTGCTATACCTCACACACATTTAGGTGAGAAGTACATACATAAATTAGGTGACAAGTAGGTAATTAGTGCACCCGCTCTAAGATCTTAACTCACAAGCTCATGTCCTTATATTTAATCAATTTTTCCTACTAACTTTTTGTTTCAACTTCGTTTTGTTAGTTAATTCATTATGCAATTTAAGTTTATTCAACGAGACCTTACCTCACAAAAATTATGTATTTTCATGTAAAAGTTAAAAGGAAACGTTAACTAAAGGTGTTTTGTCAATACAGATTTAGAAAATTAAATATTTTTGATAGTTATAATGTGTATTTTTGATAGTGTATTGAAATAAATATTGAAAAGGGAAGAAAATTAAAAGAACCTGTTTGGAGATAAACTGCTTAATTTCATCTTCAGTTAAGTCAGTGTAACCATTTGATCTCACGACAAATGCAACAGGTACCTCTCCAGCCGCTTCATCCTTCATTCTAAAATTTAAATTTATGCATGGTAAATAAATAAACATTGAATTAATATGAATGGAAATTTCATAAGAAAAGACTAGACTTACGGGACAACAGCAGCATCAGAGATTTTGGGATGAGAGAGAAGAAGAGCTTCAAGTTCAGCTGGAGCAACTTGAAATCCTTTGTATTTGATCAATTCCTTTAATCTATCAACAATGAATAACTCATCATCCTCATCAATATACCCAATATCACCTGTATACAACCAACCTTCTTTGTCTATGGTTCTCTCTGTTGCCTCTCGATCATTTAGATAACCTGCATTTCGTTATTTAATTAATAAATTATCATGTGCCAGTGCCACCACATAACAATCACTTGTTCATAGTTAATACAAATTTTTCATAATTAATTTATTAAATCATCATGGCTATTTCCTTAATATCATGCGATTGGCCATTTAAAAAAAGATTGGTATGTCTACATTTTTTTGGTTATTACATGTAAGTGGAGCTGGATTGTTTTGTTTGGAGTCAACATCCCATGAAGAAAAGACACTTCAACCTACCTTTGCAATCAATAATTTCATGTCGCACTCCAACTACACGCTTTCAATATTCGCCAAACCTTCTTAAATACTTCTTGTGTCATGTTGAACAACTTTTATGATAACAATTTAAATGTGTTAACATAACTAGGAGTAGCATTTTTATAGTTAATTAGGAGTAACATACACTAATTCAAATGTCATTAAACACACATTTCAGCTATTCAAATCTACTCCATTCGTCCTAAGATAAATGAGTAATTTACAAAAAAAATTGTGTCAAAATAATTGACCAATTTTACTTTTCGATGCAATATTATTTTCTTTTTTTTTTCAATTATAACTTTAATTAATACTGTTTTTTTCATTTCCATTTTAATATATTCTACTTTACATTTAACATAATGGAGAATGCACCAATACTTAACAAGACTCAAAACCATTTTTATCTCTCTTTCATTTATAAGCATCATTTGTAATTATCACATATAATAAGAAAAATAGATAGCTTATTTAATGTGTCTAATTTATTTATCGATGCACCAAAAATACTCTTTTGTATATGTATGTAGCTAACCTTGATTTCTCATGCCTCTTAAAAACCTTGGTTTCCAATATTTCAAAACACTTGAGGTGCTAGTTTGGTAAGAGTTTTGTCTAATAACATCAATTATAATGTCACTTATAAATAAATAAAAATTCTCTTCCTTAAATGTAAAGTAGAATTTAAGGATAGTTTTAAGTGTTCTCTTCCTTCCTAATTCACTCAATTTTACTCGTTCTGAAGGAATGATTTAGCTACTAAAATGTACTTCATGTACCTCATTCTCATATATAGCGTCGTTTAACATTATGCACATTTTTCAAAAAAGTTACTAAGTAATTTATATTCTATATATATATGATGAAATGAGATTGTGTAAAAAAAGATAAAATGAGACAAAATTTTAATGAAGTACTCCCTTCGGTCTCGAATTAAGAAACAAAACAAAAAAATTGGTGGCTCAAATGTAAGTAAAAGATAGTAAAATCGACCTATTAAATGTCATTATTCCAGTTTTACCTTCATTAAATGTCACTATATCTAATTTGTTTCATATTCACACATTGAGTTCAAAAGTCACATTTATTTTCAAGACAATGACAAAATTGAAAAGGTACAACTTTTTATCATGACTTAAATGTACTCAATCCACTTTCTTAACAAGTGTGTTTTTTTTTTGTTTCTTACATTCAAGACCGGATGAAGTAAAATATATTAGGTGATTAATAGTGCATCATGTGATAATACCCCTTTTTCTATTATTAAAAACGAGGTTATTTATTTATTTTTTTGACAGAAAAAACGAGATTATTATTTAGCCCAAAATATATTAAATTAATTTAAAAGAAGGAAATGATTAAATTTGGAAAGTGGATGAATAATGTTACGGTATATTTATCACCTTTCATGATTTGGTCGCCTCTTATGCAGATTTCACCAGGTTGGTTTCGAGGTAAAGAATTGCCAGTTTCAGGATCCACAATCTTCATCTCTGCATTTCTTACAACAGTTCCACATGCACCTGGTTTTACATTCACTGGTTCTTTAGCAAATGCTAAACTCATCGTTAACACTGGACCTGCCTCAGTCATTCCGTATCCCTGTATCATTCCATTTAATCATTCATTTATTAAATTTTAATCCCTTATAATTAAACTACAAGTTTTTACTTAATAAGGATATTAAAATAAAACAATTGTGAGGGAACATGTTTTAGAATTGAAGTACACGGAAGGAAAAAAAACACATTGGATAGAGGCTCCTCTAAGGTAAACACTTCACCTAAAAAGGAAAAATGAGTAATATCAAGCATTATATAACGATGGGCTTTCTATGATTCTGACAAAAAAAAAATCAATGCTTATTTTTTTTAAGAAAAGATACTTAAAAGCACCTAAATATATATTTTTAAATTTTTTATTTAGAAACTAAGAATCAATTAAAATAACATTAACTATCTTTTCGTAGCAATTGAAATCACTTTTAAATAAGTTTTCTTCTTTTTTAATTATTTCATTAAAAAGCTTAAAGAAATTCTTTATCATGGTCCATATATTAAATAAAGAGATTGAAAAAAATATACTTTTGATGCTTTGAAGTGTTTTTTCTTAAGTCGGAACCATAGAGGTCGAAACCATAGAAATTCTATATAACACAAATCAATAGTAGATATTTTAGATACTCCTACATCATAACAAATCACAAATTTATAAAAATAACAACCATTGATTTTTCTCATTTTACACTTCATTCATTTTAGATGATCTAAATCCAAAATCATGATACATAAGCATAATCATTAAATCTTTGTACAAGACATATTTAATTAAGCAAACAAATATTCCGTTTAAGAAAATCTAAATTGTAGTATCTTACAAACTAGTACTAAATAATGATACGGAAATCTACGTAAAAATAAGCATAAGAATTTATATTAGTTTCATATAGTATTTTGTTGGTGAGCTATCGGTTTCATATTAAAGACACACACAATACAACTTAGGTAGACATGATTTTGTGGTCAAAACTGACGTGGAACATAAAGGTGTAACCAGGCGTTGGCATTGACATGTAACCATAAAAAACAACAAACAGCTGGTCATATGAGTATATTTATTGATATTAATTTGTTGCTTTTATTGAAAGAATGAGAATATCTTATATGATATTGATGTAAGAAAACGTAAAAACACTTTAAGAACTTATATATATACTATGTTGTGCATTTATTTAATTCTAAAAAATAAAATTATCACAGTGAAGAATTTAAAATGGCAATTTTTACATGAATGAAGAAACGCAATCTGTTTGTCTTATTTATATAGACATGTTATTTAATTTGTAGCTAGCTACACTCATTTTGATTGATTGTGTCATAATCATGAAATCTGATATCTCGGTGCAACAGTTTTAATTTGTAGATACAAACTAGTTTGGAGTATGGAAAAGTAATAAATAAAATAAGAATGAATAAAAGGAAAAAGAATTAATTAAATGCGTGGCGTGAGGGAATAAGAGAAGAAAGAAATGAACGTGGTGTGGTAGTTACCTGTCCAAGAATTGCGTTTGGAAATTTAGTCCTAACAGTGTCTTCAAGTTCTTTACCAAGTGGAGCACCACCTGATTTCAATATCCTAATTGAAGACAGATCATAGTTATTAAGATCTGGTGATTTTGCTATTGCCAATACAATAGGAGGAACAACAGGTGCAACTGTTACTCCATGTTTGTTAACAAGATTCAAGAATGCATTTATATCGAATTTTGGCATCAAGAGAATGGTAGCTTTGGCTCTTAGTCCACAGAGCAAAACAGAGTTTAGTGAGTAAATATGAAACAGAGGTAGTACACAAAGTATCACATCTTCACTGCTGTAATATAGATTTGGATTCTCTCCATCTACTTGTTGTGCTATGCTACTCACCAAACCTTTGTGTGTTAACATCACCCCTTTTGGTAGACCTGTTGTTCCTGATGAATATGGCAGCGCAACCACATCGTCTGGGTTGATCTTTGCATCAGGAATTTCATTCTCATCTGCATCGATCAGTGTTGAGAAATGCACATGATCATCTATGGCAGAGTCTATCAACACCACCTTATGATCATGATCATGATCATTGTTGTTCACTTTCTCGTAGTAACATTGTTGTGTTATGATCAACTTGCTGTTGGAGGCTTTTGCTTGCTTTCCAATCTCTGCAGCCGTGAAGAAAGGATTGGCTGCCGTGGCTATAGCGCCGAGATAAGAAGCGCCAAGAAAGGAGAAGACAAATTCAGGGGAATTAGGGAGGAGTATCATGATGACTTCACCTTGTTGGACTCCTAATTTGTTGAGACCGGAGGCAACTTTACGGGAGGTGAGTTCTACGTCGTGGTAGGTGTAAACCTTTCCGGTGGGAGCATTGATGAGACATGGACGTGAACCAAATTCGGAGAGATTTTCAAAACAATAAGAATGAAGGGGTAGATGGTTGGGGATGTATATGTCTGGAAGTTTCGACTTGAATATTATTTCTGTTTCTTGTTTAGATGCCATTTAATTCAATTGAATGATAATAAGAATAGGAGATGAAGAAGGATGAATATGTAATGTATCTAACTTATTGAAATATTGGAAACCCGACACAACAGAACTAGTAAACAACCAATGCTTGTTTCATTGTTTAATATAATGTTTGTTTATTTATAATAGCAAAGGATTACGGCTCCGCAATTGTTGTTGGTGAGGGGCAAATTTGGGATTTACAGAAATGTGATGGGGTAGAGATGGAAAATGAAAACAATTATACCCAAAAAAGTTGGTGAAGGGGAGATTAGATAGTTGGTGAGGTATAATTTGAGTGGTTATTTTTACTTTAGCTTTGGACTTTGGATGTTGAAATTGTTGATACACCTCCCTCTATATTAGTATTTCTTATGGTGATTGGTCTATACTCTATAGATCCTTAAATTGCTCAACATAAATCGATCAAAAGTTACGCATTGATGAAAAAACAACAATCGGATTGTAATTTTTGATAAATTTTATAGGGTTAAGAATTACAGTTTGATAATAAATCGCAATGTGATGGACCGATAAAGCAATTACCATTTCTTTTCAGTTGGTATTGCAATGTGAGTGGGGTGGGGTCAATGATCGATCGAAACAAAATCCAAATTATCAGGTCGGGTTCCTTCTAAAGTAAACCCACCCGATTGATGCTTTTCTTTTCACTTACCTACCCCAATTTCATATGACCAAGGAACTTGCATCTTTCACCTAAAAAAAAATAAAACTTTGCATCTTCCACTAACTCACTCAATCAAGTTGCAGCTAGCTAGCCCCACCGGACCTTGTTCTTATCCTTTTTTACCTACCACAACTCACCATCATCACAATTTCCAATCTTTGTTTATAGGGCCTCTTCCTTTCCCGTTCTATTTGTCATTCCGGCCCGATCTCATTATGGGCCTTTGCTGGACCTTGCTCGTAATCTAAGCCTAAGGTGTCTTTGAAAACTTATCAGCAATTTACCCAAACCAATAAAAAATAGACATGTGTACTCCATTATAATAATCACATTTATTATTTTATTTTGCAAATTTAGCATGTCTTTTATTATTTGCATATTCACTCTATTTTAAATTAATGACATTTTACGATCTAAACCATCAAACTAATTTAGATTTTTTTTCTTTTTTTTCAAATCTGGGTTTAATGCCAACGGCTTTGCAAAATCATCAAAAATTAAAAAAATAACAGCCCTAGGAATCAAACCAGGGTGCTTACATTCAATTATCATATTACCAATCCACTTGACCAATACATCTTTTATGCAATTAATTGAAATTCGAGATATATGTTATTAGTGAGCAATATTTTTTTTGTAGTCTTTTATAATTCAACTTTAGTAAAAAAAAATCAATTTATGTTTATATATATGAAGTATAAATCTTTCTAAAAAAACACAATATGAACTCATTCATCTGATTTTTTTTATTTTAAATATTATTCTGATTGGATGAACTACAACAATGTTTCAATTGTGATCAATCGAATTGTGATTTATTTTAAGTCCGACATTTCTTTTGGATCAGATGAACTACACTGAGAATTCACTTGTGATTCGTCGAACTTTGGTTTCTTACTATCAGTGGTGTTCACATAATACAACACAGTTTCAGACTCTATTCTTAAGAAATTCTAAGATAAGAAAGTTTGTAAGAATTTCTAAGTTATTGATGAGTTTCGAATTTGACAGAGTATTGGCGCTTTCAGAATTGCAGAGTCTTCTCTTTTCTTCTTCAAGTCTTCAGTCCTTTTATAAAGGTGTAGAGAGACGTTGAGAAGATGCCAAATCATCAATAGAGTCGTTTGAATTGAAGCTTCATCCATCGTTGATTCATTCCTGATATGGTATGCGCACAGAGGATTAACGTTTGAATTGTTTCCTTAAAAAGGATTGGATGTTTCGTCCAAGGAAACAAAGTTGCAGAGAGCGGTTCTGACTCTGAGATTTTTGCAGAGGTCTTGTCGTACTATGTACTGTTGACAGTGACAACAGTTGACTTCTGAGTTTCTTTCAGACTTCAGACTCCCAGTTTTCAGACGCTGATCTTCAGACGCTGTTCTTCAGACGCTGAATGTCTTCAGACTTGCAACACAAGCTTCAATATTTTCCTTTGCTCATAACTTGATCTTTCAAAACCACTATTATATACATAATTTTAAACGTATATGGTCCTACACACTTAGAACAAGTATTAGCGTATCGAATTTTCTTTTTAACACTTTGTTATCATCAAAACTCAAAAGGGACTTGTTCATACATTTTGTTCCAACAATCTCCCCCTTTTTGATGATGACAAACACAAGTATTAATAGAAAATTGTTGTTAATTTAATTAACAAGTTGACTTCAGGGTCTGAGGTTTGTAAGCTACCCCTAAGTCTGATAATTCACAAGGTGAGGTTTGTAAGCTCCCCCTGAGTCTTATCCAGGTTAATTAAATTCAATTTAAATCAAAAGGTGAAAAATCCAAAATGTTTCTGAGTGATTTTTCACAGAATTATCTCACAAAAGATTAATCAGAGGCTAAGAGATGAGAAAATGTTCTCCTAAGTTAATTAATTTTCAAAAATTAACTTATATTCTGACATGGCTCAGAGCCTGAAATACTTGTTACTTACTCCCCCTTTTGTCATCAACAAAAAAATATTCAAGAATTTAAGACAAAAGAGAGTTAAAATGTGAGATAAAATCGTTCAGAGCATATTAATTATCAGAGCAAAACAATTTTAACAAGAATCAGAGCAAACTATCAAAGATTTCAGACACAGAATGATGTTTAGAAGCAAATTAAATTTTAAAGACTAGGGTGTGCAATCTAAGGTTGAGGAGGTTTCTTCAGAAGCTCCAAAATGACACTGATCCCAGACTTCATTTCTTCCCGACTTGACAAAATATGAACTTGTTGTACTGCCATAACTGGTTATTGTTCTGTCGTGACTTCATGTTTTGTACCCAACTCCTGAATCTTGCTTTCCAAAGCATCTTGTCTAGCTCTTTGTAAAACTAGTTCAACTTGCATCTGATCCACCATGTGCTTCAGCATAGGCTCTCCCAGTTCCAGTTTTAAATCTTCAAAGTCCAGAAGCTTTAGAGCAGCCTTGCCTTGAAATGAGTTCTGAAGTCCATATTTCAGAATCTCAATAAGCTTCCCTTGATGAAAGATTTCAGACAACAGTCTGGTGTATGGCACTTGAACCTTTCCTTTCAAGCTTTCTCTGATGGAAGTGCAGAGATGATTGAAGATGTAAGCAGCCAGGTTAACTGGTCTCTTCAAGTACCACCAGGTTAGCATATGCATCAAATCCCAGGACTTGTAATGTGATCCTCCTGATCTGGGAACTATGCATTGGAGCAGCAACTTATGAATGACCCTATGCTCAGCCTTCATGTCCACTGTCTTCTCAGACTTTCTCCCATGAGATAGAGTTTGTCTGATCAGAGGAACCCAGGTGCTGGTTTTCTTGGTGTTTGTCTGAAACAAACAACCTCCTTTGTCACCAACAACCTTTGCAATGATCTCCTCAGTGATAATCACTGATATACCCAAAACAGACGACCTGACTTCAGTACCACTGAACTCTTTCAGACCCATTTCTGCTCTTGATTTCCCTTTCAGCCCAAGATTCTCAGCAACCTTCTGAGCTTCTTCCTTTCTTGCTTCTTCTTTGTCAAACACTTCACTTCTGAACCAGTCATTTGATTATGAAGGATTGAGGTTTTAGGGTTCTAAAGGGGTTTTTGAAAAGGAAGACTTTTTAGGTTTGAAAACTGAACGTGTAAGATGTGAAAGTGAAAGTGTGAATGTGTTTTGAGTGTTTTAGTTAAAATGTTTCAGAAATTGAAAGCAGACAAAAAGCATTAAACACAACTACACATTAATGACGTTAGGGGGCGCAAAGTACAACTTTCAAAACTAACTCATCACTGCCCAGCAGTTATTACTTACCAGTTTCAGACCACGTGTCAGACTACTGTTCAGATTCACTTTCATTAGTGGGCCACGTGTAAAGTGTCCACTTACAATGAGTTTTATCAGAAGTCAAAAATTCAGATTCTGAAACTCAGACTCTGATGTCTTTAGAAGCTGAACTTTCTTCAGACTCTCAAAGTGAGCGTCTGATAAGTCTTAGCTTCTGATGTACTTCAGATTCTCAGTTTCTATTCAGAGTCAAGCAGTTTTTTTTCAGAGATGAAATGCATGTTCAGATTCTTTTTAATAAAATCAAATCTATCTTCTGTTAGGGGTTTTGTAAATATATCAGCCCACTGATGATCATTATGAATGAATTGAATATCCAAAACACCCTTCTGAACATAATCTCTAACAAAAAAATGATGTTTAATTTCAATATGCTTGACTCTTGAATGTAGAATAGGATTTTTAGACAAACAGATAACAACAGTATAATCACAAAAGATAGGAATGTTGTTTTCATGAATCTGATAGTCTTCCAACTGATGTTTCATCTAGAGTAGTTGTGTGCAACAACTTGCAGCTGAAATGTATTCTGCTTCTGTTGTTGACAATGCAATAGTTGATTGTCTTTTACTGGCCCAGGATATCAGATTCTCACCAAGGAATTGACAATTTCTACTGGTTGATTTTCTTTCAATCCTATCACCAGCAAAATCAGCATCACAGAATCCAACCAACTTATAATCTAAGGATTTCTTATACATAAGTCCAAGATTAGTTGTTCCCTTCAGATACCTGAAGATTCTCTTGACAGCAGTCATATGAGATTCTCTAGGATCTGATTGGAATCTTGCACATAAGCATACACTGAACAAAATATCTGGTCTAGAAGCTGTTAAGTGTAACAGAGAACCAATCATACCACTGTACAGCTTCTGATCTACCTTTGAGCCTGTGTCTTCTTTGCTTAAGTTCCAGGTTGGATGCATTGGTGTTGTCATCAATTTACAATCTTCAAGCTTGAACTTCTTCAGAAGCTCCTTTGTATATTTTGATTGATGAACATACACTCCATCTTTGCATTGGTTGATTTGAATTCCAAGAAAGAACTCCAATTCTCCCATCATGCTCATTTCAAATTCATCCTGCATTAACTTAGAGAATTCCTTGCAAAGAGTGGCATTAGTAGAACCAAATATAATATCATCCACATAGATTTGAACAATTAAGATGTCTTTCTTAAGTGTCTTTCTGAACAGTGTAGTGTCAACTTGTCCTCTTACAAAGTCATTTTTAAGTAAGAAATTACTTAGTCTCTCATACCAAGTTTTGGGAGCTTGTTTCAGACCATACAATGATTTCTTAAGCTTAAAAACAATGTCTGGATGTTTTAAATCTTCAAAACCAGAAGGTTGTTTGACATACACTTCTTCAGAGATGACTCAATTTAGAAAAGCACTCTTAACATCCATTTGATATAAAATGATATTATGATTTACTACATAGGAAATGAGTAACCTAATTGCTTCCAATCTTACAACTGGAGCAAATGTTTCAGTGTAATCAATTCCTTCCTGTTGACTGTAGCCTTGAGCAACAAGTCTAGCTTTGTTTCTGACTACCTCTCCTTGTTCATTCAGTTTGTTTCTAAACACCCATTTTGTTCCAATAATGTTCTTGTGATTTGGTTTTGCAACTAAATCCCAAACATCATTTCTTTGAAACTGATTGAGTTCTTCTTGCATAGCCACAATCCATCCATCATCTGCAAGTGCTTCATCAACTGTTGTAGGTTCAATCATTGACAATAATCCAAGCAAAGAGTCATTCTGTCTGAATGCTGATCTGGTCTTTCTTGGACTATCCTTGTTTCCAATGATTAACTCTTCAGGATGTGAAGACTTGTACTTGAATGTGTTTCTGGGTGGATTTGCTTCTTGAGAATATTAAGACCTTATTCAGAAACATCTTGATCTTGATTGGCTTCAGGAGGAGTGTCAGCTTCTGAGAGTTTTTCACCATCTGGAGGATTTTCAGCTTCTGAGCTTTCTTCAGACTCAGAAATTTGTTCAGGTTCTGAAGTGTCCTCTGACAGCTGAATATCTGCAAAACTCTCAACTAGCTCTGATATTTTATTATCAGGCTTCTTTTCATCAAATCTAATGTGCATTGATTCTTCAACAACATGTGTTTCTGAATTATACACTCTGTATGTTTTGGATCTCTCAGAGTATCCTAAAAAGATACCCCATGTGAGCCTTAGCATCAAATTTCTTTAGGTAGACTTTGTTGTTTAGAATGTAACTTGTACATCCAAACTGATGAAAATAAGAAATGCTTGGCTTTCTTCCTTTGAATAACTCATATGCTGTTTTATTCAGAATTGGTCTAATATAGATTCTGTTCTGAATATAACATGCTGTGTTAACAGCTTCTGCCCAGAAGTACTTTGCAATGTTAGATTCATGAATCATGGTTCTGGCCATTTCTTGCAAAGATCTGTTCTTTCTCTCTACAACTCCATTTTGTTGTGGAGTTCTAGGAGAAGAAAACTCATGGAGAATTCCATGTTCTTCACAAAAAGTTTCAAAAGGTTCATTTTCAAATTCACCACCATGATCACTTCTAACTTTCAAAATTTTCAGTTCATTTTCAGTTTGTACTTGCTTGCAGAAGTTGTTGAACACATCATATGTTTCATTCTTGGTTCTGAGGAATTTAACCCAAGTCCACATACTGTAATCATCAACAATTACCAATCCATACTTCTTCCCATTGATTGATGTTGTGCCAACAGGACCAAACAGATCAATGTGAAGTAGTTCCAAGGGTCCGGAGGTAGAAACAATGTTTTTGGGTTTAAAAGAAGTTTTAGAAATTTTTCCTATCTGGCATGCTCCACAAAGAACATCTGAGTGATAGTCAATGTTTGGTAAGCCTCTGACCGGTTGTAACTTGCTAAGCTTAGAGATGAGTCTCCAGTTAGCATGTCCCAACCTTTTGTGACATACCCATTTCTC
Organism: Medicago ruthenica; assembly: GCA_018208015.1. NCBI lineage: Eukaryota > Viridiplantae > Streptophyta > Magnoliopsida > Fabales > Fabaceae > Medicago > Medicago ruthenica. The sequence continues at coordinate 106,018,928 of CM031372.1, read as the reverse complement.
ATCACTCACTGACAAAAGACAAACTACCTTCTGATCAACCAGTTCTGAAAAATCAATTTTATAAACATTGTTCTTCCTCTTTCCTTCGAACACAACATATTTATCTTTGTTGTTGATTACAGTGCAAGTGTTCTTATCAAACAAGACATCATAACCACTGTCAAAACATTGACTTATGCTAAGTAGATTATGTCTTAGTCCATCTACCAACCAAACATTATAAATGGAAAGGGAAGAATTACCTATCTTACCAGTACCAATGATCTTGTCTTTCTGGTTTCCTCCAAATCCCACAGTTCCTCCCTCTTTCATGGTCAGGGTTTGGAACATAGACTTTTCTCCTGTCATGTGACGCGAGCAACCACTGTCCAGGTACGAAGATTTCTCCTTTTCTTTGGCTTTTAAGCATATCTGCAACAGAAATGATTTCAGACTTAGGTACCCATATCTTTATGGGTCCTCTTTGGTTAGTCTTGAAAGGATATGGCTTCTTTTGTACCTTTGGTCTGACATTCTAAGATTTAAAAGATTTTGTATAAACTGGTTTAGTATCCCTTGAAGGTTTTACAAACACAGTCTTTTGAAAATGTGAGTTTGAATTCTTTAGAGTCTGAGACTTGCTTTTCTTGGATTCTGATCTTTTCAGACTCTAAACCTTTTCAGGTTTAGAATCTGATTTTCTCATAATCTTAGACTTAGAACCTTTTGGGTTAGATTTTGGCAAAGTTTTAGATTATGCCTTCATCTTTCCCTTTGGTTCAGCTGTCTTGGATACTGAGCAGTTCAGAACTTCAGACTCAGCTGTCTTTGATTTTGATAAATTCAGTTTCTCAGAAATGTTAGATGCAGATACAAAACACACCTCAGTGCCTTTCATAATATCTCCAGAACAGGATGATAGGTTTGTTTCCTTTGAATGATTGAATGAATCATTTTTGAATCCAATACCTTCTCCCCTGTTTCTGTTAATATTGTAAATCATAGAAGCAACCTTACTTCTGTTGATTCCAGTTAGTGAACTCCTGAAGTGCAATTTCTTGCTTACTTGGATTTTCATCAGGTTTCTTATGAGTCATTTCTCTGAGTTCTCTAACTTCTTCCTCAATCTCATTGATATGGTTTTGAAGTTGGAGATTCTCATCAGACAGCAAGTTATATTTCTTTTTCAAATATTTTAACTGAATTAGCTTGCTTCTGAGATGGTTCATAAGATCCTTAACTGTATCAACAAGTTCAGAACAAGTAAGTTCAGAATATACCTCATCTTCATCCTCAGAGTCTGAACCTGACTCTGTATCAGAAGATGTTGTTGCCATAAGAGCTAGGTTAGCTTCTTCTTCATCATCCTTTTCAGATTCAGATTCATTATCAAGATCATCCCATGTTGCCATAAGACTTTTCTTGAGCTTGTTTCTGAAGTTGCTTGATTTTGAGCTGGTCTTCTTGGATTTCTCCTTTGATTTGTCCTTCTGTAGCTCAGGACAGTCAGCTATGAAATGGCCAGTCTTATTGCAGTTGAAGCAACCCTTCTGATCTTCCTTCTTGGAACCAGATCCTTTGAAGTTGCTGCTCCTGTTAGAAGATTTCTTTTGCCTTTTCATCAAGTACTGAAATCTTTTAGAAAGCATTGCTAGCTCCTCAGCTTCTGAATCTTCTTCAGAACTTCCCTCAGGAGATTCTTCATCAGATTCTACAGCTTTTAGAGCTTTTGATGACTTTCCTTTAGATTTAAGTGCTATAGACTTGAACTTTCTAACATGTTCATCCTCATTGAGTCCTAGTTCATTCACTTTGAGAGAGCTGATAAGATCTTCAATACTGAGAGTATTTAAATCTTTAGCTTCCTCAATGGCAGTTACTTTAGGTCTCCATTTAGATGGTAGACTTCTGAGGATCTTGTTCACATGATCAACAGTTGAGTAACTCTTTTTCAGAATTTGAAGTCCAGAAACCAGAGTCTGAAATCTTGAGAACATAGTCTCAATGTTTTCATCCTCCTTCATCTTGAACAACTCATACTGTTGAACCAGAAGGTTAGCCTTGGCTTCTCTAACTTTCTTGTTTCCTTCATAGTTAGAGCATAAGGATGTGAATATGGCCTTTGCAGTAGTTTTATCACTCAACTTCAAGTATTCATTGTGAGGCAGAGAGTCCACAATAATACCTCTTACTTTGTGATGCTTTCTGTAAATCTTTCTTTCAGCATCAGTAAGGCTTTTTCTATTAATAACTACTCCTTCTTCATCAACTGGTATAGTTATACCATCTTCAATGATATCCCAAAGACTATCATCTATTCCAATGATATGACTGTACATCTTGCTTTTCCACCATGAAATTTTTTCAGGGTCACCAGTAAACATAGGAGATCTATGGTGTGAGTGTGATTGCTTGTCATCTGTACCATAATTATATTGTACAGTAGCACCACCACTTCTAGATGTGGATTCACCAGATTCATCAGAAGACATGTTTTTCTCAGGATCTTGACTGACTCACTGTTAGATGATTGAATATCAGAACCAGAGCTCTGATACCAACTGAAGGTGAGAAAAACACAAGAAGGGGGGTTGAATTGTGTTGGCTTTTTCTTTCCCAAAACTTAATGATAGTTCAGAGTCGGATTGGAGGTCAGAGTCTGAAGCTATGTTCAGAGTTATAATGCAGCGGATGGAAAGTAAATGAGAGAGAGAGAGAAGGACACAAGCAATTATCTTGGTTCCTTCCACAACCTGGAAGTAGTACAGTCCCCTTGTCACTTACAAGAGATTTTTCACTATAATCCAATGATTACAAATTGCTCAAGCACAAAGCAAGAGACTTCCTATGCTCAAACACAAAGTAAGAGACTTCCAAATGCTCAAACACAAAGTAAGAGACTTCCTATGCTCAAACACAAAGTAAGAGACTTCCAAATGCTCAAACACAAAGTAAGAGACTTCATATGCTCAAACACAAAGTAAGAGACTTCCAAATGCTCAAACACAAAGTAAGAGACTTTCTATGCTCAAACACAAAGTAAGAGACTTCTGATTGCTCAAGCACACATGCAAGAGACTTCGAATCAAACAGAGTTACAAATAAAAATGTTGGAGTTGAACACTTGATATACTATCAGTGGTGTTCGCAGAATACAACACAGTTTCAGACTCTATACTTAAGAAATTCTAAGATAAGAAAGTTTGTAAGAATTTCTAAATTATTGATGAGTTTCGAATTTGACAGAGTATTGGCGCTTTCAGAATTGCAGAGTCTTCTCTTTTCTTATTCAAGTCTTCAGTCCTTTTATAGAAGAGTAGAGAGACGTTGAGAAGATGCCAAATCATCAATAGAGTCGTTTGAATTGAAGCTTCATCCATCGTTGATTCATTCCTGATATGGTATGCGTACAGAGGATTAACGTTTGAATTGTTTCCTTAAAAAGGATTGGATGTTTCGTCCAAGGAAACAAAGTTGTAGAGAGCGGTTCTGACTCTGAGATTTTTGCAGAGGTCTTGTCGTACTATGTACTGTTGACAGTGACAGCAGTTGACTTCTGAGTTTCCTTCAGACTTCAGACTCCCAGTCTTCAGACGCTGATCTTCAGACGCTGTTCTTCAGACGCTGATCTTCAGACACTGATCTTCAGACGCTGATCTTCAGACGCTGTTCTTCAGACGCTGATCTTCAGACGCTGTGCTTCAGACCCTGATCTTCAGACACTGAATGTCTTCAGACTTGCAACACAAGCTTCAATATTTTCATTTGCTCTTAACTTGATCTTTCAGAACCACTGTTAGATACATAATTTTAAACGTATATGGTCCTGCACACTTAGAACAAGTATTAGCGTATCCAATTTTCTTTTTAACACTTTGTTATCATCAAAACTCAAAAGGGACTTGTCATACATTTTGTTCCAACATAGTTTTCCAGCGGTAGTTAACTGTCATTGAATATTTTTTAGAACGGTTCAATTACTTTTTATATCAGTTTAACCAATTTTAAAAGTGTTCAACGACACTTAATTGCTGCTGAAAAGTCAAACGACACAATTAACTGTTGTTGAGCCAACGCAGTGGAAATAAAGAGCAATTCGAGAAATGTAAAAATTAATTTTCATTTGCAAAATCCAAATCCAAATCACACAAGGGGCTCCATCATAATAGTAAATGGATTGGACCAAACGCCTCAAAGACAAACCGTTGTAAGTAATTAATTAGTTTTTTTGAGAGGACAAATAATAATTAATTAATAATGATAGAATATTTCAAAACTAAGAAAAATGAAGAAGAAGATCATATATAGCTAGCAAAGGACGGAAGGCAAGTAACGTTGTATAGGAATGTTCATTTGAAATCGAATGATCGAGGGGGTGCAGTTTAAATCTAATATGATATGATGATATGATAACGACACCAAATGTCATCAATACTACTTGTTAACGTCTTCACGATTCAAGAGGAGTTCATTTAAATTATACCAACTTATTTGTACTTGTGGCATACTAATAACGTCAATTCAATAATACCATTAAACTATTCAGTTCCTCAATTTTTATTAAGCTCATTGTTTTCATAAACTCAATTAAAACAGTACGATAACATAGTTTTCAGCCACCACCATTCATCAACTCTTTGCCACATTTTTGGATACAAATTCATTGGATTCTAGCACCCCAAAATATATTCATTGAACTCTTCCCTAATTATATATAGGGAAAAGAAAGAGTGGTTACATTATAGCTTGAATAAAAAAATAAAAATAAAAATCTCCGTTTTAGGCTTTGTTTGCGAGTTTTGAGGAGAGGGGAATGAAAAGCTTACGAGGGAAAGGGAAGGGAGGGGAGGGAAGGGGAAAGGGAGGGAAAGCCTTCCCCTTGTTTGGGAGTTAAAAAACCAACAAGGAAAGGAAATGGATGACTTATGTGATAATTTTACTATTTTACCCTTTTTTTATGAATATTCTTTGTCTTCTTAAAATAATTTGACTTTTTTTTATCAATATTATAACAAATCTTAAAAATATGAAAAAAAAATTAAATATCTAGTTTTTTTTTATAATTTTATTAAAAAATTGATACAATAATAACAAATTAATTTCAATATATATATATATATATATATATATATATATATATATATATATATATATATATATATTTACATATTATATTTCCTATTAATAATTCATTTATTTTGGGTATAGATTTCGTTATTAATTTTAAAAAGGTTAAAATTGTCAATTTGTATGTTTAACCCCCCAAAACCCCCCAATATGAGGGAACTCTAAAATTGGACCAAATAAGCCCTTCAAAACCCTTCAAAACTTTTCCTTGTTTTTTTTAAACTCCCAAACAAGGATTTATCTCCCCACAAGCCTTCCCTTCCCCTCCCCTCCCCTTCAAAACCCAACTCCCAAACAAACCTTAGGGATAAATTACATCCTTGCAGAATTTATGTGATTTCTCTTTAAATCTTGGTACGTCTAAATGGTCAGTGTAATTCGGTTAGAGCCGCCAACCTTGCTCTTTGGGCACCCTATGAAGGTGAGAGAGGTTGAGCTAACTGTTTTCCCTTTTATATATTATATTATATTATATTATATTATATACTATGCAAATGCAATACAATTGGAGAGCCGATGGATGGAGGTGTATTGATTAATTAGTATATGGCTGTACGTGCACTGCACCTCCCATATATATATATATATATATATATATATATATATATATATATATATATATATATATATATATGTGCACACAAAAACTAAGGATATATATATAATCAATTAAACTTCAACATTTCATATATATGCATGGATGCAGCAGCAGTGTTAGTGTTGGTGATCGTGTTCCTTAGAGCATTGTGTTCCAATGGTACAATTAATATTATTGTATCCAAGGATGGGAGTGGAAATTATAGAAGTGTGGGTGAAGCTATCACAAATGCCCCAGATTGGAGTCACCAACCTTACAGCGTTCACGTTTTAGCAGGCATTTATGAAGAGTACATCTTCATTCCACCGAGTAAGATTAATATTAAGCTTCTAGGTGATGGTTCAAACCACACAATACTTATTGCTCACCAAAATGGTTCTACCATAGGTACGCTATATATATATATCTTCATTATTTCCTGTCTTATCATTCAAATTGACCATAAAGTTGCATGTCAAATGAACAACAATCCCTTAGTTATCTTCTTATGTCTTAGAAACAAACAACGATCTCCAACAAACTAAATAAGTCCATCGGTCATCATTTTATGCAAGATATAAGTGGTTATCAAATTAACTAAATTAGTATAACAAAACATGTCCCTTGATCTGTTTTTTGGTTAACACAGGCATGGAATTGAGTTCACACCAAAAGTGACAAAAAGTATTGTATTATATTGGTATGCTAGAGAAATCAAAGGTAAACCCTTTGAGTTATTCAAGAAAGATATTATATAAAACAGCTTATTTGAAAGTCTTGATGATGATCACATGCATATAAAGATTTCCATGTTTTAATTATATTTAACAATTATATAAAAAATGTTTTGATATATAATTATATTGCATACATTTAATAGTCAAATAAAAACAATTTAAATATCCAGAACATCTACAAAAATATAGACGATTTTTAGGCTCAATGATATGTTGATTCATTTGGGACATTACAAATACTTGAATCCATTCATAATTTTCATCCGCAATCTAAATAGTATCAAGATCATTATATCTATTTTTCAAAAGAAATAGATGGTTTTATTTGGAGAGATGTAGACACACAAAAATGATATTGATGGACTAACATCAAATATGTAATAAAAAAAGGGAAATGTTAACGAGTGCCTCCGGGGCACTCTTTAAACCTATAAATGGTAAGTTTTTTTGAAAATTTATGTAATCAATGCATTGGAAATTGAAATGTTTGACTTTTTTATAGAATAATTTCTTCTTTTGAAATGCTTAAAGAGTGCTCCGGGGACACTCGTTAACAAGACCCTAAAAAATGGATTCCACTAACGTGAGACCAACCAATCTTCTTAATGTGTATTTCTCTCTCATAAATTGAGGCCTCCATTTCTTTTGAGAAATTGATAGGATCTCAACCTACCTAAACCATGTAGAGAGAGGGATGCAGGCTTCATATACTATATTCGTCGACACACAAAAATGATATTGATGGACTAACATCATATATGGATTCCACTAAACGTGAGACCACCCAATTATCTTCTTAATATGTATTTCTCTCTCATAAATGGAGACCTCCATTTCTTTTGAGAAATTGATAGGATCTCAACCTACCTAAACCATGTAGAGAGAGGGATATGCAGGCTTCATATATTATATTCGTCAACTTTCTACCGGACACGATCTTATACCTAGGTAACAAGTCACTAACTAGCGTTGCAAACCTTTTAAGGAGCCAAAGGTCCCACAAGCTCCCTCAAATAAATAGATATTCTTTCGTACCAATGGCGAGGCTACAGTAAGTTTTACGAGGGAGTCAAATATAAAGAAAAATAATAACTTTTCAAAAAAAAAATTAAATATCAAACTTAATCAATAAGCAAAATAAATTCACAGTAATTTTTACTTATATTAAATGAAACGACAACAAAGAAAATAAAAACCAACAATATTTATTTATAAGAGTTGAGCTGAATGAGTTTTAAGTAAAAATATTGGTGAGTTTTTTGTCCCACAACCTTAACCTCAAACGGGTAACAATAAAAATGAGAAATGGTCGCATTGTTTTGCCTTTTATCAGGCTAATTCATTTCTTGTTCTTCCAAATATTTTGGATAAGCCCTGCGGGTTGCCGGGAAACTCTTATGAAAAACTGTGTGTAGATATATTTATGTTGTTTGTGCAAAAGAAAATGTTCCTTTTTAAGAAGAATTGAATAAATATAAATTAAAATTACAAACATGAGACAAATAGTAGAGATATAGAGTGCATATGTAGTTGAACTATAGAACTGCTCAACTCGTGGATTGAATGTTTATTGATAGCTCGCAATACATATATTCTCTTTCTCTCTCTCTATAACATTTGTAATTTTGGTATTACGGTATCACCATATCACACATTTAGCAAAAAATCAACTAATCAAGCTTGATTTATAAAAAGTAAACAATGTCACTGTTACAAAAGTCCAAAGCTTTGGATGAGAAATAGAGTCAAGTGCATGTGAGCCCAATATATTGGAGAATGAAAAATCATAGCTTACTTGTAGCTTGATTGATGATTACGATGTTTCGTTATATTGAAACTGGTTGTCACTGATTTTCACTCATATTTTGTTGATTAATTTTTCAATCAAGAATTAAATCAAATTTCAATTGAGGTCCTTATTGATAAACCAAGACTAAGATTATATTAAAAGGAAATATATTAAGGGTTGAAGGGGCGTTATACCTATATGCAGCAACTTAAAAGGAGTGGCAGGTTCGTCCATATATAGAAGAAAAGACATTTGGTGAATATGTTAATTAGATTACTGACCCCGCACTCCAAAATGTAGAAAACAAGTGCAAACGCTCAACAACTACCTTGGATGTAATACTTAACCTAAAACAATAATTTTAATTGGGTATTTGGCAACCTACTCCAAGGAAAACTATAACCGAATTGGGTCTTACATCTGGAAAAATCTTGCCTAGTAGGCACACTTGCAAAACAAATACTCCCTCCGTCTCTCTTTTGTAGAAAAGTTTTGTTTCTATTTAACTGTCACTTTTAAAGTTCAATGTAATATTAAATGTTGTTTTACAAATATTACCCTTAGTTATTTATTACAGAGAGAGAAATATATGAAACAAATGAATGATGTTATTATTGGAAAATGATAAATTATTACATCAAAAGTAGTAACATTTATTGATTGTCTTGGTTTTTATAAAATGTCAAAATGTGACAATTAAAAAGGAACGGTAGTAAAAAAATAAGAAGCCATTGCCTCTTAATAGTTTGTAAATTGTATCCATATTTTTGTTACATAACTACGTTACTGTTGGAATTTCCCTCCACGCTAGAGTTGTACCACGCACAACAAAATAAAGGAGGGATGCTGAAAAAAGAGAAATGAGACAATTAATTTTTTGAGTAGTCTATAGTGTATATATACTTATATTAATCGTAGGAGAAAATAGAATTAGATCGTATGTTCGTTCAGGTTCAGGAATCAAAGTTTTGGAATTATACATATACATTTCTAAAAGTTATTTTATAATACATTTTTATATCAAAATATCAGCCTTATAAAAAGTAATTTACCAAAAGAAGCATTATGGAAAATCTAAACTTTCCCCATGACAAAAAGAAGGAGGTGGATAAATTAGTCATGATCCATACTTATAAGCAATGCCAATACCTATATGCATAATCAAACTCTGATTGGAGACTGTCCATTGCTTTGAGACATAGTGATTAATTTGAAATAATTTGTAATGTTGCTTATGCAAATTTGAAACTCAAGTAAACTTGTATAAATTGATTAAACTCAAATAGTTTCGGTAATGAAATAATTTGAAAAAAAAAAGGAGTATTCACTTACTGGAATGTTTCTTATGCAAATTTGAAACTCAACTAAACTCATAAAAATTGATTAATTAAGAGTTAAAAAAAAATGATGTTTGAATAGTAATATTGATGAATAGTTAAGGTTTTGATGAGAATGTGTGTGAATGCAGACATTCGTGGAGAAGGGTTCATGGCTCAAAACATTGGATTTGTGAACACAGCGGAGCTAGATTCAAGCGCTGCAGTGGCTGTTCGAAACGAGGCAAACAATAGCATATTCTTTCAATGCTCCATTCAAGGATTCCAAGACACCTTATGGGCTGTTTCCGGTAGACAATTCTACAAAAACTGTGAAATCTACGGCACTGTCGACTTCATCTACGGCAACGCTGCCGCTGTATTTCAAGACTGCATGGTTTATGCACGCTATCGACAGTTTGTGACATTCACCGCACAGTCACGTGAAAGTCCATATGAAAAAACAGGTTTCACATTCCAACGTTGTAAATTCACCATGTCACCTGAAGATGAGAACAGAAAGTCAGAGGTACATGCAACATTAGGTCGTCCTTGGAGGGCATATTCTACAGTGGCTATATTCCACTGTTTCATAGATTCCATGGTTGATCCTAGAGGTTGGGAAGGGATGTCAGGCCTGCCCACTGATAATGTTACTTATGTTGAGTTTGAGAATATTGGACCTGGATCTAACACTGATGGTAGAGTGGATTGGCCAGGTGTTACAGTTCTTCGCAACCCAAACAAAGCACTCCCTTTCACTGCTTCCTATCTCTTGGATGCTGACTCTTGGATTCCCTCTACAGGTGTTCCCTATGATAGTGGACTATAATATTCTTCTCTCTCTCTCTCTCTCATATGCTTTAGACAAAAAACATATAGAAGATATGTTAAGAATTCATTATTATATATTTCCTTTATAGCTTGGAAATCAGCTGTGTCATTACTATCACTAAGTGTGTTGTAAATTAACCATCCAATCTCTAAGCAAGAGATGTTTCTTATACATATCAAATTACCATATTTGTGATGCATATTCAATCCTTACAAACTTGTATATTTTAATACAAGTTCGGGAGATACAGATGAAAAACCATATGGAGTTGCAACCATCATTCTTCAAGAAACACCAAGGAGCAAGCAAACCTTTACTAGATAGAGGAAACCCGAAATAAAACTAACTCTCAAACATCTCTCAAGCCATCAGAGTTAACGTTGAAGCCACTAGACATCAACACCTCTCTGCCGCCGCCATCAAAACCACCGGATCCATCATCGAAAGTATTGGATCTGCTGATAACTCAGCCACCACCATCATCAATCTATGATTCCCCTCTGATGCCTCTGTCCCCACCCTCGAAACCAGCGGATCCACGTTTTTCTAAGTTGATGGTGAAAAATCAGGTTATAGAGAATACCGTCAAACAACAATCATTGTCAATCTATGTTTTCCTGTCGATGTCATCTCCGCCACTGAAACCACCGGATCTCCAATCGCCATCGCCGCAGTGGAAGAAACCATCCGATCCATGTGTTGCTACAGGTATCGACCAACCATCTGATTATGTTACTTTAAAAAAATTCCCACCACTCACAGATTGGTCATCTAGTACCACGATTAAAGTCGAGGCTAAAATGATGGATCTAGAAAGTATTCAGCATGCTACTACATTCCTTCAATGGGATAAAGACAGCTGCTATATTTTTCAAACCAAAACATCTTTGCATTTCACTAATGGGACTCAGAAGGGTGGTCTCTTGTTCATTGGAGGAGTTGTAGGGGCAACTACTTGGATGAAACAATTTAATGACTATAATGACTATCTATTCTCAGATCAAACAGTGGGATCGTGGGACATTAATCCCGTCAAAACAAATTACAACCTTGAGGGCAAGATTGATCTCGAATTGGGTCGTATCATTGGGTGAGCTACCAAAAGATTTGCCTCCCAGGATAAATGTCATATGGACAATGTTGTTGATAAACGCCTGAGAGTTAAAATTTTCAATGTGGCAAACATCTATGAATATCATGCAGATGTTATAAGAATGAGAACTCGAGGTCGAGTTCTTCAGAGGTGGAGGAGACTGATGTAGGAGGGTTTTCTTAGTATTATTAATTCAGCCCAATTTTAATAATTTGTTTTATTTTCTGTTTTGGATTTTCGGCCCATTAGGGTTTCCTTAATATTTAAACACATAGTTGTAGCCAGAGAGGCTGTTTTTATTCATTCAATAATATTTTAGAGAGTTTTCTCAATTTCTGATGAATTTTGGAATCCTATTTTCACAGTTTTGTCGCTTGCAAACTTGTTATTTTCTCTATCTAGGTTTAGCGCTTACGTCAACACTTTTGAGCGTTCACCTCTATTTTGAGCTAGGCGAAGGTCCAATCCGTCAGGAACCACAACTGAAGACTTGAATTCTGACATCTTTTAGACCCTTAACCTTAATTCCAATGACAAGATGTGAGACAAATGGAGAGAAATTCAACATAATATTCACTCGAAGTGTGTATTTCATGATCTCAACGGATTGCCTCTCTCGGCTATAAATATCATCGACCAAACACAATGGCAGATACACATTTTTTATCCCTAAAACCTCCATTCACTGGTGTGAGCTTTAGAGTATTTGTAAGGACCACCCCACTTCTAAAGAGACGAAGTGATGTCCTACTTGTTCACCAACCTACCCGTCTTTCTTTGTCTAATCTGAATCACCTCAAATCAAGTTTTCTTTTCGTAATCGACTTTTAAACTTAAAGAAATTTTTAATTTGCTTTTCAATTTCTCGATTAATACTACTTTATCTAATCAACACGTCAGGCAGACAAAATAATATATAAATGCGCTTTTTTTCTTTCTAAGTCATTATAATGACTCTAGGTGCCTCAAGGTATTTTCACAACTTAGGTTTTTTAATCCACTAAGAGATTAATTATCGAATCGACAATGTAATATCAATTATTATTATTATTATTATTTTATATACAAGGATGAGTTACCTCTCAAGTTGGTGCGATTAAGCCATTAAGAAATTGAAATGAGGTTCTTTTTTAGAGAAGAGTTGTAAAAGTTCAAAAGACCCTCCTATCTTTTTATATATAAGCAACAAAACAAAAATTCTTTATTTTTTTCATGGTTCTCTCAAACACCGTATTGGGAAACCCTTTAAAAAAAATCACACCCTTTAAGAAAATTAGCTAATGACATTTATCTCTCTCAAAGTTATAAAGAATATAATTGTGAATTTTTAGTAATTCATACCCTTTACAAATTAGTTAATGACATTAACTAATTTTCTCTCAAAGTTATATAGAATATAATTGCGAATTCTAAATTACTCCCTCCGTTCCTTTTTAATTGTCACTTTTGAAGAAAAATTTTGTTCCTTTTTAACTATCACTTTCAAAGTTCAATACAACTTTAAATATTGTTTTACCAATATTATCCTTAGTTATTTATTACGGAGATAGAAATATATGAGATGATCTATTAAATGAATAAGACTATTATAGTAAAAATATAAATTATTGTATCAAAAGTAGTGGCATTTATTAATTGTCTTGATTTATATAAAATGTCAAAAAGTGACAATTAAAAAAATACGGAGGCAATACCTTTTATGGGAACTTGTGCCGTGAAAAAAAAACTTTATTTTAAAAATAAAATCCTCAATAATTGAATGACAATTTAGTAATAATAGCATCAAATTAAATAAGATAGAATTAGTAGATATTTGCTTATATTCAAGACCTAGGGAGTAAATTTTTTAACTTTTAAAGTTAATGAAAAAAGATTTGGATTGTGTGCAGTGAGTAAAGTGAAAAAATCAAAATTATTATTATATGAAGCTTGTGAATTATTATGATGTACCTAAAATATTAATCATCAATTTGTTATTTAATATATGATTGATATTATTCAGTTTAGACTCTAAAGTGAGTTGATTTATTTATTTATTTATAAATCGAAATGAAAAACTATCAATTTTTTAAATTTAAATAAGATGGAAAAATAAATGAAAAATAGTAGACGAAAAAAGAATAAGAAAATAGAGAAGATAATGAATGGAAAATGATTAGGATATGGTGGGAAGATATTAAGTTGTTGTTATGTGGCGGGGAATGGAAAGAGACGAGGATTCCTGATGGCGAAGCTGCTATTACTTCTACGACCTCCGTACTTATCATCAGTTATTCCAAATTCTTCCCTTAATTCATTCTCATTCAATAAACCGCATTCACGATTCTCATCATGTGTTCGTTGCTGTATTAGTATTAGTAGTAGTAGCAGTAGCAGTGATGATGAAAACAAGAAGAAGAAGAAGAAAGAGAAAAGGTTATCAGAGCAGTCTTCTTGGGAAACTAAGGATTCAGAAGGAAGAGACTATCTCTATAGACTTGGCGCTGAAGCTGATAACATGAACATCGCCGTTGGTCAACGTGCCGGTATCATTGATGATCTCTTCGCCGGCAATTTTCTCGGCAGAGACTCTGACATTGTCTTTGATTATCGTCAGAAAGTTACTAGATCATTTCAATACCTTCAAGGAGATTATTACATCGCACCTCTTTTCATGGACAAAGTTGTTACTCACATTACCAAGAACTACCTTTCTCATCTCCTCAATGCTAAAATTCCTTTAATTCTTGGTATTTGGGGTGGTAAAGGCCAAGGTAAATCTTTTCAAACTGAACTTATCTTTCGTGCCATGGGAGTTGAACCTGTTATTATGTCTGCTGGAGAACTTGAATCTGAAAATGCTGGTGAGCCTGGAAGATTGATTCGTCAACGCTATAGAACTGCTTCTCAAGTCCTCCAGAATCAAGTTACGACTTTTTAACCTTTTCAGTATGTCGACTTCATTTTCATGTTCATATATTGTTTTTTTCTTTTCTTGAAGGCTACATTAATTGCACAGACATTGTTACCTGACTAGACCAATATTTATTAGTCCAACTCCAACAATGATTCCACATTTCCTTCATTTGCTGAACTAGTCTACATTTGCTTTTCTTCATACAGGGTAAGATGAGCTGTTTAATGATCAATGACATTGATGCTGGCCTTGGTCGATTCGGTAAGCTAATTAACATCTAATTAGACCCCTTTTCATTCATTAGACTATAGTTTGTGTGTGTGCATTGCGTCTCCTAGTGTTTCAGTTACTTGGTCAACGGTCAACCCTTACTGAACATACTTTTCCTGTTTTAATATAGGGAATACTCAAATGACAGTCAACAACCAAATTGTTGTTGGGACTCTTATGAATCTATGTGACAATCCTACAAGAGTTAGTATTGGTCAAGATTGGCGAGAAGCAGATGTCACAAACAGAATTCCAATCATTGTAACAGGGAATGATCTTTCAACTATTTATGCTCCATTGATACGTGATGGAAGGATGGATAAATTTTACTGGTAAATTATCATTTGTCTTATTCTAGGATTATTACTTGCCATTCATGTATTTTAATTATGGTAGTTTTTGCCAGGTGCATTGTTGGATAAAATGTTTTATTTGAATTTTTGCATAGTATTGTGGAATGAAATTTCATGATCGATGTGATTGATAAAGCTATGTTTAGCATGATTACCTCATCTATCACATTGCTAATGCAATGACTCTGATGTATCTGATTTCATGAAACTAGGTAAGCTAGCTATGTCACTCTTCCCTAAAATGTTGTTGTAAATGTGGCACAGGCAGCCTAACCAGGAAGATATACTGAATATTGTTCAAAGAATGTATGAGAAAGATGGCATATCCAGAGATGAAGTTGAAAAAATTGTGAAAACTTTTCCTAATCAAGGTACTTATTCGTATGTCATATATGGGTTCAGAAAAGTTCTATTTATCTGTTATGTTGTTAAAACAGGAGTAGTAAGAAGGTATACGTTATTATTCGATATAAATTAAGTAGTACGATAGAAAATCTTGCAGTTGTATATTTATATGTCATGCTGCCTATTTTATTCTATGCTTATTAACTGTGACTGATATTTCCTTTAGAGTGCCCTTCTTTTATCACTCTCATTCTTTATCTTAACTAACTTATTTTCCTCGTTCACCAAATTTGTACTGAGATATCAGGTCTGTTCTCATTTAGGACCCATAGTTTTGATTTTATCATAATGTTTTTTAAACAAGTAATTTATTTTTAAATATTTTTTTTTTTTGTAAACCAGAAACAATGTGTTTCTTGTTTGTGCAGAAAAAGCACTTTTCTTTTGAAATAGTTTCAATTATTTGTTTTTCTCAGAAGCGACTCAAAATAAGCAGAATTTGATCCATGTAGCCGACTCCACTTAGTGGGATAAGGCTTGGTTGTTGTTGTTGACTCAATAGGCAGAAATCTGTTTTCTTTTTCATTTTTTTTTTAAACATTAAACAAACAATCTTAAAAGTTTGTAATATGAATTTCAAAACTTAAATGCACTCTTATTTTGATACTGGCAGCATTGGACTTTTATGGAGCTCTAAGATCGCGTACATATGATAGATCTATTTTAAAGGTATGCAGATACCTTACTTTACATTAATATATCTGACTGATCTAGCTGACTTTCCATATGTAAAAATACTAATTTTCAATTACAGTTGCTGTTTATGTTTGGTGAAATATAATGGTAGTTTTTGATGAACCAAGACAATACCAAAAAGAAAAAAGGGAACAAGAGATATTGTGACAATCTCTTATTATGTGACTCTTGGATGTCGTACATTTTGCGCTATAGAAATTATTCATCATCCATCGCCTGAGATACTTTGTAGGGTGTAGGGCTGGAAGAAAAGCCTCTTTCAAAAGAATCTCCTGTCAGAGTTACTTATTATGTACTTCAAATGCTGTTGGAATTACTCGCACAGACAAATTAATACCACGACATTTGCCCACTCCTGCCCTTTTGTAATGCTTTTGAGTTAACCATTTTATTTTTGCCCAGAAGGAGTGGTGATTGTTGAGAAAAAGGATCTAGGGTATGAACCCTCAACCTGTATGAATGCAAGATCCTTATTCTAGTATTAGTTATAGAAAAAAATTGCGATCTCTGTGGATATGTAGTACTAAAGTACCTATCAACTATCCAGTATGCACAAAGAAGTTGGCAGGCAGGTTTAGTGCCAATGAACTAGTTCAAGTTGCTTAAATTATATTATCCAGTGTTTGATGGTGGCTTTCTCTCTTCAAGTAGACATATGGCATTTGATCCATGGTTTTTCAAAAGGGTAACAACCGAAATGATTCCTTGTGCTAGAACAATGTATATTATCCAATACAACCTTCTCATTCTAGAAAAGGCTTGAAGCATGATAATGCATATTCCCATTGTAACTTGTAATGAAATTTGATTGTGAAAATTTGAAGCATAATAAATTGCAGTTCTCGACAATTGACCATAAAAGGCTCTAATATCACATAAATATAAATGATCTAAAGAGAGAACCCTGAATGTGTAAATTTCTATCACCTTGCATTTTAATATTTATTTATTTATAATAACCAAGGGAATGTGTTTCCCCATTAGTAATGTTTGACTAATACAACTATGCAACATAAATAGCAATACATATTTCCACAATGAAAGTTGACAACTGCCATTATATTTCCGAGTTATCCATATTTACTTTTTCCGCACAAAGATTGCTGCTAATAACATACAAACTTGTGGTGGATCTTAGTGGGTTGATGATATTGGAGGTGCTGAAAGTTTTGCATCCAAATTTCTCAAAAGAAGAAAGGACCAGAATCTTCCTGTATTTATTCCTCCAGAGGTAAATAGTCAGCCTTTTTCTCCTGTTCTGTTCTGTCCTGTTGTGGTAGGCTAACTGATGGTAATGGCTGTTCCTTGTCAACCAAATTAATATTGATGAAATATTGATTCAGCTCATTTATAAGTTGAAACATTGTTAGTAGACAAGCATGAAATTATAAGATCTAAATATAGCCAAAAATATTAGGGTCATGGACTTTACATTGTAGTGTTATTCAAATCGACTTGACTGATTTAATTGTATTTTAAAAAATAAACAAGATAAAATTGTTATGAATAGTTATTGATATTATCATGCAAAGGTCTATGTTTGTAATTTTCCATTGGATAGATAGAAGATGATTAGTCTGGTTCTTAATTGAATTCGTCAAGATGATGTCTTAATATGTGATTTTCAACATCATAGCACGACTTGATTTCAGATATTGAAAACTCAAAATTTAAAGGACAGTAGCTTATCTTCAAGAATTTCCACCCATGATATTTTACCTTGTGATGCTTTTGTCATTATCTCTCTTGCACTTGGAAAGAGGTTTTTCGTTATAATTTCTTTCCGACTCTCATGCCAATTCTTTTGCTGGCCAACATTTGGGTATCCTCTCTGCTATGTTAGACACATAAAGTTCTTAACTCATACTTCTGATATTTGAACATTTCATTCATGAGAAATTAGTTGCAAATGTTTTGGGGGAGGAAACATGCATAGTTATATGTAATAATAGTATGTCTGTTTTTCATCTTTCTTTCTTTCCTTCTTTTCTTTGTCTTTAAAGAGTAACATTTCTATTCTTGTTGATTAGCTTTATTGAAAACAATACAAATGAAATTGACTGCTTTTCTATTTGGTTGGATAGCAAACGATCGATGCTTTACTTGAGTCAGGTTATTCTCTGCTCAAAGAACAACAGTTGATAATGGAAACTAAACTTTCGAAGGAATACATGAAGAACATAGAAGACTGATAGAAAGAATGTTGGTCCTCTGGTGTAAGTCCACAGGAATTATGATTGTGAAGTGATGTAAGCTTTTTCTCACATTATATTTTCCTATCTACACGTGAGTATATTACGATCGTCTCCACAGGGATTTGCGCGATACCTTAAACCATTCAACATCGATTATCATTTTAAGTTAGGGTTTTATCTTTTGTTTACTAAAAACTAATCGACTTTAAAATATAAATAAATACGACGAGTAATAGGGCATAAAAGTGTCGGAACCAAAGTTGATAAATCAAGCATCGACATTATTCTAATGATCATAATAAACGGATTCTAGTTTTAATCCTTTTTTAACGATATTATCACACATCACTCAACAACGTCATTCGTGTCCAAATAAAGTTGTGAGATCGATCGTATCGTTTAATCGATGATTTCTCAATCTATTAAACGATCCAATAGCATTAAGTCTTGATGCTTTAAGTGATTATCAAAACATAATTCCATGTCTAGAACTCTTGTTTTAATAGAAAAGTATTTTAGCCCTAGATTTAAACGTATTTTTCAATAACACTAAATCATACATAAGATTGAATAACAAGAATAAAATTCAATATGATATAAAACACTAGAATCATATATTTACATGATCAAAAGATTACATCTAGCTTGATTCATTACCTCTAATCCCAACAAAGGAGATTTAGTTGATCATTTTCATGTCAACAATACAAAAGTTGGAGAAAAGATGAAGATCATGCTAAGCTTTGATTTCTCAAAAACCCTTAGGTGATCTAATCTTGATCCCTTTTGTCTTTTTAAGTGCACCTCTTCTTTGCCCTATTCTCTGGTAATAAACTCTAAAATATGTTCTTAATAAAAGCTTAATAAAATCTTAACATTCTAACCTAAAAGCTGAAACAAAGCTTAAATACTAAAACTGATAAGTGACATCTCGCTGGGTGAGACAAATTTCGCTCGGCGAGTTTGACTTTCTGGCCAGTGGCTTTCTGCCACGTCTTCCATAGCATTAAACCGCCCTTGGGATCTCGCTGAGCGACAAATATTTCGCTGAGCGAAATCAAGCTTCCCCTGTTCCTGAAAATCCCTGCCTGAACTCGCCAAGTACTCGCCAACTGCTCGCCAGGCGAGTTTAACTTTGAAAACTCCTGAAAATCTCTGCTTCAACTCGCTATCCACTCGCCAAGCTCTCGCTGGGCGAGATTCTTCAATCTTCGCTTATTGAATTCTTTTTATTTTCAAGTCCTGACTTGCTTTTTCCTACACAAATGGGGAAGAATAAGGCATACAAAGTATAATTGGCATTTATTCATAAATTCCATGCTTTTCCTAAGATAACTTGCAAAACAAGTAACTAAAAAGCCTTGACATGAATTTATTCATTTCTTGCCACTTATCAAATACTCCCCAACTTAGTTCTTTGTTTGTCCTCAAACAAAAGATTCAATAAAATCGGAAAAATCAAGGCTTTGGACAAAGTTGAGCATGAAGCAAAAATTCAGTAATTGAAGAAAAATTTCTCAGATGAATGATTCAATTGTGACAGCGCGAGCAAAAGTAAAGTTTCTCATTAAACAAGATATATACCATGAATGTGACATAATCCTAAACACAAAGTTCAAATCACACAATTCTTAGCAAACAACATGTTTAAATTTGAACCACACCTAACACACTTCTTTTTAAGTGAATGAACAAATGGAATCAAGTTGTGCGGGTTTTGAACACTCTTTCGGCAAGTTTTCTAACATTCCGATCAAGTTATGCGTCCATCTAATTATCGTTTCTAAAAGCACAAAAGCATCAATCACAAGGTCTTTGAGGGTTGTAATTTGGCTTGGTTTCAAAAGAAATGTCATATGTGGGAAAAATTGAATTCAAATGGCCAAGCATAGAGGAACATTCTATCTAATTACACAACTTCCTCCTTTTCAAAAACAACTCTTGGTGATTTACAAATATTTCTTTGATCTTGACAACTTTTTTGATTTATTGCATTTTTTCTTTTTCTCTTTTCTTTTTCTTGGTTTGCTTTTCTTTCTTTTTTTTCTTTTCTTTTTCTTGTTCTTTCTTTCTCTTTTTCTTGTTGTCAAGATCAATTTCAAAATTCACCAATTACTTGACATACACTACCTCCCTTTTCTCCCCAACTTATTCAAAATGATACCCTAATTGAATGTTCCTTTATCATTTGGCAAAGGACAAATAAACATGATGGATAAGGGTTCAAAATGAAAGTAAAATATCAGAATCCAATAGTGATTTAACTATGAACTGGATTTTTTTACAAACTCTGGCAATTTCATTAAGCATTGTGCTTATGAAAATTGGTAGTTCATAGTTAACGATTCTGATTCATTAGGCTCAATGGGGTTATCAAATACTCACTTCTCACAGGGTATAAAAAGATATAAAAATACAATATTAACGTTATTTTTGACTCCAAAAGTTGTTTAAGGAACTTAACAACTCTTATATATAAGGTAAGATATATAAGATATTATAGAAATAATAGAGAATTTACGTTCAATAAGATAAATTGAAAATATATGTTCAATTAGTTAAAGTAGATATAGAATTGCAATATTAACCCTATTTATGGCTCCATAAAATTGGTTAAGAGACTTGGAAACTTTTATATATAAGATAAGAGATCATTTATAAAAAAAAAAAAGCAAAAAATTATGAAAGAAATTTGCAACAACTTTTTTCCCTCCAAAAAGTTTTCTAAAACACTGAAGAACTGTAACATCCGGCTGGCTCCCTTACGGGCTGGCCTCCCTATCTTTCAAGGACCGAGATGTACTCATGGTCTTCTCCACCCCCCATGTGGAGTTTTTGCCTTCCGTGGGAATTGAACTCTATACATGGGGCCTAAGTACAAGTTCAATGCATTTCCACTACCAATTGAGCTACTAGCTCAATTGGTAGTGGGAATGCAAAGAACTTGTACTTAGGCCTCAGGTACACGGTTCGATTCCCACGGAAGGCATGAAACTCCACCTGGGGGCGGGGAGAAGTCCATGAGTAACATTGCTGGGCAAACTTGGGCAAGCCAGTTGAAAGGCAAATCCCGGATGTTACAAGAACTTTAATATATAAGAGATCATTTAAAAAAATGTAAAAAATTAGCAAAGAAATTTGCAACAATGCTCTAAAAAAGTGTCTAAAAGACAATTAAGAACTTTTATATATAAGATATGCGATCATTTTTAAAAAAAATTAAGAAACAACAAAAAATTATGAAGGAAACTTGAAACAAATGTTTTGGCTCAAAAAAGTTGTCTAAAAGACTAAAGAACTTTTATATATAAGATATGCGATCATATTCTACAAAAATAAAGAAAAAGCAAAAAATTATGAAGGAAATTTGCAACAACTTTTTTGGCACCAAAAAGTTGTCTAAGAGACTTAAGAACTTTTATATATAAGATATGCGATTATTTTCTATACAAATAAAGAAAGAAAAAAAAATTAGGAAGAAAATTAGCAACAACTTTTTTGGCTCCAAAAAAGTTGTCGAAGAGACTTAAGAACTTTTATATATAAGATATGCGATCATTTTCTAAAATCAATAAAGAAAGAGCAAAAAATTAGGAAGGAAAATTGCAATAATTTTTTTTGCTCCACAACTGTTGGGTTTTTGTAGATTGGCTACATTTTGCAAAAACATCTACTAGCCAGATGCTTGGACAGATGCTGTAGCATATGGAACAGCATTATGTGACCTGTGTTTTTCGCGCCAGCTAGCGCTTTATTTTTGTACGCAATCTTCCAAAGATTTGCTTGAAGTTTTATTTTCCTCTAGCTTGCTGATCAAGGCGCGTGTATCTGATGATGTGTAAAAGGCGGTCTTGCCTTGGTATTTTTCCAAAAGATATCGTTATATTTTTGGAAGCTTTTTATTGTTTCTAAAAGAATTTCCAGCTGGACCGGACAATGTCCATGCTCTGTTTTGAAGCCCAAACTCGTGCTATCTCAGTAATATATATTTGTGAAGACAAACCCTAATAGGGTTACTGAAAACCGTGTGTAATAGAAAAGCGTGCGTTTAAGGTTTTTAGGGTTTCTCTTGTTAATTGTGAGCCTTGCTTGTATCTTCCTGATTCAAGCTAAGGACTGTGTTTGTTTGAGTTGTAATTGTGAACTGCTCCTAAGCTTTTAAGTACGGAGTGAGTTTGTGTCATTAGAGTGTGTCTCTTTTACTTGTGCTTTTGTGTGTTTGATAACAACACTGTCTGTGTTGTTGGTAGGAATTGAGACGGGGTCTCATATCTAGGAGTTCCTAGATAGAGTTGACACTGGTAGGGTCTAGGTGCAAAGTCAAGTAGTGTGTTTACGTTGGTCTTTTCACTAGAACTATAATAGTGGATTCATTCCTGGATTGGTATCCCCCAGAGTAGGAGAGTTGCTCCGAACTGGGTTAACAAACTCACTGTGTACTTTATCTTTCTGCTGTGTTTCTTTTATTTCGTGCTTTGCTACGCTGCGTTATTTTAATTTTAGTTCTGAGTAGGACAAGTGCTCGGACAGTTGTGCCAACATTGTGCATAGCGTCTGTCGGTCAGGTTGCCAGGAATTTCAATTGGAATCAGAGCAGGCACCCTGTTCTGTGTGGGTGAGCTCCAGGGAAAGACTTTTCTGGCATAATGGATAGAGAAGGAGGACTGGTGAACAGACCACCCCTGTTGGATGGCTCGAACTATGACATTTGGAAATCACGCATGACAGCATTCTTGAAATCTCTAGACAGCAGAGCTTGGAAGGCTGTGATTAAAGCATGGGACCATCCTAAAATAAAAGATGCAAATTGTTGATACTGATGAGTTAAAACCAGAAGAGGAGTGGTCTACAACAGAAGACACTGCAGCTATTGGAAACTCTAAAACCCTGATTGTTCTGTTTAATGGTGTAGACAAAAACATGTTCAGGTTGATTAAACAATGTACTGTTGCTAAGGAAGCTTGGGATATCCTAAGAACAGCTCATGAAGGTACTCAAAAGGTCAAGAAGTCAAGGCTACAACTGCTGACAACACAGTTTGAGAATCTTAGAATGAAGGAAGGGGAGAGTGTTCATGACTTTCACATGAATGTGCTAGAATATGCTAACACATTTGAATCCTTGGGGGAAAAGATGTCTGATGAAAAATTAGTAAGCAAAATCCTCAGGTCCCTGCCTAAGAAATTTGATATGAAGTATGTTCAATTGAGGAGGCCCAAGATATTGGAAATATGAAAGTTGATGAGCTGATTGGATCCCTTCAAACTTTTGAATTAAAGGCTAATGAAAGATCTGAAAAGAAGGACAAGAACATTGCCTTCATCTCCAACACTGATGAAGATGATGTGGAGAGTAATTTAGATACTGATGAGAGCATCTCTGAAGCTATTGTGTTGTTGGGTAAACAATTTAATAAAGTTCTGAAGGGGATGGACAGACGCCCTAGGACACATGCTCCGGACAACAGTCGCAGCATCTATAAAAATGTCAACAATCAGAGGAAACCTAGAACTGATGACAAAACCAATCAAAGCAAAGGGGTGCAATGCCATGAATGCGAAGGATATGGTCACATCAGAACTGAGTGTGCAACGTATCTGAAGAAACAAAGGAAGGTGATGACTGTTTCTTGGTCTGATGAAGATGAGTCAGAAGAAGAACCTGAAACTGCAAAACATGTGAATGCCTTGACTGGAGTGTGTACATCTGACAATGAATCTTGTGATGAAGAGGTAACATATGATGAACTGGCTGATTCCTACAAGGAGCTATGTCTCAAAAGTGAGGAAGTTTGTAGAACTTTAGAAAAACAAAAGAGGACCATTGCTCTCTTGCAAGCTGAGAAGGACAAACTTCTGGAAATGAACTCAGGTCTCAATGATGAGGTTATTTTACTGAAATCCAAGATTGACAATATGAACAAGCAACTGCGGATGATGAACACAGGTACTGATGCTTTAGACGAAATTCTGGAGATAGGACAGAAACTTGGAAATCCTAAAGGCATTGGGTTTGACTACAGATCCTTGCTTCATCAGAAACAACCACCAGTGAGACAGTTTGTGCCATCTGTTAGTACTCATGATCCCACTATGTCAAGACAGATGCCCCAACATCAAGTGAGACAACAGGCATCTGGATATAGGCCCAGATCAAAAGGAAGATATTATGGTTGGGTATGCCACTACTGTGGAAGAAAAGGACATATCAGACCTTTCTGTTTCAAATTATATGGTTATCCAGACAGAACTTATTCACCAAGACCTGATCCCACAGTGAAGATCACCAAGAAGCAGTGGAAGCAAAAAGATGATAATCCCACAAGCAACACTGTGGATCCTAGAAAAACAGAACCTGAAGCTGATGAGATTGCTCAAATTGCTCATACATCTCTGAGAGTGTCATCCAGAAATGTTGGTACTTTGACAGTGGGTGTTCCAGGCATATGACTGGCGTTAAAAATTACTTAACTGATGTTATGCCTTATGCTACAAGTTTTGTGACTTTTGGTGATGGAGCCAAAGGAGAAATAAAGGGTATAGGAAAGCTTGTGAATGAGGGTCTACCCAAACTTGATAATGTTCTTCTAGTGAAAGGATTGACTGCTAACTTAATTAGTATTAGTCAACTGTGCGATCAAGGATTGAAGGTCAACTTTACAAAGAGTGAATGCTTAGTTGCTAACAGTAAAGGTGACATCCTGATGAAAGGTGAAAGATCAAAGGACAATTGCTACTTATGGGTCTCTCAAGATAAAGCAAAGTTACCTACTTGTCTAATAACCAAAGAAGATGAAGTAAAACTATGGCACCAAAAGCTTGGGCATCTGAATCTCAGAAGCATGAAGAAAGCTATTGCTGAAGGAG
Source organism: Medicago ruthenica (assembly GCA_018208015.1). Lineage (NCBI taxonomy): Eukaryota > Viridiplantae > Streptophyta > Magnoliopsida > Fabales > Fabaceae > Medicago > Medicago ruthenica. Next base: position 105,993,794 of record CM031372.1, on the reverse strand, counting down.
CTATCAGAGGTCTACCAAAACTCCAAATTCAGGAAGGAAGTATATGTGGAGAATGCCAGATAGGAAAACAGACCAAGATGCCTCACCAGAAGCTGCAACATCTGTCCACATCCAGAGTTCTTGAGTTATTGCACATGGACTTAATGGGACCTATGCAAGTCGAAAGCTTAGGTGGTAAGAAGTATGCATTTGTTGTTGTTGATGATTTTTCCAGATATACTTGGATAAATTTCATTAAGGAGAAATCAGACACTTTTGAAAAATTCAAGGATCTTTGCTTACAACTTCAGAGAGAGAAGGATTGTGGAATTGTTAGAATCGGAAGTGCAGATGATAGAAAGAGTATTTCTGGTGGATGTTTCTTTCTGGGTAACAATCTTATATCCTGGTTCAGTAAGAAGCAAAATTGTGTTTCCTTGTCTACAGCTGAAGCTGAGTACATAGCAGCTGGTAGCAGTTGTTCCCAATTGTTGTGGATGAGACAGATGCTGAGCGAGTACAATGTCAAGACAGATGCTATGACATTATATTGTGACAATCTGAGTGCAATTAATATCTCTAAAAATCCTATACAACACAGAAGGACTAAACACATTGACATTAGACATCATTTTATTAGAGATCTGGTTGAAGAAAAAATTGTCACTCTTGAGCATGTTGCAACTGAAGAGCAATTAGCAGATATTTTTACAAAAGCTCTTGATGCTAATCAATTTGAAAAATTAAGACGGAAGTTAGGGATCTGTTTATTTGAGGAATTGTAGCAGTTAATTTATGGGAGGCGTGCAGCAATTATTTTCTCCCTCCTCAACCGCTTGATGCATGCAATTCAAGGAAGTTATTTCCAACCTTCCTTATTCAAACCTCCCACACGCTACCATCATTATTCTTTTCTTAACTTCTCCCAACTTCTCAACTCCTCTCTTGCCGCTCTCATCATCGTTCAAAAATCATCCTTTCTTCATACTTCCAAACAACAAATCAACACCATGTCTGATTCTATTTCTCCACAAAACGTCCAAGATCAAACCCCTGAACTTCCATCAGATTCAATTTCTGGAGCGATTATCACTGATGCTCTAGCACTCACTACCATTCTTAGTTCTCCTGCAAAGAAGCAACGCACTAAGTCGCTTGTATCACGGAAGAAGGATTCTACAAAATCCAGCAAAGCTACTTCTCCTACCGCGATGAACAAGAGTTCGAAATCAAAAGGTAAGAAATCAAACACTCACGCTGTTCAACGTATAGGGCTAAGCATGCATGATCTGTACTGTAAGGATAATCCTTTTAAATCGAGTGTTGTAGAACCAAATGTTGACATTTCTGTCAACAAATCTGAGGATATTACTGTTGAAGGTACTGTTGCTGCGTCTGAAACCCTAGGTTCTGATAATCCTAAGGTATCTGACAAATTAGTTGGTGATATTTCTAATTCCCCTATATAACAAGATATTACTGCTGTTTCTGTTGAGAAAAATGTTGTTGATAATGTTGGTACTGAGACACTTGTTAATTCTCCTGTTACGACGAAGGATGCTGTGACAGATGCTCAAGCATCTTTGTCACAAGCTAATGAGGGGACTGAAGTGGTGGTTCCAAACACCCCTGATACTGTGAATGTCCATGAGAATGACTCTTCAAAGCCTCAGGATCAAGATACTGAGACTCAGAATGCTGTGGGTAATGCTGAGATTGAAAATTTAGACCAGGCTGACATTGTTGATGTTGAGGATGTTGTGCCTGAAGAGAGACCTCTGGAAAAGACTGATGCTGTAGGTGTTGCTCGCAGAACAAGGAGCAAATCTGTTAAAATTGTTTCTACTGATTGTGAAAGTAACAAAGGAAGTAAGAAGAAAACAGCTAATACTGGGAAGAAGCCTATGTATGGTCCTCCCAAGGCTTGGAGCAAGAATGTGTCTCAAGCTGATCAGAAGAAGAGCCTCAAGAGGAAAGATCCTCCCACTAGTGATTCTGATTTTGAGATTGCTGAGACAGATGCTGCCACATCTGGTGGAGCATCTAGAAAAACCATGAAGGGTATGAAAATCCCTATAACCATCCCTCCAGCTCCTCTGGATAATGTATCTTTTCATTTGGAAAGTGGGTCTTCTAGGTGGAAATTTATATATCACAGAAGACTAGGACTGGAAAGAAATCTGAAGGAAGATGTGTTCAAATGCAAAGAACTGGTTGATGTTTTGGAGTATGTTGGGCTGATGAAAACAGTGAAAAATCTGGGTCCCTGTTATGATAAATTGGTCAGAGAATTTCTGGTCAATGTCTCTGATGAATGTGATGATTCAAGGAATCGTGAGTATAGGCAAGTTTTTGTTAGAGGTAAATGTGTCAACTTCTCCCCTCTGGTTGTCAACACCTATCTTGAGAGATCTGTTGAGGAGACTCCTGAGCTGGAGGTAACTGAGGATACCATTTGCAAGGCCATCACAGGTAACAAGGTTAAGCATTGGCCTAGACATTTGTCTTCTGCACACCTCTCTCCCCTGTATGCTGTTCTGAACAAGATTTGTGCACAAAACTGGACTCCAACTACTCACTCCAACTCAGTTGCTTCTGGTTTGGCCAAATTGATTTATGTTGTTGGTACCAAGTCACCTGTTGATTATGGGGCCTACATTTACTATCAGGTTCTGGAGCATGCAAAGTCCTTTGCTGTCAAGTTTCCTATAGCTTTTCCCACTCTCCTGTGTGGTATTGTACTTCAGCAACATCCAGATATCTTGATCAGTACTGATGAGCCCTGTAAGAGGCCTGGCCCTATGTCCTTGGATTGTAGTTTGCTGTCTGAGAGACATGCTGCTGACTTAGCTGGTACTTCTGTCCGGACAACTAGTGTGCTCACTAGAAAACAAATGATTGCAGATCTAACTGAGACTAGTATGGCTCTTGGAGCTAGGAAGATGAAAATTGATAGGATAATGGCAGCTTTGAAGGCTGAATCTGAAGCTGAGGGTGAGCAGGATGAAGAAGAAGGAGGGAATAAGAATGCTTCTGCTGGTGATACTGAGGAGTTATTCGCTGACTCTGATGAGACTGTCCCATTCTGATTTTGATGTTTTCCCTGTTCTCAGTTGTAGTATTTCTTTTGCTTTTTTTTCTTTGGTTGGTTGGGCTAGGCCCTGGATTTCTTATGCACCTGTGTGTGCCTTATGGTCTGTAATATGCACTGTGTGTGGTATCTCTCTTCTGTGTATGCATGGATGTTATTTGTCAGAATTTGTGGCTAAAAAGGGGGAGTAGATGTATGCTCTGACATCTGTATCTGACATCTGTATGTGTTGAGGGGGAGTACTGTGGATGGGTATGTGCATGTTTTTGAGGGGGAGCTGTTACATTTCAGGGGGAGCTGTTATATCTGATTGTTTCTGGTGTGTGGAAATTTATTTTTTCTCTCTGGTTGTTCCTATGAGGCTAGATGTTTTGTCTTAACTGTTGCATGTCTCTGATACTACTTGCAAGTTATCTTTGTCTAAAGAGCTCCCTTGGAAGTAGTCTCGTTATATGCTATGATTTTTTCTTCCTTAGATGTGTGCCTATGTTGACTTGAAGGAAAATTATCTGTGTATCTCCCAAAGAACTGGCTCTAGAGTGTTTTAGCCAAAAATTTGCCAAAGGGGGAGATTGTTGGGTTTTTGTAGATTGGCTACATTTTGCAAAAACATCTACTAGCCAGATGCTTGGACAGATGCTGTAGCATATGGAACAGCATTATGTGACCTGTGTTTTTCGCGCCAGCTAGCGCTTTATTTTTGTACGCAATCTTCCAAAGATTTGCTTGAAGTTTTATTTTCCTCTAGCTTGCTGATCAAGGCGCGTGTATCTGATGATGTGTAAAAGGTGGTCTTGCCTTGGTATTTTTCCAAAAGATATCGTTATATTTTTGGAAGCTTTTTATTGTTTCTAAAAGAATTTCCAGCTGGACCGGACAATGTCCATGCTCTGTTTTGAAGCCCAAACTTGTGCTATCTCAGTAATATATATTTCCAGCTGGACCGGACAATGTCCATGCTCTGATTCAAGCTAAGGACTGTGTTTGTTTGAGTTGTAATTGTGAACTGCTCCTAAGCTTTTAAGTACGGAGTGAGTTTGTGTCATTAGAGTGTGTCTCTTTTACTTGTGCTTTTGTGTGTTTGATAACAACACTGTCTGTGTTGTTGGTAGGAATTGAGACGGGGTCTCATATCTAGGAGTTCCTAGATAGAGTTGACACTGGTAGGGTCTAGGTGCAAAGTCAAGTAGTGTGTTTACGTTGGTCTTTTCACTAGAACTATAATAGTGGATTCGTTCCTGGATTGGTATCCCCCAGAGTAGGAGAGTTGCTCCGAACTGGGTTAACAAACTCACTGTGTACTTTATCTTTCTGCTGTGTTTCTTTTATTTCGTGCTTTGCTACGCTGCGTTATTTTAATTTTAGTTCTGAGTAGGACAAGTGCTCGGACAGTTGTGCCAACATTGTGCACAGCGTCTGTCGGTCAGGTTGCCAGGAATTTCAACAACGATGTCCAAGATACTTAAGAACTTTTATATATAAGATATAAAATAAGATAGGTAAAATCATTCTTTCAAAAAAGAATAAAAGGCAAAAAATTAAGAAATTTGCAACAACTTTTTTCGCTCTAAAAAGTTGTTTAAGAGACTTAGAAACTTTTATATATAAGATATGCGATCATTTTTTAAAAATATAAAGAAAGAGCAAAAAATTAGGAAGGAAATTGGCAACAACTTTTTTGGCTCCAAAAAGTTGTCGAAGAGACTTAAGAACTTTTATATATAAGATAAGATATGCGATCATTTAAAAAAAAGAGGAAAAAATTAGGAAGGAAATTTGCAACAGCTTTTTTGGCTCCAAAAAATTGTCTAAGAGACTTAAGAACTTTTTATATATAAGATATGCGATAGTTTTTCCCTAAAAAAAAAGATATGCGGTCGTTTTCTAAAAAAAATAAAGAAAGAGAAAAAATTAGGAAGGAAATTGGCAACAACATTTATAACCTCCCTTTCTCCCCAACTTATTTCAATGATACCCTAATCGAATGTTCCTTTATCGTTATGGCAAAGGTCAATAAAAACGATGGATAAGGGTTCAAAAGAAATCAACTATCAGAATTTAATAAAGAGTTGACTATGAACTGAATTTTTTTACAAACTCCGGCAATTTAAATAAGCAGATGAGCTTATTAAAATTGACAGTCCACAGTTAACGATTCTGATTCAAATAGGCTCAGATGGGTTAACAGATACTCACACATCTCACAGGGTAGGTTTATTTGGTCAAGTGTTTCACTCAATTTCAAAAAATTGCCTTGATCATTTCAATGCTCTTATACAATTTAAAACAACAAAAGATTTAACATAAAATAACTGAGTTAAACATGATATTGGTCTCCTGCATATATACAATGGTTGAGGATTCCTCACATTTTGGCTAGTTCTATATTGGTTCAAAACTAAACAAATGCTTGCTTAAAACTGAATAAATTAACTTGTGTGTAAAGAACTTATTCACATTCAAGAATATACCTAGAAAAACAAGAAAACGAGTACCTTAGCTGCGCTTCAACACTCATTCTATCATTATCACTCAATTGATTCTAAACTCAAGCACTGGCTTTTGAATCTTTCTTTCCAAATTGTTGAGATATTTTCAAAAAATTTATACCAAAATTAAATAACAAAGCATACAAAAAACATAAACTATACTAAACATGTGATACCCAAAATAAATAACATAAACCCAAAAAGGTACATCATCCATGGTACATAAAACTTAAACAAAACAAAGTACAAAGCATAGATAAAAAAAAATGTTATAAAAGTACAAAGCTGAATAAATAAAACGAAAGAGATGACAAATCAAAATCTGCAGCTCTGCATCATCAGTCTGAATCTGAATCCATGTCATCGTCCTCAGAGTCTATCAGGTCTGCTGCCATACGGTCTAGGCTATTAGTAGCCTCCGATGAATCATCTCCAAGATCGGCATCAACATCAGCGTCGTCGTCACCATCATCACCGGCATCCTAATCACCAGCATCAGCTGCAGCTGCCCCTCCTGGAAAGAAAGGCCTGTCCCCAGGCCAAGCAATGTGCTCAGAGAAGAAAGCAGGCGTCCATGGGCTTTGGCCACTGTCATGCAGATGACTCTGAATAGTCGTTAGAGCCCGGTGATTTGACGCATTCTGTGCCAACAGAAAAGAGCTCACCGTAGCAGAGTCCCAACTCGAGAAGTCCAGTGGTGGAATGGTCGGGTGGCTAGGGTGGCTAGTATGATGTGGTGGTGGTGGTGCATGAGAAGGACCGGCTGAAGTGGATGGTCCAGCTGAGGTAGGAGGTGGGGCAATAGGTGCGGGAGTAGAGCAGTACCTATTGATGTACCTGTCATCAATAGGGTTCTTAATTTCTTCATCTACCTGTGGTGGCATGTGTACTCTAGCCCGTCTACAGAGTCCCATAATCAATCCGGGAAAGGTCAGTGGGCATTTGGGTTTGCCCGGGGGTAAAATGCCGCTCTCAGCTACTACCCTCATCTCATTTGCTATAAGCCTAGCAACGTCAACCTGACGCTGAGTAAGGATATAATGAACAAGAGGTGTAACGTCTAGGGTGGTAGAAGAGGTATGAGATTTAGGGCGGATGTTATACAAGATAAGGGTAAGAACTACCTGAGCCGGAGTGGTCATATCATCCCTAAAGGCTCGGAAAGGCTTACCCGAAGCCCTACTCACATCATAGCTCTTCCCCTCCTGGAAGATGTCTCGTGCAATAAGCTCATGATCCCAATCCCCGCTCCTCTGATGCTCACAAAAGTCACATAGCGCAGTAGGTGCTAGTATATCATCCTCTTCAACTAGCTCCAGAGGTTTGCCCAAATACGCATTGATGGACATGCGATCAAAGGTGATGGTGCGCCCTCGCACGTAGGTAGTCCATGTGAACTCGTCAGATGGGTCAGCTGGGATCGCATTCGCGTAGAATTCGCGCACGATCTCATAATTAATCTTCCTGGGTGGCGTGCATAGAATCCCCCATTTCCTTTCGTTAATCATGGCTGCTATGCCTCCATACTCTCCCTCTTCTGATATCTGGAACTGCTTCTCAGACCAGATTCTCCGCGTTTTCAGCTCCTCGTATCTTTCTTGATTCCTCAGACTCAGGAAACGACTCGCGTCATGTGGTTGAATGTTTGCTCTAGGTCGAGACGACGAGCTCTCAACATTCCTTTGTCGTTTGGATGAGGTTTTGGGTGCCATACCTACAAAAAGGTTAAAACAGATGAAAATTAGGTAGGATGCAAGTTAGGATCAGAACAAAAGAAAAATAAAACAAGTTTCTGGTTTCGTCGCTACAGCGACGGCTTGGTCGCTTGTAGCGAGCGAACCCAGAAAATGCCTGGTTCCTGCGCTACAAGCGCTGTTCTAGCGAGGAGACCCATTTTCAAAATTTCATATTTTTCTGATTTTAACCTACTTGTAGCATGCGAAATTAAGATTAAAGCTAGTATAAATGAACAGAAATCACTTAAACTTCCTAAATCCTCAAAAACCCTAATTTATTTGAATTTTTACAAAGGTTTTTTTTTTCAAAATACGAATCCTATGAACAAGAGGATGAAAAGGGAGTTTTCCTAGTGATTCTAGGTCATTTACAACAGCTTAAACTATGTATAAACATGGGTAATAAACAGGGCATGTCATAAGTTTCAAAATCTCAAAAACCCTAAACCCTAGAATTTCAAATCAACATGCAAGCACCAATATTCATCTAAACAGTTATAAACAGCAACAGACAAGTGCGAATCACATACCTGGTAGTTGATTGATGTGGATTAAACACAGGTAAAGAGTGGATTGGCAGGATTGTGCAGAAATTTGAAATAATAAAATGCAGGAATGAAAGATTGCAAGGATGGAATGTATGTACTGGTTAGTATGCGAAAATATAAAATAAAACGGATAGAATATTTAATGAAAGTGGTTGGGAGGTACTGAAGGGTCAGTAGTGGCCTGGGTAATATAAAACTGTTTTCTGATATGGTCGCTACAAGCGCGCGACCTGTCGCTACAGCGACAGGCTTTAAGCCCATCGCTACAAGCGTGGTGTGGCGCTACAAGCGCAAGTGTGAAATCCATCGCTACAAGCGACAAATGCGTCGCTACAGCGACATTGTGCAAATTCCATCGCTACAGCGATGAATTGGTCGCTGTAGCGACCATGACAGAAAACAGAAAAATAAAATTTTGAGTTCTTGCCACTATCCCTACATGCATGGATGAATGTTAAAAATCAAAATACTAATTAAAACAAACCTAAACAGTTGGGTTGCCTCCCAACAAGCGCTTGTTTTACGTCGTTAGCTCGACGCCTGATTCGTTAGGGTGGCCAAAACGAGATGGAAAGCACATCAGCCTTTGTACTCCTTTGCATCGGGAGGAATTCCATGAACTTGAAGAACAGCTGATGTGGAGTCCATAACCTCCCTAACCAAAATAAGCTGAGCAAGGTACACAAGCAATCTAAAACCAATTCCAATCCGGCCTTGCTCACTTTCACCCCCTCTTCCTTAGAAGTTTCTTCCTTGTTAAGAAACTGTCCCATCTTCTCAAGATCCATCACTTCTTCTCTATCAACGATGCTGGCCTCGTCAGAATTTGACCATTCTTGAGGAAGTTCTAAGTGGTGCGGTATTTCTAATTCTTCCACTAATGGCTCTATACCACATCCTTTAAACATTGGCTCTTCCTCACTCTCATCAACATCATCTTCAACAATCTTTCCACATTCCAAAGTGGATTGATTGTTGGTCTGAACATCCATGATTCTTGGTAAATAATTCATTTGAACTTGCAAAACCTCCAATTGGCATGACAAAGCTCTTAATCTATGGTTGGTGTTTTGCATGTTGACCATGGATTGTTGCATGAACATATTCAGAATATTCTCCGTTCTTGAGAGATCTGTTGAGGAGACTCCTGAGCTGGAGGTAACTGAGGATACCATTTGCAAGGCCATCACAGGTAACAAGGTTAAGCATTGGCCTAGACATTTGTCTTCTGCACACCTCTCTCCCCTGTATGCTGTTCTGAACAAGATTTGTGCACAAAACTGGACTCCAACTACTCACTCCAACTCAGTTGCTTCTGGTTTGGCCAAATTGATTTATGTTGTTGGTACCAAGTCACCTGTTGATTATGGGGCCTACATTTACTATCAGGTTCTGGAGCATGCAAAGTCCTTTGCTGTCAAGTTTCCTATAGCTTTTCCCACTCTCCTGTGTGGTATTGTACTTCAGCAACATCCAGATATCTTGATCAGTACTGATGAGCCCTGTAAGAGGCCTGGCCCTATGTCCTTGGATTGTAGTTTGCTGTCTGAGAGACATGCTGCTGACTTAGCTGGTACTTCTGTCCGGACAACTAGTGTGCTCACTAGAAAACAAATGATTGCAGATCTAACTGAGACTAGTATGGCTCTTGGAGCTAGGAAGATGAAAATTGATAGGATAATGGCAGCTTTGAAGGCTGAATCTGAAGCTGAGGGTGAGCAGGATGAAGAAGAAGGAGGGAATAAGAATGCTTCTGCTGGTGATACTGAGGAGTTATTCGCTGACTCTGATGAGACTGTCCCATTCTGATTTTGATGTTTTCCCTGTTCTCAGTTGTAGTATTTCTTTTGCTTTTTTTTCTTTGGTTGGTTGGGCTAGGCCCTGGATTTCTTATGCACCTGTGTGTGCCTTATGGTCTGTAATATGCACTGTGTGTGGTATCTCTCTTCTGTGTATGCATGGATGTTATTTGTCAGAATTTGTGGCTAAAAAGGGGGAGTAGATGTATGCTCTGACATCTGTATCTGACATCTGTATGTGTTGAGGGGGAGTACTGTGGATGGGTATGTGCATGTTTTTGAGGGGGAGCTGTTACATTTCAGGGGGAGCTGTTATATCTGATTGTTTCTGGTGTGTGGAAATTTATTTTTTCTCTCTGGTTGTTCCTATGAGGCTAGATGTTTTGTCTTAACTGTTGCATGTCTCTGATACTACTTGCAAGTTATCTTTGTCTAAAGAGCTCCCTTGGAAGTAGTCTCGTTATATGCTATGATTTTTTCTTCCTTAGATGTGTGCCTATGTTGACTTGAAGGAAAATTATCTGTGTATCTCCCAAAGAACTGGCTCTAGAGTGTTTTAGCCAAAAATTTGCCAAAGGGGGAGATTGTTGGGTTTTTGTAGATTGGCTACATTTTGCAAAAACATCTACTAGCCAGATGCTTGGACAGATGCTGTAGCATATGGAACAGCATTATGTGACCTGTGTTTTTCGCGCCAGCTAGCGCTTTATTTTTGTACGCAATCTTCCAAAGATTTGCTTGAAGTTTTATTTTCCTCTAGCTTGCTGATCAAGGCGCGTGTATCTGATGATGTGTAAAAGGTGGTCTTGCCTTGGTATTTTTCCAAAAGATATCGTTATATTTTTGGAAGCTTTTTATTGTTTCTAAAAGAATTTCCAGCTGGACCGGACAATGTCCATGCTCTGTTTTGAAGCCCAAACTTGTGCTATCTCAGTAATATATATTTCCAGCTGGACCGGACAATGTCCATGCTCTGATTCAAGCTAAGGACTGTGTTTGTTTGAGTTGTAATTGTGAACTGCTCCTAAGCTTTTAAGTACGGAGTGAGTTTGTGTCATTAGAGTGTGTCTCTTTTACTTGTGCTTTTGTGTGTTTGATAACAACACTGTCTGTGTTGTTGGTAGGAATTGAGACGGGGTCTCATATCTAGGAGTTCCTAGATAGAGTTGACACTGGTAGGGTCTAGGTGCAAAGTCAAGTAGTGTGTTTACGTTGGTCTTTTCACTAGAACTATAATAGTGGATTCGTTCCTGGATTGGTATCCCCAGAGTAGGAGAGTTGCTCCGAACTGGGTTAACAAACTCACTGTGTACTTTATCTTTCTGCTGTGTTTCTTTTATTTCGTGCTTTGCTACGCTGCGTTATTTTAATTTTAGTTCTGAGTAGGACAAGTGCTCGGACAGTTGTGCCAACATTGTGCACAGCGTCTGTCGGTCAGGTTGCCAGGAATTTCAACAACGATGTCCAAGATACTTAAGAACTTTTATATATAAGATATAAAATAAGATAGGTAAAATCATTCTTTCAAAAAAGAATAAAAGGCAAAAAATTAAGAAATTTGCAACAACTTTTTTCGCTCTAAAAAGTTGTTTAAGAGACTTAGAAACTTTTATATATAAGATATGCGATCATTTTTTAAAAATATAAAGAAAGAGCAAAAAATTAGGAAGGAAATTGGCAACAACTTTTTTGGCTCCAAAAAGTTGTCGAAGAGACTTAAGAACTTTTATATATAAGATAAGATATGCGATCATTTAAAAAAAAGAGGAAAAAATTAGGAAGGAAATTTGCAACAGCTTTTTTGGCTCCAAAAAATTGTCTAAGAGACTTAAGAACTTTTTATATATAAGATATGCGATAGTTTTTCCCTAAAAAAAAAGATATGCGGTCGTTTTCTAAAAAAAATAAAGAAAGAGAAAAAATTAGGAAGGAAATTGGCAACAACATTTTTTGCTCCAAAAAGCTGTCTAAGAGACTTGAGAACTTTTATATATAAGATATGCGATCATTTTCTAAAAATATAAAGAAAGAGCACAAAATTAGGAAGGAAATTGACAACAACTTTTTTGGCTCCAAAAAGTTATCAAAGAGACTTAAGAACTTTTATATATAAAATAAGATATGTGATCATCTTTTTTTAAAAAAAGCATAAAATTAGGAAGGAAATTTGCAACAACTTTTTTGGCTCCAAAAAGTTGTCTAAGAGACGTAAGAACTTTTATATATAAGATATGCGATCATTTTCTAAAAAATAAAGAAAGAGAAAATAATTAGGAAGGAAATTGGCAACAACATTTTTTACTCCAAAAAACTGTCTAAGAGACTTAAGAACTTTTATGTATAAGATATGCGATCATTTTCTAAAAAAATTAAGAGGAAAATTTGCAACAACTTTTTTTGCTCCAAAAAGATGTCTAAGAGAGTTAAGAACTTTTATATATAAGATAAGATATACGATTATTTTCTATACAAATAAAGAAAGAAAAAAAAATTAGGAAGGAAATTGACAACAACTTTTTTGACTCCAAAAAGTTGTCGAAGAGACTTAAGAACTTTTATATATAAGATATACGATCATTTTCTAAAATCAATAAAGAAAGAGCAAAAAAATTAGGAAGGAAAATTTCAACAATTTTTTTGGCTCCACAAAGATGTCTAAGAGACTTTGGAACTTTTATATATAAGATATAAAATAAGATAGGTAAAATCATTCTTTCAAACTAGAATAAAAGACAAAAATTTAAAAAATTTGCAACAACTTTTTTTCTTCAAAAAACTGTCTAAGAAACTTAAGAACTTTTATATATTATTTTTGAGCAAATAATTAGTAATAATTAGTAAACTTAACGTGAAAGGAAAATTACAATTTAGGAATACAAAGAATTCCACTTTCCTTGTCAAAAAAAAAAAAATTCCACTTTCCTTTTAAAAAAAAGCATCTGCAAAGATAGTTGTAGGAAAATTCTAGGGGAAAACGGAAAGGGGTCATCTTTTACATGGTCTATCACCAAAAACATAAAGATATTGGATGCATGAATCTTCTTTTCTATTCTACTCATTTAATCCTTTCCAAGAAAAAGTGTGATCCCTCTCTTTTTAGGACTCAAGCAGTCACATATGGTTCTCACCTCATAACAAAAAAAAGAAAATATAGTTGGTTCTCACATTGTATGTTGAGTTGAATCAACATCATTATATAAATGTAATTTTAAAGTTAACTGCTTTATAACTACTTTTTAGTTAGATTTTTCCTAAATAAATTTATCGTTAACAATATGCCTCAAAAGTTAGGCTCTTTGTTCTTTTTGCGGTCGGTTCTAGTAAACATGCAATCCATTTGGGGTCATCTTTCAATAATCTCCATATCTTCAAACGTGAATTTTTCATGTTCGATCATCTTAGTGAAAAATCTGTCATGCATCTAAAATGACGGTGCTCTTGAAGTTACCATTTTTTTGTGTAGCTGCAACTTGTTTGTAATCCGAAGTGGCCATCTATAATGAAAATACCATGAAGGTTTTGAGGGCTAAACACCCGTAAAAGTCACTTCCCTCTATGTTGACTACCATGTTTTCTAGAGCTCCCCTTGTGGCCGAAGTTGACACTGTTTTCATATGCATTAAATTGTTCCCTAAAGGGACATCGTGTGGTAGAGATACTTTGCAATTCTAAGACATATTAGACGCACTATTTGGATAAGGTTTTATTGTGGCAAGAGATCTTTTATAAGTTATGACTCTAATGATCAACTTATGGTTATGAGGAAGATGTTTGATGGTTTTGGCTGAATTTGTCGCTTCCAAACCCTTGACATCGTTACTAAAGCCTCATTGTGGGATATGCCCTACTATAGCAGCTACTATTTTAAGGTGTATGGTATCTAAGGTTGTTATGAAAAAAAATCAATACATATGTCGCAATATATCTCAATGACTTTCAGTTTAGGGTCAGGGTATCAGGTGGTGCAGAGGGTGTTTTACACAATGACGTGTTGAGCTAGCGACATGGAGATTATTCTTTGGCTATGCTCACAGTAGATTTCTTGAATGATTTCTGAAGGAAAATCGAGATCATTAAAGACAGCGGAAATTAAAATTTTCGATTTCCTTTCCTTGGATCATTACGAATTTGACATGATCAGTGATAGAATTGTTACCTCTTGAAGTGCAAAAAAAGATTTCCATCACAGCAAAGCAACAAAGCAAAGCCTCTACTTATCCAGACGAACGGTTATCCTCTGGTTCCCGGTGCTAGCCAAGGGATCAGAGGTTAAGAGAAAAAAACTAGGGTTGGATTTTCGCCTTTAAGGTTTCTCCTAAGTGTAACATCTGACTTCAGCATAAGGGTTCTATTTATAGAACTACTTGTATGCTCTGTAAGTCGAGTAATCACTATTGGGCTTCTGTAAGCCCATTAACCCATCAGCCTTCGCTAACTAATTAGCATCATTTGCTAAATGCACCCCATCTTATAAGTCTTACTTATATTTCTCCTTTTGACCGTTCTATTGTGTGTGACCCTATAGGTTCTTGTAACGTTGGCAATAATATTAAATCTTATATTTAATATTATAAACAATGAGGGTATCTAGCAACACATCACTGCTACCCAAGTAACAAGAATGTCAAGTGATCTGACGAAACATTTTCATGATAATGTTTATGTGTACAATTACTCCTTTGTTCTCATATCTATATTGAACACAAGACATAGATTTTGTCACCCTCGTATAGCTCAATATTTATATTTCTTGATCCCGAAATATACCGAATAAAGAATAAGCTCAATATCTCATATTGATTTAATTCGGCATGGCCATGCAATTCTCCAGTCATATTTCATCAAGAGGCCTAAAGATATATCTCCTGTTATGAAGGAGGGACAAATCCCATGTAGGACACTCATGTCCCTTAGCATGATTCGTCAAATGCTCATTAACCAACGTTATGGTTATCTTGTTACAGATAACGTTTGAATGACAATAAAACACTTGAGTCCACATCTAGGGATCATAGTGGTTTCAGGTCTAAGAGTGGTATACACCATTATCATTATGAGAATATCTTATGACAATTTCATAACATACTATGTAGTATTGTCACGGTGGGTCAATCCAGTATAAATATTACTCCTAGTATCTATACCTATGTATAGATTTAATATCTCATATTCATGACCCATGAGATGTGATCATTAGTCTACATACATAATAGTCTCTATGCTTTATTATTATCCTGATTTATATTAAAGCTTGATTACATATACTTTTAAGAATAGTGTTCTTTCTGTTAATGTAATCTCATGATTAAGTCACACTTAATGTTACATCACATGAACCATCTATTCAAAGGATTTTATTAATCTCACAACAAGTATAATAAAGAATGCCATATTTTATTTAATAATAAAAGTCATGATACATATGATAAGTTTAACATAAACTATTGGCCTATAGGGCTTATACCAACAATTTCAACAAGGCAGACAGGTCAACACTAGTGCGCAAGGTGAGGGTGAGATGCTCATCTATATATTTTTGGGTTGTGCTTCTTTATGGTTAGGCAACGAGGTTGTACATGTGGGATAACATATTATGTCAACCATTTAAGTGCAACAAGGTGACCCGTTGGGGCCTCTCCTTTTTTATTTTGTGTTACACCCACTTATTCATAGATTAGAGACAATTACAAGCATATTCTTAATGTTTGTTATCTTGATGATGAGACTTTCATATGGGATTCAAAGAAGGGTGGCTAAAACACTTGACGTCATCTCAGAGACTGGCCCAGTATTCGGCCTTGAATTGAATATTCATAAGACTGGGATCTTTTGCATTCGCCCGATGGTAGTAAACTTTGTCGGGGGTTGTTCCCTCCAGACATTGGGAGACCAATGTTCGGGGTGAAGTTGCTCATAGGGGTTGTTAGTCGAGAAAAATTCCAGCGATGTTGAGTTAGTGCATCTTCTTCCATAATTAAGGGATTCACAAAGTGAACTTCTTATACTTTGATCATGTATGGGTATCACCAATCTTTTTTCGGCCTAAAGACGTCCAACTGGTTTACATGAAAGAGGCATCTCTTTTGTTTGATAAAGAGTTGCGAGTGGCGGTTGAAGATATTGTGGTTGGTGGAGGTTCTTTCTTTGGGGATCTTCAATGGAGGGTGTTTCTTTACGTATTAAGGTTGGAGGTTTGGGTTTGTACTCGACACTAAAGGCTTCCTTGTACGGTTTTGTAACTTGCAGGGCCTAGTCTTAGGTGATACGAGATCATATACTGAGATACAATGAGATATGTGGTATGGACTTTGATTTTGACAATTTTTTGGATGATCTTTGTGATATGATTCCGACTTTTGACTTTAATAGTTTTACTAGCAAGGACACTATCCCCCCTAAATTCCGACATATTTTAACATTAGCCTACTTGATCCTTTATGACCCTTTGATCTATCTATAAATATAGTTTTAAGATGAGTGGTTTAACGAGATTAATACTAATTTAAAATAAATGAATCTCTTTAATCTAAAACAGTAGCACCAAAGAAAACGTTGAAATTAACTCTATTTGAGGTTTTTGTTTCAAGTTTACAAATGACATTCCTGGGAATACATGGTTAGGGAATGATTATGTCCATGTTTGTTATAAGGTTGAGAAAAATATTCCTTGGTATAAAGGTTCCTGGGAATACATAGTTTTTTTTTTTTAAATTTGTAACTTCCAATTTTTTCAAAAATGACAACTTATTTGCCAAACATTTTTTTAAAAAAATACTCAGTAATCAAATTTTCATATTTTTATTTCCGGATAAGTTATTCCTAAGTATAATTTGTGTGTCACCGAAACAAACGTCCCCTAAAAGGTCATGAATATATTTATTCTAATTCGAAAAGATATATCATAAATCTAAAAATTTTGTCGGTGAGTTTTGTAGCCATATTGAAGGGAGGTATAATTTTCTTTAAACACCATCTTTTCATTCGAAATCGTTTTTCTTAAATATTGAAAAAAACTAAAGAAAAGAAATTGAACAACAAGGACAAATACTATTTTCAACAACGTGTTTTAATTGTTTCTGACTAGTGACGTGTAAAAGGACAAGGAATGAGACGGGAATTGCTGCCACTGTCGTTGAATAGGGATGGGAATAGGTCAGGCTGGCCTACAGGGGCCTACGATCTACTCTACGATAGGTCAGGTCAGGTCAGACTTTTTTTCTTAAATAGAGAAGGCCTAGGCTTTTTTAGAAGTTTATTTAGCTTAAAAAGTCAGGCCACAAACCATTTAAAAAGCCTCTTAAGCCTATTAGGTCGGCCTATTTAAATAAATATGAATAATATTATTTATTATTATAATATATTGTGAACTTTGACTTAAAATATAAATTTGTTAGTAATTTAAGTTTATTAGTCTACAATTATTTTTCGTATATACAAATGTATTATTATAAACTAAAATTGAAATATGATACGATATATAGTTAAATTCCCTAAAAACTCATGTTGATTACTAAAAGAGAGTTTAATCTAATTGATCTATTAGTTCGCTAGTCTATTTAAACTTAGATCGCATTGCTTACTTAAAGATGTTGATATGATATAGACTTTTAAACAGGCTAGCAGACCTTATCAGACTTTCAGAAGGTCAGGCTCATGCCTCAAAAGTAAGCATGTGACAGGCTGCAGGCCAGACTTAGACCTTAAAAAATTTGGCAGGCCAGGCTTAGGCCTTGCAAAGCCTAGCTAGGTCTAGCCTATTCTCACCCCTGTCGTTGAATTATTCTTTAATCTCTTTCTGAAAAATATTAACACAAAAAACTAGACCCAATTGTATCAAAAAAGAAACAAATTAGGTCTTCACAAAAGAAACAAATTAGGGCCAATGAAAAAAATAATAATAAACCTGACGTGTTTGTTTTAAGTTTATCACAAAAAACTTTGAGCGGTAAAATTAGGAATACAACATTTTCATATTTTTCTCTAAAAAAAACATTTTCATATTTTTATTTAAAAAATAAACATTTTCATATTTAATACCTCTCCGTCTCATTTTAATAGTCGTTTAAAGAATATGTACGATTTTTAAAAAAATACTTAATTGTGTTAATTTTAATAATAAAATTAGTATCATTTACTAAAATATTCTTATTAATTATAGTTTTTTTAAAGATAAATATCATTATTAATTATAATTAGTGAAGTAGTTAATTAGATGAAATTCAATAAATAAGAGTATAGTAGTAGAAAAAATAATAAATACTTCATTGATATTCTTAAGTGGTAATTTTTTGAGACATAGAAAGAATGTTAAACGAACAATTAAAATGAGACAGAAGGAGTACTATATTTTTTAAACAAATTAATTCAACTAATTTATAAAAATGTTTTAAGTATTTTTTATTTCAAGATTAAATACTTAAATTCTGGCGCAGTAAAATCCTGATGTTGAACGTAATGATCCAACTCAGGAACAACGGTGTAAAACAGAGTACAAAGTTTCAACGTTGATTTATGAGTAAAACACGCAAAACAATAACAGACAGAAAGTAAAAGGCACAAGATGTTTGTTAACCCAGTTCGGTGACAAACACATCTACGTCTGGAGGCTACCAAGCCAGGAAGGAAATCCACTATAATAGTATCAATTCAAAGTCCTATGTGAACAACCTCAGGTTCACCGCCTTCTCACTTAATCACTACCCGTGGTATTTCTACCTAGGAACTCCTAGATATGAGACCCTTCTCACTTCCCCTAAAACAATCACTGCCCCAATGATCTTAGACTCAAATAATAATCAAAGACGGAGACACACTCCAAACACACAAAAGTCACTCTTGCTTAAAAGCTTCAAGTGATCTACAATTACAACTCAATAAAACACAGTCCTA
This sequence comes from Medicago ruthenica, assembly GCA_018208015.1. Taxonomy (NCBI): domain Eukaryota; kingdom Viridiplantae; phylum Streptophyta; class Magnoliopsida; order Fabales; family Fabaceae; genus Medicago; species Medicago ruthenica. Next base: position 105,975,263 of record CM031372.1, on the reverse strand, counting down.
GCTTGCATCAAGGTGACACAAGAAAGACTCACAATTAACAGACTCAAAACCTAAGAATACTCTTTCAATGATGGCTTTTGTTGAGTTGATTTCTTCCATAGTGGCGTCTTCTATTTATAGCCTTCAGCAGCAACAAATATTTGAACCAAATATTCTTCAAGGATATATTTCCAAAATTCTTCTTTGGAAATATATTTCAAAATAAAATCTTTCTTTATAAATATATATTTTCCAAAGATCTCTTTGAAAATATATTCACAAATAAAACAATATCCAATCTTCAAAATATATCTCACGAAAATATATTCCTTCTGGAAACACACGCAGCATGAAAGAATTCTTCAAATAAATCTTCAACAGATCAGGTGAGAAAATAAATAGCTCCAAAGCGCGAAAACAAGGAGTACAACAAGATGCCTCTGAAGGTACTTCTGAAGAAGTGTTTGTGAAGGTTCAGCGTCTGAAGTTCAGCTTCTGAAGGTTCTGCGTCTGAAGACTCAGCTTCTGAGGTTCTGCGTCTGAAGACTCAGCTTCTGAGGTTCTGCTTCTGAAGACGTACATCTTGCTTGTATATTTGATTTTAACAAACATGAAGCCAACAACCAAATATCCAACAAATACAATTTCTCAACTTTTTTTGAGGTATCAATTTCTCAACTTGTTATTTGTTGAAGCAGTATTTCATACAACAAAAGTAAGTATTTTCTATTATCGTCTCCACAGGGATTGGTGCGTTACTTCGAACCGTTCAACAATCGGTATTGTTTTGAGTTAAGGGTTTGTACGATTGGTTTCATAAAATAACGGAATGTAAATGCGGGAATTAAAACGACAAGTAATAGGGAATAAAAGCATTGAAATTAGAGTTCATCAATCTTGCAAAGAATGTAATAAATAAATCATGCATATGAATTTAGCGTTTTAGGTTAAATATCACGTATCGCTCTACAATATCATTGATTTCCCAAATGACATCGTGAAATCGATCGTATCGTTTAATCGACGATTTCCCAATCAATCAAACGATCCAAAAGCATTACGATCCGAAACTTAGTGCGATTATCAAAACCCAAATCCATTTCTAGATTTTCTTATTTTGATAGAAGATTATTCTTAAACATAGATTCAAAAGTATTTGTCAATATCATTTGAATCAATCATGAGAGTGAAAAGCAAGAATAACTTCATAAACACTTAAATTGCTAAATCATATATTCACATAATCATTCATTACATCAAAGCTAGAAAGAATACCTCTAATCCCAATAAAGGGATGTTAGTTGCTCATTTTCATGGCAACTATGCAAAAGTGAAGAGAAAAGATGAAGATACAAACCAAGTCTTGATTTCCCAAAGCCTTGATTGATTTCCACTACTCAATCACTTTTGATCTTTGAAGATCAAAGCTCTAGCCCTAATTACTAAGTCCTAAACTACTACTAAAGCAATCCTAACAATTGGAAGAAAAAGTACTCAAAGTTCTCCAACTGGTTATTTTAGAAAAATGAGTCAAAAATGCTTTTATATGCTGAGAAAAAGCACGCTCGCTACAAGCGACCAGCCTGTCGCTTGTAGCGAGGAAGTCAACTGGCCAATGGATGCTCTCCACGTCATCACCAAGCATTAAACCGCCCTCTGGTCGCTGTAGCGACAAGGTCTGTCGCTACAAGCGATGTAAGCTTGAAAGGCTCGCTTCTAGCGTTGGATGCTGCGCTTCAAGCGATGGCTTCATGGAAATCCCTGCCTATCCTCGCTACTAGTGATGGCTTCTGCGCTTGTAGCGATGGCATCAATAAAAGCTTCATTCTTTTGCATCAATCAGGTCCAAGCATGTATTTCCTGCATAATCACATGGGGTAAGGCTTAGGATCTCAATTATTGCATTTTTAACACAAATATGCTCTAATCCTAAGGTAACTTGTAAAACAAGTAATCATAAGTGCCCTAAAATGTATCAAAATATAACAACTTTTAGGCACTTATCAAACTCTCCCCAACTTACATTTTGGTTTGTCCTCAAACCAAAGAACAAAAGGAAATTTTCATAGCTTTTAAACCACAGTATTGAGCAATTAGCAAAGGATTCAAAAGTGCGAAGAAATAAACATCAAGTGAGTGATTCAAATGTGATTGCGTAAGCTAAAATTCAGTTTCTCATTAAACAAGATACATTCAATAAATGTGAACTAGTTCTAAACACAAGGAATCAAATCATACAATCCTAAACAAGCAACATGTTTAAATTTGAACCAAACCTAACACACTTCTATATAAAGTATATGAACAATTTGAAATCTAGTGTGAGGGTATGAACACTCATCCAACAAACATGATAACATTCCAATTAAATTATGTGTCCATCTAAATATCATTTCCAAAAGCATAAAAGGCATTGATCAAAAGGTCTTTAAGGGTTGTAATTGGGCTAGGTTACAAAAGAATTGTCATATGTGGGATATTTGAATTCAAATGGCCAAGCAAAAGGAACATTCAATCTAATTACAAACTTCCTTCTTTTTCCAATACAACACTTGGTGAATTTCATACTTTTCTATTCTTGATTGATCTTTGACAACTTTTTCTTTGAATTATTGCAAACCTTTTCATTTTTTTTTTCTTTTCTTTTTCTTGGTTTGCTTTTCTTTCTTTTTTTTTTCTTTTCTTTTCCTTTTCTTGTTGTCAAGATCAAATATCATCATTCACCCTTACATTGACTTAAATATAACCTCCCTTTCTCCCCAACTTATTTCAATGATACCCTAATCGAATGTTCCTTTATCGTTATGGCAAAGGTCAATAAAAACGATGGATAAGGGTTCAAAAGAAATCAACTATCAGAATTTAATAAAGAGTTGACTATGAACTGAATTTTTTTACAAACTCCGGCAATTTAAATAAGCAGATGAGCTTATTAAAATTGACAGTCCACAGTTAACGATTCTGATTCAAATAGGCTCAGATGGGTTAACAGATACTCACACATCTCACAGGGTAGGTTTATTTGGTCAAGTGTTTCACTCAATTTCAAAAAATTGCCTTGATCATTTCAATGCTCTTATACAATTTAAAACAACAAAAGATTTAACATAAAATAACTGAGTTAAACATGATATTGGTCTCCTTCATATATATACAATGGTTGAGGATTCCTCACATTTTGGCTAGTTCTATATTGGTTCAAAACTAAACAAATGCTTGCTTAAAACTGAATAAATTAACTTGTGTGTAAAGAACTTATTCACATTCAAGAATATACCTAGAAAAACAAGAAAACGAGTACCTTAGCTGCGCTTCAACACTCATTCTATCATTATCACTCAATTGATTCTAAACTCAAGCACTGGCTTTTGAATCTTTCTTTCCAAATTGTTGAGTTATTTTCAAAAAATTTATACCAAAATTAAATAACAAAGCATACAAAAAACATAAACTATACTAAACATGTGATACCCAAAATAAATAACATAAACCCAAAAAGGTACATCATCCATGGTACATAAAACTTAAACAAAACAAAGTACAAAGCATAGATAAAAAAAAAATGTTATAAAAGTACAAAGCTGAATAAATAAAACGAAAGAGATGACAAATCAAAATCTGCAGCTCTGCATCATCAGTCTGAATCTGAATCCATGTCATCGTCCTCAGAGTCTATCAGGTCTGCTGCCATACGGTCTAGGCTATTAGTAGCCTCCGATGAATCATCTCCAAGATCGGCATCAACATCAGCGTCGTCGTCACCATCATCACCGGCATCCTAATCACCAGCATCAGCTGCAGCTGCCCCTCCTGGAAAGAAAGGCCTGTCCCCAGGCCAAGCAATGTGCTCAGAGAAGAAAGCAGGCGTCCATGGGCTTTGGCCACTGTCATGCAGATGACTCTGAATAGTCGTTAGAGCCCGGTGATTTGACGCATTCTGTGCCAACAGAAAAGAGCTCACCGTAGCAGAGTCCCAACTCGAGAAGTCCAGTGGTGGAATGGTCGGGTGGCTAGGGTGGCTAGTATGATGTGGTGGTGGTGGTGCATGAGAAGGACCGGCTGAAGTGGATGGTCCAGCTGAGGTAGGAGGTGGGGCAATAGGTGCGGGAGTAGAGCAGTACCTATTGATGTACCTGTCATCAATAGGGTTCTTAATTTCTTCATCTACCTGTGGTGGCATGTGTACTCTAGCCCGTCTACAGAGTCCCATAATCAATCCGGGAAAGGTCAGTGGGCATTTGGGTTTGCCCGGGGGTAAAATGCCGCTCTCAGCTACTACCCTCATCTCATTTGCTATAAGCCTAGCAACGTCAACCTGACGCTGAGTAAGGATATAATGAACAAGAGGTGTAACGTCTAGGGTGGTAGAAGAGGTATGAGATTTAGGGCGGATGTTATACAAGATAAGGGTAAGAACTACCTGAGCCGGAGTGGTCATATCATCCCTAAAGGCTCGGAAAGGCTTACCCGAAGCCCTACTCACATCATAGCTCTTCCCCTCCTGGAAGATGTCTCGTGCAATAAACTCATGATCCCAATCCCCGCTCCTCTGATGCTCACAAAAGTCACATAGCGCAGTAGGTGCTAGTATATCATCCTCTTCAACTAGCTCCAGAGGTTTGCCCAAATACGCATTGATGGACATGCGATCAAAGGTGATGGTGCGCCCTCGCACGTAGGTAGTCCATGTGAACTCGTCAGATGGGTCAGCTGGGATCGCATTCGCGTAGAATTCGCGCACGATCTCATAATTAATCTTCCTGGGTGGCGTGCATAGAATCCCCCATTTCCTTTCGTTAATCATGGCTGCTATGCCTCCATACTCTCCCTCTTCTGATATCTGGAACTGCTTCTCAGACCAGATTCTCCGCGTTTTCAGCTCCTCGTATCTTTCTTGATTCCTCAGACTCAGGAAACGACTCGCGTCATGTGGTTGAATGTTTGCTCTAGGTCGAGACGACGAGCTCTCAACATTCCTTTGTCGTTTGGATGAGGTTTTGGGTGCCATACCTACAAAAAGGTTAAAACAGATGAAAATTAGGTAGGATGCAAGTTAGGATCAGAACAAAAGAAAAATAAAACAAGTTTCTGGTTTCGTCGCTACAGCGACGGCTTGGTCGCTTGTAGCGAGCGAACCCAGAAAATGCCTGGTTCCTGCGCTACAAGCGCTGTTCTAGCGAGGAGACCCATTTTCAAAATTTCATATTTTTCTGATTTTAACCTACTTGTAGCATGCGAAATTAAGATTAAAGCTAGTATAAATGAACAGAAATCACTTAAACTTCCTAAATCCTCAAAAACCCTAATTTATTTGAATTTTTACAAAGGTTTTTTTTTTCAAAATACGAATCCTATGAACAAGAGGATGAAAAGGGAGTTTTCCTAGTGATTCTAGGTCATTTACAACAGCTTAAACTATGTATAAACATGGGTAATAAACAGGGCATGTCATAAGTTTCAAAATCTCAAAAACCCTAAACCCTAGAATTTCAAATCAACATGCAAGCACCAATATTCATCTAAACAGTTATAAACAGCAACAGACAAGTGCGAATCACATACCTGGTAGTTGATTGATGTGGATTAAACACAGGTAAAGAGTGGATTGCAGGATTGTGCAGAAATTTGAAATAATAAAATGCAGGAATGAAAGATTGCAAGGATGGAATGTATGTACTGGTTAGTATGCGAAAATATAAAATAAAACGGATAGAATATTTAATGAAAGTGGTTGGGAGGTACTGAAGGGTCAGTAGTGGCCTGGGTAATATAAAACTGTTTTCTGATATGGTCGCTACAAGCGCGCGACCTGTCGCTACAGCGACAGGCTTTAAGCCCATCGCTACAAGCGTGGTGTGGCGCTACAAGCGCAAGTGTGAAATCCATCGCTACAAGCGACAAATGCGTCGCTACAGCGACATTGTGCAAATTCCATCGCTACAGCGATGAATTGGTCGCTGTAGCGACCATGACAGAAAACAGAAAAATAAAATTTTGAGTTCTTGCCACTATCCCTACATGCATGGATGAATGTTAAAAATCAAAATACTAATTAAAACAAACCTAAACAGTTGGGTTGCCTCCCAACAAGCGCTTGTTTTACGTCGTTAGCTCGACGCCTGATTCGTTAGGGTGGCCAAAACGAGATGGAAAGCACATCAGCCTTTGTACTCCTTTGCATCGGGAGGAATTCCATGAACTTGAAGAACAGCTGATGTGGAGTCCATAACCTCCCTAACCAAAATAAGCTGAGCAAGGTACACAAGCAATCTAAAACCAATTCCAATCCGGCCTTGCTCACTTTCACCCCCTCTTCCTTAGAAGTTTCTTCCTTGTTAAGAAACTGTCCCATCTTCTCAAGATCCATCACTTCTTCTCTATCAACGATGCTGGCCTCGTCAGAATTTGACCATTCTTGAGGAAGTTCTAAGTGGTGCGGTATTTCTAATTCTTCCACTAATGGCTCTATACCACATCCTTTAAACATTGGCTCTTCCTCACTCTCATCAACATCATCTTCAACAATCTTTCCACATTCCAAAGTGGATTGATTGTTGGTCTGAACATCCATGATTCTTGGTAAATAATTCATTTGAACTTGCAAAACCTCCAATTGGCATGACAAAGCTCTTAATCTATGGTTGGTGTTTTGCATGTTGACCATGGATTGTTGCATGAACATATTCAGAATATTCTCCGTTCTTGAGAGATCTGTTGAGGAGACTCCTGAGCTGGAGGTAACTGAGGATACCATTTGCAAGGCCATCACAGGTAACAAGGTTAAGCATTGGCCTAGACATTTGTCTTCTGCACACCTCTCTCCCCTGTATGCTGTTCTGAACAAGATTTGTGCACAAAACTGGACTCCAACTACTCACTCCAACTCAGTTGCTTCTGGTTTGGCCAAATTGATTTATGTTGTTGGTACCAAGTCACCTGTTGATTATGGGGCCTACATTTACTATCAGGTTCTGGAGCATGCAAAGTCCTTTGCTGTCAAGTTTCCTATAGCTTTTCCCACTCTCCTGTGTGGTATTGTACTTCAGCAACATCCAGATATCTTGATCAGTACTGATGAGCCCTGTAAGAGGCCTGGCCCTATGTCCTTGGATTGTAGTTTGCTGTCTGAGAGACATGCTGCTGACTTAGCTGGTACTTCTGTCCGGACAACTAGTGTGCTCACTAGAAAACAAATGATTGCAGATCTAACTGAGACTAGTATGGCTCTTGGAGCTAGGAAGATGAAAATTGATAGGATAATGGCAGCTTTGAAGGCTGAATCTGAAGCTGAGGGTGAGCAGGATGAAGAAGAAGGAGGGAATAAGAATGCTTCTGCTGGTGATACTGAGGAGTTATTCGCTGACTCTGATGAGACTGTCCCATTCTGATTTTGATGTTTTCCCTGTTCTCAGTTGTAGTATTTCTTTTGCTTTTTTTTCTTTGGTTGGTTGGGCTAGGCCCTGGATTTCTTATGCACCTGTGTGTGCCTTATGGTCTGTAATATGCACTGTGTGTGGTATCTCTCTTCTGTGTATGCATGGATGTTATTTGTCAGAATTTGTGGCTAAAAAGGGGGAGTAGATGTATGCTCTGACATCTGTATCTGACATCTGTATGTGTTGAGGGGGAGTACTGTGGATGGGTATGTGCATGTTTTTGAGGGGGAGCTGTTACATTTCAGGGGGAGCTGTTATATCTGATTGTTTCTGGTGTGTGGAAATTTATTTTTTCTCTCTGGTTGTTCCTATGAGGCTAGATGTTTTGTCTTAACTGTTGCATGTCTCTGATACTACTTGCAAGTTATCTTTGTCTAAAGAGCTCCCTTGGAAGTAGTCTCGTTATATGCTATGATTTTTTCTTCCTTAGATGTGTGCCTATGTTGACTTGAAGGAAAATTATCTGTGTATCTCCCAAAGAACTGGCTCTAGAGTGTTTTAGCCAAAAATTTGCCAAAGGGGGAGATTGTTGGGTTTTTGTAGATTGGCTACATTTTGCAAAAACATCTACTAGCCAGATGCTTGGACAGATGCTGTAGCATATGGAACAGCATTATGTGACCTGTGTTTTTCGCGCCAGCTAGCGCTTTATTTTTGTACGCAATCTTCCAAAGATTTGCTTGAAGTTTTATTTTCCTCTAGCTTGCTGATCAAGGCGCGTGTATCTGATGATGTGTAAAAGGTGGTCTTGCCTTGGTATTTTTCCAAAAGATATCGTTATATTTTTGGAAGCTTTTTATTGTTTCTAAAAGAATTTCCAGCTGGACCGGACAATGTCCATGCTCTGTTTTGAAGCCCAAACTTGTGCTATCTCAGTAATATATATTTCCAGCTGGACCGGACAATGTCCATGCTCTGATTCAAGCTAAGGACTGTGTTTGTTTGAGTTGTAATTGTGAACTGCTCCTAAGCTTTTAAGTACGGAGTGAGTTTGTGTCATTAGAGTGTGTCTCTTTTACTTGTGCTTTTGTGTGTTTGATAACAACACTGTCTGTGTTGTTGGTAGGAATTGAGACGGGGTCTCATATCTAGGAGTTCCTAGATAGAGTTGACACTGGTAGGGTCTAGGTGCAAAGTCAAGTAGTGTGTTTACGTTGGTCTTTTCACTAGAACTATAATAGTGGATTCGTTCCTGGATTGGTATCCCCCAGAGTAGGAGAGTTGCTCCGAACTGGGTTAACAAACTCACTGTGTACTTTATCTTTCTGCTGTGTTTCTTTTATTTCGTGCTTTGCTACGCTGCGTTATTTTAATTTTAGTTCTGAGTAGGACAAGTGCTCGGACAGTTGTGCCAACATTGTGCACAGCGTCTGTCGGTCAGGTTGCCAGGAATTTCAACAACGATGTCCAAGATACTTAAGAACTTTTATATATAAGATATAAAATAAGATAGGTAAAATCATTCTTTCAAAAAAGAATAAAAGGCAAAAAATTAAGAAATTTGCAACAACTTTTTTCGCTCTAAAAAGTTGTTTAAGAGACTTAGAAACTTTTATATATAAGATATGCGATCATTTTTTAAAAATATAAAGAAAGAGCAAAAAATTAGGAAGGAAATTGGCAACAACTTTTTTGGCTCCAAAAAGTTGTCGAAGAGACTTAAGAACTTTTATATATAAGATAAGATATGCGATCATTTAAAAAAAAGAGGAAAAAATTAGGAAGGAAATTTGCAACAGCTTTTTTGGCTCCAAAAAATTGTCTAAGAGACTTAAGAACTTTTTATATATAAGATATGCGATAGTTTTTCCCTAAAAAAAAAGATATGCGGTCGTTTTCTAAAAAAAATAAAGAAAGAGAAAAAATTAGGAAGGAAATTGGCAACAACATTTTTTGCTCCAAAAAGCTGTCTAAGAGACTTGAGAACTTTTATATATAAGATATGCGATCAACTTTTATATTTCTCAACTTGTTATTTGTTGAAGCAGTATTTCATACAACAAAAGTAAGTATTTTCTATTATCGTCTCCACAGGGATTGGTGCGTTACTTCGAACCGTTCAACAATCGGTATTGTTTTGAGTTAAGGGTTTGTACGATTGGTTTCATAAAATAACGGAATGTAAATGCGGGAATTAAAACGACAAGTAATAGGGAATAAAAGCATTGAAATTAGAGTTCATCAATCTTGCAAAGAATGTAATAAATAAATCATGCATATGAATTTAGCGTTTTAGGTTAAATATCACGTATCGCTCTACAATATCATTGATTTCCCAAATGACATCGTGAAATCGATCGTATCGTTTAATCGACGATTTCCCAATCAATCAAACGATCCGAAAGCATTACGATCCGAAACTTAGTGCGATTATCAAAACCCAAATCCATTTCTAGATTTTCTTATTTTGATAGAAGATTATTCTTAAACATAGATTCAAAAGTATTTGTCAATATCATTTGAATCAATCATGAGAGTGAAAAGCAAGAATAACTTCATAAACACTTAAATTGCTAAATCATATATTCACATAATCATTCATTACATCAAAGCTAGAAAGAATACCTCTAATCCCAATAAAGGGATGTTAGTTGCTCATTTTCATGGCAACTATGCAAAAGTGAAGAGAAAAGATGAAGATACAAACCAAGTCTTGATTTCCCAAAGCCTTGATTGATTTCCACTACTCAATCACTTTTGATCTTTGAAGATCAAAGCTCTAGCCCTAATTACTAAGTCCTAAACTACTACTAAAGCAATCCTAACAATTGGAAGAAAAAGTACTCAAAGTTCTCCAACTGGTTATTTTAGAAAAATGAGTCAAAAATGCTTTTATATGCTGAGAAAAAGCACGCTCGCTACAAGCGACCAGCCTGTCGCTTGTAGCGAGGAAGTCAACTGGCCAATGGATGCTCTCCACGTCATCACCAAGCATTAAACCGCCCTTTGGTCGCTGTAGCGACAAGGTCTGTCGCTACAAGCGATGTAAGCTTGAAAGGCTCGCTTCTAGCGTTGGATGCTGCGCTTCAAGCGATGGCTTCATGGAAATCCCTGCCTATCCTCGCTACTAGCGATGACTTCTGCGCTTGTAGCGATGACATCAATAAAAGCTTCATTCTTTTGCATCAATCAGGTCCAAGCATGTATTTCCTGCATAATCACATGGGGTAAGGCTTAGGATCTCAATTATTGCATTTTTAACACAAATATGCTCTAATCCTAAGGTAACTTGTAAAACAAGTAATCATAAGTGCCCTAAAATGTATCAAAATATAACAACTTTTAGGCACTTATCATTATTCTCGTATTTTAAGGCGGACATTTTTTATTTAGTAAATAACACACAATTGTCTACTTTTTTTTTGGAAGATCAAAAGTTTGCCAAATATATAATGTAGGAATGATACTCTAGGAATAAAACTCCAAGAAAAGTTAATCGCAAAAATAAATAATGAAACATGAAACAAATGTGGCGAGCTTTATATATAAAATTTAAAAAGAAATTATGATTTGTTTTTTTAAGAATTTATTTACCTTCTAATTGAACATTAGATTATTAAGAGCATCTTCAATGGGAGTCATTTACTTAAAAAAGACCTTAATCTATTAAGGATCCTATTGGAGGAAAAAAATGAGTATATATTAGTTACCGACAATTATATAAGTACATTCTAAGAGCGATTATTTTCTCCTTTAAAGACTCTTTTTAATTTACTACCATTGTGGATGTTCTAAGAGCGATTCTTTTCTCTTAGAAATGGAATGGTTAACCCAAAAAAATATATTTAAAAATCAATAGAAATTATAGAAGAAACATTTATTGAAAAAAGATTTAATTTGAGGAAAGAGAGAAATAGAAAACAAAAGGTATTGAATTAATTATTTGTAATATGACGATATAGAATGGAAGGAGTGACAAGTAGGGGTGGGAATATGCTAGGCCGAGTTAGACTTTGCAAGGCCTAAGCCTGACCTGACAAATTTTTTAAGGTCTAAGCCTGGTCTGCGGCCTATCATAGACTTACTTTTGAGACCTGAGTCTGACCTTCGGAAAGCCTGATAAGGCCTGCTAGCCTGTTTAAAAGCCTATATTATATGAACATCTTTAAGTAAGCAATGTGATCTAAGTTTAAATAGACTAGTGAACTAATAGATCAATTAGATTAAACTCTCTTTTAGTAATCAACATGAGTTTTTAGGGAATTTAACTATATATCGTATCATATTTCAATTGTAGTTTATAATAATACATTTGTATATGTGAAAAATTAATGTATACTAATGAGCTTAAATTACTAACGAATTTATATTTTAAGTCAAAGTACACAATATATTTTAAGTCAAAGTACACAATATATTTTAATGATGACACAAGAAAGGCTCACAATTAACAGACTTAAAACCTAAGAATACTATTTCAATGATGGCTTTTGTTGAGTTGATTTCTTCCATAGTGGCGTCTTCTATTTATAGCCTTCAACAGCAACAAATATTTGAACCAAATATTCTTCAAGGATATATTTCCAAAATTCTTCTTTGGAAATATATTTCAAAATAAAATCTTTCTTCATAAATATATATTTTTCAAAGATCTCTTTGAAAATATATTCACAAATAAAACAATATCCAATCTTCAAAATATATCTCACGAAAATATATTCCTTCTGGAAACAAACGCAGCATGAAAGAATTCTTCAAATAAATCTTCAACAGATCAGATGAGAAAATAAATAGCTCCAAAGCGCGAAAACAAGGAGTACAGCAAGATGCTTCTGAAGGTACTTCTGAAGTTCAGCTTCTGAAGGTTCTGCGTCTGAAGACTCACCTTCTGAGGTTCTGCGTCTGAAGACTCAGCTTCTGAGGTTCTGCTTCTGAAGACGTACATCTTGCTTGTATATTTGATTTTAGCAAACATGAAGCCAACAACCAAATATCCAACAATCTCCCCCTTTGGCAAATTTTTGGCTAAAATCAATCTGAGATACACAAGGCAAATTCTTCATTCATCATAAGTACGCAACCCACCATGAAGAACATAAACGTAGCAACCAAATATCAACAGAGTCAGCAGTGGCAAATAAACAAAAACTGACTACGTTTTCACAAACACTCCCCCTGAAAACTGTCATTCAGGAACAAACGAAGCAGCTCCCCCTGAAACAGAGACTCCCCCTGAAACACATCAGCCCTATATTGCTTCTAAACTACAAAACACTTATACTTATCTCCCCTTTTTTAGTCAAACAATTTTGACAAAAACAACCATGCATAAACCAGCACATCACAGCAAGTACATCACAACAAAGACATTCACAGAAGAACAAACACTTCATAACAAACCACTCAGACACACGTAGCAATAGTAACCACATCTGAACATAATACCTCTGAGCATTAACATATTTGAACCTCAAAATTTCAACCCACATCAGGTTGATCAGGTTGAGGATTCTCAGGAAACTCAACCATGTCAGAATCAGTTTGAGGAATCTGAGAACTGGTTTCAACAACAGAGTATTTTCAGCAGTCTTCAAAATGCCAATGATTTCCCTGATTTCTCGTGCAACTCTAGTTATAATAAATAGAAAGAATTTGTTTGCACGTTTCAACACCTGTAATTGCTATAGATTATCATATAAGCAACTACTTGCCCAGTCTACGTCACAACACCATTGATCAATATCAACACCATTATCCTCTTTGATTATCTTCACATGTGCTGCATCAGATGTTCTCTTATGTCTTGCATTCATAAGAGCAAAATTCTTCACCCTACTCTTGGCACACTTGCTTTGAGAAATAAACACACCATCATCCATTAGCTTCAATTCATCACAAATGTTGTCTTCATTAATCTTAAGTTTGGGTAATCCTTTGATGGCTTCCACAGAAATGGCTTTCTTCATACCCCTCAGGTTTAAGTGCCCAAGTTTCTGGTCCCAGAGTCTGACTTCTTCTTCTGTACTTATGAGACATGTGGATAGGCTTGCTTCTACTTGAGGCATCCATAAGTAACAATTGTCCTTTGATCTACTGCCCCTCAATAGCACTTCATTTTCTTTACCCGTAACCAGACATTCCTCCTTGTTAAAGTTCACTTCCATCCCTTGATCACACAGCTGGCTTATGCTAATCAAATTGGAAGTTAACCCTTTTACTAATAGCACATTGTCTAACCTTGGTAATCCATTACTGTTCAAGTCTCCAATTCCAAGAATTTCTCCTCTAGTTCCATCACCAAAAGTCACATAGCTACTGGTGTAAGGTCTTATATTTTCAAGAACTTTACTAACTCCAGTCATGTGTCTAGAGCATCCACTGTCAAAGTACCAGTCTCCCCTAGATGATGCCCTTAGAGAGGTGTGAGCTATTAGACCAACATTATCACATTTGGGTCTCCATTCCTTCTTGACCTTGATTACAACAGGTTCAGACTTCCTTTGCTGGAACTGCTTAGGATATCCATACAACTTGAAACAGGATGGCTTTATGTGCCCCTTTCTACCACAGTAATGACATATCCAAGGACGAGATGCCCTCTTGCTCTTAGATCCTTGAGGTTTGTTCTAATGTTCCAACTTAGGTTTGCCCATCATTGGATCATATGTTCCAACAGCTACAATGAACCTTTTAGCTGGATTTTGTTGTTTGTTGTTCAAGGTCCTATAATCAAACCATATTCCTTTTGGTTTCCCCTGCTTCTGACTCTCCAATATCTCTAGCATATCAGTACCAGTGTTCATCATTCTGACCTGCTTCTTTAAGTGCTCAAGTTGAGAGTTCAGTTAGGTTACCTCATCATTGAGATCAGAAATTTTTGCTAAATGGTCACTTCTTTCAGCATGCAGTTGACTGATAGTCTTCTTCTGATTCACTAGTAACTTGCAAACTTCTTCGCTTCTGATGTATAGATCTTTGTAAGAGTTAGCCAATTCTTCATAAGACAATTCTTCATCACTGAATTCAGTATCAGATGGTGCTTCAGAACCTGATGGTGCTTCAGAACCTGATAGTGCTTCCGAAGCCTCAACTTCATTATCAGACATGCATCTACCAGTTAAAGCAGTGACATGCTTAGCAGACTCATTCTTCACTTCTCCTTCTGAGTCATCTTCATCAGACCAAGAAACAGCCAAGCTTTTCTTCTGTCTCTTGAGGTATGTGGCACATTCTGTTCTAATGTGACCATATCCTTCACATTCATGACACTGAACTCCCTTGGATTGATTGCTCTTCTCATCAGTTCTTGTCTTCTTCAAGTCATTTGGTTGCTTACTGATGTTGAATCTGATGTTCTGACCATTTGGTTTGGATCTCCTGTCAGCCTGCTTTAGGATCCTATTAAACTGTCTACCAAGCATCACAAGAGCTTCTGATATGCTTTCATCATCCTCAGCATCAGCACTTGCTACGAAAGCAACACTTTTCCCCTTCTTATCAGTTTGGTTATTGAAGGCTATCTCAAAATTCTGCAAGGACCCTATTAATTCCTCAACCTTCATACTGGAGATGTCCTGTGCATCCTCAATGGCAGTCACCTTCATGTCAAATCTCTTAGGTAGAGACCTGAGTATTTTCCTCACAAGTTTCTCATCAGATATTTTTTCTCCAAGAGAATCAAATGAGTTAGCCATGTCCAGAACGTTCATATAGAAATCTTGTATGTTCTCATCCTCCAACATTTTGAGATTTTCAAACTTGGTGGTGAGAAGTTGAAGTCTGGACATTTTTACCTTGGATGTGCCTTCATGTGTAGTTTTGACAATCTCCCACGCATCCTTAGCTACAGTGCACTGCTTGATCAGTCTGAACATATTCTTGTCCACTCCATTGAATAAAGTGTTGAGTATTTATATGTTGGCTGCATGTTTTGGTAAAATCAATGGGTTCAAGCGTTACGTCTCTATGTGTTAAAGATTTCTTCAGAAGCAAGAAAGTGGTTTTGAGGAGGTTCAGAAGCAGTTTTGGCCTTCAGACGCTGAAATGACCTTCAGACGTTGAACAGTACATCAGACGCACTGTTCAGACGTTGACCAGCGTTGACCTTCAGAAGCTGATCTTCAGAAGTTGGTTTTCTGCATTCTTTGTGATTCTTTCTATGCGTATCTATTGAAGATTTATCAAGGAATTATTCAGGCATTTGGTTTCTAGAAGGCTGATTGATTTGTTGAAGATCTTAAGAAGATTTGCTTCGTGTTTTATGATTGAATTTAATTGCTGAAGGATCTTTGAATTATTTGGTTCAGATATATTTGTTTCCTTTTCAAGCCTTTCATAATTCAGAATCATATCAAGTGAAGAAGATTGAATTCAGAATTATGCTGCTTGCTGAAGCCTATATAAAGAGACGTGCTGCTGCTATTAAAGACTATGTATCAAAAACCAGAAATTGAGTCTTAGAGTTTTTAAGAGTTTTTGAGTTGTGTAAGCTTAGGCTTTGATTGTACATCACTCATCTGAGTTGGTTTAGATTGTGTTTGAGTTGTAAATCATTCAAAACTTTTAAGTACGAATGATGTCATTGTTCTTTTGAAGGGTGTCTTCATAAACTGGGTAGTTTTCAGAAGTTGCTGATCACTGGGCTGTGATTAAGTAATTGGGAAATTAGTAGTGTTCTAATACTTAGGTGGTGCTCCTGAGTAGAAATCAGACTAGTGGAGATTGATTGCTTAGGCTGGGAACAGGGGGGTCTGTGTCTTGAGTCTTAAGGATTAATTCCTATAGTGGATTTCCTTCCTGGATTGGTATCCTCCAGATGTAGGTGGTGTTTACACCGAACTGGGTTAACAAATTCTGTGTGTTCTTTATATTTCTGCACTTTAATTGCTGCTTCTGAACTGTTATTGATTGTGCTCTGTTTTATATATTCAGTGCTCTGTTTTACTGTCTGATCTAGTACCAGCCAGAAATTTCAATTGGCATCAGAGCAGGCACCCTGCCTGTATTTGGGTGAGCTCCAGGGTAGTTAATTTCTGGCTTTATGGAGAAAGAAGGAGGTTTTGTTAACAGGCCAACTCTACTGGACGGAACAAATTATGATTATTGGAAATCACGCATGAGTGCTTTCCTTAAATCTATTGATAGCAAGACCTGGAAAGCTGTACTGAAGGGTTGGGAACATCCAGTTGTAACTGACAAAGATGGTAAGAAGACAGCTGTTTTAAAACCAGAAGAAGACTGGACCAATGATGAAGATGCTTTGTCACATGCAAATTCCAAAGCCCTGAATGCTATATTCAATGGAGTGGACAAGAATGTATTCAGGATGATCAATCAGTGTACAATTGCCAAGGATGCCTGGGAGATACTCAAGACTACTCATGAAGGCACCTCAAAAGTAAAGATGTCCAGACTTCAGCTTCTGACCACTAAATTTGAAAATCTCAGAATGCTGGAAGATGAGAACATACAAAGCTTTTACATGAACATTCTGGACATGGCAAACTCTTTTGAATCTCTTGGAGAAAAAGTTTCAGATGAGAAGCTTGTAAGGAAAATTCTCAGATCCTTACCCAAGAGGTTTGATATGAAGGTGACAACAATTGAAGAAGCACATGACATATCCAGCATGAAGGTTGAAGAATTAATAGGTTCCCTTCAAAACTTTGAAATCAGCAGAATTGTTCAGAAGGGTAAAGGTGTTGCTTTTGTTGCTGATACTGAATGTGTGGATGATGATAGCTCATCAGAAGCTCTTGTGCTGCTGAGTAAACAATTCAAGAAGTTTCTGAAGCAGAAGACAAGAACTGATGACAAGAGCAATCAGTCAAAGAGAGTTCAGTGCTTTGAGTGTGAAGGCTATGGACATGTCAAGTCAGAATGCCCCACTTATCTCAAGAAACAGAAGAAGAGTCTGACTGTGACCTGGTCTGATGACTCAGAAGATGAAGAGAATCATGTCACTGCTTTAACTGGTAAATTCTGGTCTGATGATAAAGTTAAGGGTTCAGAAATTTATTCAGAGTCTGACTCAAGTGATGGAGAATCATCCTGTGAAGATCTGGCTACCTATTACAAAGATCATGTTGCTTTCTGCAAGAAGATGCAATATCAATTTGATGAAGTGTGCAAGCAGATGGAAGAACAGAAGAAAATTAACACTCAACTTCAGATTGAAAGGGGTGAACACTTAGAGAAGATTTATGTTCTCAGTAATGAGGTTATCCAACTCAATTCTCAACTTGATCAGATGAAAAAGCAAGTTAGAATGCTGAATTCTGCTACTGATGTGTTGGAAGAGATTCTGGAGATTCAGAATCAAGGAAAACCAAATGGCATTGGATTTGTTGACAGAACCTGAACATCAAACAACAAAAACCTGCTAAGAGGTTCATACCTGCTGCTTCTCATGTTCCACTGATGAGAAAACCTAAGAACAAACCTCAGGATTCTAAAAACAAGAAAGTTTCTCATCCTTGGGTTTGTCATCATTGTGGTAAAAAGGGTCACATTAAACCTTTTTGTTACAAGTTGCATGGTTATCCCAAGCATTTTCAACACAGAAAAGCTGAACCAGTTGTGAATAAAAGCAAAATCAAGAAAGAATGGAGACCAAAGTGTGCTGGTGTTGCTCAGAGGCTGAACAAAGGAAAAGGAAAGGTTGTTGCTGATGACAGCAAGCCCATTCATGTAGCACAGATGAGTTCTGGTGCTGGTTCATCTAAAATCAGGAGCAAAGTTCCTATTCCTGTTCAAAAGGCACTTGTTTCTTGTGAGTCTGAAGATGGTATGTTCTGTGTTCAGAAAAGAGTTGCTGATTTTGAGAAGAATATTGCTGGGAAGAAGGTTCTGAATGTGCCTGAGGCACATATCAATTGAGCAGCATCTGTGGTTTGTGTCTAATGAAGACTAAGCATTTTCTGATGCTGAGTCTGAAGACTGGCTGGTTTGTGACTGTTGTGAATGCCTGCTTGTGTTTCTTCTCCTAGTGTTTGCTGGTGTTTTGCTGGTGCTTGGTCAAACTTGTTTGGCTAAAAAGGGGGAGAAGTATGTGTGATTGGTGATTGTTGATCTGTGTGTTCAGGGGGAGTGTTCCTGAGTTTGTGTGCTTCCTGTCAGAAGATGTTTATGTTCAGGGGGAGTTCCTGAGTTCTGTGTTTCAGGGGGAGAAGAGATGTTCTTCAGAAACTGATATTGTGTGTTGCAGGGGGAGTATTTTGAAGTTGTTTTGTGTTACTTAGTTGTTAATCCGCTGCTGACTCTGCTACATTGTGTGTAGTTCTTCATGGCTGAGTATATTTTGAAGAGTGAAGAACTTGTTGTTTATGAAGCATTGATTTTAGCTAAAAATTTGCCAAAGGGGGAGATTGTTGAGTATTTATATGTTGGCTGCATGTTTTGGTAAAATCAATGGGTTCAAGCGTTGCGTCTCTATGTGTTAAAGATTTCTTCAGAAGCAAGAAAGTGGTTTTGAGGAGGTTCAGAAGCAGTTTTGGCCTTCAGACGGTGAAATGACCTTCAGACGCTGAACAATACATCAGACGCACTGTTCATACGTTGACCAGCGTTGACCTTCAGAAGCTGATCTTCAGAAGCTGGTTTTCTGCATTCTTTGTGATTCTTTCTCTGCGTATCTATTGAAGATTTATCAAGGAATTATTCAGGCATTTGGTTTCTAGAAGGCTGATTGATTTGTTGAAGATCTTAAGAAGATTTGCTTCGTGTTTTATGATTGAATTTAATTGCTGAAGGATCTTTGAATTATTTGGTTCAGATATATTTGTTTCCTTTTCAAGCCTTTCATAATTCAGAATCATATCAAGTGAAGAAGATTGAATTCATAATTATGCTGCTTGCTGAAGCCTATATAAAGAGACGTGCTGCTGCTATTAAAGACTATGTATCAAAAACCAGAAATTGAGTCTTAGAGTTTTTAAGAGTTTTTGAGTTGTGTAAGCTTAGGCTTTGATTGTACATCACTCATCTGAGTTGGTTTAGATTGTGTTTGAGTTGTAAATCATTCAAAACTTTTAAGTACGAATGATGTCATTGTTCTTTTGAAGGGTGTCTTCATAAACTGGGTAGTTTTCAGAAGTTGCTGATCACTGGGTTGTGATTAAGTAATTGGGAAGTTAGTAGTGTTTTAATACTTAGGTGGTGCTCCTGAGTAGAAATCAGACTAGTGGAGATTGATTGCTTAGGCTGGGAACAGGGGGTCTGTGTCTTGAGTCTTAAGGATTAATTCCTATAGTGGATTTCCTTCCTGGATTGGTATCCTCCAGATGTAGGTGGTGTTTACACCGAACTGGGTTAACAAATTCTGTGTGTTCTTTATATTTCTGCACTTTAATTGCTGCTTCTGAACTGTTATTGATTGTGCTCTGTTTTATATATTCAGTGCTCTGTTTTACTGTCTGATCTAGTACCAACCAAAAATTTCATAAAGCATTCAAGGCCTTGGAGTTTCCAAGAGCTAATTCATCTTCTTCCTTGGACCACTCTTCTTCTGGTTTCAGATCAGCTGTTTTCTTTCCATCTTTGTCAAGCACAACAGGATGTTCCCAACCCTTTAGAATTGCTTTCCAGGTCTTACTATCTATAGATTTAAGGAAAGCACTCATGCGAGATTTCCAATAGTCATAGTTGGAACCATCCAACATAGGTGGTCTGTTCACAAATCCTCCTTCCTTGTCCATTATGCCAGAAAATAACTTCCCTGGAGCTCACCCTAAAACAGGCAGGGTGTCTGCTCTGATGCCAATTGAAATTCTGGCGCAGTAAAGTCCTGATGCTGAACGTAATGATCCAACTCAGGACACGGTGTAAAACAGATTACAAAGTTTCAACGTTGATTTATGAGTAAAACACGCAAAACAATAACAGACAGAAAGTAAAAGGCACAAGATGTTTGTTAACCCAGTTCGGTGACAAACACATCTACGTCTGGAGGCTACCAAGCCAGGAAGGAAATCCACTATAATAGTATCAATTCAAAGTCCTATGTGAACAACCTCAGGTTCACCGCCTTCTCACTTAATCACTACCCGTGGTATTTCTACCTAGGAACTCCTAGATATGAGACCCTTCTCACTTCCCCTAAAACAATCACTGCCCCAATGATCTTAGACTCAAATAATAATCAAAGACGGAGACACACTCCAAACACACAAAAGTCACTCTTGCTTAAAAGCTTCAAGTGATCTACAATTACAACTCAATAAAACACAGTCCTAGCTTGCATCAAGGTGACACAAGAAAGACTCACAATTAACAGACTCAAAACCTAAGAATACTCTTTCAATGATGGCTTTTGTTGAGTTGATTTCTTCCATAGTGGCGTCTTCTATTTATAGCCTTCAGCAGCAACAAATATTTGAACCAAATATTCTTCAAGGATATATTTCCAAAATTCTTCTTTGGAAATATATTTCAAACTAAAATCTTTCTTTATAAATATATATTTTCCAAAGATCTCTTTGAAAATATATTCACAAATAAAACAATATCCAATCTTCAAAATATATCTCACGAAAGTATATTCCTTCTGGAAACACACGCAGCATGAAAGAATTCTTCAAATAAATCTTCAACAGATCAGGTGAGAAAATAAATAGCTCCAAAGCGCGAAAACAAGGAGTACAACAAGATGCCTCTGAAGGTACTTCTGAAGAAGTGTTTGTGAAGGTTCAGCGTCTGAAGTTCAGCTTCTGAAGGTTCAGCGTCTGAAGTTCAGCTTCTGAAGGTTCTGCGTCTGAAGACTCAGCTTCTGAGGTTCTGCGTCTGAAGACTCAGCTTCTGAGGTTCTGCTTCTGAAGACGTACATCTTGCTTGTATATTTGATTTTAACAAACATGAAGCCAACAACCAAATATCCAACAAATACAATTTCTCAACTTTTTTTGAGGTATCAATTTCTCAACTTGTTATTCTCGTATTTTAAGGCGGACATTTTTTATTTAGTAAATAACACACAATTGTCTACTTTTTTTTTGGAAGATCAAAAGTTTGCCAAATATATAATGTAGGAATGATACTCTAGGAATAAAACTCCAAGAAAAGTTAATCGCAAAAATAAATAATGAAACATGAAACAAATGTGGCGAGCTTTATATATAAAATTTAAAAAGAAATTATGATTTGTTTTTTTAAGAATTTATTTACCTTCTAATTGAACATTAGATTATTAAGAGCATCTTCAATGGGAGTCATTTACTTAAAAAAGACCTTAATCTATTAAGGATCCTATTGGAGGAAAAAAATGAGTATATATTAGTTACCGACAATTATATAAGTACATTCTAAGAGCGATTATTTTCTCCTTTAAAGACTCTTTTTAATTTACTACCATTGTGGATGTTCTAAGAGCGATTCTTTTCTCTTAGAAACGGAATGGTTAACCCAAAAAAATATATTTAAAAATCAATAGAAATTATAGAAGAAACATTTATTGAAAAAAGATTTAATTTGAGGAAAGAGAGAAATAGAAAACAAAAGGTATTGAATTAATTATTTGTAATATGACGATATAGAATGGAAGGAGTGGCAAGTAGGGGTGGGAATATGCTAGGCCGAGTTAGACTTTGCAAGGCCTAAGCCTGACCTGACAAATTATTTAAGGTCTAAGCCTGGTCTGCGGCCTATCATAGACTTACTTTTGAGACCTGAGTCTGACCTTCGGAAAGCCTGATAAGGCCTGCTAGCCTGTTTAAAAGCCTATATCATATGAACATCTTTAAGTAAGCAATGTGATCTAAGTTTAAATAGACTAGCGAACTAATAGATCAATTAGATTAAACTCTCTTTTAGTAATCAACATGAGTTTTTAGGGAATTTAACTATATATCGTATCATATTTCAATTGTAGTTTATAATAATACATTTGTATATGTGAAAAATTAATGTATACTAATAAGCTTAAATTACTAACGAATTTATATTTTAAGTCAAAGTACACAATATATTATAATAATAAATAATATTATTCATATTTACTTAAATAAGCCGGTCTAATAGGCTTAAGAAGCTTTTTAAATGGCATGTAGCCTAACATGTTAAACTAAATAAGCTTCTAAAAAATCTAAGCCTTCTCTATTTAAGGAAAAAGTTTGGTATGACTTATTCACATCCCCATTGACAAGTGTATGGTTGCGGTGGGAATTATACATGGATGAGAAGTTGGATTAAATAAAGTGAATATAGACAGAGAGAGAGAGAGAGCAAAATTAAAAGTAATAAAAAAAAAAAATAGATCACTCACGTGTCGGTGATAATAAATAAATGTGAAGGACTAGTAGTAGTAGTGAGGAAGGTTTTGTTAGCTAACTAAACAACAACAACCAACACAAGTACACAACAACAACCTTCTCTTTCTCTTTCTCACATGTACACCACAACAAGATAAGAGATCAGAGAGAAGGAAGAGATCATCGATATATAGCGGCACTGGCCTGGTCAAAGAGAATAGTGTTGCCACATAGGCAAGGGCAGGGAAAGAACAAGAAAAGGAAGAAGAAGACAGTAGTACTATGTGGAGGAGGAGGAGGAGGAGGAGGAGGAGAGGGAGGAGGTGACAAAGTTGTTGTTAAAGACAACAAATTCATTCATATTTGGCAAACTATGATTTTCCCTGTCAGGCGTCTATGCCTTGCTCTCTCTACCCGTATCAACCACCGCAAAAACGGTACTCCATTCCATTCAACATCCCTATCAATTTTCATATATAAATAAATGCTTCATTCAACACATACAAACTTGATCTTGCTTGCTTGGATTCCCTCAAATCAATTCCAAGCAACCATGTTTTATTATGAATTATGATGATCAGTGTCAATATTTGCTTTCGGTTATTAATATCACATAAGCACACAGGCCACTTCATGACAAATGAAAGCAGCTCATAAATTCTTTATAAATAATTATTTTAGTCATCATCATAATCATACCTTTCGGCATCACAAGTTCACAACCGAACCAATTTAATTAACAACATATTTTCAGCCCGGCCACCTAAGTTTTTCCCCTTAAATAAATATTGTATGTATATAAACAAGTGGTGGTGCGTGCTTATTAACTAATAACCTATCCTTTGATCAGTGCCCTGCGCCAACAATAGAGGTAGGATCCACATCTTTTTCAGTGCAACTTTAATCGTGCGGTGCCCTGAAAGCAACGTCAAAGTTTACTACTACTACTATTTATTAAAATGATCCCTATAGTTTACACGGAATTAATGGTTCAAAAAGTGTCCTATGGTTTAAAGACAGGACCCTTTTTTTGTGTAATTGTTACATCTTATTAATAATAATTGATGGATGATATGATACTTTAGGTAAATGGAAAGGGGTCCCTCCCAAGAAGTATCTGTAGAGAATATCAGAAAATGTATCATAGTGACATGAACATGTTTGTGTGGTACAGGAGCAGGATTGGTGAAGCTTCAAGATGATGTACAAACTTGTGGATATGAAGATGTACAAGTGATGTGGGAAATGTTACAGAAAACTGAAACTGAAGTTGTTCACAACCACCATAAGCGCAAGCAACTGCCTTTCTGGAGAGTCTTTGTATGCTCCAACTCCAACCATACTAAAGCTTCGTCGCAATCTTCAAATCAGACTTAAAACCAAACACAAATTTCATACTTTACAAATAAAATTGGTGCTCAAATACAGCAATACTCAGCTATCTGGCATTTCACAATCCTCTCTCATTGCCACTGCCAGCATTGCAGAGCTAGTTCTTGGTTACTAGTCTTCAACTTTTATATTAACAAATCATATGAGGTTTATCTCTTTCAACTGAAACTGTATGGCAATAATAGAGTATGTAAATATGTCAATAGTTTGTCAAAAGTCATACTCAATAACTTCATTTTGGGGAATAGTTACTGCCTCTTTAATTAACAGCAAAGCAGATTTCATATGGCTTGTAGAATAAAAGCTAATATCATACCTTGTCATAATCATACCTTGTGTGTTAAAGTCCTTTAACACCGTTTAACTTTTTGGTAACCTTGTATCTCTTGATTTATGTGAACCTTCCTAATTCGGGTTGAGTTCCAATTATAGATTTGTGAAAATCACTTTCTGTAAGGTATGAGTGATGGCACAAAAAATTGTCAAGTCTTAGTAGCTATTAATCATATAGGATAGGATCGGATGCAGAAAATTAGCAATGGCCATCCATAAGTCTTGGTGAAGTATCTGTATACATGAGGAAGCATTTAAATACTCAAATTTCACAAGCATTGGGGAGCCCATCATTAAGTAATACAAAAGTTCTCTTTCTTTTATGGTTTATAATGGCAAAATTTGTGAGAGTACTAAAGTATACTCTGTCCACCTTCAGGATCAAAGTAGAGATTTCAATTCCATATACCATTCAAGAATATTTTGGATTTGAGCTTGCCTCACTCTCTTAATTAAGAACAGTTTTATTCCAACTAAATCATGCATCAAGTTCCCAAAACTTTATAGGCTATCTTTCTTAAAAATAAAGTAGAGGCCCTTGTTTCACCTGTGATTAAATATTATCATTTTAATGAATGTCAAGATTTTAAAATTATCAGCAAAGAACTCATTCCAGGATACAAAGTAATTAAACAATCAAGTCCAGGATACAGTCAAGTGGTTAGTCTCAGATCAGCATGAGTAAGTTAGTTTTGTAAGTTGCAGGATACAATATGTATGAACTTGGGGATGATGCAAATGATCGTACTTTTTCAAATAAATAGAACAATGACATTTCTGGAAATTACAACTTATATTGTATTTGCAAAAGAATGTTTTGCGTATAGTCTCCTATATATGTGCTACTGTGTGCTATTATGGTAACATCAATTAATCATGAACATATATTATACATGGACCTTGACAGCAGCACATAGATTGAGGAAAAAGTAAGGAAGAGAGCTAAGGCATTGTTCACATCAGACTTTATCACCCCTGATTTGGGACCATCTCCAGCTTCATCTGGATTTGTAGGAGATAATACTGGCGCTGGAGCTGCCACAGGTGACATTACCGGCGCTGGAGCTGCAACTGGTACGGCTACTGGAACTGGAGCTGCAACTGGTACGGCTACTGGCACTGGTGAGGCTACCGGCATTGGGGACTTTACCGGTACTGGAACTGGAACCGGAGTTGCTATTGGCACCGGTGAAACTACTGGAACTGGCGATACCACAGGCACTGGAACTATAACTGGTGCTGCAACTGGCACTGGTGATACCATTGGCACAGGAGCTGGAACAGGTGAAACAACAGGAGCCGGAGAAGGAGCGTGTGATGTGGCATTGGAGGAAGCAAGCAAAGACGGTGGCAAAATGACAGTGCTGATCTGCACCACTGAAATATTGTATGGTTGTGCCACAACAGCTTTAACCAAATTGGCACCTGTTCCATTAGGATCAGAAGGAGAGGTAAAAGTGACAGCACCTGTGCTAAGATCTGTAACTTTCATGAAACCCTCTGATCCCTTAGCTTGTCCACTGGATTGAAACAATGTGCTGACAGTTATAGTTTGATTTCCCATGTGCTGGAATTTTTGAACATCAAAGTAGTCGAGGATGACGTGGATGCTTAACACCTTCTTGATCACATCCATTGGTTTTCCTGAGATAGGTGCCATCCCACTGTTATCGACTGCAAGCACTGTTATCGTTTGTCTCGAGTTTATTTCGGTTGCTAGTTGGGTTTGGGTGAGGTAGTTGCTGTAACTGCTGTATGCAGGGTACTGGGACAATATTTTTGTTATGTCAAAACAGGTTATAGATAAGGGAAACAACATTATTATTAGTAAAATTAAGAACATCATTGTCAATGAAGAACATGACACACACATTTTGAATATTGTTTGTGAGAGACAGAGGGTACTTGTGTATGATATTGTATATTGTTAGCTAGCTAGAAATGAAGAGATCAATAGTAATATCAGTTATATATATATATATATAATTTGTTTTTGGGTTGTGATCCAATACTCTAGCAAGTAGACAGGGTATGATTTATTCAACCAAATATTAAGGAGGTTTACTTGGACGCAATTTGAGAAAAAGGTGGAGCTTTCTTCATATTGCTAGGCCAGTTTTGAGTTTGACAATGTATACGCATATACCTATACTTAGCTGTTCTCTAAACTTAGTTAATTACCAATGCTACTAATCAAGTAATTTTGTTAGTTCCAATAAAAAATAAAAACATTTTGACCATGCAATATTCATGTGTGTGTTAATTTTTTGTCAAAAAAAAAAAAAAAATTCATGTGTGTTAATTAAATGCATGTATATGTGAGGCTGTGAATGAGTTTGAATCCTCTTGTTATTGCACTTGAACCATGATTCTCTCCGATCGCTTTTTGTCTCATTAACGCATTCTACACAAACATGATCGTTGGATCAAGATAAAATGATTTACATATCAACGTTATAGTTTTTATTAAAAAAAAACATTGCAGCCCGTTAAATAATTATATTTTAGTTTAGTTAAAAAAAAATTTTCTAAAGTGTTTTTTAATTACTTCAACTTTTTGTTTTAGTCTCTCTAAAAAAATTCTTCGACTTTTTTTTTTAGGGAAATATGCTTATAACATTTCATTAATAATAAGATGTTCAATACAATCGGGTATAGAAAAATAAACAACTGGACTAGCTAATAATGTGGCTTCTCCGGCAAGAGCATGAGCAACCCCGTTTGCTTGTCGCTTAGCAAACTCTACCCTAGAGTTAGAGAGAAAAGATCTGGCAAGAGAACGACAAGAGGTAATAATGCAGGCAAAGTCGGACGTGTCGTTTCTAGCAGCGTGGAAAGCATCAGAGGTAAGCTTCGAATCTGTTTCGAAGTCAATGTTGTCAAGCTGCATATCGCTCAACCACTGCATTGCTGAGTATAAGCCCAACGCTTCATTGACCTCAACTGGATATATACAAGGGAAACTAAATGCCTTTGCCAGCACAAAGGTACCCTCAGAATCACGAACACATATACCAATACCAGTGCGGTTGAATTGGGAAGAGAAAGCAGCATCAATGTACACTTAAGCCTACCTGGAGATGGACGCTGCCAACCAATGATAGGTGAAGGTGAGAAAAACACACACAAGAAGGGGGGGTTGAATTGTGTGACTCAAAAAACTTGTTCTTTTCTTTTCAAAAGCTTAACACTAGTTCAGAACCAGGTTCTGAACTATTATCAGAAGTATATGCAGCGGATTAACAAGTTAAAAAGTGAAGGAAGGAGAGACACACAGAATTTTATATTGGTTCCTTCTCAATGTGAGAAGTAGTCCAGTCCCCTTGTTTTCCAACAAGAGAGTTCCACTATAATCAGAAGATTACACTTGCTCAACCACCAAGGAAGAGACTTCCAGTTGCTCAATCACAAAGAAAGAGGCTTCTAATGCTCAACCACAAAGGAAGAGGCTTCCAATGCTCAAGACACTAAGTCAAGAGACTTCCCAATGCTCAAGACACAAAGTCAAGAGACTTCTCAATGCTCAAGACACTAAGTCAAGAGACTTCTGACTCAGACCACAAAGGAATGAGGTTACAAATGCTCAGTATACAGACTGAGACTTTAGGGACCAAACTGGTTTACAAATAAATGAGTTTGGGATGAACACTTGATAAAATATCAGAGGTGTTCTCTTAATACAACACAGGTTAAGACTCTTAACCTTAAGAAATTCTAAGTTACAGAAACTAAAAGAATTTCTAAGAGTTTTATGAACTTGACAGTTTTACAGCAGAAAACAGAGCACAGGTTCAGCAATTTGAATTCAAGAGTCTTAGACAAATTTCTTCTTCAAGTCTTCTTCCTTTTATAGAGGAAATAGAGCTGTTGAAGATTTGCTTGATTTGAGGAAAGAGTCGTTGCAAGTTGAGCTAGGATTTCTGCAAATGTGTGCTGCACTTTTTCAAACAAAACAGAGCAGCAGCCATTTTTTGAAATGGCCTACCTTAAAAGCTGGAGAATGTTTGAGTCAGGGAGACAACTGTTCCATTGAGTTGTTCTGACACATCCAGGCATTAAATGCGCACAGTAACCACTGCTTTTAAGCCACATCAGCCTTCAGAAGCTTCTGCGTGAACAGTGCATCAGAAGCTGCCTTTGTACGGATCAGAAGCTGGTCTTCAGACGTTGACTTTCGTTGACTTCTTCAAACGCTGACTTTCATTGACTCCATCAGAAGCTGCCTTCAGACGCAGGCTTCAGACTCTCACTTCAGAAGCACCACTTCAGGAGCACTCTTCAGGAGCACTTCAGGAGCACTTCTTCAGGAGCACTTCTTCAGACCCAGTTTCTTTCTAGCTTTGCAACATTGCTTCTTAGCTTTCCTTTCTTGCTCTAAGCTTGTTCTTTCATAACCATTCTTAATTTCCAATCAATAAACACGTGGTTCTGAAATCACTTGAACAAAGCATTAGCAAATAACCAATTTTCTATTTAATACTTTGTTATCATCAAAACCATAACGAGAGATATGTTTACACATAAATGTTTCAACAATCTCCCCCTTAATTCATAAGAGAGTTGTTTAACACATTTTGTTCCAACAATCTCCCCCTTTTTGATGATGACAAACATAAGTATTAAATGAGAAAATTGTTGTTAACTTAATTAACAGGTTAACTGCAGGGTGTGAGGTTTGTAAGCTCCCCCTGAGTCTGATCCAAGTTAATTAAGTTCAGTTTAAAACACAAAAGTGAAAATTTCAGAATTGTTGTTAAGTTTAATTAACAATCTAACTTCAGGAGAGGTTTGTAAGCTCCCCCTAGGTCTGACAGTCCTCAAGGTTAGGTTTGTAAGCTCCCCTTGATTCTTATCTAAGTTAATTAAACTCAACTTTAAACAATTAAGTGAAATTAACACTCAGAATTATAAATAACTTGTTGACTTCAGGTTCTGAGGTTTGTAAGCTCTCCCCCTAAGTCTGATAATCCACAGGATGAGTTTTGTAAGCTCCCTGAGTCTTATCTAAGTCATTTTTAATTCATTTTAAATCTCACAGACTGGTATCAGAGTAGAATTTCAATTCAGAGGCTAAGAGTTAAAAACAGTTCTCATAAGTTAAATTCAATCAGAATTGTATCAGAGCTTAACTTATGTTCAGAGCCTCAGGTCTTAATACCATTTACTCCACTTTTATAAGTTAATTACTGACAGAATTTAACTTATATTTTTGAGCTCAGGTGCTTTAATACTTGTTTTACCTTACTCCCCCTTTTGTCATCAACAAAAAGTTTTTAAAAGAGTTTGAAACATGTGTATCAAAGCATTTTAATCTCCCCCTTTTTTTTTAAAAGAGTTTGAAAACATTTCAAAAAGGTTCAGATTGGGGGGGGGGGGGGTTGAAAAACATGTGTATCAGAGCATATAAAGGAGTTTGAAGAGACATGTGAGATATTTATGCAATCATATGGATAATCAAGCAGCAAAGATGAGCATCAGAGCATACTTGATTTACAATGAATATATGACATTGCATTGAAAATATAATGTTGTTCAGAAGCAAAAAAAAAATAGTTCAGAGCTTCTGATCAGAGCATTCTTTGTTCAGACATGATTGTTCAGTATATATATTGTTCAGTATCAGAGCAAATCACACAAGAAGGTATCAGAGCAAATCTGAGCTATTTTAAAAAAGAAAGTTCAGATCAGGTCTAACTCATTTTTAAAACAAAGTAGTTCAGATCATAGACCAACTGAAAAGATATATCAGAGCCTGATACAAAAAGACAGTTTTAATACTGCTGAACTTGTATCAGAACCTGATACCAAAATGTGAAGGTTTATCTCAAGGATTGATACCAAATTAAAACATCTCTAAAAAAAACTGAACATGTCTGATGCATTTTGGGCATTTGAAAAATGTGTCTGTGCTAAACAGTTTGAAAACAGACTGATACCAACTAAAAATTGTTTGTCAAGCAATTTTAACATTGAATATCAGAGCAGAAAATCACATTTTTAAATTGATGACTTTGGGAGGATACAGTATAAACTTTCAAAGCTTTAATCATCATTGCCCAAGGTTATACTTATCAGATTCTGACCAAACATTAGATTTCTACCAGATTCTGAAGTCAGAAAATCCAGGTTCTGATCCTTCAGACTCTGAAGTTTTTCAGGCTTAACTTTATTCAGATTCTCAGAAACTGAGTATCTGATAAGTCTTAGCTTATGATAAACTCAGAATCAAGGAATTCATTCAGATTCAAGCACATTTTCAAGAGATAAAGTGCATGTTCAGATTCTTTTTAATAAAATTGAATCTTTCTTCTGTTAGGGGTTTTGTGAATATGTCAGCCCATTGATGATCAGTATCAATGAACTGGATATCTAAAACACCCTTCTGAACATAATCTCTTATAAAATGATGTTTTATTTCTATGTGCTTGGCTCTAGAATACAGAATTGGATTTTTAGACAGACATATTGCAGCAGTATTATCACAAAAAATAGGGATATTGTCTGCATGAATCTGATAATCCTCTAATTGATGTTTCATCCAGAGCAGTTGTGTGCTACAACTTGCAGCTGAGATGTATTCTGCTTCTGCTGTTGACAAAGCAATGGTTGCTTGTCTCTTGCTGGCCGAAGATATCAGATTTTCACCAAGAAACTGATAGTTTCCACTGGTGGACTTTCTTTCAATCCTGTCCCCAGCATAGTCAGCATCACAGAATCCAACTAGCTTATAATTTAGAGATTTCTTATACAGAAGTCCCAAATTAGTTGTTCCTTTCAGATACCTAAAGATTCTCTTGACAGCAGTCATATGAGATTCTCTAGGATCTGACTGAAATCTAGCACACAGACATACACTAAATAAAATATCTGGCCTAGAAGCAGTTAAGTATAGGAGAGAACCTATCATACCTCTGTACAGCTTCTGATCTACTTTAGAGCCATTGTCCTCTTTGCTTAAGGTGCAGGTGGGATGCATTGGTGTTGTCATCAGCTTGCAATCATCCAGCTGGAACTTCTTCAGAAGCTCCTTAGTGTATTTTGACTGATGAACATAAACACCATCTTTGCATTGGGTGATTTGAATTCCCAAGAAGAATTTCAGCTCACCCATCATGCTCATTTCAAATTCATCCTGCATTAACTTTGAAAACTCTTTGCAAAGGGAGGCATTAGTAGAACCAAATATGATATCATCCACATATATTTGCACAATTAAGATTTCTTTCTTAACAGTTTTTCTAAAAAGTGTATTGTCAACTCGACCTCTTACAAAACCATTTTTAATCAAGAAGTTGCTTAGCCTTTCATACCAAGCTCTGGGAGCTTGTTTCAGACCATACAGAGACTTCTTGAGTTTAAAAACATGATTTGGATATTTAACATCTTCAAAACCAGGAGGTTGTTTTACATACACTTCTTCAGAAATTACACCATTTAAGAAAGCACTCTTAACATCCATTTGATATAAGATGATATCATGATTAACAGCATAAGAAAGAAGTAACCTGATTGCTTCCAGTCTTGCAACTGGAGCAAAAGTTTCTGTGTAATCAATTCCTTCTTGCTGGCTGTACCCCTGAGCTACTAATCTAGCCTTGTTTCTGATCACTTCTCCTTGTTCATTGAGCTTGTTCCTGAACACCCATTTTGTTCCAATGATGTTCTTATGGTCAGGTCTTGCAACAAGATCCCAGACATCATTTCTTTGAAACTGGTTCAGCTCTTCTTGCATTGCTACAATCCAGCCATCATCAGCAAGTGCTTCATCAGCAGTTGTGGGTTCAATCATGGATAGCAGGCCAAGCAAAGACTCATTCTGAGTGAATGCTGATCTTGTCTTGATTGGACTGCTCTTGTTTCCAATGATCAATTCCTCAGGATGTGAAGACTTGTACTTGAATGAAGTTCTGGTTGGATTAGCTGAAGAGGAACCATCGGGGTCTTGTTCAGAACCATGTTGGTCTTGGTTTGCTTCAGGAGTAGTGCCATTTTCAGGGAGTTTTTCAAATTCTTCATTGTTCTCAGCTTCTGAACCTTCTTCAGACTCTGAACTGGGTTCAGCTTCTGAAGGTTCTTCTGAGATTCTGACATCTGCAAAACTCTCAACCAACTCTGGTATTTCATTACCAGGCTTCTTATCATCAAACCTAATATGTATAGCTTCTTCAACAACATGTGTTTCAGAATTATACACCCTGTATGCCTTAGATCTCTCTGAGTAACCTAAAAAGGTACCCTTTTGAGCCTTGGCATCAAATTTCTTTAGGTAGATTTTATTGTTTAGTATGTAACATGTACAATCAAACTGATGAAAATAAGAAATACTTGGTTTCCTTCCTTTAAACAGTTCATATGCTGTTTTATTCAGAATAGGTCTGATATAGATCCTGTTCTGAATATAACATGCTGTGTTTACAACTTCTGCCCAAAAGTACTTAGCAATTTTAGATTCATGGATCATGGTTCTGGCCATTTCCTGTAAAGATCTGTTCTTTCTCTCTACAACTCCATTTTGTTGTGGAGTTCTAGGAGATGAGAACTCATGGAGAATTCCATGATCTTCACAAAAATTTTCAAAAGGTTCATTTTCAAATTCCCCACCATGATCACTTAATTTTCAAATCAGTTTCATTTTGTACTTGTTTGCAGAATTTGAAAAACACATCATATGTTTCATTTTTGGTTCTAAGGAATTTAACCCAAGTCCACCTACTGTAATCATCAACAATTACAAGTCCATACTTCTTCCCATTGATTGAAGCTGTTCCAACAAGACCAAACAGATCAATGTGAAGGAGTTCTAATGGTTTTGAGGTGGAAACAATGTTCTTAGATTTAAAAGAAGTTTTAGAAAATTTTCCAATTTGGCATGCTGAGCACAGTGCATCTGAGTGATAATCAATTTTGGGTAGGCCTCTGACCAGCTGTAACTTGCTAAGCTTAGAGATGAGTCTCCAGTTAGCATGTCCCAGCCTTTTGTGCCAGACCCATTTCTCATCACTCACAGACAGAAGGCAAACTACCTTCTGCTGAACCAATTCAGAAAAATTTATTTTGTAAACATTGTTTTTCCTGCTACCTCTGAACACTACAGACTTATTTTCATTGTTGATTACAGTGCAAGTGTTCTTATTAAACAGGACTTCATAATTACTATCACATAATTGACTTATGCTAAGTAAATTATGTCTAAGTCCATCTACCAGCCAAACATTATCAATGTACAGGGAAGAATTACCTATCTTACCAGTACCAATGATCTTTCCTTTCTGACTTCCTCCAAACCCCACTGTTCCTCCCTCTTTCAGAGTTAGGGTTTGGAACATAGACTTGTCCCCTGTCATATGATGCGAGCATCCACTGTCCAGGTACCAGGACCTTTCCTTTTCTTTGGATGTTAAGCATATCTGCAATTGAAATGATCTCAGACTTAGGTACCCAGATTTTCATGGGTCCTTTGGGGTTAGTCCTGAAAGGTTTTGGCTTTTTCATCTTGTGTCTGAAGTTATGATATTCAGACTTGTTCTGATACTTAGGATATGAATCCTTATATCTTGAGTAAGTCTGAGTTTCAGAACCTGAGTTCTCAAAGGTTTGGACTCAGATTTCTTCAGAACCTGAGACTTGAAGGTCTTTGGTTCTGATTTGTTTAGAGTCTGACCCTTTGAGTGCTTTGGTTCTGATCTCTTCAGAATTCTAACTCTGCTAGCTTCAGGCACAAGGCAAGCTTCAGTTTTGCCTTTCTTTAAACAATTAGAAGCAGAAAACTGATTGGTTTGCTTTTGCTTGCTTTGCTCAATATTCTGAGATTGAAAATGTTTTGTTTTGACTGGTTTAATAGGTTTTGAAGTTTTAATAAACCCAGTCTTTGAAGAATTTGAATTATTCAGATTCTGAGACTTACTAGTTCCAGGTTCTGAACTCATCAGATTCTGAGCATTTTCAGGTTTAGAGTCTGATTTTCTCTTACCCTTAGGCTTAGAACCTTTTGGCTTAGATTTAGGCAAGGTTTTAACATCTGCCTTCATCTTACCCTTAGGTTCAGAAACTTCAGAGTCTGAGCTGTTCAGAACTTCAGACTTAGTCTCAGATTCTGACATTTTTAATTTCTCAGAGTTATTAGAAGCAGGCACAAAGCATATACCATTGCCGTTTAAAATATTTTCAGAACATGAAGGTGAGTTTAATTCATTTGAAGGTTTGAATGAATCATAGCCAATGCCTTCACCTTTGTTTCTGATCATATTATACATCATAGAGGCAATTTTAGTTCTATTGAATCCAGTTACAATGAAATCTTGAAGAGCTATTTCATGTTCATTAGGAACCTCTTCTGATTTCTTATGAGCCTCTTTTCTGAGTTCTTCAACTTCTTCATCATATTCAAAAATTTGATTCTGAAGTTTAAGATTTTCCTCAGACAGCAAGTTAGTTTGATTTTTCAAAGATTTAATTTCTTTTAACTTGCTTTTAAGATGACTCATAAGATCATTAACTGTTTCAATCAATTCAGATCTAGAGAGTTCAGAGTATACCTCATCTTCTTCATCAGAATCTGAGCATGATTCTGCATCAGAAAATGCAGTTGCCATCAAGGCCAGGTTTGCTTCTTCCTCATCAGATTCTGACTCATTGTCCAGATCATCCCATGTTGCCATGAGACTCTTTTTAAGCTTGTTTCTGAAACTGCTGGACTTTGAGCTGGACTTCTTTGCTTTCTCTTTAGACTTTTCTTTCTGAAGATCAGGACAGTCAGCAATGAAGTGCCCAGGCTTTTTGCAGTTGTAACAGCTTTCCTTCTGAATATCCCTCTTTGAACCAGAACCAGATCCTCTAAAGTTACTGCTTCTGTTAGAGAACTTTTTCTTTCTATTCATTAAATACTGAAGCCTTTTAGAAAGCATTGCAAGCTCATCAGCATCTGAATCTTCATCAGAATTTCCCTCAGGAAACTCTTCTTCAGATTCAATAGCTTTCAAAGCTTTAGCAGGCTTTCTTTTAGACTTAAGAGCTAATGTTTTTGGTTCTCTAACAGACTCATCCTCATTGAGTCCCAGTTCATGCACCTTGAGGGAGCTTATAAGATCCTCAATACTTAAAGTATTCGGATCCTTAGCTTCCTCAATAGCAGTCACCTTAGGTCTCCATTTGGATGGCAGACTTCTTAAGAGTTTGTTCACATGATCAGCTGTGGTATAACTCTTCTTCAGAATCTGAAGTCCAGAAACCAGAGTCTGAAATCTTGAGAACATAGTCTCAATATTTTCATCCTCTTTCATTCTGAACAGTTCATATTGCTGAACAAGAATGTTTGCCTTAGCTTCTCTAACCTTTTTGTTACCTTCATAGTTAGAGCAGAGGGATGTGAAGATGGCCTTTGCTGTGGACTTGTCACTGAGCTTCTGATACTCAGAGTGAGGTAGGGAATCCACAATGATTCCTCTCACATTGTGATGCTTTCTATATATCTTTCTTTCTGCATCACTCAGAGCTCTTCTGTTGACAGCAACACCTTCTTCATCCACTGGAATTGTGATTCCATCTTCTATAATGTCCCATAGTGAATCATCAATC
Source organism: Medicago ruthenica (assembly GCA_018208015.1). Classification (NCBI taxonomy): domain Eukaryota; kingdom Viridiplantae; phylum Streptophyta; class Magnoliopsida; order Fabales; family Fabaceae; genus Medicago; species Medicago ruthenica. Next base: position 105,939,367 of record CM031372.1, on the reverse strand, counting down.
CCAATAATATGACTGTACATTTTACTCTTCCACCAAGAGAATTTTTCTGGGTCACCAGTAAACATAGGGGGTTTATTGTGTGACCTAGAGTTTTTATCATCAGTACCATAGTCATATTGAACAGAAGTATGTCTAGGAGGAGGTGAATCTTCATTATCAGACATGTTTTTCTCAGGATCAAGACTGACACACTGTTAAGTGTTAATATCAGAACCGGAGCTCTGATACCAACTGAAGGTGAGAAAAACACACACAAGAAGGGGGGGTTGAATTGTGTGACTCAAAAAACTTGTTCTTTTCTTTTCAAAAGCTTAACACTAGTTCAGAACCAGGTTCTGAACTATTATCAGAAGTATATGCAGCGGATTAACAAGTTAAAAAGTGAAGGAAGGAGAGACACACAGAATTTTATACTGGTTCCTTCTCAATGTGAGAAGTAGTCCAGTCCCCTTGTTTTCCAACAAGAGAGTTCCACTATAATCAGAAGATTACACTTGCTCAACCACCAAGGAAGAGACTTCCAGTTGCTCAATCACAAAGAAAGAGGCTTCTAATGCTCAACCACAAAGGAAGAGGCTTCCAATGCTCAAGACACTAAGTCAAGAGACTTCCCAATGCTCAAGACACAAAGTCAAGAGACTTCTCAATGCTCAAGACACTAAGTCAAGAGACTTCTGACTCAGACCACAAAGGAATGAGGTTACAAATGCTCAGTATACAGACTGAGACTTTAGGGACCAAACTGGTTTACAAATAAATGAGTTTGGGATGAACACTTGATAAAATATCAGAGGTGTTCTCTTAATACAACACAGGTTAAGACTCTTAACCTTAAGAAATTCTAAGTTACAGAAACTAAAAGAATTTCTAAGAGTTTTATGAGCTTGACAGTTTTACAGCATAAAACAGAGCACAGGTTCAGCAATTTGAATTCAAGAGTCTTAGACAAATTTCTTCTTCAAGTCTTCTTCCTTTTATAGAGGAAATAGAGCTGTTGAAGATTTGCTTGATTTGAGGAAAGAGCCGTTGCAAGTTGAGCTAGGATTTCTGCAAATGTGTGCTGCACTTTTTCAAACAAAACAGAGCAGCAGCCATTTTTTGAAATGGCCTACCTTAAAAGCTGGAGAATGTTTGAGTCAGGGAGACAACTGTTCCATTGAGTTGTTCTGACACATCCAGGTATTAAATGCGCACAGTAACCACTGCTTTTAAGCCACATCAGCCTTCAGAAGCTTCTGCGTGAACAGTGCATCAGAAGCTGCCTTTGTACAGATCAGAAGCTGGTCTTCAGACGTTGACTTTCGTTGACTTCTTCAGACGCTGACTTTCGTTGACTCCATCAGAAGCTGCCTTCAGACGCAGGCTTCAGACTCTCACTTCAGAAGCACCACTTCAGGAGCACTTCTTCAGACCCAGTTTCTTTCTAGCTTTGCAACATTGCTTCTTAGCTTTCCTTTCTTGCTCTAAGCTTGTTCTTTCATAACCATTCTTAATTTCCAATCAATAAACATGTGGTTCTGAAATCACTTGAACAAAGCATTAGCAAATAACCAATTTTCTATTTAATACTTTGTTATCATCAAAACCATAACGAGAGATATGTTTACACATAAATGTTTCAACAATCTCCCCCTTAATTCATAAGAGAGTTGTTTAACACATTTTGTTCCAACAATAGGATCCAAAGTCGAAATGTTACCTGTATTCAAGGGTACATGACTTGATCCAACAGCAATAAGAGACTGCGCATGCGGGTTAGGTGTGGAGTCATCTGTCGTCGGATTATTTGCAATCCGCCAGTCAAAAACCAAATTCCTAGCACGCTCCACAACTGTAGCACTCGTTTCGGTGATATCATCCCAGACTTTGAGGTTTCTATGCTTCCAGAGGCTCCAAAATGTTGACGCCAACCTTTGCGCAAGCTCAGCAGTTAAAGTTTCCAACAGTAGAAAAATAATAGCAGAAACTGAATCACTATTGGACATGGCATGCTGAATAGCGCCCCAGAGGCCTGTAGTTTGCCACACCTGGATAGCAAAAGGGCATTCGAAAAAAGCGTGAGCAAGATCTTCATGAGTAGAAGTACAACTCACACAGTCAGTAGGACATTGAACGCCTTTATCAAGCAAGCGAACACGAGTCGGTAGGCAGCCTCGGCACATTCGCCAAATTAAATTCTTCACTTTAGGTGGCACCTTGAGCTTCCAAATACTACCCCAAGAGCCGGGTCGTAGCAGATGCGAAGAATCAATGAGCTCCTCAACACGTAATCTGCAAGCACTATGCACAAAGTAATGACCATGTCTCTCCACTTTCCAAATGAGACTGTCTTCGTGTACCTGAAAAATTAGCGGTGTGTGAAGAATTTTATCTGCTATATCAACGCTGAACACCTGATGCACGATAGTCTCGTTCCAACTCTTATCATAAGGGTTCATCAAATTGTTAACAGTAGCGTTCTGAACTAGGTGAGCACCCGTGATGCCCCCATCAATACGGTCCTCATTTGTTAACCAAGGTTCATTCAAGATAGAAATAGACGCCCCAGAACCAATACACCAACGTGAACCACCACGAACAATAAAGCGGGAGCGCTTAATACTACGCCAAACATAGCTAGGATTATGACCAATCTGTGCCGTGAGGTAGGTACCAGATGGGAAATACCTTGCCTTAAAAATACGGGTAACAAACGAATCTGGTTCCGTGAGAAACTTCCAGCCTTGTTTGCCTAGCATAGCCAGATTGAAAACAGAGAGATCCTTAAAACCCATGCCCCCGTGCACCTTAGGGACAGATAGCTTCTCCCAGCTCATCCAATTAATACCTCTCTGTGAAGTTCTGCCATGACCCCACCAGAAGGAATTCATCATCTTCTCTATAGTATTAATGAGTGAAGAAGGTAACTGGTAAATACTCATAACATAAGACGGAATGGCCTGCAAGACAGATTTAATTATAACCTCCCGACCTGGTTTCGAAAGGCACTTACCACTCTAGGAATTAATCTTCTGCCAAACTCTGTCTTTGATGAAAAAAAATGTTGCATTACGATCACGACCTACCATAGACGGTAAACCCAAGTATTTACCTGTTCCCAAGACTGCTTGAACCCCAAGAATTTGCGTGAGAGTCTGTTGAACTGATGGCCTGACCAGACGCAGATTCATACGAATTAAGAATATTTGCCATAAGTGTTGCTTGTCCTTCATTTGCTTTAAAGAAGAGGAAACAGTCATCTGCAAATAAAAGATGAGAGACAGGAGGGGCCCTGCGGTAAATCTTAGTACCTGTAATATCGCCCTGCTCCTCCGCATTCCTAATAAGAGAAGATAAACCTTCTGCACAAATAATAAACAAATAAGGGGAAAGAGGATCCCCTTGGCGAAGGCCACGACCAGGGATGATGGGGCCGACCTTCTCATTATTAACCAGGACAAAATAATCCACAGACTCAACACACATGCTCATCGTGAATCCACCTAGCGCTGAATCCCATCTTAACCATAACAGCCCACAAATAATCTCAATCCATACGGTCATAAGCCTTACTAATATCAAGTTTCAAGGCAACTACCTGTCATTACCCCTCGTTTTCGTCTTCATGAAATGGATAACCTCAATAGCAACCATGGCATTGTCCAAAATAGAACGCCCCGGAACAAAAGCGGATTGATTGATGGAAATACACTGAGACAAAACACCTTTTAACCTGTTAGCCAAAACCTTAGAAATCAGTTTATAAAGAACATTACATAAGGCTATGGGGCGCCACTCCTTCATAGTGTTTTGCGAGTTTCCTTTAGGAATGAGAGCAATATTTGTCATGTTCAAATCAGGAGGAAACTGTCCCATGGCAAGCCAAGAACAACATTCTTTGAAACTATCATCACTGCATAATTGCCAAAAATGTTGGTAAAAACCCGGATTAAATCCATCAGGACCTGGACACTTATCTGGATGCATAGAAAACATAGCATCTCGGAATTCAGCTTTAGTAAAAGGAGCTGTAAGATTATCATTATCAATAGCAGAAATAGAATGGTTAATAGCATCAATAACCATAGAAAAGTCACTATTCTGCTTCTGAGAAATGTTCACAAAATAATCTTTTGCAATATTGCGCAAGTTCTGCTCATCTGTAATTTTATTACCGGAGTCATCCTCGAGAGAAAGAATACGGTTTACCTTTTTCCTAGCTGTTGCTGAGGCATGAATTTAGTGTTTCGGTCACCATCCTTATACCAAAATACTTTAGCACGTTGGCGCCAATAAGCATCATCCTGCGACAGTAAACGTTGCATACGCTTAGTCCCTCAAAACTTTTCAATTCACACTTTTGATCCCTGTTTTTAAGCTAGGTCATGTGTACCCTTCAGATTTTTTAATGCATTTTTGCATGAATGTTTAGAATGTTATAAGAATCTCTTCCGAATACAATTATAATTTTTTAACAAAACATGAATTAAATATGAATTTTTATGCACCAAATCATAAAAAGTTATATTTAATTCATGTTTTGTTGAGAAATTCTAAAATTTTTGAGAGAGATTCTTATAAGATTCTAAATATGACCACGAAAAAAACTTAAATTTTGAATGATACACATGAGTTGACTTAAAAGTAGCGATGAAAAACTTTTTGGGATTAAAAGTCGAAAGAAAATTTTAAGGGAACTAAAACAAAAAATTGAAATATGTCCAATATGTTTTGAATAAGATTATTTTTAACGGAGGAAAACTGAAAAACTAAACAAAAATGGAAAGATCATGTGCTAATCGAACTGAGGGAAATATTGCGAGTGGAGGGAGGTTGTTTTTGGATAATGTAACTAAGGAAATAGGGAATGCTGGTAACACATTGTTTTGACATGAGTCATGGTTGGGTGGAGATGCATTAAAGAATCACTTGAGTAAGTTCTTTAATATAGCGATGGATAAATACGTCTATGTGGAGAATATGGTGTCAAGTAGAGGTATAAAGGGATAATACTGGAGTTGGAGAAAAAGTTTAATTGTTGGGAGGTAGAGTTAGTGGAAGAGTGTCATACTTTATTATCTAACATTTATTTGCAGGATAATGTGGATAACGTTTGAATTTGACACTTTAATCCTGATGGTATGCTTTCAATCAAAGAAGCTTATGTCTTCATTTCTATTTTTGAAAAAATAGCATATTCCCATTTGTAATTATACTTAAGTAATTTGGTTTCATTGAAGTTAGCGTTGTTTGCTTGGAGATTACTAAATGATTGATTTCCAACTAAAGTTAATGTTGAGTCTTTTGGTGTTGGCTGCATGTTTTGGCAAAACCAAGGTATTGAATAGAAGCATCTCCATGTGTAGAACATCTCTTCAGTTGGAAGTTTTTAGTTTTGAAGCCATTCAGAGGCTCAAAATCACATCAGAAGCTGAATGCCTCATCAGAAGCACTGTAGCTGTTCAGAAGCTGAATTCAGGTTCTGATGCCAGCGTTGACTTATGTTGACTTCATCAGAAGCTGGTTATTTTCATGTTATTTCTGTGCGAATCTTTGCAAGATTTAACAAGGAATTATCCACGCATATTGTTCTAGAATGCTGGATTGTTTTGGAGAAGATTTATTGAAGATTTGGTTTATTGTTATGGAAACACGTATTTTCCTGATATAATCTTTTAAAGATACAAAGTGGTTTTATTTGTTTCCTTATTGGACCAATCTTAATTCAGTAACAAATCATGTGCAGAAGATTAGTTTGTTATTTATGCTGCAAGACTGAAGGCTATATAAGGAGGAGGGCTGCTGCTATTCAAGATATACGAGATATAGAGTTTAAGATCAGAGATTTGAGTCTTAGTATTTTGAGCTTTTAGCTTTATTGTGCACCACTCAGTTAGAGTTGGTTTAGGTGTTTTGATTGAGTTGTAATTCATTCTAAGCCTTTAGGTACGAATGAAGTGTTGTCATTGAAATTGAGTTCAAAAACAGGGTATTGTTAAGGGTTGTTCAAGTAGCTGGGTTTAGTTGCTTGAATAGGAAGTTAGAGGATTCTAATACTCAGAGTTGGGTAGAAGTCTGACTAGGAGGAGTTTAATTGCTAAGGCTGGGAACTGGGAGTCAGTGTCTTGAGTCTTTGGGTTAAATCCTATAGTGGATTTCCTTCCTGGATTGGTATCCCCCAGAGTAGGAGGTGTTTACTCCGAACTGGGTTAACAAACCTTGTGTGCCTTTTACTTTCCTGCACTTTATTTTCTTGCTTTGCATTGTGTTTTGTATGTGCTCTGTTTTAAGCAAATTTTAGTGCCCTGCGTATTGTTCAGAACCTGCTGGTTCAGAACCTGGTAGTCTCTTATTGCCTGGCCAGAAATTTCAATTGGCATCAGAGTAGGCACCCTGCCTGTATTTTGGGTGAGATCCAGAGGACTTAATATCTGGCAAGCATGGATAGAGAAGGAGGCTATGTCAATAGACCACCCCTACTAGATGGCACAAACTATGAGTATTGGAAGTCAAGGATGTGTGCTTTTCTAAAGTCTATTGACAACAGGACTTGGAAAGCTGTGATAAAAGGCTGGGAACATCCTGAGGTTTTGGACAAAGATGGTAACAAAACTGGAGTTTTGAAGCCTGAAGAGGAGTGGACCAGGGCTGAAGATGACTTGTCTCTGGGAAATTCAAAAGCTTTGAATGCAATCTTTAATGGTGTGGACCAGAACATGTTCAGACTTATCAAACAATGTACTGTGGCTAAGGATGCTTGGGAAATTCTGAAAACCACTCATGAAGGAACTTCTAAGGTGAAGATGTCCAGATTACAGTTGCTGACCACCAAGTTTGAGAACCTGAAGATGAAGGAGGATGAATCCATTCAGGATTTTTACATGAATGTGCTGGATATGGCCAATTCCTTTGACTCTCTTGGTGAAAAGATGCCTGATGAGAAGTTAGTCAGAAAAATCCTCAGGTCCCTGCCCAGAAGATTTGACATGAAGGTCACTGCAATTGAGGAGGCTCATGATATTTCTGCTATGAAGGTTGAGGAGCTGATTGGGTCTTTGTTAAATTTTGAGACTGCATTCTGCAAACAGCCTGATAAGAAAGGGAAAGATATAGCTTTTACTGTGAATGCTGAAGCTGATGATCAACAAGAGTCTGATGAGGATGACTTATCAGAAGCTCTAGTGTTGCTGGGAAAACAATTCAACAAGATTCTGAAGAATGTTAACAGAAAAGCCAAAGCCAAAGGTCAAAACTTCAGATTCAATAACAAGAAGCAACAAACTGATGAGAAAAAGACTAAGTCTGAGGAGAAAAGTAATCAAGCTAAAGGTGTGCAGTGCTATGAGTGTGAGGGCTTTGGACATATCAAATCAGAATGTCCTACTTTCCTGAAGAAACAGAAGAAGAGCCTAGCTGTTGCATGGTCTGATGATGGTTCTGAAGATGATGATGTTAGTGAATCTGATATGTGTGATACTGGTCTGGTAGTGAGGTCAGGAGCTATCTTGAAGGAGGAAGCTGTTTTAGAGTCTGAGACCTTTTCAGAGTCTGACTCAGAGTCTGAAGCCTCATCTATGTCTGAAGCTGCTAAAACCTCATATGATGAACTAGCTGATAACTACAAGAAGCTGTATACCAGAAGTGCTGAGGTTTGCAAACAAGTTTTGGATCAGAAGGAGACTATTCTTCAACTGGAGGTTGAAAAAGGTGATCTGTTAGTGCAGAATTCAGATTTAAAAGAAGAAGTGAACCAACTAAACTCCCAACTTGATCAAATGAAGAAGCAAGTGAAGATCTTGAACTCTGCTACTGATAAGTTGGAGGACATTTTGGGGAATCAGCAACAAGGAAAAACTGGTTTAGGTTTTGTTGATCAGACTCAGATTCCTAAACAGATGAATTTTGTTCCTGCTACTCAAACTCTTGATTCTGTGGTTGGAACATCAAAGAGGAGACCTCAGAAACAAGCCCAGATGCCAGCTCAGAAGCATATTCAGATGAGACCTCAGAAGCATACTCAGCTGCAACCTCAGAAACATGTTCAGATGCAACCCCAGAAGTACAACAGAAGAAGGAGGAATCATACTTGGACCTGTCATTATTGTGGTAAGAAGGGACATATCAAACCTTTTTGCTTTAAACTGCATGGATATCCTGAACACTTTCAATATAGAAGAGTGCAACCAGCTGCACCCAGACATAATGTTCAGAAGGTGTGGAAACCTAAGGTTCAGAATGTTGGCCTGATTGCTCATACTTCATTGAGAGCCACCTCTAAAGAAGACTGGTATTTTGATAGTGGGTGTTCAAGGCACATGACTGGTGTAAAGAAGCTGCTGAGCAATATCAGATCATACTCCAGAAGCTATGTGACATTTGGAGATGGTGTAAAAGGTCAGATTCTGGGTATTGGTGATTTGATCAAAGTAGGTTTGCCCAGACTGAATGATGTGCTACTGGTGGAAGGATTAACTTCTAATCTGATCAGTATTAGCCAACTTTGTGATCAAGAATTGAAGGTTAATTTCAACAAGCAAGAGTGTATTGTTGCTGATCAAGAAGGGAAAGTTCAGATGAGAGGCTGCAGATCCAAAAACAATTGTTATTTGTGGGTTTCTGAAGAAGAAAGAAGTCTGACTTCTTGTCTTATGAGCTCAGAAGAGGAAGTCAAGCTCTGGCACCAGAAACTGGGACATCTGCATCTGAAAGGCATGAAAAAAATCCTAAGTACTGAAGCTATCAGAGGTGTACCTAATCTGAAGATCAATGAGGACAATGTTTGTGGTGATTGTCAAATTGGAAGACAAACAAGAAAGTCTCATCCCAGATTAGTCCACCAGGTAACTACTAAAGTACTAGAACTTGTTCATATGGATTTAATGGGGCCTATGCAAGTAGAAAGTATTGGAGGAAAGAGGTATGCATTTGTAATGGTAGATGACTACTCAAGATATACATGGGTCAGCTTTGTTAGAGAAAAGTCTGATACTTTTGAAGTTTTTAGAGACTTGTGCATCCAACTTCAAAGAGAGAAGGACTGTGGCATAATCAGAATCAGAAGTGACCATGGCAAAGAATTTAAAAACAAGAGCTTTTCAGAATTCTGTGCTTCTGAAGGTATAAAGCAAGAGTTTTCTGCACCTATCACACCTCAGCAAAATGGTGTAGTTGAGAGGAAGAATAGGACATTAGCAGAATGTGCAAGGGTTATGCTGCATGCTAAGAAGCTGCCATATATGTTTTGGGCTGAAGCAATGAATACTGCCTGTTATATTCATAACAGAGTTACGTTGAAGAAGGGAACCACTTGTACTTTGTATGAATTATGGAAAGGAAGAAAGCCAACTGTGAAATATTTCCATGTGTTTGGGAGCAGATGCTATATCTTGGCTGACAGAGAGAATAGAAGAAAACTAGATCCTAAGTCTGATGAGGGCATATTCCTGGGTTATTCAGTGAACAACAGAGCTTACAGGGTGTTTAATTCCAGAACCAAGGTTGTAATGGAGTCCATTAATGTGGTAATTGATGATCTGACTGCTGAGAAAGATAGAGGTGAGTCTGAAGTTGTTACAGAATCTGAAGTATCAGAAGAACAAACTTCAGAAGCAGAAAATCTTCCAGAGTCTGAAGATGCAGAAGTTCATCCAGAACATGATCCTACCAATAAAGGGCCATCAATTAGAGTTCAGAAGGATCATCCTAAGGAGCTTATCATTGGGAGTTTGGATCAAGGGGTCAGAACCAGGAGATCAGAACCAGCTGCTACTGATTCATGCTTTGTGTCAAAGGTTGAGCCTAAAAATGTGAAAGAAGCCCTGACTGATGAATTTTGGATTGAAGCTATGCAAGATGAGTTGAATCAATTCAAAAGGAGTAAAGTATGGGATCTGGTACCAAGACCTGAAGGGCTGAATGTGATTGGCACTAAGTGGATATTCAAGAATAAAACAGATGAAAATGGTACTGTAGTCAGAAACAAGGCAAGGTTGGTTGCTCAGGGTTATACTCAAGTTGAGGGACTTGATTTTGATGAGACCTTTGCACCTGTGGCCAGACTAGAGTCCATAAGACTACTGTTGGGTGTATCCTGCATTCTCAAGTTCAAATTATTCCAGATGGATGTGAAGAGTGCATTTTTGAATGGATATTTGGAAGAAGAGGTATATGTTGAACAACCTAAGGGTTTTGTGGATCCTAAGTTTCCAGAACATGTGTACAAGTTGAAGAAGGCTTTGTATGGACTCAAGCAAGCACCAAGAGCATGGTATGACAGGCTGACTCAGTTTCTTGTGGCTCAAGGTTACAGAAAAGGAGGTTCTGATAAGACTTTGTTTGTGAAAGATGAAAATGGGAGTCTGATGATTGCTCAGATTTATGTGGATGATATAGTGTTTGGAGGGATGTCTCAGAAGATGGTCAAATTGTTTGTTCAGCAGATGCAGTCAGAATTTGAAATGAGCTTAGTTGGTGAACTGACATACTTTCTTGGGTTACAAGTCAAACAAATGGAAGATACAATCTTTATTTCTCAAAGTAAATATGCCAAGAACATAGTGAAGAAGTTTGGTATGGAATCAGCTGCTCATAAGAAGACACCAGCTGCTACTCATCTGAAGCTAACCAAAGATGAACAAGGAGTATCAGTAGATCAAAGTCAGTACAAAAGCATGATAGGGAGCTTATTGTATTTAACTGCAAGCAGGCCTGATATCACTTATGCTGTTGGAGTTTGTGCAAGATATCAAGCTGATCCTAAGATGAGTCATCTAACTCAGGTGAAGAGGATTCTGAAGTATGTTAATAGCACAAGTGACTATGGAATCATGTATTCACATAGTTCAAGTTCTGAACTGATGGGATATTGTGATGCTGACTGGGCTGGAAGTGCTGATGACAGAAAGAGCACCTCAGGAGGTTGTTTCTTTTTAGGAAATAACTTAATATCTTGGTTCAGCAAGAAACAAAACTGTGTTTCATTGTCAACTGCTGAAGCTGAGTATATTGCTGCTGGGAGTAGTTGCTCACAACTGGTTTGGATGAAACAGATGCTTGAGGAGTACAACATTAATCAAGAAACTATGACCTTATTTTGTGACAACTTGAGTGCCATCAACATCTCTAAGAACCCAATTCAGCACAGCAAAACCAAACACATAGACATCAGACACCATTTTATCAGAAACCTTGTGGAGGACAAGATTATTCAGCTGGAACATGTAGCTACTGAAGAACAAGTTGCTGACATTTTCACAAAGGCCTTGGATGCTAAGCAGTTTGAAAACTTAAGGAGCAAGTTAGGTGTGTGTTTGCATGAAGAGTTATAGCAATTACTGCAAACTGGATGTGAGGAAGTTAGAGTACCTGCCAGTTGTGCCTATGCTAAGTGTGATCCTGAACCTGAGTCTGAATCTGATATGTGTTCAAGGATCTGTGTTAGCTGTTTTGATTTTATTCCCTACTTGAAGTCTGAGTTTTGTCAGAATTTTGTGGCTAAAAAGGGGGAGAAAATTATGTATTGTGTTGGCTCTGATACCAAAAATCTTACCAAAAATCTTATGCAAAGTGTTGCTGCTCAGAAGTTATGTGTGAAGCTCAGTGTTCAGAATCAATATAACAAGAGCTGTCAAGATGTTATTGAGGGGGAGTATGTGTCTCAGGGGGAGTACAAGATTGTTATGATCCTGAGTGTTTTTGTGATCCTGAAGTGTGGTCCTGAAGAACAAATGTGTTCAGCTTCTGAAGTGTGCTCTGATACCATAAGTGTGCTTCTGATATGCTCTGATACCATGTCTCTGTAGTTCAGTTGCAGGGGGAGTGTTGTGAAGCTGGAGTGTTTATTTATGTGTGTGAAGCTTCAGGGGGAGTGTGTATGATGATCAGGAGTTGATCAGAAGTTCTGATACCATGGTTGTGATGATCAGAAGCTGAAGCTGTTGTTTAACATAGCTCAGAAGTGTTATGTCCGCTGCCTAATTTATGTGCTATGATATTTTATTGTGGAGTTCTTCATTGCTGAGTTGATTATAAGGGAGATTGAAGAACTTGGATGGTTTTAGCCAAAAATTTGCCAAAGGGGGAGATTATTGAGTCTTTTGGTGTTGGCTGCTGATAAGTGGCAAAATATGATTAAATCCATGTCTTTTACAAAGCTTTTTAGTTACTTGTTGTGCAAGTTACCTTAGGAAAAGCATGGAATTTATGAATAAATGCCAATTATTCTTTGTATATCTTATTCTTCCCCATTTGTGTAGGAAAAAGCAAGCCAGGACCTGGAAATATCAAAGATTATTGAAGAATGCATGAAGACTTTTGCTCAGCGAAGTCTTGGCGACAGCTTGGCGAAGTCAGGCAGAGATTTTTAGGAGTTTCTGAAGTGCACTTTCGCTCAACGAAGCCTTGGCGAGATCTTGGCGAAGGTAGGCAGAGAGTTCAGCTGGAACAGTAAATGTCACTTTCGCTCAGCGATGGCTTGGCGAAATGTTGGCGAAACAAGGCAGGGAATTTCTGAAACAGGGGAAGCTGTTTTCGCCCAGCGAATTTCGGATCGATCAGCGAAATCATCAAGGCGGTTTAATGCTGAGGATGACGTGGTTGCTTTCCATTGGGCACTTTTGAATGTTCGCTCAGCGAAATTACGCATCGCTGAGCGAAATTGTAATTTTCAGTCTTAGTATTTAAAGCTTTTTACAGCTTTTAGGTTAAGAACTGACTATTGTATTGCACTCATTTTGAACGAAAATTTAAGAGTTTATTTCTAAGAGAGAGAATAGGCATAGAAGGAGGCAAACTTCAAATAGCAAAAGGATTTGAATTGAAGATTACATTAAGAAGCTTTGAGAAATCAAGCCTTAACATATCTTCATCTTCCTATCTTGTTTTGCAATAGTTATCATGACAATGATCAACTAATCTCCTTTGTTGGGATTAATAGGTAATCAATCACTCTATGTTGTAAACTCTTGATAATTTAAATATATGATTCTAGCATTTTTATATACCATTGAATTTATTCTTGCTTTTCACTCTTATATTTGATTTAAATGATATTGAAAAATACTTTTGAATCTAGGTTTAGAATGATATTCTATCAAGATAAGAAATTCTAGAAATGGGATTTGGTTTTGATAATTACATTAAGTATTGGATCGTAAAGCTTTCGAATCGTTTAATAGATTGAGAAATCGTCGATTAAACGATACGATCGATCTCACGACATCATTTGGGAAATCAATGACGTTGTCGAGTAATACGTGATAATGTCATATATAAGAAAAAGCTAGAATCCGTATTTATGATCAATCGAATACAAATGATGTTTGATTGATGAACGTTAATCCTAACACCTTTTACGTCCTATTACTCTACGTTTTATTTATTACGTTTTTAAATGTTGAGTAGTGTAGTAAAGAAAAAGGTTAAACCCTAACTTAAGACGATAATCGACGTTGAACGGTTTATGATATCACGTTAATCCCTGTGGAACGATATAAAACTTATACTTACTTTTGTGCTTTAACAAAATGGCGCCGCTGCCGGGGATTAACGTTATGATATTATAATCATTGCACGTTAATTATGGTTTTTAAGCAATTTTGCACAAAATTCTTTTATGTATATAACTATTATTCCTTATCCATCTTGTTTGCTAATTCTTTTTGGTCAGATTGTTGAAACCGTATATGCGAGGTCAAATATCGGACGACCAACTGCTTTTTGATTCTGAGATAGAGAGAACAGCTCGTAGAAACAATAGCAAGAATCGGAAAAAGAAGCAGCAAGCAAAGAAAAGGCAACAAGAGGAAGCTTCTGTTTCAAGTCCTTCATCTAGTCCAAGTTCAAGCCAAGAGATACCAATGGCTGCAGCAGGAGATGGTTCAGGAGGTTCAGGAGGAGGTGGGATGCTATGTCATAATAGCCCACGCCGTTTGGCCCAATTGGGGAAAACGCCACGGACGACCAAGCAAACCGAGATGAAGACGGGGATCTTACAAATATTATATGCTAATCCTTTCTCAGGATTGGACCATGAGGATCCGTTCCAACATCTCACCAAATTTTACGAGATTGCCGGTACACTTGGTGAAACGGAGAACAACGAGGAGGCTATATTTATGAGGATGTTTCCTCATTCTTTGATTGGCAAGGCTAAGGAGTGGTATTTGGACCAGCCACCAACGGTGATGACGAATTGGAACACTCTTGAGGAGAAATTCGTTGAGAGGTTCTTCCCTCAAAATCGTTTCATGGAGGCGAAGACAACTATTGCTGTATTCTCACAAGGTTCAAGTGAGACGTTATGTGAAGCATGGGAGCGCTTCAAGTCAATGCTCAGAAGATGCCCTAATCATGGATTTGATGATTTAACACAAATACATCTTTTCCGGAACGGGATGCAACAACAATCCAAGCTATTGCTTGATGCTGCTGCTGGTGGTTCTTTGATGGCCAAGAGCGCCGAGGATGCTGTTGCTATCATAGAGAGAATGGCATTGAATGATCACCAGGCTCACCATAACCGAAGCCAAGGCCAAAGGAAGGCGGGAATCCTAGATTTGGGGACTAATGATGCAATCCTAGCTCAAAATAAATTGCTCACGCAACAAGTGGAAGAGTTGACAAGAAAGATGGCCAACCTTCCTCAACAAATGAAGGATATCCAGAACGAACAAAGAAGACAACACCAAGTCGCATCATGCGAGCTTTGTTCGGGAGATCACCCAACCGGATTTTGTCCGCCACCAACCGAAGAGGTAAGCTATGTTGGAAATCAACCAAGACCACAACAGTTTCAAAACCAATACCAAGGTCATACAAACAACTTCCCAAGAGGGAATAATCCAAACTATGGCCAAGGTTGGAGGCAAGAAGCTGGGCAACAAAACCGACAACCTTACCAAAACTACAATCAATACCAACCTCCACAACAAAACCGCAACCAAAGCACCGACGAAACTCTTAACCAATTCATGCAGATGTCAATGGCTAACCAAAAGAACACTGATGCCTCCATCAAAAACCTAGAAACACAAGTGGGCCAGTTGGCACAACAATTATCTCAAGCAACCCAGCAAGGCGGAACCTTTACCGCCAACACACAAACCAACCCCAAAGATCATGCATCATCATCAAAATGACAATTAAGTCATTTTGATGAAGAAGTCCTTGCATCAAGAGACAACGAAAATTGCAAGGCAATTGCTACTCGGAGTGGGAAGGTCATTGGTAGAGGTATAGGGGACAACCTTGAAGTTGAGAGAAGAATTGTTGAGAATGAGGAGAAGGATGATGATGAAGGACATGAGGAGGAAACAGGAGGAGTACATAGAGAGGATGAAGTTGAAAATAATAAGGATGTAGTTGAAAATGAGAACATAGTGTGGAAGAAGGATGTGGTGAAGGAAAAGGGCAAGAATCAAGAAGTAGTGAAGAATGCGCCAACACCACATCTACCGTACCCAACTACACCAGCCAAAAAAGAGAAAGAGAGGCAGTTTGCTAGGTTCCTTGACATATTCAAGCGTTTACAAATCAACATACCGTTCTCGGAAGCCCTAGAGCAAATGCCGACTTATGCCAAGTTTATGAAAGAGATTCTCTCCAAGAAGAGGAGGTTTAATGAAGAAGAAACAATTCAGCTAGACGCTAATTGTAGTGCAATCATCCAGAGAACATTGCCAAGGAAGGAAAGAGATCCGGGCAAAGTTACACTGCCGGTGTCCATTGGCAATGTTAATGTCGGCAAGGCACTTATTGATTTGGGTTCAAGTATCAACCTAATCCCATTATCCGTTGTCAAAAGGATTGGTGA
This sequence comes from Medicago ruthenica, assembly GCA_018208015.1. Lineage (NCBI taxonomy): Eukaryota > Viridiplantae > Streptophyta > Magnoliopsida > Fabales > Fabaceae > Medicago > Medicago ruthenica. Next base: position 105,923,577 of record CM031372.1, on the reverse strand, counting down.
TATAGTTGTGAAAAGAACTAACTTGACCTTGCAATTGGCCGACAAATCCTACACTCGTCCGTTGGGAATTGCTGAAGACGTGTTGGTGAAAGTCGACAAGTTCTTGTTCCCCATCGACTTTGTAGTGATGGACATACCAGAAGATGATGATGTGCCGCTAATTCTTGGGAGAACTTTCATGCAAACGGCACGGATGATGATTGATCTTGACGGAGGCTTAATGAAAGTCCGTGTGGACGATGAAGAAGTCAATTTCAACATCAACGAAGCGATGAAGTATCCTAGTGATAAAGGTGCTTGTTTCAAGATGGATGCAACGGAAGAATTGATTGTTGATACGAGAAACCAGCTGCATCACTTGACACATCTTGAAAGAGTATTGACAAACGCACTTAGTATCATAGGAGAAGAAGATGAGAAAGAACTTGAAGAGTGTTTGAAGGAGCTCGATTCGTTGAAGGAAATTCCTCCTCACAAAGCCAAAATAGAGGAATTGACGAATGAAGCTAAAGTAGAAGAAGTGAAGCCGGAGATGAAGATCTTGCCCTCACATTTGAAGTATGTGTTTCTTGATCAAGAGGGTACCAAACCGGTAATCATTAGTAGCTCCTTGTCAAACCATGAAGAAACAAAATTGGTAGAAGTTTTGAAGTCCAACAAGGAAGCAATAGGTTGGACACTATCCGACTTGAAAGGGATAAGTCCATCCTATTGCATGCATAAGATCATGATGGAAGAGGATTATAAGCCGGTAGCACAACCTCAAAGACGGCTAAACCCAAACATGAAAGATGTAGTCCGGAAAGAAGTGGTTAAGCTACTTGAAGCCGGCATGATATATCCAATCTCGGATAGCACTTGGGTTAGTCCGGTTCAAGTTGTCCCTAAGAAGGGAGGTATGACGGTAATCACGAACGAGAAGAATGAGCTCATACCGACAAGAATCGTAACCGGTTGAAGGATGTGTATCGACTACCGGAGGCTTAACAAGGCTACTAGGAAGGATCATTTTCCTCTACCATTTATGGATCAAATGCTAGAGAGGCTGTCAGGACAAGCTTTTTACTGTTTCCTTGACGGATATTCGGGTTACAATCAGATTTCGGTGAATCCAGACGATCACGAGAAGACTGCATTCACTTGTCCTTTTGGGGTATTTGCATATCGACGCATGCCGTTCGGATTATGTAACGCTCCAGCAACATTTCAACGATGCATGCAAGCCATCTTTGCAGACTTGATAGAGAAAAGCATTGAAGTGTTTATGGACGACTTCTCAATTTTCGGGTCATCATATGATTTGTGCTTGAAGAATCTGGACACGGTACTGAAACGGTGCAAGGAAACCAACTTGGTGCTCAATTGGGAGAAGTGTCACTTCATGGTAACCGAGGGTATAGTCCTTGGTCACAAGATCTCCTCCAAGGGTATTGAAGTTGATAAAGCTAAGATCGACGTGATAGGAAAGCTTCCACCACCAGTCAACGTCAAAGGAATCCGAAGTTTCCTAGGCCATGCCGGGTTCTATCGGAGATTCATCAAAGACTTCTCAAAAATTGCAAAGCCATTGAGCAATTTGCTCAACAAAGATAAGTCTTTTGATTTTGATATTGATTGTTTACATGCTTTTGAAAGTTTAAAGGATAGCTTAACATCCGCACCCATAATCACCGCACCAAATTGGAACTATGATTTTGAACTTATGTGCGATGCAAGTGATTATGCGGTAGGAGCGGTGTTAGGTCAACGCAAAAACAAAATTTTTCATGCTATACACTATGCAAGTAAAGTTTTAAATGACGCACAAGTCAATTATGCTACCACTGAAAAAGAATTACTTGCTATAGTGTTCGCATTAGAAAAATTTCGTTCGTATCTCATAGGTTCAAAAATTGTTATCTGGACTGACCATGCAGCTATCAAGTACTTAATCACCAAACCCGACTCAAAGCCGAGACTCATCCGTTGGATGTTGCTACTCCAAGAGTTTGATTTGGAAATTAAGGACAAAAAGGGGACTGAGAACCTTGTAGCTGATCATCTGTCAAGATTGGTGAACGATGAGATAACGAAGAATGAGAGTGATATTCTTGAAGAGTTCCCGGATGAGAAGTTGCTTATGGTGCAAGAAAGACCATGGTTTGCTGACATGGCCAATTACAAAGCAACGGGGTTCATACCGGAGGATTACACATGGCAAATGAAAAAGAGGTTGATGAGAGACGCAACTCAATTCATTTGGGATGACCCGTACCTCTTCAAGATTGGAGCAGACCACTTGTTAAGAAGATGTGTTGCAAGAGAAGAAGCCAAGGACATCATGTGGCATTGTCACAACTCGCCATATGGTGGTCATTATAGCGGTGAAAGAACTGGAGCAAAAGTTCTTCAAGCAGGCTTTTATTGGCCCACTTTGTTCAAAGACGCATACGAGCATGTGAAGGAATGCGAGAGTTGCCAGAAAACTGGAGGGATTTCAAAAAGGAATGAAATGCCTCTGCAAAGTATCCTTGAAGTCGAAGTCTTTGACTGTTGGGGGATAGACTTTGTGGGGCCGTTTCCATCCTCCATGTCTAATGAATATATTCTGGTGGCTGTAGACTATGTGTCAAAGTGGGTAGAAGCAATAGCATCCCCAAAAGCCGATAGCAAGACGGTGGTCAAGTTTCTGAAAAGAAACATCTTTTCCCGATTTGGAACTCCAAGAGTGCTAATAAGTGATGGAGGTTCTCACTTCTGCAATCAACATTTAGCAAAAGCACTTCAGCACTATGGAGTAAAACACAAGGTTGCTTCACCATACCATCCACAGACCAACGGTCAAGCCGAGGTATCCAACCGTGAAATCAAACGGATACTTGAGAAGACCGTGTCATCTCAAGAAAAGATTGGGCGATGAAACTGGACGAAGCATTGTGGGCCTATAGGACCGCATACAAAGCTCCTACGGGTTTCACACCATTCCAGTTGGTGTATGGGAAAGCATGCCACTTGCCGGTCGAGTTGGAGCACAAAGCGTTTTGGGCGCTAAAGTTTTTGAACTTTGATCAAGAGCAAGCGGGGGAGAAGAGAAAGCTTCAGATGAATGAGCTCGAAGAAATGCGTGACCAAGCTTATCAGTCAAGCAAGCTTTATAAGGAAAAGGTCAAACGGTATCATGACAAGAAGATCATGAAGAGGGAATTCAGGCCTGGTCAAATGGTGTTGCTGTTCAATGCAAGGCTAAGACTATTTCCGGGTAAATTGAAGTCCAAATGGTCCGGTCCGTTCATGATCAAGGAGGTTAAACCTTATGGAGCTGTGGAACTAGAAGATCCTATCACTAAGTCAACATGGACAGTGAATGGACAGAGGCTGAAGCCATATTTTGGAGGTGAAGTTGTTCGGCACACGACGACAATTTCACTTATCGATTCTTAAGCAAAAGCGAATCAGGCGTCGATCTAATGACGTTAAACAAGAGCTTGTTGGGAGGCACCCCAATTTTGTAAGTATTTTACTGCTTTGCATTTTAGTTTAGGTCATTTTTATATCCAAATCAAAAACCAGTCCAGAAACACAGAATACCAAATTTTTCCTGTCATGAATCGCTGAGCGAATAAGATGTTCGCTAAGCAACATTTATAGGTCAGTTTGACCATTTTTGACCAGAGTAATTTCGCTCAGCGATGGAACTGTTGCTCAGCGAAAATACGTAGTCAGACAGTTCCTGTTTCCAAAGTCACTTAACCCTCTCTCCACCATTAATACTCCCCAACCGTTCCCCAACCACCCAGTAAAAACAACAAACCGGTTTTAAACCATTGTTTTATCATTTTTCACAAAACATCATAACCTTTCAAATTCCTCAAACAAAAATCAACCCAAAGCTTAGCAAAGCCAGATTTAAGCACCTGCACTTCATTCTTTCACTTCTTTGTGCATTTAATCATCAGGTTTGCTTGCTATTCTTGTTTATTTTAAATTTTCGAATTTGGGTTATTTTTTGAATTTGATAGTTTAGGTTTTCTGTTGTTGTGTTAGAATGGTTAGATGCTGGTTAGGTTAGAACTTAGTTTAGGTTAGAAATTAAACATAGTAACAAAACTAATGCCATGCAAAAATCACGATTTTGAATCAATTTTTGGATAAACCCATTTCTGTATAAACTTGAATTAAACAAGGGTTTATGGTGTTTTGCTTGCCATTATTGTTAGTATACTTCATTTCTGAAATGACTAGGTGTGTTGTTTAGGATTAGAGGTAGTTCAGAGAGTTTTTCACAAAAATTTTTCAATTTCTGCGTATTTTCGCTTAGCGAAAATATGATCGCCTAGGCGAAACTTCATCTGGGAAACCCAGAAATGATGAACAATTTTCGCTTAGCGATTATTATATTCGCTCAGCGATTTTCTCCAGAAAATTTTAAATTTTTATATTTTTGTGCTCTGAGTTTTTCAATTTGATTTTATACTAACCTCTATCCATATATTTGTTCTGTGTGCTTTGCCTAATTGTTTTGCAGCATGGCACCTAAAACTAAGGCAACCGAAGGCAAAAGAAAAGCGGGTGAATCGTCATCTCGTGCAGCAGCACAGTATGATGCGAGTCGCTTCCGGAGTGCGCATCACGCAGAAAGGTACCAGGAGCTGCTGAAGAGGAAGTTCTGGCACGAAAAGGAATTCATCCTAAATCCTCAAGGAAAGTACAGCGGAATAGTGGGAATTTTTGAGAGCAGGAAGTGGGAGACGTTGATTAGTCCCCCGACTAGAATCAACGCGGATATTGTGCGGGAATTTTACGCAAATGCAATCCCGGATAACCCAGAAGACCCATTTGAGTTCCAAACGTTTGTCCGAGGGCATGTAGTGAAATTTCACCGTCCCGCCATCAACGCATACCATGGAAACCCAATTCCACCAGTTGAATCCGAGTATTTGTGTGAGTTCCACACTCAGCAAGCTCGTGGCAATTGGAACCACGAAGAGATCAAGAAAGCCATCTTCAAGGAGGGCAAGGATTATGACTTGAACGCAGCTGGGAAGCCCTTCAGAGCATTGAAGCAGAACATGACAATGCCGGCTCAGGTGATACTAAATCTGATCTTGCACAATATCCGCCCGAAAAGCCATACCTCTTCAACAACATTGGACGTCACTCCCCTCATCTACTGCATTCTAGCTGGGAAAAAAGTGGATGTTGCCCGCATCATTGCAAGAGAGATCAAAACAGTTGCAATGAGTGGCATCACAACTGGAAAGTGTCCACTTGCTTTCCCTGGATTGATAATGGGCCTGTGCCAATCTGCCCGCATTGTCCTCCCACCACAGATTCATGAGCAGATCGTACATCCGGTGGACGATGCCTACATAGCCCAGCACAATGAGGAGAAGCAACCAAAAAGAGCCCCCCAGCAAACACAAGATCAGCCTGAATCTTCACAAGCACAGGAGCAGCAGCCTTCACAGCCACAACAGACTCAGATTCCACAGTGGGATCCTAGGTATCAGAGTTATACTTGGGATGCTATGGAAGCACACTACAGAGGTCAGCTGGGTATCCAGGAGTCACTTTATCGTCTGCAGCATCAGTGGGGTGCTCCATCAGACCCTGCTCAGCAGGTGATGACCCCGGATCAGTACCGTTCCTATGTGAATTATCCTGGGGACAGGCCATTCTTTTATGGAGGGGGCAGTGCAGCTGCAGGTGCTGATGATGATGATGTAGTAGCAGCTGATGGTTCGGATGAGGAGACGGCGAGTGATGAGGAGATGGAGGACTGAAGAGGGAGTACAACTTGAAAGCACGCACATTCAGTGAAATATTTCATTTTAAAGCTTTCAGTCAGAATTTTTTTTGGATTGTCTGATATACCATGGCTTGTATAACTGAATTTCCGTATTTGTTTCGGTATTTTAATTTGTACTTTGCTGCCGTACTTTTAATTCCGTATTTGAATTCTGTACTTTGAATTTTATGTACTTATGGTACAATTTGCTTAAGTTTATGCTTTATTTCAATTTTGTGTGTTGTATTTATTTATTTAGTATCATATTCTAGTTAGTTAAGTTATTTTGCAATTGTGTGAACCTTGTTCAAATACTCAAAGCTTTAATGCTTGAACTAAGCCAAAGCTGTGAGCAAAAGATCAGGTGAGTGATAATGATAAAAAGTTAGTGATAAAGCACACAGCTAAGGTACTCGTTTCGTGTTTTTCTAGGTATATACTTGATTGTGAAATGAGTCCTTTGCACACATTTTTATGTTACTCAGTTTTAAGCAAGCACATATTTACGTTTGAACCAATTTAGAACTAGCCAAAAATGTGAGGAATCCTCAACCATTGTATATATATGCAGGAGACCAACATATCATGTTTAACTCAGTTATTTTATGTTAAATCTATTGTTCTTTTAATTTGTATAAAAGCATTGAAATGATCAAGGCAATTTTTTGAAATTGAGTGAAATACTTGACCAAATAAACCTACCCTGTGAGAAGTGTGAGTATCTGTTAACCCATCTGAGCCTATTGAATCAGAATTGTTAACTGTGAACTGTCAATTTTAATAAGCTCAATTGCTTATTTAAATTGCCGGAGTTTGTAAAAAAATTCAGTTCATAGTTAACTCTTTATTGAATTCTGATAGTTGTTTTCTTTTGAACCCTTATCCATCGTTTTTATTGACCTTTGCCATAATGATAAAGGAACATTCGATTAGGGTGTCATTGAACTAAGTTGGGGAGAAAGGGAGGTTGTGTTTATGTCAATGTAATGGTGAATGTTGATAATTGACCTTGACAACAAGAAAAAGAAAAAGAAAAAGAAAAGAAAGAAAAAAGAAATGAAAAGCAAACCAAGAAAAAGAAAAGAGAAAAAAGTGAAAAGGTTTGCAAGAATTCAAAGAAAAAGTTGTCAAGATCAATCAAGAAAAGAAAAATATGTAATTCACCAAGAGTTGTATTGGAAAAAGGAGGAAGTTTGTAATTAGATTGAATGTTCCTCTTGCTTGGCCATTTGAATTCAAATATCCCACATATGACAATTCTTTTGTAACCTAGCCCAATTACAACCCTTAAAGACCTTTTGATCAATGCCTTTTATGCTTTTGGAAATGATAATTAGATGGACACATAATTTGATTGTAATGTTATCATGTTTGCTGGATGAGTGTTCATAACCCTCACAAATGATTTCAACATGTTCATCTACTTTTTATATAGAAGTGTGTTAGGTTTGGTTCAAATTTAAATATTTTGTTTGCCAAGAATTGTGAGATATGAACTTTGTGCTTAGGACTATGTCACATTCATAGTATGTATTTAGTGGAATGAGAAACTTTACTATTGCTCGCGCTATCAAAGCTGAATCATTCACCTAAAAATCTTTTCTTCCATCATTGAATTTTTGCCTCATGCTTAACTTTGTCCAAAGCCTTGTTTTTCCAATTATTTTGAATCTTTTGTTTGAGGACAAACAAAGAACTAAGTTGGGGAGTATTTGATAAGTGGCAAAATATGATTAAATCCATGTCTTTTACAAAGCTTTTTAGTTACTTGTTGTGCAAGTTACCTTAGGAAAAGCATGGAATTTATGAATAAATGCCAATTATTCTTTGTATATCTTATTCTTCCCCATTTGTGTAGGAAAAAGCAAGCCAGGACCTGGAAATATCAAAGATTATTGAAGAATGCATGAAGACTTTCGCTCAGCGAAGTCTTGGCGACAGCTTGGCGAAGTCAGGCAGAGATTTTTAGGAGTTTCTGAAGTGCACTTTCACTCAGCGAAGCCTTGGCGAGATCTTGGCGAAGGTAGGCAGAGAGTTCAGCTGGAACAGTAAATGTCACTTTCGCTCAGCGATGGCTTGGCGAAATGTTGGCGAAACAAGGCAGGGAATTTCTGAAACAGGGGAAGCTGTTTTCGCCCAGCGAATTTCGGATCGCTCAGCGAAATCATCAAGGCGGTTTAATGCTGAGGATGACGTGGCTGCTTTCCATTGGGCACTTTTGAATGTTCGCTCAGCGAAATTACGCATCGCTGAGCGAAATTGTAATTTTCAGTCTTAGTATTTAAAGCTTTTTACAGCTTTTAGGTTAAGAACTGACTATTGTATTGCACTCATTTTGAACGAAAATTTAAGAGTTTATTTCTAAGAGAGAGAATAGGCATAGAAGGAGGCAAACTTCAAATAGCAAAAGGATTTGAATTGAAGATTACATTAAGAAGCTTTGAGAAATCAAGCCTTAACATATCTTCATCTTCCTTTCTTGTTTTGCAATAGTTATCATGACAATGATCAACTAATCTCCTTTGTTGGGATTAATAGGTAATCAATCACTCTATGTTGTAAACTCTTGATAATTTAAATATATGATTCTAGCATTTTTATATACCATTGAATTTATTCTTGCTTTTCACTCTTATATTTGATTTAAATGATATTGAAAAATACTTTTGAATCTAGGTTTAGAATGATATTCTATCAAGATAAGAAATTCTAGAAATGGGATTTGGTTTTGATAATTACATTAAGTATTGGATCGTAAAGCTTTCGAATCGTTTAATAGATTGAGAAATCGTCGATTAAACGATACGATCGATCTCACGACATCATTTGGGAAATCAATGACGTTGTCGAGTAATACATGATAATGTCATATATAAGAAAAAGCTAGAATCCGTATTTATGATCAATCGAATACAAATGATGTTTGATTGATGAACGTTAATCCTAACACCTTTTACGTCCTATTACTCTACGTTTTATTTATTACGTTTTTAAATGTTGAGTAGTGTAGTAAAGAAAAAGGTTAAACCCTAACTTAAGACGATAATCGACGTTGAACGGTTTATGATATCACGTTAATCCCTGTGGAACGATATAAAACTTATACTTACTTTTGTGCTTTAACAGCTGCATGTTTTGGCAAAACCAAGGTATTGAATAGAAGCATCTCCATATGTAGAACATCTCTTCAGTTGGAAGTTTTTAGTTTTGAAGCCATTCAGAGGCTCAAAATCACATCAGAAGCTGAATGCCTCATCAGAAGCACTGTAGCTGTTCAGAAGCTGAATTCAGGTTCTGATGCCAGCGTTGACTTATGTTGACTTCATCAGAAGCTGGTTATTTTCATGTTATTTCTGTGCGAATCTTTGCAAGATTTAACAAGGAATTATCCACGCATATTGTTCTAGAATGCTGGATTGTTTTGGAGAAGATTTATTGAAGATTTGGTTTATTGTTATGGAAACACGTATTTTCCTGATATAATCTTTTAAAGATACAAAGTGGTTTTATTTGTTTCCTTATTGGACCAATCTTAATTCAGTAACAAATCATGTGCAGAAGATTAATTTGTTATTTATGCTGCAAGACTGAAGGCTATATAAGGAGGAGGGCTGCTGCTATTCAAGATATACGAGATATAGAGTTTAAGATCAGAGATTTGAGTCTTAGTATTTTGAGCTTTTAGCTTTATTGTGCACCACTCAGTTAGAGTTGGTTTAGGTGTTTTGATTGAGTTGTAATTCATTCTAAGCCTTTAGGTACGAATGAAGTGTTGTCATTGAAATTGAGTTCAAAAACAGGGTATTGTTAAGGGTTGTTCAAGTAGCTGGGTTTAGTTGCTTGAATAGGAAGTTAGAGGATTCTAATACTCAGAGTTGGGTAGAAGTCTGACTAGGAGGAGTTTAATTGCTAAGGCTGGGAACTGGGAGTCAGTGTCTTGAGTCTTTGGGTTAAATCCTATAGTGGATTTCCTTCCTGGATTGGTATCCCCCAGAGTAGGAGGTGTTTACTCCGAACTGGGTTAACAAACCTTGTGTGCCTTTTACTTTCCTGCACTTTATTTTCTTGCTTTGCATTGTGTTTTGTATGTGCTCTGTTTTAAGCAAATTTTAGTGCCCTGCATATTGTTCAGAACCTGCTGGTTCAGAACCTGGTAGTCTCTTATTGCCTGGCCAGAAATTTCAGTTAATTTTAGTCGAATAGAGATGAGAAATTTAGCATCACGGTTTTGTGTGGAATGATGTCATGTGTGTTGGTTATTTGAGGTTGGCTACATTTTTTTGGCTAAAATCAAATGCAACACAAATACAAGTCCTTCACTCAACAAAAATAAACTCAGCCATGAAGAACTTCCACATATAATTAACTAATGGAGAGTGCTAGCCATAAGAGAACACCTGCTGCTACACATCTGAAATTAACTAAGGATGAACAAGGAGTTTCAGTTGATCAAAGTCAGTACAGAAGTATGATTGGGAGTTTACTGTATCTAACTGCAAGCAGACCATATATTACTTTTGTTGTTGGAGTGTGTGCTAGATATCAAGCAGATCCAAAGATGAGTCATTTGACACAAGTAAAGAGGATCTTGAAGTATGTCAACAGTACAAGTGATTATGGAATCATGTACTCACACAGTGCAAGTTCTGAATTGATTGGGTATTGTGATGCTGACTGGGCAGGAAGTGCAGATGACAGGAAGAGTACTTCTGGTGGATGTTTCTTTCTGGGGAATAACTTGATTTCTTGGTTCAGTAAGAAGCAGAAATGTGTCTCATTGTCTACAGCTGATGCTGAATATATAGCAGCTGGAAGTAGTTGTTCACAGTTGGTTTGGATGAAGCAGATGTTGGAAGAATACAACATTGAACAAGGTGTTATGACCCTATACTGTGATAACTTAAGTGCTATTAACATTTCAAAGAACCCCATACAGCACAGCAGGACCAAGCATATTGATATCAGACATCATTTCATCAGAAACCTTGTGGAGGAGAAGGTTGTTCAGCTTGAGCATGTGGATACTGAAGAGCAGATTGCTGATATTTTCACAAAAGCTTTGGATGCCAAGCAATTTGAGAATCTGAGAAGCAAGTTGGGTGTTTGTCTGCATGAAGAATTATAGCAATTAAAGATTGCAGAGGGTGAGCAAGCTGGTAGTGAGGGAGATGATGCTGGAAGTTGGAAGCTGGAAGTTACTGATGCTGAGTCTGAGTCTGAAACAATTTGTGTTACAAATTCTGTTTTTGTTCCCTTGATGTTAGTCAAAAGCAAGTATATTTTTATATCGATTCCACAGGGATTATTGCGATATCATAAACCGTTCAACGTCGATTATCATTTTAAGTTAGGGTTTCATCTTTTTGTTTACTAACACTACTCGACTTTAAAAACATTATAAATAAAACGTAGAGTAATAGGGCATAAAAAGTATTAGGATTAAAGTACGTCAATCAAACGTCGATTGTATTCGATTGATCATAAATATGGATTCTAGCTTTTCTTATATAAGACATTATCACGTATCACTCGACAACGTCATTCGTGTCCAAATGACGTCGTGAGATCGATCGTATCGTTTAATCGACGATTTCTCAATCTATTAAACGATTCGAAAGCTTTACGTTCCGATACTTTTTGTAATTATCAAAACCAAATTCCATGTCTAGAATTTCTTATTTTGATAGAATATTATTCTAAACCTAGATTCAAAAGTATTTTTCAATATCATTTAAATCAAATATAAGAATGGAAAACAAGAATAAATTCAATGATATATAAAAGGCTAGAATCATATATTTAAAATATCAAAAGTTTACAACTAAGAGTGATTGATTACCTATTAATCCCAACAAAGGAGATTAGTTGTTCATTCTCATGACAACAGTACAAAAGTAGAAAGGAAGATGGAGATCAAATGCTAAGACTTGATTTCTCAAAGTTGCTTAGTTTAATCTTCACTTGAATCACTTTTTCTCAATGAAGTTTGCCTCTCTTTAGCCCTATTCTCTTTCTGGAAGTTTAAAATCTTAAGCTCTAAAAGTTGTAAAAGTTGATAATCAGATAATAATCCAGAAAAAATGAGCTAAAAAGCTTTTATACAACTGAGTTTTTGTACGCTCGCTACAAGCGATGAGCTGGTCGCTGTAGCGACGGCAGATTTCTTGGCCAATGAGGAAGCTCCACATCAGCATATAGCATTAAACCGCCCTTGGTCGCTATAGCGACAAGATCTGTCGCTATAGCGATGGAATCTTCAAAACTTCCTGCCTAAGGTCGCTTGAAGCGACCAATTCATCGCTTGTAGCGATGAACTTTCCATTTTTCCCTGCCTAGACTCGCTTGTAGCGAGGAAGCTTGCGCTTGTAGCGATGAAGCTCTGTTTTTCCCTGCCTACGCTCGCTTGTAGCGAGGAATCCTGCGCTTGTAGCGATGAGGCTTGATCAAAACTTCATAGTTCTTTGCTCAATTCAGGTCCAAGTATGAAATTCGTGCATCTATAGATGGAGTAAGACATAGGATCACAAATTTGACATTTAACCAAAAATATGAGCTTATCCTAAGATAACTTGCAAAACAAGTAACATAAGTGCCTTAAAATATATCAAAAGATAACTACTTTTAAGCACTTATCAAACTCTCCCCAACTTAGCTATTTGGTTTGTCCTCAAACCAAAGAATCAAAAGGAAATTTTCACAGCTTTAACCAAAGTTTTGAGCAATAAGCAAAAGAATCTAAAGTTTGAAGAAAACAATTATCAGATGAATGATTCAAATGTGACTGCGCAAGCTAAAGTTAAGTTTCTCATTAAACGAGATATATACTATGAATGTGAAATAGTTCTAAACACAAAGCATCAAATCACACAATTCTTAGCAAACAACATGTTTAAATTTGAACCAAACCTAACACACTTCTATATTAAGTAGATGAACAAACTAGAATCAATTGTGAGGGCATTGAACACTCATCCGGCAATTATGCTAACATTTCGATCAAATTATGCGTCAATCTAATTATCATTTTTAAAAGCACAAAAGCATTGATCATAAGGTCTTTTGAGGGTTGTAATTTGGCTTGGTTACAAAAGAATTGTCATATGTGGGATATTGAATTCAAATGGCCAAGCAAGAGGAACATTCATTCTATTTACATACTTCCTCCTTATTCAAATACAACTCTTGGTGATTTACAAATTTTTCTTTGATTGATCTTGACAACTTTTTGATTTATTGCAAACTCTTTTTCTATTTTTCTCTTTTCTTTTTCTTGGTTTGCTTTTCTTTTTTTTTTTCTTTTCTTTTTCTTTTTCTTTTTCTTGTTGTCAAGATCAATTACAACAATTCACCATTTACTTGACATAAACACAACCTCCTTTTCTCCCCAACTTAGTTCAATGATACCCTAATCGAATGTTCCTTTATCATTTTGGCAAAGGTCAATAATCATGATGGATAAGGGTTCAAATGAAAGTAATATATCAGAATTCAATTATGAGTTAACTATGAACTTGATTTTTTTACAAACTCCGGCAATTTCATTAAGCAATTGAGCTTATGAAAGTTGACAGTTCATAGTTAACAATTCTGATTCAATAGGCTCAAAGGGGTTAACAGATACTCTCTTCTCACAGGGTAGGCTATTTGGTCAAGTGTTTCTACTCAAATTAAAAAAAATGCCTTGATCATTTCAATGCTTTCATACAATTTAAAACAACATTCAGATTTAACATAAAAGAATGGAGTTAAACAAAAATTGCCGGTCTCCTGCATATATATACAATGACTTTGAGGATTCCTCACATTTTTGGCTAGTTCTAATTGGTTCAAACATAAACATGTGCTTGCGTGAAACTGAATAAATTAAATTTGTGTGTAAAGGACTCATTCACATTCAAGAATATACCTAGAAAAACAAGAAACGAGTACCTTAGCTGCGCACTTTATCACTACTTTCTATCATTACCACTCACCTGATTCATAGCTCAATGCTTTGCTTTCAATCAAGCACTTAGCTTTTGAATCTTTAATTATCTTACTTTCCATTTGTTGGGTAAAATTCAAAAATAAATAACAAAATTTTGAAATTAAACATAAACATACTAAACATAATAACCAAAGTAAAATTATCCAAAGTACATAAACATAAACAAAGTTAAATAGTACAAAGCAAATTAAAATTGTTTAAATTGAAATAACATGAAATGAAAGATGAAAGAAAGAAGAAACTGCTGCAGCTTGCAAAGAATCTCCGTCTGAATCCATCAGATCTGCAATCTCATGATCTATGCTCTGCGTGCCCTCAGAGGAGTCATCATCGTCGTCATCACCACCAGCTGCATCATCACCACCAGGTGCAACTGCACTCGCCCCTCCGGAGTAAAATGGCATGTCCCCAGACCATGCAATGTGCTCCTGAAAATAGTCCGGAGTCCAGGAAGAATAGCCCGCCTCATGCATATGGCTCTGCATGGTCGTCAAGGCTCGATGGTTTGATTCATTCTGAGCCATGATATAAGAGTATGCTGCCATATGGTATGGGTCCCAACTCGAAAAATCTAAAGGTGGAAAGGTTGGGGGTTGAGGGTGGCTTGGGGCTTGGGGGGCTGGTGGTGGTACAGAAGAGGGTCCAGCAGAAGAAGTTCCAGCAGAAGAGGGGGTGGTCTTAACAGAACAATACCTATTGATGTATCTATCATCAATAGGATTCTTTATTTCCTCGTCAACTTGACTTGGCTTGTGGATCCTTGCTTTCCTACAAAGTCCCATGATTAGGCCAGGAAAAGGCAATGGGCACTTTGGCTTACCAGGTGGCAGGATACCACTTTCAGCCACGATCCTTATTTCATTAGCAATGATCCTCGCAACATCAACCTGCTGGTTGCTGTGGATATAATGAAGTAAGGGTGTGACGTCAAGAGTGGTGGAAAATGTGTGGCTTTTGGGCCGGATGTTATACATGATAAGGGTTAGGATCACCTGAGCAGAGGTAGTCATATCATCCCTAAAGGCTCTAAAAGGTTTTCCCGAGGCCTTGCTCACATCATAGGTCTTCCCCTCTTGGAATATAGCCTGTGCGATCAACTCATGGTCCCAGTTTCCCCGTGCCTGATGTTTGTGGAAGGCGCACAACTCATCCGACTCTGTTGGGTCATCGGAATCACAAAGATCCAGTGGCTTTCCCAAGTAAGAGTTAATGGAATGTCTGTCAAATGCTATGGTGCGCCCTCGTACAAAGGTAGTCCAAGTGAATGGATCACTAGGGTCTGCTGGGATGACGTTGGCGTAGAATTCGCGCACTATGTCGTAGTTGAGCTTCTTGGGAGGATTACAAAGAATTCCCTAATTCCTTCCGTTAATCATTTGAGCAATGCCGGCATACCTTCCTTCCTCAGCAATCTTGAACTCTTTCTCAGCCCATATTCTTCTGGTAGAAAGCTCGGCGTAACGCTCCTGGTTACGCGGGCTAAGAAAGCGGTTTGCGTCGAGGGGTATGGATGGTTGAGGTTTTGGCCTCGAAGATGAGCTCTCGACGTTTCGTTGCCTCTTGGAAGATGATTTTGGTGCCATTCCTACAAAATAGAATTAAACAGACAAAAGAAATAGGAATCCAAGTTAGAATTAGAAATGAAGAAAAAATAAAACTGGTTCTGGGTGTCGTCGCTACAGCGACGAGATTGCTCGTTTGTAGCGATGAAACCCAGATTTTGTTTCTGGTTTCTGGCTACAAGCGACGTGTAGCCATGAAACCCATTTTCAAAATCTTGATTTTTCTCACATCTAAACAGCTTGTGGCACTAGTAATCAAAGGTAAAGCTAATACAAATGAATCAAAATCATCAAAACTTCCTAATCATCAAACACCCAATTTTATTTTGAATTTTTACAAAATGGGTTTTTCAAAACACGATTTTTACAGGAAAAGATGATGTCAGGGAAGTTTGTTTGGTGATTTTGGTTCATTTCTAACAGCCTAAACTATAGATTAACATGGGTATTGCAAATGATTAAAACCCTAACTTCTAAAATTGAAAACCCTAACTGTCAATTTCTTAAAACATGCAAACAACATTCATACACTTTGAAAACTTAAGAAATAGAAACAGAAGGATACGAAATCATACCTGATTGTGATGACTTGCAAGATAGCAAAGGAACAAAGATTATTTGCAAGGATTAAAGCAGGAAAACGAAAAATTGTGCAGAAATGGAATAGAATTGCAGAAATAAAGTAAGATTGGAATGGTAGTAGTTTACTGTACTAGGGTTGCGAAATAATGGAAGAAAAACGGATAAGGGAATGAATGGGTGGTTGGGGGGGAGTTAAGGGGTTCAAAGTGGCATTGGTAACTGTACTGTTAGATTTTCCTTCCATCGCTATAAGCGACCAGACGTCGCTAAAGCGATGGTGCGTCTAAAGCTCCTCGCTACAAGCGACCAGCTGTCGCTATAGCGATGGAGAGTCTGAAGCTCGTCGCTATAGCGATGAAATCCATCGCTGTAGCTACCATGACAGTAAACAGAAAAAATAAAAAAATCAGCTTTTGCCATTATCCCTACATGCATGAATGGATGTACAGAACTAAAATACAACTTAAAAACAACATACTTACAAAATTGGGGTGCCTCCCAACAAGCTCTTGTTTAACGTCATTAGATCGACGCATGTTTCGTTTTTGATTATGATTCGATGAGTGAAATTGTCGTCGTGTGCCGAACAACTTCACCGCCAAAGTATGGCTTCAGTCTTTGTCCATTCACTGTCCACGTTGCTTTAGTGATAGGATCCTCTAGCTCCACTGCTCCATAAGGCTTGACTTCTTTGATCATGAACGGACCGGACCACTTGGATTTCAATTTACCCGGAAATAGCTTTAACCTTGCATTGAACAGCAAAACCATTTGACCGGGCCTAAATTCCCTCTTCATGATCTTCTTGTCGTGATACCTTTTGACCTTTTCCTTATAGAGCTTGCTTGATTGATACGCTTGGTCACGCATTTCTTCGAGTTCGTTCATTTGGAGCTTTCTCTTCTCCCCCGCTTGCTCTTGGTCAAAGTTCAAAAACTTTAGCGCCCAAAACGCTTTGTGCTCCAACTCGACCGGCAAGTGGCATGCTTTCCCATACACCAACTGAAATGGTGTGAAACCCGTAGGAGCTTTGTATGCAGTCCTATAGGCCCACAATGCTTCGTCAAGTTTCATTGACCAATCCTTCCTCGATGATGACATGGTCTTCTCAAGTATCCTTTTGATTTCACGGTTGGATACTTCGGCTTGACCGTTGGTCTGTGGATGGTATGGTGAAGCTACCTTATGTTTGACTCCGTAGTGCTCAAGTGCTTTTGCCAATTGTTGATTACAGAAGTGAGAACCTCCATCACTTATTAGCACTCTAGGAGTTCCAAAACGGGAAAAGATGTTTCTTTTGAGAAACTTGACCACTGTTTTACTATCAGCCTTTGGGGATGCGATTGCTTCTACCCACTTAGACACATAGTCGACGACTACCAAAATGTATTCATTGGACATGGAGGATGGAAATGGCCCAACAAAGTCAATCCCCCAACAGTCAAAAACTTCGACTTCAAGGATGCTTTGCAGAGGCATCTCATTCCTTTTTGAAATTCCTCCAGTTTTCTGGCAACTCTCACAACTCTTCACATGCTCATATGCGTCTTTGAATAGAGTGGGCCAACAGAAGCCTGCCTGAAGAACCTTTGCAGCAGTTCTTTCACCGTTGAAATGCCCACCATATGGCGAATTGTGACAATGCCACATGATGTCTTTGGCTTCTTCTATTACAACACATCTCCTTAAAAGGTGGTCAGCTCCAATCTTGAAGAGATATGGGTCATCCCATACATAGTGAGTTGAGTCTCTCATCAACTTCTTCTTCATTTGCCATGTATAATCTTCCGGAATGAACCCCGTTGCTTTGTAATTGGCCATGTCAGCAAACCATGGTCTTTCTTGAACCATAAGCAACTTCTCATCCGGAAACTCTTCAAGAATCTCCCTCTCGTTCTTCGTTACCTCATTGTTCACCAATCTTGACAGGTGATCAGCCACAAGGTTCTCAGTCCCCTTTTTGTCTTTAATCTCCAAATCAAACTCTTGGAGTAGCAACATCCAACGAATGAGTCTCGGTTTGGAGTCGGGTTTGGTGATTAAATACTTTATGGCTGCATGGTCAGTATAGATAACAATTTTTGAACCTATGAGATAAGAACGAAATTTTTCTAATGCGAACACAATAGCAAGTAATTCTTTTTCAGTGGTAGCATAATTGATTTGTGCATCATTTAAAACTTTACTTGCATAGTGTATAGCATGAAAAATTTTGTTTTTGCGTTGTCCTAACACCGCTCCAACCGCATAATCACTTGCATCGCACATGAGTTCAAAATCGAAATTCCAATTTGGTGCGGTGATTATGGGTGCGGATGTCAAACTTTCTTTCAAGCATTCAAAAGCATTAATACAATCATTATCAAATTCAAAAGACTTATCTTTGTTGAGCAAATTGCTCAATGGCTTTGCAATCTTTGAGAAGTCTTTGATAAACCTCCGATAGAATCCGGCATGGCCAAGAAAACTTCGGATGCCTTTGACATTGATTGGTGGTGGAAGCTTGCCTATCACATCGACTTTTGCTTTATCAACTTCAATACCCTTGGACGAAATCTTATGACCAAGGACTATACCCTCGGTTACCATGAAATGACACTTCTCCCAATTGAGTACCAAGTTGGTTTCCTTGCACCGCTTCAGTACCGTGTCAAGATTCTTCAAGCACAAATCAAATGATGAACCGAAGACAGAAAAATCATCCATAAACACTTCAATGTTCTTCTCTATCAAATCAGCAAAGATGGCTTGCATGCATCGTTGAAATGTTGCTGGAGCATTACATAACCCGAACGACATGCGTCGATATGCAAAAACTCCAAATGGACAAGTAAAGGCTGTCTTCTCATGATCTTCTGGATTCACCGATATTTGATTATAACCCGAATATCCATCAAGGAAACAATAAAAAGCTTGGCCTGACAGTCTTTCTAGCATCTGATCCATGAATGGTGGAGGAAAATGATCTTTCCTTGTAGCTTTGTTGAGCCTCCGGTAATCTATACACATCCTCCAACCGATGATGGTTCTTGTTGGTATGAGCTCATTCTTCTCATTTGTGATTACCGTCATACCTCCCTTCTTAGGGACAACTTGAACCGGACTAACCCAAGTACTATCCAAGATCGGATAAATCATGCCGGCTTCAAGTAGTTTAACCACTTCTTTCCGGACTACTTCCTTCATATTTGGGTTTAGCCGACGTTGAGGTTGCGCTACCGGCTTGTAATCTTCCTCCATCATGATCTTATGCATACAATAGGATGGACTTATCCCTTTCAAGTCGGATAGTGTCCAGCCTATTGCTTCTTTGTTAGACTTCAAAACTTCAACCAATTTGGTTTCTTCATTGCTTGACAAGGAGCTACTTATGATAACCGGTTTGTTACCCTCTTTTTCAAGGAATACATACTTCAAGTGTGAGGGTAGGATTTTCAGCTCCGGCTTCATTTCTTCAAATTTGGCTTCATTCGTCAATTCCTCAATTTTAGCTTTGTGAGGAGGAATTTCCTTCAACGAATTCAGCTCCTTCAAACATTCTTCTATCTCTTTCTTATCATCCTTTCCTATGATATTAAGGGCATCCAGCAGAACTCTCTCAAGAGGTGTCAAATCATGCAGCTGTTCTCTTGTTTCAACAATTAATTCTTCAGTTGCATCCATCTTGAAACATGCATCTTTATCACTAGGATACTTCATAGCTTCATTGATGTTGAAATTGACTTCTTCATCGTCCACACGGACTTTCATTAGACCTCCGTCAAGATCAATCATCATCCTTGCCGTTTGCATAAATGTTCTTCCAAGAATTAGTGGCACATCATCATCCTCAGGTATATCCATCACCACGAAGTCAATGGGAAATAAGAACTTGTCGACTTTCACCAACACATCTTCAGCTATTCCCAACGGACGTGTGACAGATTTGTCGGCTAGTTGCAACGTCAAGTTTGTTCGTTTCACAACCAAATCTCCAATCCTTTTGACAACAGAAAGTGGGATTAGGTTGATACTTGAACCAAGATCGATGAGTGCTTTGCCGACATTAACATTGCCAATAGATACCGGTAATGTAACTTTACCCGGATCTTTTTCCTTCCTTGGCAATGTTCTTTGAATGATTGCACTACAATTAGCATCGAGCTGAATTGTTTCTTCATCATTATACCTCCTCTTCTTGGAAAGAATCTCCTTCATAAACTTGGCATATGTAGGCATTTGCTCTAAGGCTTCCGAGAATGGAATGTTGATTTGTAACCTTTTGAATATGTCTAGGAACCTTGCAAACTGCCTTTCTTTGTCTTTTCTAGCTGGAGTAGTTGGATATGGTAGATGTGGAGCTGGTGCATTCTTCACAACTTCTTGATTCTTGCCCCTCTCCTTCACCACATCTTTCTTCTTCTCAATGTTTTCTTTTTCAACTACCTCCTTATTCTTTTCAACTACATCCTCATAATTATCTCCCTCCGTTTCCTTCTCACTCCCTTCATCAATTTCTTCCTCATCATTTTCAACAACTCTCATCTCCACCTCAAGGTTATCTCCTATTCCCTTTCCAACTACCTTCCCACTTCTTGTAGCAATTGCCTTGCAATTATCTTTGTCTCTTGATGCAAGGTCAGCTTCATCAAAATGACTTAATTGTCATTTTGATGTTGATGCATGGTCTTTGGGGTTGGTTTGAGTGTTGGCGGTAAAGGTTCCGCCTTGTTGTGTGGCTTGGGCAAGTTGTTGAGCCATTTGGCCTACTTGAGTTTCAAGGTTTTTAATTGAAGCATCAGTATTTTTCTGGTTTGCCATAGACATTTGCATAAACTGGTTCAATGTCTCGTCAGTACTTTGTTGGCGATTTTGTTGCGGTGGGTATTGATTGAAATTTTGGTAAGGTTGTCGGTTGGATGGTCCAGCTTCTTGTCTCCATGGTGGGCCATAATTAGGATTGTTCCCTCTTGGGAAATTGTTGTTATGACCTTGGTATTGACCTTGAAACTGTGGCGGCCTTTGTTGGTTGCGGATATAACTTACCTCTTCAGTAGGCGGTGGACAAAATCCAGTGGGATGATCGCCTGAACAAAGCTCGCAAGATGCGACTTGGTGTTGTCTTTTTTGTTCATTTTGTATCTCCTTCATTTGTTGTGGAAGATTAGCCATCTTTTTAGTTAATTCTTCCACTTGTTGTGTCAACAATTTGTTTTGCGCGAGAATAGCGTCATTCGTCCCTAAGTCCAATATACCCGCTTTTCTTTGACTCGAATTTCTATTGTGGTGAGCCTGATGGTCGTTGAGTGCCATTCTTTCAATGATAGAAACATCATCTTCAGCACTCTTGGCCATTAATGATCCACCATCAGCAGCATCAAGTAGTAACTTCGACTGTTGTTGCATCCCGTTACGGAAAAGATGAATTTGAGTTTGGTCATCAAATCCGTGGTTTGGGCATCTTCTAAGCATAGACTTGAATCGCTCTCAAGCTTCACATAGTGTCTCATTTGAGCCTTGAGAAAAGACGGCGATGGTTGTCTTGGCCTCCATAAAATGATTCTGAGGAAAGAATCTCTCAAGGAATTTCTCCTCAAGGGTGTTCCAGTTAGTCATCACTGTTGGCGGCTGATCCAAGTACCACTCCTTGGCCTTTCCAATCAAAGAATAAGGAAACATTCTCATAAATATTGCTTCCTCATTATTCTCCGTTTCTCCTAACGTACCGGCGATCTCATAGAACTTAGTAAGATGTTGGAATGGATCCTCATGGTCTAATCCCGAGAAAGGGTTAGCATATAGAATTTGGAGGATACCGGTCTTCATCTCAGTTTGTTTTGTTGTCCTTGACGTCTTTCCCAATTGTGCAAGGCGGCGTGGGCTGTTGTGACAGGGCATCCCACTACCACCTGGGTTTCCGATAACTTCTCTTTCACCTGACATTGGTGTTTCTAGGATTGGATCTAATGAAGGAATTGAAACAGATGGTCCCTCTTGCTGCTTCTTCTTTGCTTGCTGCCTCTTCTTCCGAGTCTTGCTATTATTTCTTCTAGCAGTCCTCTCAATTTCATAATCATAAAGCAGTTGGTCTTCTGGTATTTGACCTCGCATAAACGGATTTCAACAATCTGACCAAAAAGAATTAGCAAACAAGATGGATAAAAATATGATAGTTATATACATAAAAGAATTTTGTGCAAAATTGCTTAAGACAATAATTAACGCTGCAATGATTATGATATCTAAGCGTTAATCCCCGGCAGCGGCGCCATTTTGATGTTAGTCAAAAGCAAGTATATTTTTATATCGATTCCACAGGGATTAGTACGATATCATAAACCGTTCAACGTCGATTATCATATTAAGTTAGGGTTTCATCTTTTTGTTTACTAACACTACTCGACTTTAAAAACATTATAAATAAAACGTAGAGTAATAGGGCATAAAAAGTATTAGGATTAAAGTACGTCAATCAAACGTCGATTGTATTCGATTGATCATAAATATGGATTCTAGCTTTTCTTATATAAGACATTATCACGTATCACTCGACAACGTCATTCGTGTCCAAATGACGTCGTGAGATCGATCGTATCGTTTAATCGACGATTTCTCAATCTATTAAACGATTCGAAAGCTTTACGTTCCGATACTTTTTGTAATTATCAAAACCAAATTCCATGTCTAGAATTTCTTATTTTGATAGAATATTATTCTAAACCTAGATTCAAAAGTATTTTTCAATATCATTTAAATCAAATATAAGAATGGAAAACAAGAATAAATTCAATGATATATAAAAGGCTAGAATCATATATTTAAAATATCAAAAGTTTACAACTAAGAGTGATTGATTACCTATTAATCCCAACAAAGGAGATTAGTTGTTCATTCTCATGACAACAGTACAAATGTAGAAAGGAAGATGGAGATCAAATGCTAAGACTTGATTTCTCAAAGTTGCTTAGTTTAATCTTCATTTGAATCACTTTTGCTCAATGAAGT
The DNA here is from genome assembly GCA_018208015.1 of Medicago ruthenica. Lineage (NCBI taxonomy): Eukaryota > Viridiplantae > Streptophyta > Magnoliopsida > Fabales > Fabaceae > Medicago > Medicago ruthenica. The sequence goes on along the minus strand of CM031372.1, from coordinate 105,900,695 downwards.
TTGCCTCTCTTTAGCCCTATTCTCTTTCTGGAAATTTAAAATCTTAAGCTCTAAAAGTTATAAAACAGATAGATAAGAAAAAATGAGCTAAAAAGCTTTTATACAACTGAGTTTTAACACGCTCGCTACAAGCGATGAGCTGGTCGCTGTAGCGACGACAAAATTCTTGGCCAGTGGGAATGCTCCACGTCAGCATATAGCATTAAACCGCCCTTGGTCGCTATAGCGACGAGATCTGTCGCTATAGCGATGGAACCTGCAAAATTCCCTGCCTAAGGTCGCTTGAAGCGACCGGTCCATCACTTGTAGCGATGAACTTTCCATTTTTCCCTGCCTAGGCTCGCTTGTAGCGACCAATCCTGCGCTTGTAGCGATGAAGCTCTGATTTTCCCTGCCTAGGCTCGCTTGTAGCGATGAAGCTTGCGCTTGTAGCGATGAAGCTTAGACAAAACTTCATATTTATTTGCTCAATTCAGGTCCAAGCATGAAATTCCTGCATAATTAGATGGGGTAAGACATAGGATCACAAATTTGACATTTAACCAAAAATATGAGCTTATCCTAAGATAACTTGCAAAACAAGTAACATAAGTGCCTTAAAATATATCAAAAGATAACTACTTTTAAGCACTTATCATCCCTATGTGAAGGCTGAGTTTTGTCAAAATTTTGTGGCTAAAAAGGGGGAGAAAAACTTGTGTTTGGTTTTCAGAATGTGTTTCAGAATGGAGCTGTTCAGAATGTACTAAGTTGCTGAGTTCAGAGTGTGTTTTGTTCAGAATTCATGTGTTTCAGAAGTTAACAGTTTTGTTCAGAATTCAGAGATACAACAAGATCTGTGCAGATGTGTTTGAGGGGGAGTGTTTGGTTCAGGGGGAGTGCATGAGTGTTAAGTGCCTGAGCTGTGTGCTGTTTCAGTTTCAGAATTAAGGGGGAATGTTGTTTATGTGCTGAGTTGCAGGGGGAGAGTTGTTTTGAAGCTAGTGTGTGTTGCTGGTATGTTTGTATGTGTGTGCTTCAGGAGTTCAGGATGTGTTGTGATTTGTCAGAGGATGAATTGAAGTTGTTTTGATTGGTTTAACATAGCATTTATCTGCTGCTTATCTCTGCTGCTATGTTAATTATATGTGGAAGTTCTTCATGGCTGAGTTTATTTTTGTTGAGTGAAGGACTTGTATTTGTGTTGCATTTGATTTTAGCCAAAAATTTGCCAAAGGGGGAGATTGTTGATTATTTGAGGTTGGCTACATTGTTTGGTAAAATCAAAGTGCTCAAGCAATGCGTCTCCAGTTGTTTAAGAAGTCTTCAGAAGCAAGAAAGTGGATTAGAGGAGGTTCAGAAGCTGAAAACAGCATCAGAAGCTGAAATCCTGGGTTACTGTTCATCAGACGCAGTTTTGGCCTTCAGACGCAGAAATGGCCTTCAGACGCTGAACAGGTCTTCAGACGCACTGCTCAGACGTTGACTTCTGTTGACCTTCAAAAGCTGAACTTCAGACGTTGACTATGGTTGACCTTCAGAAGCTGTCTTTCAGAAGCTGTTTTTCCTGCGTTCTTTTTGTTAATTCTTGCTGCGTATCTTATGGAGATTTATTGAAGATTTATCATGGCTGAAGTTTTCTAGAAGGCTGATTAATTTGTTGAAGATCTTGAGAAGATTGGCTTCGTGTTTTATGTTTGAATATATTTTCTGAAGAATCTTTGCAAGATAGAAGTCAGAAATATATGTTTCCTTTTCAAGCCTTTGCAGAATTTTAGAAGTATATTTTGAAGAAGATATGTTTCAGTTTTATGAGCCTGCTGAAGTCTATATAAGGAGATGTGCTGCTGCTATTGAAGACTACTAATAGAGAATTAGAAATCAGAGTTTAAGAGTCTTTGTGTTTTTGTCTTTGTAAGCTTAGGCTTTGTTTGTACACCACTCATCTGTTTGAGTTGGTTTAGTTGTTTTGAGTTGTAATCATTCTAAGCTTTTAAGTACGAATGATGTCTTTGTTATTTTGAAGGGTGTCTTCATATTTGGGTTGGTTATTCAGAAGTTGCTGATCACTGGGTTGTGATTAAGTAATTGGGAAGTAAGTAGTGTCTTATACTTAGGTGGTGCTCCTGAGTAGAAGTCTTAACTAGTGGAGATTGATTGCTAAGGCTGGGAACAGGGGGTCTGTGTCTGAGTCTTTGAGTTAATTCCTCATAGTGGATTTCCTTCCTGGATTGGTATCCTCCAGACGTAGGTGGTGTTTACACCGAACTGGGTTAACAAATACTTGTGTTCTTTACTTTCTGCACTTTTATTTGTTGCTTCTGAACCTGCATCATTGTGCTCTGTTTTACACATTTTGTGCTCTGATTTATTGTCTGTTACCATACCTGCCAGAATTTCAATGTGAACGAAACATCCAATCATTTGTTTTTTTTATTGTTCAATTTATGGTCGGATGTATTGTCTTGGTTAACAATAAGTTGTGCGTTGTCAAACAATAGCTTTTGTAACATGGTTCAATTCACAAGTTTGGTATCTCATGGAACAAAAGTGAAATAATGCCTTCATTCGATTTCGTTGGCAAGCACGAGGCCAATTTAAAAACATCGTATGTGGTATTCACTCATATCAATTTAGAGTCTCACATATTGATATGGTTAAACTTATCGTTTGGTCCTCGATAAAGTTTAAATAAAAAATAAGATTTTTTTATATGATTACTATCAATGAAGTATTCAACCACTCATATATTTACGAAGAGTTTTGCATGTAATTTGATTTTTATATTATTTTTTTGATTTGGTGGTGTTGTTGTTTTGAGTTTTTTTGCTTTGATTGTTTTGCTTTAATATATATTCATTTCAACTTTTTTTTAAAATTAATTAACTGCAACATCCCAAAATATTATCATAGGATAATTAAGTATATAAAGAGAACATATAATGATCAAACAATTTAACAAGAATTTTAACTAAATAAGTTAGATAACTAAAATAATTGAAATAGTTAAGCGAACAAGTGTATATGTGAGTTGACTTCATCTATGCAGTCATCATATGCTCTATATGCCAACATACCAATAACAACAATGCATTTTTGTAGTTGTGAAAAACATGATCTACCAGTTATATCAACCCTCAACCAGAAATACTTATCATGTTGACCCAGAGCTTCAAAAACACGAAGAAACACATGTTTATGCATTTGGTATCTTCGACGAAACTGCTCATTCGTGTATAAGTGAGCTTCTGAAGAATAATTATTGAATAATCGGGCATGTCCCTATTCATGATTCCTCTCTACATTCCTTTTTAGAAGCATAAGCCTACTGAAGCTCGCGACTTCTTGCGCTTGACTTTCAAATAAAAGTCTCACATGTTCTGCGTCCATGTCGTTATTCATATAATCCATGAATTCTTTTTCAATGTGGGAAGAGTTGGAAGGATCCATGCAAAGAGAAGTTGATATCAAATATAAGATAATAAAAGATCGTAGAGATGAATTATGAAGCTTATTAGGCATGTTAAAAGTATTTATAGGTCTCTGAATAACACCTAGTTTAAATAACGACTAGTCATATCAATCAACTCTATGTTTTCCTTTAATCACGTTGAACCAGAATTATTGAGGTTGTCGTTTCATATATGATGTATCCTTCGTGAATATTTGTAAATCATTGATCTTCAACCTTTCAGTATCACTCTCGACCTTCTAAATATCTGCATTGACCATTTTCCTATGTATCTTGACCTTTTCATCCTCAATACATGCATAATCACGTGCAAACTCTGACATCAATTCAAATTTTTGTTGATAGTCATCTTTCAAAACTTCAAATTCAACCTTGGAACTAGAGGTTTCCACAAGCTTGTCTTTCTCCTTCCTTTTGACAACCTTTTAATTGATTTGATGACATATATTCACCATCACAATCTTCACTTTTCATTCCATCACATTAAGACTTTCTACACATCCATTCACTCACATTCACATGAGTACCATATTTTGAATTCATTAAGTACAAACAATCACCAACTTTCTCTCCTATCAAGCAGTCATGACAGAATGTGCTACTCGTTTAATAATCAAATCAAAATTTCAAAATAGACAATCTAGAAATTCAAAATCATGTACTCTTCAAATAACATTTAACCCTCACTTGATCGGTCCTATCCATTATAGAATCGGTCCAAATCTTCCTATGTAATATTGTCAAGACAAACCAACTATCAATAAAGAAGAATAAAATCGTCTACCGAAACACCAATGATTTTTTCCGCACAAAACCTAGTAAGAGTTGAATTAAAGGACTCACTAAACAACCATTACTAACATTTTTTAAAATTTAAAATAATAGTATATTATTACCTTTTTTTAGGATCTCCATCACTTAATTAATATAATAATGAATCACCTTATTTAATTTTTCTTTTCTTTTTTTATAAAAAAAAAAAAAGAAAAAGAAAAAGAAAAGAAGGTATAGTAGTAGTGTAGTATACGAAAGGAAAAAGAAGAAAAGAAAAAAAGAGAAGGGAAGAGAAGAAAAGAGGAAAGTTTAGTTTTAAAGGGTAGTATACGACCATTGCTAGGGTTTGTACATTCCGTAGCTGAATCTGATTCCGGATCAGTGAGTCATGAAGCTCACAGTGAAGACTTTGAAAGGAAGCCATTTCGAAATCAGAGTTCATCCTTCTGATTCTGTATGTTCTCTTTTCTTTCTCTCCTTTTTTTTTTTTTTTTTCAATTTTAACATTCTTTGATTCAAGAATTCCCAATATTCATTGAATTTTGTATTATTATTAGATAATGGCTGTAAAAAAGAATATTGAAGATATTCAAGGAAAAGATAATTACCCATGCGGACAACAATTGCTGATTCACAATGGAAAAGTTTTGAAAGATGAAACTACTTTAGCTGACAATAAAGTCTCTGAAGATGGCTTTCTTGTTGTCATGCTTAGTAAGGTATGGATCTCAATTTCAATTTCAATTTCAATTTCAATTATTCATTCAACGGACATGCAATCACACTGTTTAATAACCACTATCTTACTCCATATTTAGATACTCTCATGACAAAACTAATATCGATATTAGTATTATGTCAAAAAGTGTGTCAAGTGTTTGCAAATAATTGAACACTTTAATAAGATAATATGTTCCAAGATTGAACTAGCCTGCATTTGGAATCACCCTCGAAGTCCATCAATCGTGTGATAGCCCGCTTCTCTCTCATGTTGCTTCATGTTATCGCACAATTCAACCAAAACAAGATTTCCAAGTATGTGCTAAGATTAACTAAAATAGTATATAGTCCCTGAAGGAAAAATAATTTCTAATCAAAAGCCCTGATTTTAAAATTAAAATCCTATATTAGATCCTAAAAAACTCTACGTCACACTCTCTTTGGGGTCAATTTAGGACGTAGAATATAAATTTAGTTGGCAAAATACTGTTAATTTGTCAATCTGATACTGTATGTCTTGCATTATCTTATTAGGTTAGTTAGCACAGCAATGTATTTTTGAAATCCTTAATAAAATTATGAGTATTATAAGAAAAGTTGATTGTCTAAGAAACATATCTACAGATTAATGATCATTTAATGATTCAGTTTGCATGTCTAAAGAATGACTTTTTATGCCAATGATTTAGATTTGGTGGCACTTCATTATTCATTATTAACAGTTATTCCTTTGACAATGATGAAAAAATGATAAAGAAGTATGCCCTTTGTTCTTGGCAAGCCACCCTCTTTGCTCATAGTAATTTCTGGTGCTCATTTTTTTGCTTGCATTGTCTCTTTCAGATTAAAGGCCTTGAGTTCCTCAATCATTTTTAGATTTTGTGTTTTTTTATTGCGATGAAAGTTGTGTTTTTTTGTCGTATAGGCCATATGTGAATGCATTAGATCTTGTAATATGATTTGCAGTTTGCCATTTGTTTAAATTTGATACACTAATTTCTATGTTAGCATTTGTTTTTTTATTCGTTACCTTTCATAATTTCATTATGCTCTGGCATGCATTGTTTGTTTTGTTTGCAATTCATTTTTTGGCTCTTTAACCATAATCTACCATTTTACCGTTCTCTTTGCAGAGTAAAGCCTTGGGATCTGCTGGAACTTCATCTACTCAGGCATGTTGCTTGCTCATTTTTAATATCTTTTTGGTAATTGAGTTTTTTCCCTCTTGTATGAGTTAGTGATTGTGCATTTGTGACAGACCGCTAGCAATCCACCTATAACTGTGCCAACACCAGATTCCACACCTGTAGTACAAACTCAGTGAGTTTATTTGAAATAGTTCTTTGTGTATTTTCCATCTACTTATGTTTTTTTTTTCGTAACTTATTTTATTTGGCTCCGCAGATCTGTAAACAACAATGCATCTCCTGCAGTTGTCGCAACTACAAAGTATGGCTTTTGTCTCTATGTTTCTCTGGTTATACTGTTTGTAGTCATTAATGTACGACACACTATGTACCATTCTTATAGTCGTCAGTAATACATTCTTGATGCTGAAAGTTATAATTAATATTATAACAAGGGCAAGCCAATAGGCCAGGTCGTGGTAAAATTAAATTGGGCTAGCCTGATGATTTTCTGTGATCTGATTAGTTGGGAGCCACTCTTTTTGTTGTCATTTTGCCCTTGCCTTATAAAAAAAAAACCACAGGGATTGCTGTACCAGACCTAAGTAACTAAACCTAAATCCCTACATACTAACTCAAGTCTCCTAATTATAGTTACACCCTAAATTAACAGTGTTCATAAATGTCTTATCCTTTCTCTGCAATCAACAAATTGAGTTGTTTGCCATTTACCTCTATCCTGTCGTCAAGCCTTCTGAAATACATTTCAATGTCATTTTTGCAGTGTTACTACAGATACTTATGGACAGGCTGCTTCAAATTTAGTTGCTGGTAGTAATCTTGAGCAGACAATTCAACAACTTATGGACATGGGTGGTGGAAGCTGGGATCGAGATACCGTCAATCGTGCTCTTCGTGCAGCTTTCAATAATCCAGAGCGGGCTGTAGATTACTTGTATTCTGTATGCCTAAACTGCTCATTGTAGATTCTATTTGCTTGAATCTTGTGCTTTATCTGATTTGATTTAACAATTATTTATATGCAGGGAATTCCTGAAGCAGCAGAAGTTGCTGTACCGGCTGCTCAATACCCAAGTAATCCAACTGAAACAGGTGGGGTCACTACTGTAGTTGTTCCTGGGGTCCCTAACTCGTCTCCCTTGAATATGTTTCCACAGGTAAAAAGAATAATTTGAACGGATTAACAAAAGTCATTGTACCTTGTCATTTACATCTTTTGCCGTTACTTTGTGCTTTATTTTGAGTTGAAACTCTTTCAGGAGATAGTTTCTGGTGCTGGAGCTGGAGCTGGTTCGCTCGACTTCTTGAGGAACAATCCCCAGGTAGGCATTTTGTTTCATCATTTATAATACACTCTGTTAAGAAATTTATGTTTGACACATCCATGTTGGAGGAAATAGTTTTTGTATTGCTATACCAATGGAATGGGTCACAATTACAAATTGCATATCGTGTGTCATTGTTTGACAAATTTTTTATACCTTGCTAACATTAATATTGGTTACCTTATTTACATATCACATGCTTAAAATAACTAATGAAGTAGAAAGAACTTTCAGAAAGGAAACAATAAATTCAATGTTGTGTTTTATTTAATATGACCACATTAGCTTATGGTAGATATTACAAGAAATGTTGGTTTTTGGTGTATTATCTTCGCTGGTAAATTGACTTTGTTTTTATACGATTGGAGCTGTAGTTCAAATAAATAGCTGTGCCTAGTCAATGTGGTGACATCATTAGTAGACAATATAGTACTTCAAATCACATGTTTTTCTTCTCTTGTGGCAAACTTCAATAAATTGTTAGTAAATGTTTCTATGTTCTGCATATTTAGTTTCAAGCATTGCGGACAATGGTGCAATCCAATCCACAAATTCTCCAGGTATCTAACTATCTATTTTCTCAATCATATATATAATACCTGTCTTTTGGTCATTTGTCAATGTCTGAGATAATTTCTATTGCAGCCTGTACTTCAGGAGCTCGGAAAGCAAAATCCGGGTCTCTTGAGACTAATTGACGAGCATCATTCTGAGTTTCTTCAGTTGATAAATGAACCCATGGACGGTACTGAAGGGTGAGTATACTGCTTTCCATATATGGTCTGTGATAGTTTAACATGCCATCTTTGCATTTTACAATCATTACTTGATCCCATAGTCATGCTTCTATTATAAATAACTTTTCGGTTTTATTAGTAGTAGTCTTTGCCATGCTTGTGACATGAAGGTAATGTTTTGACCTGTTATGGTATCCAATCCAGGAAGCATCTGTAGCATTTAAGATTGAAGTATTGAACTAGTAGTTTATTTATAAATCTAACTCTCTTTCTTCTATTAGAGATAATTTTGATCAGGCGGAGCAAGACATGCCTCATGCTGTCAATGTGACGCCAGCTGAGCAGGAGGCAATTGGAAGGGTATATCTATTTTTTTTTTTTTTTTAAGAATGACCTGTGCTCTTTTCATTTCAATTGATTTACCATATGCCTTTGCAAAAAAATGAAATTGATTTGCCATATGTGCTGATTCATTTTTACCTATGACATGCAGCTAGAGGCTATGGGATTTGATAGAGCCTCTGTCATAGAAGCATTTTTGGCATGTGACCGTGATGAGCAATTGGCAGCCAACTACTTACTGGAAAATGCTGGGGATTTTGAGGATTAAATCACTAACCTACAATGATTCATAGTTTTTGTTCAGGCTTTTCCTTTTTTTCTTCTTTTTGCAAGCAGGGTGGGTTTGCAATTTTTCTTCTGTCTTTCTAGGGAAATTTATGTGGTAGAGTTTCTGATCTGGATTGACGTATTTTACCATTTATTTACTAATGATTTTGGTTTGGTTTAGTTTATATGACATTGTTTTTAGCTATCTTCCCTGATTTAGGCTTTGGTTCCTCTTACTAGTGGAAAGCGAAATATCTCATTAATGAGAATTGTATATTTTTCTCCCCAAAGGAGAGGAGTCACGAATCGTGAAGTTAGGGTCCTCTCCATTTTCCCTCTCCATTACTATAGTTTTTCAAGAGTTTTGAAGTGGATATTAAATAATTGGATCCACCAAATGTCACATTATTGTATTTATATTTCCAAAACTTTGGAAATGGAAAGAATGGCGGATGTAAAAAAATGCAAGAGGATCTTGACTCCGGATTGTGTTGTAGAGAAGCTAGATAGACAGAGATGGAGGAGTAAGGAAGAGTAAGTGTTAACAACACTTGTTTTCTCATTCAAAATTTCTCAAAAACAACAAATACAAGTGGCTTGTAGGTTCTCTGAGTTCTTCGGACTAATAAGAGAACCTTCCTCCATCTTTATTAGCGTCTTCACTTGCATCATCTTCACTTTCAACATGAACTGATTGTCTATGTAGAGTCATCTGCAAATTCATTTCAACCATCCGTTATCATAGTATAAACAAACAAGCATAGAACCCAGATAACTAACTCATCAGAATCACATGAAACACACAATAAGCATGGACAAAACTAGCACCAAAAGTAGGGACACGACTCACTAAACTAAAGTAGTATAAAAGGACAAGAACCACAGTCACACTGAAGTAAAGTAGTAACAAAAATTGAACGTAGGGACCGCAAATCCTAAAATATTAATGGAGAAATGGTGTCGAAATAGAGACCATGCTAACCTGAAATAATTGTCCTACATATGTTTTCATGGATGGATGGATGGTTTAGAATCAATATTTTCACGGAGTTGCAAGGGCATGTACGAGTAGCCAGATCACGGATAACACATGAGTGGGACCCGACAGGTTCTAAGATTTTTAATGTCTTGACAAATCAATAAACACGGTCCTTTTTAATTAGAATTTGCCTATATACAGGGACAGATGGAGTATCAGTCGATAACTACAAAAGTGCTATCTTTTTAACAACTAACAAGCCCGTGATTTGTTTAAAAAAAACGTGCTGATAAACTAGAAAAGAAAGTAGCTAAAAGTTGATACTACTGCCTCAAATTCATGTGATTTTTGTTCTTTTCAATTTCTTTTTACTTATTTTCTAAATGCACATTATTAAAGTACATGTTAATGAATTTATTTAAGACTCTTTTTAGTTTAGACCTTTCAAGTCATTGAGTCATTAATAAGTACTTTTATTAAAAAAAATTATAAATAAATGATGTGTACATGTGAGATGCATTTAAAAACTCTTTTTAATTTACTACCATTAGAGATGCTCTAAACAAAAATAATAATTTTGATGCTAAAAAAAATGGTGCCCTAAACGGTCGTCTCTCCCAGACCACCCCTGTGTGGGACTAAAACTATATTAAAAGACATGTAACAATTATATTAAAAGCCATGTAAAAATGAAAAGGATTTAATGTAGGAACAAAGGAGTACTTTTTTGTTGTAAAATATTTGTGTAACAAAGATTGTTTGTGAGAAAACTCTCTCTCATACTCTAATTATATTTTTACTCCCTCCGCTAGAAAATAAAAGCTGTTGGAAAAGTTATGGAAAATGATTGTAAAAACAGTAATAATAAAAGATGAGATGGTTACCGTTAGCAGGAGCAAAGAGAAAATTGGGAAAAACAGAGAGGACATTAGTGCGTTCTCCAAAGCGTTTTCAAATTCAAACCAAAGCAGTAGGACCCACCCACCGAACTAGCAGCACTACTTACTACATAGTGAGACATTGAATTGATGAAGAATACATAAAATGTTGAAAACAAAGGAAGCAATAGCAATGAAGAAAAACCAAAACCAAAACCAAAACCTGGGTCGTATGTTTTCAAATCCCCTCAGCGAGATTGACACCAACGTTGAGCTGACTTTGAGGCATAGTCGTAGCTGCAACAGCAGTAACAATATCAACAATGTTTCTCTTCCAAAATCCAACTCATTATCAACAAACAGGATTCTTAAACCTTCCTCATTACAGTTCTGCATGCAAATCAACGACCCTCTTCCTCTTCCTTCTTCTGATTCTTTGAAAATTTGGGACCACTCTGATTCTGAAGCTGCTGCTGCTGCTCCTGCTTCCTCCTGGTCTACTTTACCCAACAAGTAAACAGACACTAACTTGTTTTTTTCTTATTTCAAATTGAAAATCACTATATCCTTACTTTATTATTGTTTCAGGTCTTTGATATGTAGACAGTTGCCTATAGATATTGGAACGTGTACTTGTGTTATTGTCAAAGAACCAACTCCTCAGGGTCTCTCCGGTCCCACTTTCTTCTCTCTTTATACCTATGTATGTATGTATAATGTAGTTTACATTTTAAGTCGGAGTGTGTGTGCAGGCCAATATCAAAATACTAACATATTATTATTATTATTATTCTAGGAAGGTCAGGGACGACAGAATAGGAAACTGGCTGTGGCCCACCACAAGCGCCGGAGTGGGAGGTCTCACTTCACAGTAGCTCAGAATCTCAAAGGACTAGTCTCCAATTCTGATGACACTTTTCTCGGGACAGTAACCGCTAACCTCACCGGCTCAAAATACCACATTTGGGATCAGGTAGGTAGCTTCCTTCTTTTCTTTTCTTTACCATTTATAGTATATATATAAACTGAATTAATTCGTATCCCTTATTATCTGTTCCATCATTAGGGATATCGCCATAAGCCCCGTAGTAAACATCCAAAACCGCCTCTTGCTGTTGTTGAGTAAGCCTAAATCTTCATCTTTCTCAATCTCCACCTGGGCCTCATTGTTCTCTGCTAACAAGTGCAGCATTTCGTTGCTCTTTATTTGCAGGTATGTACCTACAATAGCAACATGTACAGGAACTCACAGAAGCATCAAAGCTTATATACCCAACCATCAACCTATGTCTTTCAAGAACACCAACCAGGTTAGTTAACTATCCTAATGTTAGATTCATTTTCAATAATATGATAATCACATCTACTGTGTCTGTCTGCACACTCACATTGTTTACAACTCAGTTACAATATCTCTTTTTTACTAATAATAAAATTGGGGTTCAGGTACAACACATTAAGGGACTGCCAATGAATTGGGAGGGAAAATTGGACAAAGTGCATCAACTATTCTCAAGGGATCCACTCTATAACAAGGTAGGAGGAGCCTCACTGAGGGGAAGTTTCTTTGTCATTTATAGCCATCCATGGATCTTGATTTTCATTTATTTGTATTCTCTTCCTTCATCAGAGTACAAAGCAATTTGAGCTTGACTATAGAGATAAAGGAAGGCCAGGACTTGGAATCCAGAGATCCGTAAAAAACTTTCAACTCACGTTAGAGGTATCATCATTGACGCCGGAAGTGTTTTTATGTTATAATAACTCAGTTAGTTATGTTGTCTACTTAGATGATTTGTGTTTGCTATGATTAGGAGAGTGGGAAGCAGACAATCCTGCAGCTAGGGAGGGTAGGAAAATCTAATTTTGTTATGGACTACAGGTATCAATTCAAATTTCTCTTGTTTTGTCGACCTTAATGTTTTTTGAAGAGGCGGGATTTCATAGCTTGTACCATTTCCTCTGTCAATCTGCAGATATCCTTTGACTGGTTACCAGGCGTTTTGCATATGTTTGGCTTCCATTGATGCAAAGCTTTGTTGCATAGTGTAGTGGCAAATCTCCCTGTTCCCACCATTGGTTCAACCTCTGAACTCAAGATCTCTTCTGTTTCGCCCAGCCCCTTCCAGAAAGAAATCTTGGAATTTATTTGCCCAAGTTAGTGAAGCTTTTGTCTGAGTACATTTTTCAAATGAAAAATGAAGATTTTGGAGCTGTATTTGGTGTGTCTAATCTTCAGCTAGGAAGATATAGTGCTAGCCAACTATCGCAAAAATGAATGTATAAATCGCTGTGTTCAGATGATCACTTCGTTACTTTCCGACTCTGTAATCTTCACTATTATTCTACTAAATATTGTATCCATTAAATCAAAGAAAGTAAATGAGCTGGTATGATTTAGTTCAGTAACAGATAAAATGACATCGTGTTGCACCAGTAGTTTAGATATATAATGAAATTACTTCTTTCATGTCTGTTCTATAAGAACCTAACTACCCTGTATCTTTATCTCCCTACCAAAAATGTAAACCAGTTGTAACATGTCAAGACTACCGGATACTCTAGGAAGTAGATGATTGATTGTTTGATGCCATACTATTTACACATTACAAAAAGCTTACTCAAACTCTAGATAGTAGATGACCGATTGTTTTATCTGCATATGAGCACTTTCCCCTTTGGAAGCGTAACCTGTACAAATTCTATGAGGATTTTTGCATTACACACTCTAATTCGGAACATAATCTTGAAAGTTGAGAGATTCAGGATTTGATTAACCTCAAACAAAGCTCCCAAATCATGTAAGATACTAGAGTGATAACATTTTTTTTTTTTGTTTTGTTGTTATTTTGGAAGAAGAGAGCCAATACAAGTCCAACAAAAGAGGGCTCAAGTACACACAATACAGTTGACAGGAATGTTAATACAATATGCATAAAAGAGAAAACAACAGAGCCACACTTCAGTGAAAAAGACAAACAAACAGACACATGAACTGAAACTATCAGAAGAAAAGAGAAGACAACAAACAAACAAAGCAAGCCTCTGTTGCTTGATATCTGATATGGAAGTGCCTGCATTTGATCGGAGGGCTAAGGAGTGCAATTCAGTGAAAAATCCACTGCGATTGAATTATATATCTACACAATAAAAAGTGAAAAAAAAAACATAAACCGAGTGTAAAATAGAAAATGTGTCAAGAAGAATTACACTGATTCTGAAATACTTTGAATTTGACTGCAGTCAATGAGGTAGGTTGTCATTATAACTAAAAATCAATTTTCTGATTTTCCATGCATGATTGAAAAACTGCAGACGATACAACTAACTTAATAAAACTCTGCTTACACTTTTACTATGCCAAACTTTACTTATTAAATTTGTTAATGTACGAGATTTGAGATAACTATTTTGTCAGAAAACAATAGTTTGAGATAACTATTCTACTGAAATGTACATAGTAAATTTGTAGCCATGCTACAGCCACTAAATTCTCCAGCTAAGTTACCACTACTACTACTTCAAATGGTTTCTTGGCTTGAATTTTACTAGAAGGGGATGAAGCCTGTGGGTGGTAAGGCCCATTGTATCCACATTCTCTTCCTCCCGTTGTCCCAGCTCCCACTCAAATTCCTGTACAAATCTGCCAATAGCCGTGCAAGCTATCAACATGGCCTGAAGAGAGCCTGCACAAACCCTCTTCCCTGCTCCAAAGGCCATAGTCTTGTACAAATCCGAGGGGTCATATTTCTGGTCAAGAAATCTCTCTGGAATCCATTGGTTAGGATTTTCCCAACAGTTGTTATCCATGTTACATCCGTATATATTTATTGCGATCTGTTAAATGTGAAATGATAATATAAGTCATATATACAATAAGATACAGTAAATTTTATTCGAAGGATAAATAGAAAGACCTCGCTTCCAGCAGGAATATGATATCCTCCCAATTGGCTATCCTCATGAACATATCTTAGCGGGACAACCGGAACTGGACTATGCTTCCTTAAAGTTTCATGGAATACAGCCCCCAAGTAAGGTAACTTTGAGAATTGGTCCTCTGTAACCTTTTCAAGTTCACATACATTTAGGAGCTCCTCGTACAGACGATCCTGCCATATAAAGATGCAACCGGTGGCAATGTGTCAACAATGGGGCAGAAGAAACCACTTAATGAACCAACCAACCAACCAGAAGATGATTAAATAATGCTATAGCTTAAAAAATAGTTTTAAGTTGTGCACAACCCTCACCCCATTAACCCATTTTTGGGGTTGGGAGAGGCCCCAGATAAGTTCTAAGAGTTAGCCAAAGGCAAAGTAAAATTATCAACCTGGCGATTTTTGTCTTTGGCAAGTTCATATATAGCCCACTATGTTGTTACTAAGGTAGTATCTGATGTTTGAATAATTGGCTCCCAGAGCAACATGATCATTTGTTCTTCAGTCAACTCTTTAGCTTCTGATATCAGGTAGTCAAAAAAACAACTTACTTCCTGCCACATCCCAAATAATCAAGTTATGATAAATCTATCACGGGTTCTGCACAGATTTGAAGTTGTAAACAAGAAAAACCCACCTTCCCTGATGCCAATCGTTTCTTTTGCTCATTAATCAATGCCTTCATAACATTTTCTTCGGAGATCCACTTTCTGAATTTTCCTCTCCATTCTCTTATTTGGAATCCATTTCAGGTATGGAAAGAAATCTCGCCAATCCACCTCAATTGCACCCTCCATAAAATCAACTACTAGAATGTTATATACGTCCTCTTTTGACAATGTACTCGCCAACTCCTCCACATGAATAAATTCAACATCACTTCCAAGAGCCTGCAAATTCTCCATGAGGTTGAGGTTTTGTATATTATGTTTTATTATTCTATTCTCAAAAAATTCTTTAGATATTTATTATTTAAGAAAAGGGAAGACTCACTTGCTTAAGGGCTAGTCCAAAAAGTTCAGACACAAACATTTTCCTAAAATTAATAACCATATCGGAGAGAGTTTTCGCATGTTCACTGAACTTCCTGGACAAATTTTCCATCATGACTTCTCTGAGGAAACGGTATCGCTTCTGAATAATGAAAGCTACACTTCAGAGATAGTTTTCATCCAAACCATAAAAGACAGAAGAGAAAGAGCGTGTGTGTGTTCTGTTTACTCAAATACTGATGAGATAAGCATGAAGTTATTGCAACCAACCTGTGCATTGGCTCCAAGAACATTTGCAAGAATATGTTTTTTGACCATTTTGTGAAATGCATTGTAGTCGCTCATAGCAACCATACATTTATCAGAAGTCAGAATCGTCAGTGCCGTTGATAGCTTCCTAGTTGAAATTGATGGAAATCTGGTCACCATTGCCTGAAATAATGGCAAAAATTTATATTCCAATTATCGATAAATAAAAAATTAGTGAATACTTTTACCATTGCCTAAAAGCAGTATGTCCATGTTCTCAACTACTGCAAGTTAGGGCTCCAACGGCATGCTAATCAAAATTGCTTCAGTGTGTCAATCATAAAATTAGTGAATACTTTTACCATTTTTGGTACTTTCATAATCTAAGTTCCGAGTACGTTGATAGAGCAGTAAATACTTATTGTGAGAAAAGAAGCAATGGGCAATATGTAAGTGCTTTTTATTTAATGTTCCAGCTTAGAGTGGTCCTAAAAAGTATAAGACTATAGGGCAGAAGAGGTGAAGGGATCCATAAATCTGCTTGGTTCACTTAGATATATCATTCACCCAAAATCCTTACTCAAATGATAGCAACAATTTTACGATCTTTTCTCTATTATTCTTTCCTTTCCAGCAACTTAAAACTACAATAGTTTGTATATAACATTAGTTTGAAATGATTCACTTGCTCTATTGTTTTGAAGGATTCAAACATACATGTTTAAGTTTAACTATCAACTATTAGTCAAATTTTGATAATTTTCTGTTTACCTCTCTAGTTGTAACTTATAGAAAAGAAGCATAATGAATTATATGACCGTGGTCGGTTCTTAGGTGTGCGTATAAACATGCAAGATTAAAATATTTACAACAATCTATTTTTCATGGTAAAAAAATCAGCTTGTGATTTCTTCAGTAGAGAATTCAAATATCTGGTCTGGAGTGGATACTACTTGGAGAAGCTAACATGTCAAATGGTAAACTGCAATGAAAGGCATCAAAACACTTCCTATCCACAGTTTACCATCCTTCTCCTAAGGGCTCATAAATTCATTCTATACTTCCATAAAGATTTTAGTTAAATTAACCAATAATTTATTTATTCATTTCATGCATCTGTTAAGCGATGGATTCGGGGTGTATTGATATGTGATTGTGTAATTAAATTAAAATACTACGTGGGATTTAGGGAACAGGAATGGATAGAGACCTCTTTGGCAAGTTGAGCAGTGTTGAGAACAATGATGGTGGAAGCACCAGCTTTGATGGAATAAATAGGTCCATGTTTGTGAGCCATCTTTGTGAACGTCTTGTGAGGTTTCTTCTCTTTCAGTTGCAGCAGATTTCCAATCACTGGCACACCTGGAACCACTGCACAAAAACCACTTTCACTATTCAGTATTGACAATTATATTTCATAAAACAAGTTAACATCAGTGAGTAAGTGATATCTGGTACAAGGGGAAGCTTAGAATGTTTGTGAGTTGATAGCCGGAGCAAGACGAGGAAGAAAAAGAGAGAGAAAACAGCCAAAGCAAGTAAGGTGGCAAAGGGCTGTGTCTGAAGAGTGTCCATCCCAGTTGCTGCTGCTTGCCAAAGCTCCTCTCTACTTTCTAATGTAAGCATTGTGTTGTAGTAACTTGCAAGGAAATCTAAATCTCAAATACTGTTGACTTTCATGGAAATAGAGATCCCCTATCTAAATTAAGCATAATTCTTTGGTGTACACAATTATTTTAAAAGAATATTAATTAATTATTATTTTTGTTTTTCTTTCCCCTTTATTTTTTATGTGGTCAAAAAGCAAACACTTTTATCTTTTTTCACCAATGTGTGTGCCAAAATCATACTGATTTGAGATTGTGACCAAACAAGTCTTACTCGCGAGATCAAATGAAGTGTCCAAATTTGTGTCCACACAAAAATTCCTCATAAATTAATATACTTAAATCTGTTTTGACTTTGAGTATACTTGCTTGGGGTCCCAAATCCCACAAATCATCTTTAGGCACATCTAATTAAAGAATTACACAGCATTTAAATAAAATTAAAATGCTACGTCCTAAACCAAACTCCACCGGAATTTTAGAAATTTTTGAAGAGGGTGGCTTTTACAGCTAGTACCATTGATTGCATAGTGTAGTGGCAAATATCTGTTCCCACAATTAGTTCAACATCTGAACTCAAGTTAGCTTCTGGTTTCACCCGATACCATCCAGAAAGAACGCTTACAAATTATTTACCCTAGTTATTGAAGATTTGCCTGACCCTGAGTACAATTTTCAAAAAGAAAATGAACTTTGGTGTGTTTAACCATCAGCTAGGAAGATATAATTCCATCCAAATCTCACAAAAGTAAATGTATAATCATTGAGCACAAATGATCACTTTGTTACTTTCAAATGTTTCAGACTTTGTAAACTTGACTACTACTCCCTTTGATATTTTGAAAATATTCATCGAGACAAATTCAACATCTTATATGATACCATTTGTCTTTATATATAGAAAAATATGATCAAAGTATGTTATATGAATAGTATACATAGTCAAACTATGTCACTTGTTTTGGAAAGGAAGGAGTATTTTACTAAATGTTGACTTCTTTAAATTCGTAGGTACTCTTTGTGTGAGCCTGCGACAAGCTGTTTTCATTGCCTCAAACAACTCGGAAAGCAAATGAGTTTGTCTGAATTCGTTTAGTAACAGATAAAATTACATCACGTTGCACCAGTACTTGGATATACTACTATAATGTTCGCATGGAATTACTTCTTTCATTGCTGTTTTATAATTACCTGAATACCTTGTAACTCCCTAACACAAAAATTTAAGACAGTTATTACAAACGACTATCAGAGACTCTATGTAGTGGATGATAGGATTGTATGATGATCAAATGAAGACTAATACTTAAACATGCATGTTGAGTATATTCTAATATTGTCATTTACTTGCTTCAGTGCTAGTCTGAAAGTTACACATGTATTATCCTAAAATTAACAGCCGAATTGGAGAGGGTCTTCGTATATTCACTAAACTGCCTGGACATGTTTTCCATCATAACTATCTCTGTGGATATGGTGTGGCTCCTGAACAATGAAAAGTAAACTTCAGAGACACTTTTTATCCACACCATAAAAGAGGGAGGGTGTGTGTGTGCATGTGGGTTCTATATACTCAAATGATGATGAGGTAACCAAAAAGTTTTGTACACAAACATTTGCAATAATATGTTTCTTTAACAATTTTGTGAAAGTCATTGTGGTCGCTTGTAGCAAGTAGCAAGTAGCAACCATATCACCATACATTTATCAGAAGTAAGAATCGTCAGTGCAGTTGATCTCTAGTGCAAATGTTAAAATATACTGAACATTTGGGTTTAAGTATCAGTTTTCCCCTTGTCAAAAAGAAAAAGGATCGGTTTTTATTCTAACTTCCCAAGTACTTGAACCTCTAATTAAAAAGCAAACCACGAAAGAGCTCTACCCTACCATGGTCAAGAACATATATTACATCAAAATCTCTGGCATACATAGCCAAGAATTCAAAAACTACAACACATTATTTGAACCAAAGTCAAATTTCAACAGATGCTATATGCCTAAATCATCTATTCATGATTTAAGGGTAATTGTTTCACAACCACACACAAAGCAAAATCATTCATGTAATATGAAATCATCCCCAACAAACAAAGGGACAAAACTGTGTCGGTCAATATATAATTGTCATAATGAAAAACAAGCAAGTTTACAATTATATCATCCATAAACATAATCCTTATAAACATCAAACTTAAATCCTCAAAAGGTTTTTGACAAGACAAAAGGATGCTTAAAAACCTATAAATAATGTATTTGCCAAAAGAGAATAAAACTCCATGCTTACATAAAGCCGGTAACTTGTTCTTGTTCTGATTCCATCAACAATGTAAAAAACTAAGGATCCTGAAAACAATTCATAACATAGTTAAACAACAACTCTCCACCTTAAAGAAACAAAATTAACAAAACCAAAACCGAATGTAAAATGTAAGTTACTAACTTGTAGTTTTATTTACATAACTGGCCAGGAGAATGTTGTTCAGAAAACTCCGCCTGCGATGGAAGGCAGGCCATCAAAGCTCCAAAGGTCCATTGTGTTTCCACAATCCTGAGTTGTATCTTCACCAAGCAAAGCCTGAGTTGTATCTTCACCAAGCAAAGCCGCCAATGAAGCATCACTCCAGTTATCATCAAACGAGTTCTCAAAGAACTTCAGCTGGGATTCGATATCTGCAAGCTCCTCAGAGTGCGTCTTTGCTGAATCATTTTGCATAGGTAGCATATCCCGAGAGTTGTCAGACAGCAGATTCTTCTGAGATTCGCCTTCTATAGGAGCAGAAAACACGGATGAAATCTCAGGTGTTTTCGGGCCTTGTTCACCCCAACATAGATCAGGATAATCAAACGAATTGCTCGAATAGTCCGAACTGAAATATGCAGTAACATCAGCAGATGCAAGCTGAACACCGTTTCCAGCAAAGGGTCTGACATTAGCACACTGGTCGTTAACCAATGGTTTCTGTTCCACCTGATCCACAGGGGAATAGTAGTTCTCCATATTTTCGCACTTGAAAGAGTTCAGATTTTTGTCCAACAGCTGTGTCTCAGGATTTGTCTTGAGACGTTTTGAGGAAGCATTTGGAGCCTCTTCGGGGAAATTCACCTTGGCTTTCTTGCCACGGATTCTCCTAGCTTCAGCATCGTAGGCTCTTGCAGCTTCTTCAGCAGTGTTGAAAGTTCCGAGCCAAACACGAACTCCTTTCCTTGGGTCACGGATCTCAGCTGCCCATTTTCCCCATGGACGTTGGCGGATACCCCTATACTGATTCTTCCTCTTTCTCTTCAATTCCTTTTCACCTTGCTCGTTTGATTTTGATGCAACAACTTTTGCAGCACTTGATCCTACAACACAATTCAAAATTAGTTTAAATAATAACAATATACCATGATAAAATTAGATCAATCATTTAAATTTTATATAAATTTAATGAACAATCTAAAGCATCATCAACAACAGCAACCATGCCTTCCCACTAAGTGAGGTCGGCTACATAGATCAAATTACACCATAATGTTCTATCATAAACCATATTTGGATTCAACTCATTAATCTCTAAATCTTTCCTGCTAGATTCTCTTATAATTTTTCTAGGTCTTCCTCTGCTTCTAGTGATCTGACTATCCTCCAACTGATCTACTCTCTTTAATACAAAATCTATAGGTCTTCTCTCATTACACATTTTTTATCTCATTACAAAATCTAAAGCATGCAACATTATTTATCTCATTAAACATTGGATTAATACCCAAAACAGAAGCAAAAGAGCTATCAAAATCTAATGATAAGCTAGCCTTATGGCAAATACCAAATCACGAACGACTTATAACATTTTTATAACAATTAACAAAACAGATGATAAAGTTCAATTATGGTCCTCAAATTTTTACAATTTCAGATCAATTAAACAAAGACTAGCTCCATTAGATCATGTCTATCACTTTGCAAAAGTTCAACTTGACTGAACAAAAAAACAAAACCAACACCAACTACCCTAAAAAAATTGAAGGTCCCAACTTGAATCTATAAAAATCATTCCAAGTTGAGTGATATCCTGCAGTCAGAAAAGCTCATTCAAAGCTCATAAACATTAACCTAAAAAAAATTAAATTAAAGCTCATAAACATTAATTTTAACAAAATTGCATTAAAAAACAAATACAAAGGATTAATCCCTTATTTTCAATCCGCCCGCAAAATAAATCACACAACAAGGAAAAAACAAATAATCATCAAGTGATTGCCAAGATCTAAAATACCAGAAATAAAATTTCATGGACAATACAAACCCCATAAAATTAAATCACATAAATAAAAATGTGGGGCATGATAGTAAAAAATCATACATCAATTCATACTCAAAAATCTCACACACAAAAAACCATAACTTTTTGTTTAAATTAAAAAAAAAAACCAAATAAAATGTGGGACATCATAGTATTTAACAAATGCATACGAAAATAAAAATAAAAAATGAGATTAATAACAGAAACAGTTACCACGAACAAAGGAGTTGGAAGATTTGTTGTTAGTTGAAACAAAGGTAAAACCTTTGGCACCGACCAACAACCCTTCATCATCGAAATCAGAATCATCCTTAAACTCTCTGAACTCAGCTTCGAAGTCATTGTCAAGGAAAAATAGTTTTCTGGAACTGGGTTTCCTCAAATTGGGCCACAACATGTCGGCGGTGACACGGCGGGAACCACCCACCTCCGCCGCAGTTGAGATGAAGTCGGAGATAATTGCACCACCACACATCTTTTGTTGTCCAAACAGTGTTTTGTGTTGAAATGATTTTTGTGCTAGGTAGGTGTCACGTGAGACTTCATTTATATATACGGATGATTACGATTTTGCCCTTGTTTGTGATGAAGAAAAGTAGTGGTTAATTTGTATTTTGACTTGAAAAAAAGCACGTTTACTTTATTATTGCCTTGGTCAGCATGGAGTATTTTTTGGTTACAAAGCAAAGAAAAAGAAAAGGAAAACAGGAAAGAAACAGAACAAAACAAAAAGCTAGAGCCTAGGAAGGAAAACTCCAGACGCGTCCATCCTCAGAAGGTGCAGCAGATCTTCCGGATGAGAGGCATGAATAGAAAGTTTAGAGTCTTCAGAAGCTCTAAGTTTGGCCATAAAGTCCGCACAATGATTACCCTCTCTAAGAGTATGACATATAGTAACATTACTTTGCTCAATCAAGTCTTTCACATCCTGAATCAAGACGGCATAAATATGCAAGCGCATGGCTGGCCCTTTGAGAAGATTAATACTGAGTAACGAGTCGGAATAGCAAACAATTTCTTCAATGTTCAAACTTTTAGCCAAGGAGAGCCCCTGATAGATAGCATATAATTCAGCATGCAAAATGTCAGATGATCCTTGAATGAAACCCGAGAAACCTGTCAAATAAAAACCAACACTGTTTCTAATAATTCCACCAAATCCTGCTCTAATCGGGAGGCCAAGACAACTACCATCAACATTAAGAATGGCACAAGAATGGTTATCACAATTCCATTTTATAAATTTGTCAATTTGCACACCATTAGAAATCGGAGTGAAGCAATTTTTGAAATTATCTACCATGTTGTGGATGTTGTAAGAGAGACGGGGGAGGGACCAAGTCTCATTGGTAAAACACGATTGATTTCGGTGGCGCCAAGCCCACCATAAACAAGCTGCGAACAAAAAGGAATTTGTGCCCGTCGCACCATCCTTAAGCCAACCAATAACATCCATGTTGGAGAAGAAAAGCGGATCGAAGAAGCCAAGAGAGAGCCAAATGTTCTTAGAGAGGTTGCAATCTCGCACACAGTGAAGAAAAGACTCATCTTCGATACCACAACGAAGGCAAATGGGTGACAGGGCTAGGTTTCTATGATTCAACAGTAAGAGCGTTGGGACGGAGTTGTGACAAGCCAACCAATAAAGAAACTTAAATTTTTCTGGAAGCTTCAATTTCCAAATCCAAGACCAATGAGTGGTAGGGGTAGAAGGCGCTACCTGGACAACATGAGCCAATAACCAAGAGTAACCACTTTTGGTGGTGTAGGTACCATTGCTGTTAGCTTTCCAAATGAAGGAGTCTTCGATGGAAGCATTGAAATTTATGTGCAAGTTGTTGATGAAGTCGGAAGCGGAAGGAGGGAGAAGAGTGTATAAACCTTGAGTGTGTGGGCTGGTTGTAGAGAGTACATCTTTGACAGTCAAGTGCAAATCGTGGATGTCAATGAAGGGAGTTAAAGTTCCTAGGAACCCGAGAGAGCTCCAAGGGCAAGACCAAAAGGAGGAGTTTCCCGATCCCGCGCGCCAAGTGAAACCATCCTTTAGAGCATTTTTAGCAAGAATGATAGAGGACCAAGTGGGAGAGTCACTGGAGCGGGAGTTTGCATAAAGAATATTAGAGCCAGCAACATACCTGTTAGAGAAGAGATCAACCCAAAGTTTTTTAGAAGATTGAAGAAGCTCCCAAACTAGCTTTCCCAAGAGACAAATGTTGTTCTCCCTAGCTGTTCTGATACCTAGTCCGCCTTGATGCTTAGGGCGGGCAATTTTTTTCCAACTAACCAAGTGAATACCTTTGTTGTTAGAATCTCGCCAAATAAAGTTACGGGTAGTTTGGTCAATGTTGTCACAAATACTTTGAGGGAGCCAAGATATTTGCATGCAGTAGGAAGGGATGGATGAGAGAACCGGTGAAGCAAGAGTTAATCTACCCGGTTTATTTAACAATCTGTTCTTCCAAGAAGCTAGTCTTGTTTGCATTTTTTCAATGATAAAAAAGGAAATCACTTCTTTATTTATGGAGTACACGTGTCAAACAATTTATTTATTTATTCTCGGTCCCAAAATATAAACAAAAATTAGTTTAAAAAATTAGTGTATTTGATTCAAGACTCGTATCAAATACATTAATATTAATTTATGTTGATCCATTTTTACTTACATTTTAAGATGAATGAAGTATTTTTTAACATTAAACATGTACTTCCGCCGTTTCAAATTAAGTGTTGTTTAAGGTTATTCTATACAAATTAACGAATGCAATAAAGTTGTAAAAAAAAACATATTTTTACTTAATTAACCCTATCAACTTGTGGTGTGTTTCAAAATATAATCAATGTGAATTAGAAGATAATGCTTTGAGAGTAGTGTATTAGTAATAATTAGAAACACAGTTGGAAAAGGTAATTGATTCTACTTTGAAAAGCCAAAAATAACATTTATTATAAAACAATTTTTTTTGCTAAAAAAACACACATATCGTGAAATGAAGGGAGTAGTGCGAAGGAGTGTCTAGATTAATTGCTCAAGACCCAAGAACACTTGGATGTCACTTTTGTATGCGTCTCTTTCAGCTTTTTCAGATGTTCATGATTGTAATCAATATTGAGAATGTAGCGGTGTTAAATATTTTGAAGTAGAGTTTTACTGTTTAGTGTGTTCATATCCGACTCAAAGAATTAGTTTCTATAATTGGGCATAGAGCATATGGGTGCATTTTTTTTTGTCAAGTAACTTAGTGGCTAGAGCTCACACATTTTAAATGTGGAGAAGTGGGTGGCCGTGGTTCGAACCCCGGTCCCTGCATATAATATGCAATATCTCTACCAACTGAGTTAAACTCACGAAGATTGGGTGCGTTTGTTTTAGCTTTAAAGAAAATAGATTGTGTTAGAAAAATTTAGAGATTTTGAAAAAATATGAAGCTATCTGTGTTTGTTTACTATCCAAAAAAAAATCACATTTTTAAAAAAAATAATTTTTAACTAATTCATGTCTTACCTCCTTATGTTTGAAAAAAAAAAATAGATTTTGAGAAAAGCTAATCCTAATAGCTTTTCATTTTAGAGTCAAAATAGATTTTTTCCTAAAATGATTTTTTTTAAAAATCATAAACAAACACTTAAAATGACAAAAGTGATTTTTTTACTAAAAAAATAGATTTTTTCCTAAAAAAATCTAAAACAAACGGGGCCTATATGGTTCTCACAAAATAGAAAACTAATCTCTCCAAGAATTGAAATAAGAACATTTCACCTAATTGTTAAGATGAAGGAGTGTTTTAGAAAATTAATCTCTGCAAGTATTGAAATAAGAATATTTCATAAGACCTAATTGTTAAGATGAAGGAGTGTTTTATATGTGGTCTATGATGAAATTATGCCTAAATGTGTGTTTGGATTGTTAAGATGAAGGGAAAAAGGAAGGAGAACAAAATGAACATAAGTTGAAAATCAATTTTTTTTTTGTTGAAAGGATAAGTTGAAAATCATTGTTTCAACTTTCAATCAATAGAAGAAGTAATAATATAAACTTCTAGAAGGAAAGGAAGTAAATCTTAAGAATAGGCACTAGGGTATGATTTATGAATCTCCACTGCAATGGAGTTGATCTTAAGCTTTATTCTCAATTTTCTCATTTCCATTTTAAAATGTAGCATTGATGGTTTCATTTTTGAAATTGTAAAATACTATTAATGGTGATTGAACCATAAAAAAGATCGTTGAGACAATGAAATATTCTAAATCATGTAAGATACCAGGCAATGTCAGCGATTTAATGGTTGAAAGTAATGGTTTGCATAAAATGAGGGTCAAAAAACATCATACTTATTCGGAAGTACTTTGGCTCTGACTGCAGTCAACAAGGTGGATCATGTTGCCATCCGTTAACCAACTCCAGGTTATGATAGAAGCAATTTTCTGATTTTCCATGCATGATTGAAAAACTACAGACAATACAACAAACTTAATAAAACTCTTCTTATACTTTTATTATACCAAACTTTATTTTTCAAAGTTGTTTATGTCTTAGATTTGATATAATATAAGGTGCACTTAGTAAATATGTAGCAATGCCACAACCACTAAATTCACCAGCTACGTTACCACTACTACTTAAAATGGTTTCTTGGCTTGAGTTTTACAAGCAGGGGATGAAGCCTGTGGGTGGTAAGGCCCATAGTATCCACATTCTCTTCCTCCCCGTGTCCCAGCTCCCACTCAAATTCCTGTACGAATCTGCCAATAGCCGTGCAAGCTATCAACATAGCCTGAAGAGAGCCTGCGCATATCCTCTTCCCTCCTCCAAAGGCCATAGTCTTGTACAAATCTGAGGAGTCATATTTCTCATCAAGAAATCTCTCTGGAATCCATTCTTGAGGATTTTCCCATTTGTCGCTATCCATGTTACATCCGTATATATTTATTGCGATCTGTAAAACATGAAATGGAAATCAATCAATGAATCATATAGACAATAAGATAGTAGATTTTATCCAAGGATAAATAGAGTGACCTCGCTTCCAGCAGGAATATGATATCCTCCCAATTCAGTATCCTCATGAACATATCTTAGTGGGACAATCGGAACTGGACTATGCTTCCTCAATGTTTCATGGAATACAGCCCCCAAGTAAGGTAGCTTAGATAATTGGTCGTCTGTAACCTTTTCATGTCCACATACATTTAGGATCTCTTCATACAGACCGTCCTGCCATATAAAGATGTAACCGGTGACAAAGTGTCAACAATGGGACGAAAGAAGAAACCACCAAATGAACCAACCAGTAGATGGTTGCTTAGTGTTGTTAGTCTCACATTAAATAATGATATAGCATGAACAATAGTTATAAGTTGGGGAAAACCATCAGCACAAAAACTAATTTTTAAGGTTGAGATTGACCCGAGCTAAGTTCTAAGAGTTAGCCAAAGGCAAAGTAAAACTACCAACCTGACGATTTTTGTCTTTGGCAAGTTCATACATAGCCCATTCTGCTGTAACTAAGGTAGTATCAGATGTCTCAATAATTGGCTCCCAGAGCAGCATGGTCATTTGTTCTTCAGTCACTTCTTTGGCTTCTGATATCAGGTAGTCGTAAAAACAATTTACTTCCTGTTACATCCCAAACAGCCAAGTTAGGGTAACTCTACCATGGTTTCTGCATAGATTTGAAGCTGTAAACAAGAAAAAACCTACCTTCCCTGAAGCTAACCGCTTCTTCTGCTCATTAATCAATGCCTTCATGACATATTTTCTTCCGAGATCCACTTTCTGAATTTTCATTTCCACACTCTTATTTGGAATCCATTTCAGGTATGGAAAGAAATCTCGCCAATCCACCTCAATTGCACCCTCCATAAATTCAACCACTAGAATGTTATATAAGTCTTCTCTTGATAATGTACTCGTGAACTCCTCCACGTAAATGGATTCAACATCACTTCCAAGAACCTGCAAATAATCCGTGAGGTTGAAGTTTTGTATATTATGTTGTGTTATTGTATTCTCAGCAAATTCTTTTTAATTTTATTTCAGAAGGGGAAGACTCACTTGCTTTAGTGCTAGTGCAAATAGTTCAGACACAAATATTTTTCTAAAATCAACAGCTGAATCGGGGCGGGTCTTTGCATGTTCACTAAACTGCCTGAACATATTTTCCATCATGACTTCTCTGTGGAAACGGTGTCGCTTCTGAAAAATGAAAAATACACTTCAGAGACACTTTTCATCCAAACCATAAAAGAGAGACGATTGTGTGTGTTCTAATATATTTACTCAAATACTTGTGAGATAAGCATGAAGTTATTGTAACCAACCTGTGCATTGACTCCAAGAACATTTGTAAGAATATGTTTTTTGACCATTTTGTGAAAATCATTGTAGTCGCTTGTAGCAACCATACATTTATTAGAAGTCAGAATCGTCAGTGCAGTTGATAGCTTTCTTGTTGAAATCGATGGAAATCTTGTCACCATTGCCTGAAATAATTGCAAAATATTAGAATCCAATTAACTAGAAATAAATATAATTTCATGGACAGCAGTGATGAACACTCGATGTCATTTCCCCAGCCTCCTCGTACTAATTTGTCTAAAAACAAAGAAACAAATGATCAATATAATGCAGTATGTCAATTTTCTCCACTAACATCCAACATAGGATTCAAATGGTATCCTATTCAAAATGACTTAAGGTCTGTTTGGGTTGAGTTATTTGAGCTTATTTATTGGGATAAACACTTGTGAAACTGTTTGAGAGAGTTTATGCTTTTAAGAGTCCCACATGTGAGACTCTTAACATATGCAAATAACATATAACATGTCCATAAGTTGTTTTCAACTTATTTCGATAAGCTTTCCAGAATAGCTTATGAAAACAATTTATAACTTATATGAAAATGATTTGACGTCTTGTATAAGCATATATGCTATTAGCGGCGTTTAATTAAGTTGTTTATCTAAAAAGTGCATTAGAGGCTATGATTTACCTCAACCAATTACCGGTGCAAACAAAAGAACAAGGGCATTAGACCATTTCATAAGATAACATCCAAAACATTTCTACAATTCTCAACAACAGTGTGGTCGCTGCTGCTGTTATTAACAAGCAAGGTTTTAGTTAAATAATAAACAAAATTGTTTCATGAACCCCCCTATATATATGGTTAATTCAAACAATTAACGTAATTAATTACTGGATAATAAATTAAGACAGAAATGAATTAATTAGAATGATTTGATGCAACCAACCTCTTTGGCAAGTTGAGCAGTGTTGAGAACAATGATGGTGGAAGCACCAGCTTTGATGGAATAAATAGGTCCATGTTTGTGAGCCATCTTTGTGAATGTTTTGTGAGGTTTCTTCTCTTTTAGTTGAAGAAGATTCCCAATCACTGGTAAACCTGGAACCGCTGCACAAAGTATATAGCAAAACCAGTTTCATTCATTCATTCATTATTAAAATAATTTATACAAAGAAATGAACATGAGTGAGTGAATATATATATATAGGATACCTGGTACATGGGGAAGTTTGTGAGTAATTCTTGTACGGAATAGGAATAGGAAGATGAAGAAAAAAAGAGAGAAAGCACCAAAAGAAAGTGTCTGGAGAGTGTCCATGTTGTTGAATAAGCACCGCTCCTTCAAGAGAGAATATTTGTCTGAAATAAATAGCTTCTTCTATATATTCTTTATTGGATAGCTAAACAGATTCCATATATGAAGACAATCCACATTCATAGAATTAAATAATAGTATTAGATAAGATAATATTACAGTACTAGTCAGATGAGGTTTAGAGTTTGGAGGCACTCACTCTGATTACAGCATCTCTCTCATCTCATTCTCTGTCTCTCACCAATTATTTTGCATGCAGGCAGGCGTGCCCCACCAACACTATTTATTTCAAACATTATTTTTTAGACATTCAGCCAGCCTACGACTGAGATTAATTGAGTAATGTATTGTAGACTAAATGATCAATTTGCATTCAGCACCTCGCTGTCATAAAGATCTTTGACTCAGGATTAAATACAAAGTAGTATTTGAATGTGTACTTCCGTTATTACTTTAGTCTCTGTCGTTAAATAATTATGTTAACCGATGATGTGACAAATGTTTTATGCTAACAAGGAGTATGAGGTGTCACAGGGACTAAAGTGAAACTAGAAAATTGTCACTTTGGTCCCTGAATCGAAAATCAATATCCCAAACTCGTCCCAACGAAGTGTTTCTCTTCGTCAAGAACTGGGTCATCTTCCTCAATGAAGTTGTTCTGTGATTGCGGCAGACTTGCTGTTAGGTCCCTGACTGTGCATTTTCCCGCAACCACATAACAACTTCATTGAGGAAGATGACTCAGTTCTTGACGAAGAGCAACACTTCGTTGGGATGAGTTTGACGATATTGATTTTCGGTTTCGAGATATTGATTTTCGGTTCAGGGACCAAAGTGACAATTTCTACTTTCACCTTGGTCCCTGTAACACCTCATACTCCTGCGCATAAAATATTTGCCACATCATCAGTTAACAAAATTATTTAACGTCAGAGACTAAAGTGATAATGGAAGTGCACATTCAGGGACTCCTTTAAATTTAATCCTGAGTCAGGGACTTTTGTGACAGCGAGGTGCAAAGTCAGAGATCAAAGTGATCATTTACTCGAGATTAATTTATGTTGTGGATATAAAAGTGAAACTATTTTAGTTGATAATCTTTTGGATGAGTCCTTTAATTCAATCCACCTAATTTTTTTTTTTGTAATAAACTAAACATAAATTTTTTAGCAAAGGAATTATTAATATTCAAAACTTTGACTTTTTTAAAAAAAATTGAGAAAAAGGGGAAATTTATTAATTAAGGTAAAACTTTCAATTTCAATTGTTTTAAGAGAATTTGAACTGTGTCACTTGAAATTATAAATTAAGTTCGTACCACTAAATTTTACATCATGGATATGATTATGGTAACTCTTACTCTAAAATACTCCATCCGTCCTAAATTATATGACGTATTGAGCATTTCATACGTATTACGAAATGTAATTAATTTTGTGTGGTAAAGATATATTATGAGTTGTTTTACAAAATTATTCTTAATAAATGATACGAGAAAGATAAATGAAAGAAGAGAGAGTAATAAATAATTAAGGAGATAATAAGAAAAATAACATTAATGTTTCATTAGTATTGTAAAACGATATCTAATTTGGGACAATTTTTTTTTCAAAACAACGTATAATTTGGGACGGAGGGAGTACAATATAAACAAAAAATCCAAATATATTTGATAAAAGATTTAAACCAAATAGATTTGTCTTTTAATTCTTTTAAATATATTTTTGTTTAGTTTTTATTTTAAAGAGAGTAAGTTGTTATTTTATTTTTGTGTAATTTTTAAAATGTTGTAAATTGTGAAAGATAAAAAAAAATAGAGACAAAAAGTTATATATGATTAAATAATAAGTATTGATGAATATTGATTAATAATTTTTTTTCTTCATACTATGTACTAGTTGAGA
Source organism: Medicago ruthenica (assembly GCA_018208015.1). Taxonomy (NCBI): domain Eukaryota; kingdom Viridiplantae; phylum Streptophyta; class Magnoliopsida; order Fabales; family Fabaceae; genus Medicago; species Medicago ruthenica. Next base: position 105,869,478 of record CM031372.1, on the reverse strand, counting down.
ACAAATGAATAGTGTGTATTTTGTAAAAAAAATGAATAGTGTGTATATATACTATAAAATTAAATTTAAATTGTATATTGTAATATTACCTAACCGGCTAACCCTAATTTTGTTGTCTATAGATGAAGTAGCAACCATTGAAATTCATACACAACTGTGAGATTTGGATTAGAACTCAATGAAAGTTTCCTACCTAATAATATCACTATTGCAAGTTGAATTAGATCTTATGGATAACATTTTTTTACAAAATAGCATTTGGCATTATTTTATTATAAATATTTAAAAATAGATTCTTTTAAAATATATGTGTGTGTGTGTGTGAATACATTTTAAAATACCTATCGTAATTAACTGAAGTTTTCCATATATATATATATATATATATATATATATATATATATATATATATATATATATATATATATATATATATATTTGAGTTTTTTTTACTCGAAGCATATTTGAGATATATTACCATCTCGAAAACATTCATGCATAACTTGTCTATGTTCATAGTTTTTCTAAAAATTATTAAAACATTAAAGTTAAGTCAAATATTTTCGATATATTGCAATAAAACAATTCCCCCATAACATGACTATATTCATAGTTTGTAAAATATTATTTAAAATTTGAAGTTAAGCCATCAAAATTTAAATAAATTTGAATAAAATTTATTCATAATAATATTATATATATATATATATATATATATAGTTTTTACTAGTGGATTTTTTTGTTAAAATTAAAAACAATAATACTTTTTTTACTAAAGAAAACAAAAATACTTTGAATATTAATTACTTCATTTTAATTGAACTTGAATATTATAAGTTGAATTAAAATGAAGTAATTAATATTACCTTACGAAATAAACATCTTTAACAATGTTATGATATTTTTTTTTGAAAGAAACAATGTTATGACATTTATTTGTGCAAAGAAAGTAGTTTGTTAGGCTACCTTCAGCGGAGGTTCGTTCCAAGTTTTTTTATATGGCCCTTGTCCAGTCATAAGATGCATTAATTATTTTTTTCTTTTAAAAAATCTCTATTTAAATAAAAATAATTAAAAGACCAATAATGTATCTCTCATGATAATTAAAGGATAATTTATCCAAGATGTGTTAGAACTGACTTTGTACTCTCAAGGATAAAGTTTGAATCCTACATGGAGTATTGTAATTTGATCATTAGCTAGTGTGTTAATTTGTGTCATTCACGGTCGACAAGTTACTATTTGATAATATCTAAATGAAAAATGTTTGCCTATTTTTTTTTATGTAACAATCACAAATATTTGTCTAGTGTTTTTTTTATATTTACTAACGCTCAGACGGGCACGTCTGCTTGCTTTTTTCTACATTGCTAATGCGTGTAAATTATAAACAATGTTTTTTTTATTATATTTTGATTAAAATTATATTTATAGATGTTTGTGACATTTAAATAGTAACAAACTATGTTTATCGTTGTACGTAATACAAAAGAAACATGTGTAATTTATCTCTCTTTTCCTTTTTTCAAACCTAGCCGTCAAACCTTTTCTTCTTCTAGTTCTACCAAAGAGAGGTGATTTAGGGTTAATTTTGACCCGAAATCACCCTTTCGAATTGTTTTCCTTCGAATTGATTTAGGGTTAGTTTTGATCAAGTGTAGATTCAATCAATGATTTTGCATCGTCAACATTGCAGATGCAGAAACATGAGTATTTCGGTGACTTGAATACAGTCATATTTGTAGTCATATGTATTTTGCCGTTTTATGCTATTAATAAGAGTGTTGTGAGTTTGTTCACATATTCATCCTTTTTATTTTTACCGAATTTGAATTTATATTGTATGAAATGTAGTCAATTTTGTTTTTAGTCCCTCATAAAAATAAGTGAAAAGTTTTGGTCCCTTTAAAAAAATTTAGCACATAATTTTAATTTGAATCTATGTACTCTATCAATTTGAATGAACGAATATCGTTTATTTTTGTAAAAAAAACTATGTTTATCTCTTACCAATAATATAACAAATATAATAAAGATTCTTATCTTTTTTAATAAGACAAACATATAGCAAATTTGTTTAAGGGTATAATTGAAATAAAAAAAATCATATATGCCCTTTATATATTGTTATAGATTAGTGTCAAATATTTTACTAACATTTTTTGTATATATCAATGAAAATATTTGTCCCGTGTTTTTATGTATCAGTTAATAATATGTGTTCCGTGTTTTTTGTGTATCAATTACTAATATTTGTCTTGTGTTTTTTTTTAAATAGTTATCACTGATAAGTATTTTTCCCACGGTTTTTATATATACTAGCGAAAAGACCGGCACTCACGTGCCCGTCTTTCCGCTCTTTTTATTGCGTTAACGTTTGAAAATAATGAAGCGTGTTTTTTTTTTATGAAATTTTGATTTTGATTAAAAGTAAAAATGTAAATGCTTTTTGCTTTCAAATTAGAACAAATCAAATTAACCATGATTATCTATTTCAATGACACGAACAATATAACAAAAAAATATAATCCAAATTTTTATTTTTTTAATGACACTAACAACAATCTTTATTATAGAAAAAGTTGTTTAAGGGTATAATTGGAATAATGAAAAAGTAAGTATAAATATACTCATCTAGTTTGTTACACTTTTAAAAAATAAAGGAAAAAAACTGGACATATATATACTTGTATCGTGTTTGTTACACTTTTATTTTAATATATGAATTTACTCTTATCTATTTGTTATATGTATTAAAAGTTGAGGGTAAATTTGGAAAGAGAAAAGGTTAGCCCAAAAGAGCCAAAACATGCTATTTTCTTTATATATAGTATAGATTCATCAAAGATGAATATTTATCTCATGTTTTTTTATACATCGATGACAAAAATATGTGTTGTATATTTTTATGTATCAATGATAAATACGTGCCCTGTGATTTTTTTATATATTTATTAGTGAAAAATATTTGTCTCGTGTTTTTTATATATCAATGACAAATATTTATCTTTTGTTTTTATATACTGTTAACTAATAAATATTTGTTATTTTCTAATTAAAAAACTAATAAATATTTGTTGCGTATTTAAAAAGATTTATTAAAAAGATATTGATGGACGAATTTGTGTATTTAAATTGTTATTATTTAATGAACATTTTAAAGGAATTGATACTCAAGGCGTCAGGTTTGCATTGCCTCTGATATTGGCTTCTTATTCGTCTCAGTCGTTGCGACTACTCTTGGACTGTTATGCTCAAAAGAACATTTATGCTTGTTGTTGTTGTCAGGAAGTTGTTGGTACATGGATCTGGATTCCATGTTGGCGGGCGTCCATTCGCTAGCTTTGAACCCTAGTTGGGTTTGCAGATGTTCATTATTCACTTTTTTTTTGTAATATGGTTTCGGGCCCCTACGTGGGTTTGCTAGGTTGCGTTTGTGCGCTTGTACCTCGTTAGGTCTAATGTTTCCCTAGTCTTTGTGTCTCTATTTTATTTAATATATTTTTTCATTTGGCTTAAAAAGAAATTGAATGTTATTTTTAAATGCAATTAAAATAATTTGACTAAATTATTGCACAAAAATTAACAAATCATGAAGGAATGCCACATGTTAATTTCTTAAGAATGGTAAGGTTACATGCCATGTGTACTTCTCATTTTGTTGATTATGAAATGCATGTGTTGTAATTTTGGGGCCTAACTAATCTTTACAAAACCGACATGTTAGGTGAGGAGTGCTTCCTATTTATAAACTCTTATCAAGAGTCATATCTATCTAATGTGAGACTAAATTCATTCCCTCAAAGTCAACACACGGCAAGCCAACACGAGGCAACTCAGATGTAGGGACGGGCTGCAATAAAGGCGGAATTTCCTACACGCCCCTCACGCTTGGGCCCAATGGGCCTGGAGCGTGTAAGATTTGAGAATCCAAATGATAGATCTAGGATAGGCTCCGATACCATGTTGTAATTTTGGGATCTAAATCATCCTTACAAAACCTGCTTGTAAGGTGAGGAGTGTCTCCTCTTTATAAACTCTTATCAAGAGTCTTATTATATATCCAATGTGTAACTAAATTCACCCCTTCAAAGTCAACACGAGGCAACTCAAATGTCACAATTAGGAGACTAGGGACCACAATAAATGCAAAATTCCCAACAGTATGTATATGAGACGTCACTATTATTAATAGAAGTTCCTCTTCCCAGATGTTTTTAAACAAAATTGAAGGATAATTTAAGAAAGATAATTTAAATTATTGTCAAATCGAACTTGATAATTATTTTTCTTATTTTTTTGTGTATTGATCAACGAAGTCATACATATAGGAACAAATGTAGTAGTTATTTTAAGACAAATTAGTTTTACAAATAAGTCAATTATTGAGGAGATTAGAGTACCAAATAACAAAATAAATAACGACCTCTAAAGAAAAGTAAGAACTAGTCACGACATAGATTATTGGATACAATAGTTATTTTTGGGTAAACCAAGTATTTTCTACGCGCAATTGTTGGGGATAATCATTCGGAAGGGGTTGACCTCTTCCAACATATATTTTTAAATATGCTTCGGTCAGCATCGAACATTAACACGCATGAAACATACACTCAAAATTGCGCATACGATCTTGTAAGTGTTACCCTAATTAATTTCTGATTGATCCTTTAAGTTATTTTTTTTAGATTGATTTTGTTTGCACTGTTAGTCTTTATGTTATGCTCCTCTTGCACTGTTTTCCTTTATATGTTATATTTTGTAACTGTGTGAACCAAAACATTTGTTTCACAACTAGAGATGAATGACATTCATATGTTCATTTAGCATGTCTTACACCAGAGATGACTATCATTGTATTGAGTTCATGAATTCGAACCATCAATCTTAATGAAAACATTTCGGAGAAATATTAGGTACTTTAGTTCTAAGATTTTTGAATTCAGAATTTAGATTTAAAGAGGTTAAGGGAGAAAGGAAAAGGAATTTGACATGTCTATGTGACTTATCTCAATATTGAAATATCATACATGGTATTTTTTACAAAACTTGTTTAAAAAGCTACGTTGCAAATAAAATGTAACATAAAATAATTATTTTGGATTTTTTATTTATTTAAAGGGCTGATACGAATAAAATTGTCAAAATTAAAAGACCGTAGATGTAATTTTATCAAATCTATAACAATAGGTAAAGAGAATACAAGAATTTTTTTGGGTTAGATTTTTTCATTATTTCAGTTATACCCTTAAATAAATTTGCTTTTATAAAATGTTATATTATTGATGTTATTAAAAAGATACAAATTTTTATTATATTTTTTTATATTGTTGGTAAAATATAAACATAGTTTGTTACTCCCTCCGTCCCAAATTATATGACATTTTGGTCATTTCACGCGTATTAAAAAATGTAATTAATTTTATATGGAAAAGAGATATTATGAGTTGTTTTACAAAATTGTCCTTAATAAATGGTATAAGAAATATAAATTAAAGAATTGAAAGAAGAGAGAGTAATAAATAGTTAAAGATATAATAGGAAAAATAACATTAATTTTTCATTGGTATTGTAAAACAACATATAATTTGAGACAATTTTTTTTTCTCAAAGCGACATATAATTTAGGACGGAGGGGGTATAATTTAAAAGGCACAAACACACACACACACACACACACACTATATATATATATATATATATAATTTTAATTGAAACCAAAATTTTATAAAAAATACTGTTTATAATTTAAACGCATTAGCACAGTAAAAAAAACAGAAAGACAGACACAAAATGCTCGTCTGAATGCTAATACTATAAGGTTTAAATTAATCGATAAATATCGAATCATATTACCACTATCTCAAAGAAATAAAAGATTTGCAAAATACTAGCTATTGGATTAGAGGAACATCAACTAAGTAGCACTCATCAACTCCAATCAATATTTATATGACCAAACACAATACGTACATATGTTTTACAGGGAAGCTGTTCTATATATATACCTTAAAGCGTGACCTCATATAATATATATCCTGATCAAAATAAGTTGAAAGTAGTTTTGCTAAGCAGGTAGAGTAAAACATACATTAATCACATAAGTACATGCATAAAGGCTTGATCAAGCTAGCTAAACAAATATAATATTCAGGCTGAAGCTGCATAGAGATTAGGATGAGAATTCTGGTACAAAATATGTTTCCGACCTGTTGGGTTTCCAGAAGTTGCTGACACAGTTAAAAGCCCTGGACTTGGCCCAGGATTAAGTCTAGGAGTAGGTGGTGGTGAGTGTCGATGATGTCTCAGAACGTCTGCGGCTGGAGTACTTGGAGGAGAATTCAGTTTCTGAACTTGTCTGGGTCCCGGCGCGTACTTCGGAGGTGGTGGTGAGTGTCGATGATGTCTCAGAACGTCTGCGGCTGGAGTACTTGGAGGAGAATTCAGTTTCTGAACTTGTCCGGGTCCCGGCGCGTACTTCGGAGGTGGTGGTGAGTGTCGATGATGTCTCAGAACGTCTTCGGGTGGAGTACTTGGAGGAGAATTCAGTTTCTGAACTTGTCCGGGTCCCGGCGCGTACTTCGGAGGTGGTGGTGAGTGTCGATGATGTCTCAGAACGTCTGCGGCTGGAGTACTTGGAGGAGAATTCAGTTTCTGAACTTGTCCGGGTCCCGGCGCGTATTTCGGAGGTGGTGGTGAGTGTCGATGATGTCTCAGAACGTCTGCGGCTGGAGTACTTGGAGGAGAATTCAGTTTCTGAACTTGTCTGGGTCCCGGCCCGTACGTCGGAGGTGGTGGTGAGTGTCGATGATGTCTCAGAACGTCTGCGGCTGGAGTACTTGGAGGAGAATTCAGTTTCTGAACTTGTCCGGGTCCCGGCGCGTACTTTGGAGGTGGTGGTGAGTGTCGATGATGTCTCAGAACGTCTTCGGCTGGAGTACTTGGAGGAGAATTCAGTTTCTGAACTTGTCCGGGTCCCGGCGCGTACTTCGGAGGTGGTGGTGAGTGTCGATGATGTCTCAGAACGTCTGCGGCTGGAGTACTTGGAGGAGAATTCAGTTTCTGAACTTGTCCGGGTCCCGGCGCGTACTTCGGAGGTGGTGGTGCATGATGTCTTCCCCCAATACCTGCTGCTTTCAGAAACTCCACATTTCTATCTGCTCAAACCAACAGGTGCATTTAATTTCGTGTGTTAGATATAATTGATATGTTATGCATATTAAAACGATGCTATTTTTTTAAGCATAGATGATGCTATAAGCTATTGACTCAATAGTTTTCTCTATGTATTTTCGGTCTAATTATTTTACATATACATCAAATCACGTCTCATTGTATAAATATTTGTGAAAATATTTTAATAACTGGCATGACAAAGTGACATTGTGATATGCTTTTCTTTTTCTAAACAAAATATTTATGTGATTGGAATAATGGAATATTTTTTCAGTTACATGAGAAGAAAAAGGCGAAAAAAATAAAAAAGAAACTTCTCTTTGAGAAAAAGGGAGATCTTTTAATTGAGAGTTCAGATGGATATAAACATAGCTTGATCAATGAATATTTTATTTAAAATTTTAAATTCGTGTTCTTTTGAACGATTTAAAGTAAAATTCATTAAACATTTAAATTCAACCATTTCGTTATATTATATTTTCAAGACACACAATTAATTAATTTTTCAATTTTACGTCCAACTAATTATATTATACTATTCAACCCAATAGCTAATAAGAATAATTTTAAAAGAATATTACACTTTGTTCATTTATTTTGTTTTGAATATGGGCGGCGAAAAAAGTTTAAAAGAATTTTATTTGAATTGGAGGGAGTACAAGGTACAAAAGTTAGAAACAGCGTAAAATACAAAAGTGCACGCACATATAAAAATTCACCTAGTGACATAGTAGTCTGCAGCAGCAAGCATCTTGCTTCTATGGCAGTAGAAACAAACTGCAAGGCTTGGAAAGCAAAGAGAGAAGTGAGTAGAAGAACGACATATTGGAGAGTCTTCATTTTGTCCTGATAGATCTCACTCACTCACTCACTCGTAATTTAATGGATGATGATTGATGACATTCTTCTTACTATCATCAGTTATAATATATAGAGCAAGCATACGGAGGTAGTTGATGAGTCAAAATCACATATGACCACAAGGATCCATTTCATTTGCTAGCTGCTTCTTTTATAACTAGCATTACACAAATATTTCCTAACCAATTCTTAAATATGATCTCTATTTTAAGTCATAAATTCACAACAACAACAACAATAATAATAATAATAATAATAAGAGATGACATTAAATATGTCATTGTTCCCTGCACTTTCACTACTTTTTGGTATTGTACCACACAATTTTTTTATTTTGTTTAAGTTTCTGCACTTTGTAAAAAAATTGTTATTGATCCATCTATTAATTTGATATTAAAAAAAAGTGAAACTGATGAAGTGCCACGTGGCCTGTTATGAAAACTTTATATACATAAATAATACACTAAATGCACCCTTGGGCTGAGTGACTATAAAAATCAGAATGACCAGCTTTACTAAGAATCATATCAAACGGTTGCACTACTGTGTTGAATCTTCAAAACTAATATCGAGGAAATGGTTTAATAGTATAAAGGGACTTGTATATCCGACAAACCATGATAGATGACTCCTCCTGATAAACAAGTCCAAATGGTTTCTCCACACACACTTCCTCTTAAAAATCATTGTGCGAAAATGCATTTTTAATGTCAAGTTGACAGAGAGACCAATGTCGAATATCTTCAATGGATATTATAAGTCTAGCAAATGCTATTTTGCTTACATGTGATAAAATATCACTATATTCCAACCCAAAAATTTGAGTGTATCCGTTGGCCACCAAACGGGCTTGAAATCAGCCAATACTACCATCAAGACCAACCTTCACTGAAAAATGCCAATGAAAATTTACTAAAGATTTCTCAATGAATGGAGAACACACATCTCACCAATCATTGAATGCCTTCACTTAGGGTGAGATAATGCTTCACCCGGTGATATAAGAATAGAAACGAAAGACAAAATATTATAATACAAAGGGAGGAATATGTTGATAACCCATGTCAATGTAATAAGGATATGTGTATCAAGTACGACATATACTTTTACAAATAATAATGGGAAGATCTATAGTTATATCCGATAAAGGTTGTGGCGACGGAGGAGAGTCTGGAACAACCTCAGTATATAGAACATGTGTCAAAATATGTACAACAAAGGATGGTTGATATAATGATGATGTTTCTGAAGAGTTTGTGGAGTAGGATAGCCTGTGAGAGGAACCACATGAGGGTCTACGTGAGGGACAACAATACAGGGTGAAAGTGGGACAAAGACGACATGTTGAAGAGTGACAATAGTAGGAAGCGTAGGTACGACGATAGAAAGAGGGCCGAGAAGTACGTGGGTCGAGTCAAAGTTTGAAACAAACTCAAAAAGTGTAACATCAGCCAAAATGAGGTATCTTCAAAGGGTAGTTGAGTAAAACCAATTGCCTTTTTGAGACCGATGATAACCAAGAAAGACACATTTGAGTGGTCAGGTTGAGAGTTTGTCAAGATCGGGAGAGAAATCATGGACAAAACACGTGGATCCAAAGACATAGGGTAATCATGTGTAAAAACATATTAGGAAAAAGGACCAAGAAGGGGACTTAGCCACCTCAGACAAAAGAGGGCGTGTGATTTATAAGATATCATGTTTTTAGGACGGTATCCCCCCAAAACGGGATGGAAAATTACCATGAAGGATAAGAGTTTAAGTTATTTCAATGAGACTCTAGATTTTGCGTTTGGCAACCCCATTCAGTTGAGGTGTATGAGTGCAAGAAGTTTAGCGAAGAATTCCATTAAATGCCATAAAATTTTGAAATTTGTGAGAAAAAAAATTCTTTGACATTATCACTACGCAAAAGACCGAATAAATACACAAAACTAAGTTTTAATTTCATCATAAAAATATTCAAAAATAGAGAATAATTCAGATATATTTTTCATTAAAGATAACAATGTGCAATGTGAAAAATCATCAATAAAAGTAATGAAATATTTGGATTCAAAAGTCGAGATAGAACGAGAAGGGCCCTAAATATCACAGTCAACTAAAGCAAAAGGGGACAAAGCTCATTTATTGAATGGATCTTGGAAATGATTGAATGTGTTTCCCTAACTTACATGACTCATAATACAAACCAAATAATTTGGAAAGACCATGGACTAAATTTTGAAGTTTGGGAAGACCTGGTGACCTAACTGAGCATGTATTGTAAGAGGAGAATTTATGGTAGGGCACACTGGGCACACTGTGAAGAAGATCTCCTTCTTATGATTTGACTGAGTTTTGATGATAACAACATCACATCACAAAAAGAAGAAAGCATTTTGAGGCTCAAGTTGAAAAATGAAGATAAAGACTTAGGCTTCATAGTTATATTATTTGTAAGTATGGTCCTTATCTTTGATTTATCATTCTTACATTTAATATAACTTAGAATGCTCAGAAATTATTTTTGAACTTTTCACAAATAAGTTTCTAAGTTAAAATTAAGAGTTCATGTGAAACAAGTCTTTAAACTTATGAAAAATTGATTTTCAACATCAGGTAATCAATTACCACTTGCCTCTAATCGATTACCAGTTCAAAATTTCAAATATTTTTTCTGACATAATGAAGCTGTAATCGGTTACCAACATGGTGTAATCGATTACACAGTGTAAAATTTGAATTTCCAGAACTTTGGAACATGGTAATCAATTACCACATTAGTGTAACCGATTACCACATGTCAGAAGGCAATTTTCTGAACCAGTATCATTTCAAACTCGTTTCCTTTCCTTATAAAAACTTTTTGAAAGATTGTCTTGCTTCAGGAACAATGTCCTCAGCCTCTATAAATTCAATTGAGACCAAAACATTTGATAACAACAACTTTCATAATCTCAATTACAGTTTTCAATATCACTCATCTCTCAAACTTTCATTCTCTTAGTTTGTGAAAATTTCTTCATATTTTCAACATTCATAAAACGTTTTTGAGCACTAAGTCTTATTGTGTTAAAGTGATATTGATTAAGATAACAACCATATAAATATATTCTTCATTATTATTGTGTAAGATTCTCATCATTATTGTGGGAATTGTTGTAAAGATAGTGGGGTGCTATCTTGATTTGTATAGAAATATTGTTAGGAGGTCTTGGGGTGAGGTTGCTTGTAAGAAAGATTCTATCATAGTAAAATCCTTCACAGGGTGTGAAGGGAGTGGATGTACCCTTAAGTTAGAAGGGAAACCACTATAATTTCTTGTGTCTTTTTCTCTTTCCTACTCCCTTTATTTTTTCTTCACAACTTCACCATAACTTTCTAAAAAAATAATAAGAACCCTAATCTCTTGAAAATAATCAAAAAAGTCCTAAAACATAATTCATCCCCCCTCCCCCAGACTGCACTCTGAACTTACACACACCATTAATGAGTTTGAACGATAATAGAGGCCATTGGACTCACATATGAAACCAATTTGTCGTCCCGAAACCTGATCCTGAAAAGTAACATTGTGGACCAAGGAAAACACAACAACGAAATGATACATGGGGATGTCATAATTTTTTTTTGGATAAACATTAACGAACAATGCTCATGATCAGTAACAATAGTGCGTGTTATCAATACTAAATAGGATACATGGACAATGTTACATAGTGGCAATGAACAATTTATGTAGGCATGGCAACAAAACCCAGACTTGTGGGTATCCGTCCGAACCAAACCTAATTTGACGGGTTTTTTCCCGCTTTGACTGAGTTTGGGTATGAGTTTGGATTTTTTCCGATTTCAAAACACGGGTACGGGATGGGTAACGAGGATATATGTGTCAACCCCGGACCCATACCCAAACTCATCCCGAATGTAGAAAATCAATTTATATTCCTTTTATATAAATAGAAACTCAAACCCTAAAGCTCTAAATCATTTCAGTCACACAGTCAGAGTCTTAGTCTTTCAGATGACACTCATTTATCATAGTTCTCTCTTTTCTCCTTCCACATCTCACACTCTCGGCCTCTCTTTTCTCCTTCACCATAGTCATCGATCACCATCATCTCTTTACTGGATAATGGATAACATTGAGCTTGGAGCTGAAAAATACTTTTATTTTTATTAAAAAGAAATTATCCACTGCGGAGATGGGGATGGGGCGGGGATACCCAAACCCGTCGGGGACAGGGATGAGATTCGATTTCTCATCCCCGTTGGATATGGATAGGGTAACATGTAAGTATATGAGAGTAAGGTATGGGGACGCGGAAAGTAAAACTCATTCCCACCCCGCCCCATTGTCATGCCTAAATATACAAAAATGAGTAGTGCACTTGTAAATAATGTGGTTGTCAATAGTGAATGATGAACAATATCACACATGTAATTTTTTTTGGAAAGAAAGTCACATTTGAATTGTTACACTATGAATAGGGGTGGGAACATGTCAGGCCGTCCAACAGGGGTTTACAACCTATTTAAAACCTACCTCGGCCCAACTCGATTAATAAAAAGGTCAGACTCAAGCTTTTTATGAAGCACATAGGTCAGGTTAAGGCTTACAAAAAAGCCTATTAAGCATGTCAGACCGGCCTATTAAGCTTTTTATATATAACTGACGTCCAAAAGGGCACTAACATTTGTAAATTATACATTTTTTGTTTTAATTTTAATATTATTTTTGTAATTTGTAAGCATGTGGGCATTGATGTATTATCCCATCCAAACTTTTTACCTACACACTGATTATTCAACATCAATATCCAGTTTTTGGCCTAATTCATAAATCCAATTATCATTACTACGTTTATTTGTTGATTTTAAATCTAACATGAAATGGAACTTCCCATCGGATAATAGTTAAATTACAGAGAATATTAAACTTAAACCATGGACTTTTTTATACAAATTTTAAAAATAATAAGAAAAATCCCATATTGAAAGTAATAAATAAAATGAATAAGCCTACATGTTTTTTTATTTCATATTATTCCAACCTAATGTTACAACCCCACATTTTTTACGTAGTGTCCCCTTTGGATGTTATGTAAGTCTTCAAACATTTGTCTTTTGTACAAGAGACCTCTATACCAAGAGAAAGATACACATATAATTCATAGACCTCTCACCCACCTCACTCAAAAGTAGACTTGAGCATTAGAACACCATTGTCGAGCAGCAATGTTGCTGACGATGAACCGTATCACGAATTCACGATAAACAACACGCTAAATATGTTAGATGCAATAAGAATTAAAGAGAAGGCTAGTAGCAGTTCTGGGAATGACTTGTTTATTCAATGTGAAAGTGCAGCAAAATAAATAGAGAAAAACAAACGTGCTAACAAGCTACAACCCACGTTCTAGCTAGAATTATGGAAACAAACTTGACCACAAAACTTGACTAAATTAACTAACTAACAATGCTAAAGACCAGGACTCTTTTGACTAAGGCTTATCATTCCCTCCCTTGAACTAGACTGCATTTGCTGCTAGTTAACTCCTGAAAAATCACAGACTCCAAGCTTCCATCTCAGCTCTCGAAACGACTCCAATTTTAGCGGTTTGGTGAGGATGTCCGCTAACTGATGTCTTGTACCACAAAACTGAAGTTGTACAACTCCATCATTCACAAGCTCCCTTAAGAAATGGTAGCACACATCAATGTGCTTGCTCTTGCCATGCATCACCGGGTTCCTCGACAACTTAATTGTTGAGCTATTGTCACAAAAGATGACAGTACTTTCACTGCCCTTGTAGCCTATCTTCTTCAGCACCCTTTGCATCCATATTGCCTGACAAGTACTTCCAGCAGCTGCTACAAATTCGGCTTCCGTCGTGCTCAACGTTACAATCGGTTGCTTTCGAGAAGACCAAGCTACTGCAGCTCCACTTAGCATAAAAACATAACCAGAAGTACTTCTTCTATCCTCCGCCGATCCAGCATAATCACTATCAGTAAATCCAATCAATTCTGAATTCCCTTCCTTTTTGTAAAGAATACCAAACTTTGCTGATTGGTTAAGATGTACTAACTGAGTTTGTACCTCTTCCTCTTCATCGGAAAGACCTTCACCAGAGACATAGTCATTCATCCACCCTGGTGCTCTTCTATTTCGGGGTTCTGTCACGGGAGAAGCTGCATTTTCTTCTTCATTACCATCAGCTGCATTTTCTTCTTCATGACCATCAACTGCATTTTCTTTTTCATTGCCATCACTCGATTCTTCCCATTCCAAATCAAACATATTATCTGTAACACTCATATAGAGATTGCCTAGGATCTCTTACGAGTATTAAAATTTCGTACCGGATACATTAAATACAATACAGAAAGTTTACATTTGATTATACATAATAAGAGTCATCATACAATTCATTATCCGATACACTTCTTCTTTACATTATATACAACATACTACATCATCTGAAACAAATATACATAAATGATTGGTCAGCACGATCAATCCAAAGCTCTCTCTTTACCTTTACGTCGTGCTACCTGCGAACCTGCACCAGAAGGAAAGGGATGAGACATGATGTCTCAGTGAGCTCCGGCCCTATCTACTGTTGGCAACCACGGGGGTAACCTAGGGTCGCCGTGCCTACTCTTGGCAATCTTGGGGATACCTACGATCGCCGTCATTCTCTAATTATTTTGCGATAAAGGGGAAACCTAAGATCGCTTCTTGTCTCATTGTTTACTCATCATAATCTAGCTTAACTTATACTTAGTGATCTTGGGGACATCTTATGATCACTTCTTGTTCACTAGGAACTAATTAGCATAGTTCTCAATAAATATAAATATACATATCTATCTTTCATGTCTTTAAGTTAGAAGTTAGCGTTGAACAATCAATAATTATCTGAGTTCATTTTACGGAGTGCATCCGGGTGGAGTAACCCCGAAGTACATCTCCCTTCTACCGGTGAAAATTCCTATCATATCAGGCTAACACCGGACTCCTCTTGTCGTCGTGCGGTCATCCTTGCGAAATAACACGTCCCACTAGCGTGAACCTCCTGTGTCCCACTAGCGTGAACAACAGAAGACACGACTTAATTAATAGTCTTAACTTACGCGCATACCTCCCGTGTCCCACTAGCGTGAACGACGAGAGACGTGAATTAACATATTTTAACTTATGCATGAACCCTTCGTGTCCCACTAGCGTGAACGACGAAGATCACGGCTTAATACTCTTCCATATTAGTCTTTACTTTTGCATGGACCGTTCGTGTCCCACTAGCGTGAACGACGAAGGCCACGACTTAATATCTTAATAATTCTTGAATACTTAACCTATACAAGGTCCTAACTTGAATTCTATATCATTCTTGGGCTTGCACATACTTAGTTGAGTGTTTGGGAAATTGCTTAGTAAGGGATAATCCCAATACTAGCTCCTTTACTTCTCTATACAACTCATAGGTTTAAGTATTCATCTCTCAATGTAGTACCTATCCTCATTCCATATTAACTTATACATTCTCTAAAGGATAGTTCTTCTATTGCTTGATAGCAACACTTAACCATTACATGTCGTTATTGAGTCTGAGGCAGCATTAGATGGCCGGAATGGTGCAAGAATTGATGAAAAACAATATGGTTCTGCCTACTGTGCCATCGTGACACGATTTGGAAATCGTGACACGGTTGCAAAATCGTGACACGATTTTGCATGCAGTTGGACAGCATAAGGCAAGTTCAAAACGTGATTTCCACCATTTTGGCTTATCCAAACATACCCAGACATCATAACAACTTAATGGATAAATTTCTAAGGCATATTGATAGATTACATCATGATTAATCAAGGAATCACATGAAAAAGGAAATTAGGGCACTAAAACCTCAAACTTGGTCATAAAACTATAAACATTCAAACTTACTCAAAACGGGTTCTAAAACCCTGTGGAGCTCACCTTAAACCTCAATTGGTGCTTGCTAGCTTCTAAACTCCAAGTCCTAGCTCCAATCTACTCTTCTCTTAATTCCTCATTGTTTCTTCTTTTCTTTCTTTTGCTCTAACTTCCAACACAAGTTTGCTTGCATAAACTTTCTCACAAGAGTTTGGATGAAGTTTAGATGAATGAGGGAAAGAGGGGTGAGGGCGTGTAACTAGAGAGTGAGAGGGAGGGAGAGCTGATTTTGGAAGAGTGTAGAAAATGAGAAAGATGGTAAGAAATATCTTACCTCTTATTTTTAAACAATCTTCCCATTCCAATTTATTTACCATAATGCCACTTCCACTTATTTACTAATTTGCCATGCTTCATAATAAGTTTCTCACACTAATAACTGATACTTATAAACGGGATATTACATTATCTTCTTCAGAGCTCTTCTCCCAATTCCATTGTCCGTCTTCTTCAAAGACGACATCCCGACTGATAATAATCCTCTTCGAGGTAGGATCATAAAGTCGGTATGCATTTGATTCTTCACTTACACCAAAAAAGACACAACAACGACTCTTATCTTCAAGCTTTGTTCGTCGAGCATCTGGTACATGAGCATATGCTATACAACCAAAGACTCTTAAGTGCCCGACTGAAGGCTTCACCCCACACCAAGCTTCCTCTGGTGTCGTTTCCTTCACTGATGATGTTGGACATTTATTGAGAACATAGAATGCCCAGTTTACCGCCTCTGCTCAGAATTTTCTTGGAACATTTTTCTCAACCAATAAGCTCCTTACCATATTCATCACGGTTCTATTCTTCCGCTCGGCGACTCCGTTCTACTACGGTGTATATGTAGCAGTTAACTGTCTCTTGATTCCATTCATTTTACAATATTTCTTGAATTCATCTGATGTGAATTCACCTCCACGATCCGTTCTTAGACATTTAATGGACAAGCCAGTTTCTTTTTCAACAAGAGCTTTAAATAGCTTAAAGGTAGTGAATGCATCTGACTTATAAGCAAGAAAATACACCCATGCCTTCCTACTATAGTCATCAATGAAGAAAATGAAATATCTCTTGTTACCCTCCAAAAATGGTGAAATTGGATCGCAAATATCAGCATGAACAAGTTCCAACTTTTCTGATGCTCTCCATGTGCTTCTCCTTGAGATTACATCTCGATGTTGCTTCCCTTTCAAGCAATTAGTGCACACAATTTCACCCTCAGAGAAACTTGGCAAGCCTCTCACCATGCCTTTTGTTTGCAAAGTCTTCAACCCTTTGTAGCTGAGATGACCAATTCTTCGGTGCCAGAGGTGAATCACGTCTTCAGTGGTTACTTGGAAACACTCTTCCTTGTTTTCCTTTTTGATTGATTGAGTGCTCGATAACAACACAAACATTCGATTTGCTGTCATGTTAGTTTGGAATACCAAACCATTTGTGTGGTGATAAATCTGACATTCATTTGACTGCATTAGTACAGCCAAACCCCTTTCTTGTAGCTGCCCAACACTAAGAAGATTATTCTTCAAACCGGGCACATAATATACATCACGTACAAGGTAATTTACTCCTTTTACATTCAATCGAACACTTCCTTTTCCAACAACATTCATGCTTGCATAATTCCCCAATTTGACCACCTTGTTGAACCCTTCTTCTAACTCACAAAAGAGTGTTGAATCACCACACATGTGATTGCTGCACCCAGAGTCAATATACCACACAACATCTTGATCGCCTCCAAGCGTGTCGACATACGCCATTAGCACCATCTCTTCAGATTCCTCCAAATCAGCATAATTTGCTTGGCACTCATACTGGAAGTGTCCAAGCTTATGACACTTGTAACACTCGACTGTTTCCTTACTCCTCGATTGGCTACTTCTGCCTCTGCCTTGTCCCCGGCCTCCTCGGAAAGTAGTTCTTCCTCGCCCTCTTCCACCATAGCTTTGTTCATGAGTTACCTTCAAAGCATGTTCATCTTCTCCACTTACTTTGAACTTTTGCTCATGAACGAGCAGAGAACTTTGCAAGGCATCCACGGATAGCTGATCTATATCCTTGGATTCCTCAATGGAACAAACAATGTAGTTCCACTTATCAGTGAGGGTTCTCAAAATCTTCTCAACGATCTTGACGTCATCCACATCTTCCCCATAATTCCTCATGTCGTTTGCAACCGTCATTACTCGACCAAAATAATCAGTGATCGATTCACCCTGCTTCATTGCTAAGACCTCAAAGTCTCGGCGTAGACGATTGAGCTGTGCTCTCTTCACTCGAGCATTTCCGCGACACTTCAACTTCATGGAATCCCAAAGCTGTTTAGATGTCTCCTTATGCGTGATCGTCTTCAGAATTGACTTGTCAATTGACTGAAACAAGTAATTCTTAGCCTTCAAATCCTTTAGCTTCATCTCCTCCAGATTCTTTATTTGCACTGCCGTCATCCCATCTCTACTCGTTGGCTCTGTGTAGCCTAATTCGACAACAACCCAATACTCTTTGGATCGAAGGAGATTCTCCATTACCATGCTCCAATGATCGTAGTCACCGTCGAACTTCGGAATGGAGGCTGCGGCAAAGTTTGCTTTCAAACCCATCTCTGAGGTCACTGTTCTGAATGTTAGATGCAATAAGAATTAAAGAGAAGGCTAGTAGCAGTTCTGGGAATGACTTGTTTATTCAATGTGAAAGTGCAGCAAAATAAATAGAGAAAAGCAAATGTGCTAACAAGCTACAGCCCACGTTCTAGCTAGAATTATGGAAACAAACTTGACTACAAAACTTGACTAAATTAACTAACTAACAATGCTAAAGACCATGACTCATTTGACTAAGGCTTATCAAAATAATGTCGCGAACAATACTCACTAGAAAGGGGTGCAATAGTATAGAATGAGTGAACCAAAACTGAGACACTGTGTCGATTTGGTAAACACGATTTATGATTACCTCTCAGTATGCTCTAGATATCACGTTGAACGAGAGAAAATAAAGAGACATGGTCAAAGCATGTGTTTCAATTACACCACCGATAGTTTTATTTTACAGGTTGTACGACATTAGTTACAATAAAATATGGTTGAACATTTGAGAATATGGTATTATTATATTTACAAAATATAATACATTATTTATTGGTCCCTGCACTTTGACCATATTTTGACATTAGTTCTTGCACTTTTTTTTTTGTTTGACATTGGTCCCGGCACTTTGTAAAAAATTTGTAATTGGTATTTCTATTAAGTTTATGTTAAAAAAAAGGAAAAACTAACGATGTGTCACGTGAACCAATTATTACACGTCATGTGGCACACTAAAAGACAAAATTTTCAAAATTAAAATATTCCAAAGTTTTGTTATTAGTCCATACACTTTCAGCACTTTTTTATAATGGTCACTGAGCTTTACAACTGATCACTAAACCCTTTATTTTTTTTATTTTTATTTTTTGAAAATCTTGCAATAATATTATTATGGTTATTATTATTATTATTATTTTCATTATTTTTATTGAGAATAATTATAAAAAAAATAAAATAGAAAATCCTTACTAGGGAGGGAAGACTCCACTAATGACGAGTTTAAAAGATTCTCTAGAAGGAGTTGATCGTCGGCAAAATCGGTAAATAATTTGCACCAATAAGAACATTATGAAATCCCAACCATGGATTGGTCTGATGGTGTGTGTAGACCGGAAATCTAAAAATGTGCTCTTCTAAGTTTTATGTTCAAATACTACAGGTGCTAACAATTCTTATATTGAGGAAGTCTCCACAAGATTTGCTCTACCTTCAACTGAACCTTATTAGTGGAGTGAGATTGGTCAACCGGAAGTAGGACTTTATGAGATACCGAGTTTTTTTTTTTAAAAAATATTACCAAAAGTTTAGCACATAATTTCTATGATTTTTTTAATAGTAATCAATATACATTCGTATGTGACGATGAAAGCACCACTGCTCCAAATGACACATAATATATGCGGTGTATGAGTTAAAAGAGGAAGGACCACAATACATAGTAATCAAGAATCTAAGCTGGATTTTGTTTGGGATAACTTGAGCTTTTTCCCTACTTATTTTATTTTAAGCAGAAGATTGCACGTCTAATTATAAAATCAATTTTTTTTTTTATAAAAACAAAGTTACCGAGTCCTTAATTTTTAAAAGTTTGTGATGGAAGAACATTTTATATGCTATAGCTAGCTCGAAAATAAGAAGATATCTACCAATCTGTATACATTTCAATTAGGTACTTTTGTAGGTGTAACATCCTCATCTTTGGATGTACGTGTGTTGATTTGTTCATACGTTTTTTTTTTTCGTTGCATATTATGCCTTCAGATTTACTTTGATATCGTGTAACTTAGCAATGCACACAGCACACGTCAACGTAAAAAATTGCCTTGCACAGATCAATTATCTGTATTAATTAATAATATTATTATATTAGGCAAAGACTAAGGTGCAACACCTCACTATCTCTTATTTTTGGGAGTTTTTATTTTGGAACCAACTCACTTTGTCTTTTACGGTGCAAGATCATTTTTTACCATTCGATCATTCAAACACATGGTTGTTGTGTAATCGTCAGAAATAAAAAATACAATGTGAAATTTTTTAAACTTCTCTCAATCCAAATGCGTGAACTATATACATCTAACAACATGTTACACAAGAGTATCAAAACAAGAAGAAATTTTTTTTTAAAGTATATCTGACTAGTGCAATGTGTGTAAACACAACACACCCACCTTTTCATCTGAATAAAAAATCATTCATCTTTATTATTTAAAACTAGTAACTTGAGGATTAGTTTTGTAATTTTCATCAAAAATGTTTGTTAATTTGTACTCACTTTGCTAGTTTATACCTACTTAATTATAAATACATTATAAACATTAAACAACACAAAAAAAAAAACACAACAAGGTTGACTCATAAACAAAAACAAAGAAGAAAAACATTCATACAATTATAAATATCCACCTTAATTTACACTCACCTTACTGATTTACACACACTTTAATCAAAGTTTACAAAATTATGCTTGATTTCATAGTGACTTCAAATAGTAAAAAATGGTTTGAAAAATTGGAGTATTGCAATATTGAGATGCAACTTGCAGACATTTTCACCAAACCATTGAAGAAGGCAAGGTTTGATGAATTAAAAAAACTTATGGAGATGAAGAGGCTCACTAATATGAATTAGGAGGAGTGTTTGGACTTGATGTAATTCATTCTAGAGGTAGAGAGGATCCAAAGGTACAGAGGATCCAGAGTTACAAAGGATCTAGAGGTGCAAAGGATCCAGAGGTACAGAGGATCCAGATTACAGAGGATCTGGAGGTGCAGAGGATCCAAAGTTATAAAGGATCATCACAGAGAATGTATTAGTGTAGTAATCTAGTATATAGTTGTAATGATGTTGGCATAAATATATATTTCCCAGCGACCTTACAATATTGCTCCTAAAAGCTTGTTTAATTCGTATCACTTGTTATGTTGCTGCCAAAATATTGTATTATTCCAGCGAAAAATAATGTTGCTGCCAAAACTACATAGTATTTCCAACAATAAATTATGTTGCTGCCAAAAAGTTATATTATTTGCAACGAAAATAATTATGGTTGGGATAAATAATTTTTGCCAACAATAATGATATTGTCGATCATTCATTCATTCATAATTTTTGCCAACAATAATACAAACGTTTTATTTAATCCCCCTTATTACATTACCCCATCCTACTATGGAATGGGGGATTTTGAAGTGGGATTAGGAGTAGTAGAAGGTGGTGGGGGACAGGGATTAAAGAAACAACAAAACCATAAGATGGTAGCATGTCAATTATTTTATGTCCTTTTTGTGTTTTATTAATTGAATCTCTAAGCTTATGCTTTTGGGCATTCTTTTCTCAGGTTGGGTTTTATATAAGAAAAGCTGGTAACTTGAAGAAAATTGCTGATATCTGTCTCGCAAAGTATGATGGGGACATACCTAACTCAATTGAGGAACTACTCTTACTTCCAGGCGTAGGTCCTAAGATTGCTCATTTGGTATGTGCGGTTTTCTTTTCGTATTTCAAACCGTTTATTTCATTAGTTTTAAGGTTCGTTTTGTTAATGATGTTAGTTTTCTGCCCTAAAATCTTTTTGTTAGTGGTGCTGTAGGTTATGGTTATTGCGTGGAACAATGTCCAAGGGATATGTGTAGATACTCATGTCCATCGCATCTGCAATCGTCTTGGATGGGTTTCGAGACCCGGCACAAAACAGGTTTGTTTTAAGTTTGGTAGCATCACATTATATTTGCTGGCTAGAAGGAAAAATTATGCACATTACTATCTAAGATTATCAAGGCTTATTTTTTATTTTTTTGACAATATCAAGGCTTATGTTATATGTGATCAATATGTATGTTACAACATATTGGGAATGCAATTTAATTATCAGAACATATATTTTGTTTATCATGGTTTCCGAAATTTGCTTGACTTGCAAGTCAGTCGGTGTTTGTCAGCAGGAAGAGTTTTGCTCTTTGATTGGCTAGTTTTTACATTTTCTACTAACTTCTAAGTGTCACAAATTCAAAGTTAATAATTCTCTTCCCCGTGCCATGCCAGAGAACTTCAATACCCGAAGAAACAAGAAAGGCGCTGGAACGGTGGCTTCCGAGGGAAGAATGGGTTGCAATAAATCTTCTTTTGGTATGAATAAAACATTCACTCCCTTTGACTATGTAGTATAGTACTATAGACTATAGTATATGAACAAATGCACCTAAATGGTTATATTTTGGATGTGGTGTGTTACGTTTTTTCTGCATTGCCAAAAACATTTTTGGGCCTCTTATACCATCTATCTTACAACATTGTTTGCATATATGTAAAGCATCTTCTAGCTTAAATATGAAATTGAACAGGTAGGATTTGGAAGGACAATTTGTACTCCTTTACGGCCTCACTGTGGAGAGTGTGGAGTAAGTAGGTTCTGCCCATCGGCGTTCAAGGAGACTTCAAGTTCATCTTCTAGGTCCAATAAATCTCGATTGCATAAGAAGCCTGAATCAAGCCGATTCTTTTGATTCAGATTTGATATACATACATAGTTAAGAATTTTATGTGAACAAATTATAATGAGAAATATCTTGAACATACCCGTGTCTATGTAGTGATGATGTACATATCTTCAACTAATTTTTTTTTTCATGTTTAATTTCCCTTCTATTGCCTTTACTGGGCTTTGTTATGTCAATACTAAATATCACGTTCAATAATAGGACTACAGGTCTCTAACAGCATTGTAGTGAAATTGAAAGTTTAAACTAATTGATTCCTCTCAAATATTATGGCTTTGTGTACTGCATTTACCAGCTTTGTAATACCTGTTTAAGAATTGGTTTCATTCTAAGAATTTTAAACAAAAGGTTTACCACAGAATCATTGAGAATGATACTATTCCGTCCATCTCGCACTTAGTGACATTTTTACCTGTTTCACAGTGATGAAATGAAGACTATAAATGAAAGTAAGACACTAAATTAACTTCATCAATTATTGATATGTTCACCATTACCATAAATATAAAGTAGAAGATATTAAATTGAGAGTGATACACATACTATTAATTGGAGGATAAAGTCGAAAAAAAATTAATATTACACTAAAAGGGACACAAATTAATATTAATATTATATTGAAAGCGACACCAATTACAATATTATTTGGATATTATTTTTTTCTTCTTCCAATAATTGATGCTCATTGTGAAATGGAAACAATATTATTTGGATTAATCAAAAAGAAAAAGAAACAATATAATTTGATGATTTGCTTCAAAATATAGATTGAAATAGCACTACTTGCTCTGCTCCTAGAGAGAGACAAATCGGTGTGCGGCATATGTATGCTTGTACAACGTGGTCATACTACTCTTTTCCATATCACTTTAGTTGATTATGGTACCCTTTATTTGCAATCTCTTGTAAATTTTGACACTTGTGGTGTTCTTCCCCAGCTTGAGTTTATAAAGTTACCCAGAAAAATCATTTGGTGTATCTATCATTAATACTAATGTTTTGTTTTTGTTTTGCTTTTAGTCTTCCGTTTCTAAAATAAAAAACAAAAAAAAATCCAAAAATTTTCTTGTAAAGCAAAATAAAGCTCCAAAACATTGGAATGAAGATAGTGCCAAGAAAAAAAATCCCCATAAAACATTAGTATATAAAATATTTCACTAAAAAGAGCTCACTTTAGTTTTGGAATCGAACATGACGAACCTGAGCTTTCATGTCAAGCATAGTATACAAGTTGACTCAATAGGTTTTATTAACTTAAACAAGTTTTTCATATATGCCCAATTATAGACATCACCATATTATCACAGTGGTTCGTTGATACAATGTTAAGAACGCAAAAGTAGAAGAGCATTTTTTATAAAAAATGCAAGAAAAGAAGTTGGTGAAAAATATATTCTGTTCAATTTATTTCCAATACTTAACAAGTTGTCACACTAAATTGCTAGTAATGGCGGGAATAAAAGAGCACAATTTTGCATTTATAAAGTACGCCCTGATAACATATCATAGCAAAAACAACTACGCTGTGAAATATAGAAATACATCTTGAAAACATATCAGAACAAAAACAACCACCCTGTTTTCACCCAATAACTTAATTGTCAAGCTTAATACAAACGTTTTATTTAATCCCCTTATTACATTACCCCCATCCTACTATGGAATGGGGGATTTTGAAGTGGGATTAGGAGTAGTAGAAGGTGGTGGGGGACAGGGAATATATAAACAACAAAACCAGCCAGAGCAATCTTTCTTCGGAGCATCAGCAGCATGAATACCAGCAACATGATCAAGACTTCTTCCAGCACCAGCACCAGCAACATGATCAAGACTTCTTCCTCCAACACCAGCAAATTGAATTGATGACAAAAGGAAAATAAAGCACACAGAAACCATCATTGTGTTCATAGTTACTTTGTTTTGTGTTGAGTATGGAATGAGCTACGTAAGGACTTCAATTTATAGAATAATTCTAATAGGAATTTGACAGAATATTCTTTTAATATTCTGAGGAGGATACAGAACACTTTTGAATAAAAGATTTTGTTGGATATCCTATATAAAAACAAAAACAAATAATTGTACCAAGTGTTATGTATGGATGACATTTGAGGTGGGTAAGCATCAGATGGTGGTGGAGTTACTAGCTTTGGCTGAAAATGAAGCTTGCGTGTTGGTTTCATTTGGATACGTTGTCTGTCTATTTTAGGAGTCAAGCAGCTTTGGTTGCCATATTTACCCACCCAAGGTGGGTGAGAGCTAGGCCGGCAATAGCTTAACTTAATTAAGTGGGGACACAACTCACCACTATAACTTTTGTTTTCATATATACTTCTTCATGTTCATGACTAGTCACAATAAAACTGCCCTATCTATCTTTTCCTTCTGGCTTGCCTAGCTGGCTGCTTCCTTTGGTACAAATGGAAATTTGCTTCCTTTTGGGAAATCCTTTCCTTGGACATTGGCTATTGAAAGTTACATACACTTTTTTTTATTAGGTTAGCAAATATTTAGTTCATTTTGGCTCTCATTGACTCAAAGTCATAGGGCCGGGGTAAGAAAAATTCAAATTTCATGGATGGAACGCTTATAGATTTATGTACTAAGTTTATCTTACCATCCAACATGATTTTATATTGTGAGCCGAATTCAAACCTACATCTGTATGAAATATGAGCTGAATTTTTATCAACTAAATCAATATTGGTTGACATGTGAATTATAATAGAACCTTTAGTTATCGAGCACTTCGATATGTCACCATGTCATAATTTTTTGCTACCTAAGATTTTAATTTGATAGCATAAAATAATGATATGGTCAAAAAAAGATTTTAATTTGATGACTTTAATCATGGTGTTCTCGATCAATGTTTTATTTTAGATAAAAGTTCTTGACCACTCATGAATATGATTTTAACACCTACAAATTGCATTGTGACCACAATTACAAACACTTATCCACAATTTTCCGTCATGTCAAGAATCCCAAAATGTGACTCCAATTGCATAAAACTAAAGTAGATAAAATATGATTATTTAAAAATTAATTTTATATTCTAAATTATAAAATTAATAACAAAATATTTAAATTTAATAATCATTGACATTTAAATTACAAATAAATATTTTTTTTTCTTAAATAGTGTTTTAAAATTAATAGATATCATAAAAATATTTATTTACACCAACACCTATACACCTCGACGTTTGAAATATGTTTACCAGCATGAAAAGAATACAAGAGTTACTTAGAAGAGTTAAGAGGGAAAGTGAATTTGAAGAATAATGTGCTAGGCATTTCCAAAACTAATAAGCATCCAAGAACACTAAAGATTAAAGACAAACTTATTCTGTCTTGAAGTGCTTAGTGTCATTCTCATATAAGTCACAAGCATTTTATTTTGTGTGAGTGAAATATGTCACAGAGCATTTTTTTCTTAAATGTGGGGCAACCAATAATTCATACTTGGGTACGGTAGCAGTACCAATATTTCATTTTCAGCTTAAAATTCTTTTAGGACTGTCAACTAGTCCTGTCCTAACTCCTGCAAATCCACCAAACTGAAGAAAAAGCCAACTTGATATTTCTGAAAAGAAATAATTTTTCTCTATCCAAATCTAATGGTTCCCACGGATGTTGTAAAGGATCCAAGTCCATCATAATTTTACAACTATCAAATCAAGTCTACGAAACTTTACTATACTAACTCTTTGAGGTTAAATATAATATATTGAATTTTATTATTATTAATATATATATATATATATATATATATATATATATATATATAAAACTTTTCTCGAAAACAAATTTAGAAAATTTGTAGTCTAGATAAAAATAACATATTTTATTAGTTATCTTTGAAAGGAGTTTAAATAAGATTTTTTTTAGTATTTTAATTTATTTTTAAAAAATGTTAAAGGAATGAAATGTGCAATGAAGTAGTCAATTTCGATTCTTCCATCTTTTCTAACAATTAGCCTTTCCCATTAAACACTTACCTTATAATATAATTTGAAAGGAGTTTATATAATATTTGATTTTATCAATTGTGGTTGGAATTAGAAAAAAATAACAATTCCAACTTAGATTTTTGGAATTTATGAAGCAGCATGGAAATTATAGAGGTTATCGAAAATAAATCTAAATTTCTATCCAACACTACTAATAAGTTAAGAAAAATGGTTTTTAGCAGCGACATATGTTGCTGAGCAAAATACAAAGTTGCCGCGAAATATACGTTTTTCAGCGAAAAAAATGTCGTTGCATGTTGTTGGTATAAATGCTGTTGCGAAAAGTTTTGTAACGACATTTGATGTCGCTGCCATAACTAATATTTTTACAACAATAATTATTGTTGCCTTATTTGACATGTCACAATGACTATAGTCGCTGCAATAGAGTATTTTTGTCAACCATGAAAGTCGTTGTAATAAATTAATTTTTGTCAACGATACAAATAGTCGTTGTATCTTTTATACGTCAATAACAAAAGACTTTAGTATAAAATGTATTTCTCAATATATTATGTCATTTATTAAAATTAGTTATATGTTTTCAAAAGTTTAATTCTAAACTAGTAGCAATCATCTTTATAATTTAAATTATAATAACAGTTAAAAAATAAATATCAACAAGAGAAAATGTTATTACTTAAACATCTCCTTTACATCAAAATAATAAATTATAAATGGTTTTGTTCTCATACAAATAAAACTAGATATTGTAATCAACAACGAAAAATTGTGTCTTCCTTAAAAAAAAGACAAAGTTGTGTCTTATGGCAACATTTCTTCATTATAACTTGAGTTTGGACATTTCTTTGAGAAGTAGCTGAAAATAAAAATCCTTATTTGACCTGCAATTTAATACAATAGATAATTAATAGTTTCATATGTATTTTTCTATGTAATTAATAAACGAAAGAGCAACTAAAATGAAGGTTAGTTAACCTGTAATATGAGTAGGAAAAAAAAAATAACTTAGTAATAATACTTGTAAGAAACTATGTACCTGTGCATGCGTAAGCAACTCTAAAAAATAGAATTTATCAACAAATATGACCTTGATGAGTTTCTTTTACCAAGTTGTTGTTTTGCTTGAAGACTCAAGTGGCAAACCCAATAGAGTACTGAAACACAATAAAATAAAAATGGATGAGTAAACCACATCAAGACGAAACTATAAATTATGAATCTTGAAATGTCCAAAACTTTGTTTAGAAAAGTAATTTTATTCGGCACTGTGGTGGAATTCTTCATTTCAACTATGTAAAAATGACTTTAGGAATTCATTTCGATTCAACTGCAATCACATGAAAAATTGAATAAAGTAAAATTAAGATGAAAAAAAAGGACAAAATCTAATTAAAATTTAAATCTGTGTTACACAACAATGCAAGTTTACAAGAAGAAAAAGATCCAAACAAATTAGAATCTCAATTGAATGTGAAAGTGTTAGAAGAATACACTTGAAGTATGAAAAGAAATGTACCAATGAAACTATATTGTGGGTGCGAGAAGAATGAGAATTGAAGCAAAGAAATTAAAATTCCATCTTCATTCTGTTAAACCTAAAGATAACTGTAAATTGTTTTTCAGGAGTTGCTATTAGATCTTCATTTCCACCAATGTAGATAGTGGGGGACAGTTACTTAAGAAAAGGTGAATATGGATCCAAGTTTTTTGTTGCGCTAAGAAAAACACTTACCGCCCAATCGTCATTACGCCAATTTTTTTAGGGGATTACTCTTATTATTATTATTATTATTATTATTATTATTATTATTAAAATCTGTTTTTTATCACACCAAAACAAATTACATATAAGGGAAATTAAACTTTTTATTTCACTACTTTTATGAAAATCATCGCGAGAAATGACGACTTCACTTGGGATGATATACAAATCCTCTATATTCTTGGATAGTTTAATTGATTGTAATGACTTGGCCTTTTTGTAAAGGTTGTTTTGAGGTGTGGGTATCCATGTGAAAATAGAAAAAACCAACTTGATTTGACGTGGAAATAGAACAATGATGATTCTTGTTGATGTTTTTCTATGAGTACATTTTAATTTATTTGCTACACGGCATGTAAATGATATTCTATTAGAATACCGGCTGTAATTGTAAAATTTACACCGATTGCGTATATAAATTAATTATTCAATTAATTATGATTTTCAAGTTTTATTAATTGATCTATTAACCATCCAAAAGTGTCATATGATTGAGTAGGGCTTCATGATTGTGATTAGAATGAAGAATGACATGAATTGTGTTTTCTTTTTCGTTTTTATACTATATTTTTCATAAATAACAAACTAGTGATTTCAATATTCACGTACGGTTGAAAACATGGAAATTTATATTACAAATTCAGAGTGATTTATAAGAAACAGAGCATATGATATTAATTGAGGGGGGAAAACATAGATATAGGAAAGTTGGAACAAAACGTAAAGTTTTATTTAATTAACCTGCTGCTTAATATAAGTTTTATATTGCCAGCGCTAGCGCAGAACATTCTTACATAGATAGATACTCCGTCCGGTCCTTATATATAGGACCGGAAGGAATATTACCAGGGCTGTTCGAGTAAAATTGGAGACTCGGTTCTCATAATAAACAGAGGCCCCTAATAAAAAAAATGCTATTTTTTTTAGTCGATAATGTTTGTTTTATTTTATTTTCTAAAAAAATAATTATAATGTTTGTTGTTAAAGTTTGCTATTTTATACGACGAGTATGAGCAAAAAATTACAAAAGGTCTCTAAAAAAGAATAAAATTATATTTTTTATGTGTCTTGATTTAAAAATATATAGTTCAATAGGTTTAGAAGAGTTGCACCGATGTGGAGGGAGAATAGAGAATATTGAGAAAGAAATTAATTAAAGAAAACAAACTTGCTAGCTGGTGGGAAAAAAATTAATTAAAGAAAAAAAACTAGCTAGCTGGTGTGGGAGTTGAACCAAGGACAAACAGATTCTCAAGACATAACTCTACCAATGGACAACCTTCGCATTTGTGATATTTTAGCGCGTTTCTTGTATATAATCGAGTTTGTTTTGCATTATATATAAAAAAAATATTTTGGGCCCCAAAATTTTGGAGGTCCAGTTTAGTAGAGCTGTTTGCACCCCCTGATGGCCGGCCCTGGGTATTACATATGAAGTCTGGATACGTTGTACGGGTGCGGGTACGATACGATACGGGTACGTGGATACGTGAAATTTTAAAATTTAGGATACGATACGGCTAAGATACGTTAACAAAATATTTATATTAAAATTTATATGCATGTAAAATACTTGAAAAAAAGCATCGATTACTCTTCAATATATAATCATAAAAGTCACAATTTACAAAAAATAATACATGTGATCAAAATAAAAAATGAAACCTTTTTCGTATGAATCATATTCTATTTTCATTCATATGTTAGAATATCAACAAATGCATCAATAAAAGAACTCAAAACAAAGTTTGTTTAATGTTGATTGATTGAATCTCCTCTCTCTTGTTACTTTCATCCATCAAAAACATAATTTTTAATTGGTTAATGAAAAAACATTCATAGTGATTCATATCTTAAATTGAATCAAATACATCTCCATTGAATTTTCACAACACAATCTCACTTTTTTACCCTTCATTTTTTTCAGGATACGTCTCTGTAAAGTATCTAATAAGTATCTGTGGGTCTCTGTCGAGTATCTTATAAGTATCCGATAAAATATATATTTTAAATTAAAATAATTAATTCCGATACTCCGTGGGTACGTATCCGAGAGTATCCGTGGAGTATCGGTATCCGATACGTATCCGATACGGGTACGTCTCCATTTTGGAGTATCCGGGCTTCATAAATTACATGACATTCTTAAAAAAAAAAATATTGCATAACAACATTTTTGCATCCTACTAGCTAGATCTACTTTGGAAATGGAATAGCAGGAGAAGCAGGAAGAGTAATAGGAGGAGATTTAACATCAGCATCAGCTTGTTGCTTTTTAGTACAATCATCAATGTCATTAAAACTCAAGTCACCTAAGTTAAACCCATCTAAGGATATCACTTTGAGTTTTGGTGATTTGATGACTCTAGTATATTTAATTGATAACAAATCATTCTTTTTCATCATAATAATTTATTTTAATCATTAATTTATCTTCTCTCTCATCAAAATATACTAAAATCATCAAACCACAAAGTCAACAATGTAAAATCTGTATATAATACAACAGAGCTGAAGACAAGGCTAGAAGGTAGACCAATAGAAGTCATTGTCCTCTCAAAACTTTTTTAATTTTTTTTATACTACTATTCTATTATATTTTTTGTCTTTGTATATTTTTTGTGTTTTATATGATATTGTATAATGAGCGTTTTTATTCAATATATTGAGTCATAACCCCTTAAATTTCTACTAGTGTCCAAAAATTCACCTTTTTAGAGTTAATATAGGTGTGAAATATGGAGTTTGAACCACAGACATTACATATATTATGTGATATCCCTACCAACTAAGTTATGTTCACGAGTACCTATTAAAAATCTTTTAACCAAGTAAAATATAAAACAAGCATGAAGAATAATTAATTTGAAATCTAGTATGATTATTGATGATTTTATCTTTATGAAACCATGAGAAGCACAACTTCAGAAGTAAAATTAGTTTTTACTATATTTGTTTGACAATATTAACTTAAAATATATATCTTATATATTATTATTTTTAGATTTCTTGTCTATCTTGTGCATTTGAAATTTATTATTTTTTACAAAATTTTACCTTAAATCATGGTCACTCGAAACTTAATTCATGAATTCGTCCCTAAACATAGCAAACATGGTTTTTGTATAATGTAGTATATCATTATTACAGTTTTCAATTTTTCTAGTAAAATCGATGGTCACAAGTTAAAAATGTATCATGGTCGTGTGTTGAACCTAAAATTATTAAAATTGATATTTTGTAGACACCTTTCAACTAATAGAACTTTAATCTTTTGGATGTATTGTTAGACTTTGATGTATATTTATGTTTATGATGGAAAATTGATGTTTAGTATCGGAAAATTGGATATGTAAATGGATAAAGATTTAAGCATAATTGTACTTTTGATCCCACCAAACATCCTTGTGCAATCTTCCATTCACTCTTGAAGCTCTTCCAAACATTCCTAGCGGATTAGAGGCCATGAGTCTTTACGTACCAAGCAAAGCACCAACCACACGATACCCACAATTACCATATGGGACTATGTTCATAACGTCATCTTTGAAATGATGGATCTCCTTGCGTAGAAATTGTTCTTCTGAACTGCCAAAATGGTTGAATCTCCCGCCTCATGTTTCCTTGCTCGCCCATGTGTGAAGCACATGGTTATCTTGAACTACGTTGGGCCTTCCTACATGTGTATGACTTGGGCCTAACCCATTATAGCAGTGTTTAATGAGCTATATTTTAATTTTATTATTTCAGCCCAATTTTAATAATTTCTGTTTTATTTTATGTTTTGCATTTTCTGTCAATTAGGGTTTCCTTAGTATTTTAACACTTCAATTGTAGTCAGAGAGACAATTTTTTCATTCAATAATATTGCAGAAAGTTTTCTCAATTTCTGGTGGATTCCGGAACCCTATTTTCATAGGTTTGTCACTTGCAAACTTGTCTATTTTCAATCTAGGTTTAGTGCTTGTTATCCATCACTTCCGACTGTGTCAGGTGATATCAAATCTTGATTTTCTCCTGTTCTTTTCGTAACGTGATCATCCATGGGAGATCAACCAATGTTGAAAGTAGAGCTTTAGGGCATAATCGCGGCTTTTACCACGACCATCAATGTTTTGACTGCACAATTGGCGATGTTATCAACTCAGGTGAATAACAACAACACCACCACCACCACCACCACCACCACCAACAACAACAACAACAACAACAACAACAACAACAACAACAGAAACAATCGGAGCGACAGGAAAGAAGAACCAATTAGATTTGCTGTTGAAAAGGCTAATGTTGTTGGCCATGTGCCTAATGGTATTCCACCGCCATATCAACATGGTGATGTTAATTTTCAGCTTTCCTATGAGAAAAAACTATCTCCCTATGATGTTACTTCCAGATCTTTGGTGCGTTGTTTACTTGAAGGAAGCTTGAATTACATTCTCCATCCCTCTTATGTTAAAATCTACAATTTCCTCCCTTAATAAGTTTTTTTTTATTTCTAGTAATTTATCAACAAAAAAAAAATCGAACACACTCCGAAGAAAAATAGTATTGTGGGTCCACTTTAATATAATCAAAATTCAAATTCATATTTTTCTCTATTTTTTATTCACAATTTTATTAACATCTAGTTTTAAACCCTATTATAAATTATAAAATATAAAACAACACAAAATAAAAGATAAAATATGATTATTTAAAAATGACTTTTATATTCTAAATTATAAAATTAATAACAAGTGGACCCACAATCTCCCATGAGAAAATGTATCAAGTTTTGATTTGTGTATATAAGTGATGTATTACATAGAGAAAATGTATCAAGTGTATCACTCATATCAGTTGAATAAAATTTCCACAATCTCTTTTCCACAAAATTAAGCAACTTATCCCAACATAAATTGCCTATTAATCTTGTAAATTGATGATTATTTATCATGTGCAAATTGCCTATTAGCGTTTAGTTCCTTCCTTGAAATAAGGCACTAAACATGGAGTAGAGAAATTATGAGTAAGTAATAGGCAAAGACACACTCTAACTATAGTGCAAAAAGAGGATCTATTGTACTGATGTATCGTGTGTGGAAAAAAAATAGAAATCTTATTTCCTTCATATTTTTCCTCTACCACTAGTAAATTATGACATTAGAGCTTGAGTTCTAGAGAGTGGAGAAAAACACTTTTGAAAGCTGAGAGATGGCTAGCAATGACGTGATTTTTCTTCAATTGCCTCGTCTCGATAGGGATTTATGATAATTGATTTCTTGCGTGAAACCCTTGCTAGATTCTCTAGATACTTGGGAGGTTTTAGAGAAAAGCTATATCCAACCTCAATGTGACACTACTTTGTCACCAAATGAGAAGAAAACTTTGATGAAATCGAAGAAGGGTCAACAAGCACTTGCCTTCATTCATAAGGTTAGGATGTAGCCATGTTTGAGAGGTGCCTAATGCAATCAAATTCAAAGATGCTTGAGATATTTTGAATTAATTGACAGGGTGAAGAAGGTGTATCTACAAACTCTATACGTAGAGAATTAGAATCATTGCATACAAAGAAAACTTAATCGGTTTCAAATTTTGAAAAAATGGTATTTGCTAGTGTAAACTGAATGCAGCGTTACGAATGAAACATAGATGTAATTATAGTTTTATTTTTAACATTCACCTCCAACGACCACTACAAGTTCTCTCAACCTTTAGCTAACCTTATGGTGCAAATAAGAATGACTATTTGTCAAAATGAAATGTTGAAGAAAAACAATCATGTTAGGAACATCTTTGACGCCAAGACAATAAAAGCAATCACAAATCTTGTCCAAATGTGATGTCAAATTAATAACACACTTGTTTCTATAAAATTACACACTTTGCCAAGCCATAAGCAAGTCCCTGATTACACATTTAATCGATTCATAAAAAGTACATATCAAAAGAAAATAAAAAGTAAAAAGCTAGGACGAAAACACCGCCTTAGAAACATATATAACATGCATGTTCAATGAATGAATCCCTCAAATGTCATAAAACAATTCCTGAAACAGTTTCATCTGCTCTGGAGGCAGAGCAATTGCCAAAGATAAGCTACCATCATTTGTTGAGCTTGGAATAATGAAAGATAACCCCTCATATGAAATCCCACCTGGTCCCATGAATATGGGTCTTCCCCAACCAAAGTCAGCATCATGGATTGGTAACCTTGCCCAACTAGTGATACCAAGATTTGGACACTTTAAAGTGTGTGCACCACGAACAAGAGCTTTCAAGTCAGGCTGTAGCTCAAGATAGTCCAAAGCAGATCTCAAATAATCATTATCCATTTGTAACAATGCATTTTGGATTTTGCTAGCAGCATACCATGTTGGTTTTGACATTAAATCCCCAACCACTGCTATTTGAGTAGTTGTGAATATCACATTGCCAAAGTAGCCTTGTGGAAGTGAAGGTTGAAGCCTTGATCTTCCATCAGTTGCAATGTACAATTTGGTTTCTTGATTAACAGGAAGTGCTCTTGCCTTGCTTACACTTCTCCATACATGACCTGATAACATCTCGTAGGAGCTATAGTTGATAGTGTTTCCATCTTCTTTCGACTTACCCTTCAAGATGTTGAGTTGTTCACGAGTTAACTTCAAGATAGACACTGCTACAGTAGTGTATGAGCCTTGTTTTGCATGTTGCAGCAAGGGATGATCATTTTGCATTGATGATGGAGGCTTGTATTCAATGTGAAGACCATGAATTGATGAAGTGAAGACCACATGCTCCATCTGCTACATGATGTTGCATACCAACGCCTAATGATACTCCTCCATATTTGAAATGTGTTACCTGCATGCATTGTATAAAGTCAAGTCAAGTCAAAATTCGTAGGTTGGTCCGCATCTAGATCCGCATCCGGTAACTGATTTGAGCAAGGTGATAAACAAACTAATGATCAAATATAGAACATATTACATGGAGTTTTATGCATACCATGTGAGAGTATATACTTTGTATATTAAATTTTCCGTCCATAATGATACACATATTTGTATATCTCTTTTCAAAATTGTTTTTGACAAAAAAAATTGTGTTTAATGTACCGTAATGCTACCAAATATGTTTGTTGATGATTTTGATAATCAAATCAGTCGTTATGCAACATTGGTCGATTAAAACAAGAATGAATCCCAAGTGTTAGTAGAGAGGTTCAATGGTAGTGTTTTTTTAACAAAAGGATGACAAACTCTTCTTGATTGTTATGGTATTTATTTAGGTGTTTGGGCCATGATGACTTTTGTGGGTTTGGGTCGATTTAGAATTAATCTTAAGGATAGGGTTGGTTGAACGATTAATCATCCTAAATTTGATCCTCCTATGAAATTTGCTGTTGAAAAGGCTAATGTTGTTGGCCATGTGCCTAATGGTATTCCACCGCCATATCAACATGGTGAGGTTAATTTTGAGTTTTTCTATGAGAAAAAACTATCTCCCTATGATGTTACTTCCAGATCTTTGGTGCGTTGTGTAATATCCCGCTTAGAAGTAACAGTTATAAGCGTTAGAAACTTCGTTTTCAAGCAATGGCAAAGTGGTAATTAGAGGGGTGGCAAAGTTGTAAATAAGAGAAAAAGGCTTATTGGATAAATATGAATTTTGGCAAGGTTTCTACTCATTTTCCTTTCTCTCAAAAATTCAGAAAATTGCTCTTCCTTCTTCTCTCATTTTCGCCCCCACTTCCTCTTCATCTTCATCATCAAATCATCACCCCTTAAGCTAGCAAACTTCTCCCTAAACTCTTGTGTGGCAAGTAAACTTATGTTGGTGGATTTTGGAGCAAGAAGAAGCTAGGGAAAGCCAAGGACTAGAAGTTATCTTGAGTAAAGATTATGGGGCTTGAAGCTAGGGTTTGGAATCTAAACTTAGCAAGCAATCTTTTGAGTTTAAGGTGAGCTCTTAGAGGGTTTTAGAAACCCACTTTGTTTAAGCTTTGAAGTTATAGTATTATGAGCTAGTTTGCTAGATTCATGCCTTAATCCCTTGTTGGCTTGTGAATACATGAATTATTATGTGATAAGTTGTTCATATGTCATGGAAATCTATTCCCATAAGCTGTTTTGATGATTGGGGATGTTTGGTTTAGCGTAGAAAGCAAAATTTTGAATGCTGCTGAAGCCAAAATCGTGCTACGATTTATGGGCATCGGGCTACGATTTTATGTCCTGATTTTCAAGGAACTTTCGCAAAAAATCGTGCTCCGATTCCTTGAAATCGTGCTACGATTTTTCCTTTCCTCAGCTTCTTGTTCGTGAGCTTTGGTTTGGAATTTGGGTAGGATGAGGGATAGGCATGGCCTTAGGAGATGTATACTTATACTCCTAAGTTATATAGATATGTATAGGGATTGGTAATGGGATTATCTCTTTGTAAGTGAAGTCCCTACATTCACTTAAGTATGTGCAAGCTTAAGAGCAATGAGTGTATGAATGATTTGTCAATCATAGTTATAGACATGTTTATAGTGTTGGTTCTCCAACAATCATAGGTGACTCATGAGAACGATGAGCCTAGAATCATAGGTTATATGTCATAGGAATGTTATACAATCATAGTATTGGTTATATGATTAAATGTCAAAGTTAAAGAATTAAAGATCAAAGATATTGGCTTGCTTGCACGTTTCACAGTCATAGGGCGTGTTCATCAGACTCCGGGATTCGCCGGATGGGACTTCTCCGAGAGGGTTGTCCACACGTTTCATAGGGAGTCCGGTGTTAGCCTGATATGATAGGAATTTCACCGGTTTATAGGGAGACGTATCTCGGGGTTGCTCCACCCGGGGTGCCCTCCGTAAAATGAACTCAGATTAATTGTTTGTTCAACGCTAACAGCTAACATAAAACACTTTATTCGTTTTATGATTTATAGTTATAGTTAAAGTTGTTAAAGTCATAGTCATAGAAAGTTTACAGTCATAGGCAGGTTTATAAGACTTGGCGATTCTAGAATCCCCTAAATTGCCAAGGTAGGCATGGCGACCCTAGGTTCCCTGTGGTTGCCAAACAGTAGGTTGGGTAGAGCTCACTGAGACATTATGTCTCATCCCATTCCTTCTGGTGCAGGTTCACAGGCAGGATCGCAATCAGCACGCAACAAGGGTAAGGAGAAGGCTACGGACTGATCGTGCTGTGTTATTTGTTATGGTTATTTGTATTATATGGATTGTACATCTGATGTATTTGTTTTCGAGATGTTGTATAAACTTTGGATTGTAATATTACAATGTGATGTAATATTTGAAATGAACTTTTATATTGTAAATTAATGTATCCAATACGAAATTTTAATACTCGTATAAGATCCTAGGCAATCTTATTATGGGTGTTACAATTTGGTATCAGAGCAGGTCGATTCAGACTGTGCCATGGGTCATTAAAATACAATTCAAGTTTGTGGATCTCTTGGATCCGGGACATTATTCTAAATGTTATATCTGGTTGAAACTGATCACTTTGACTTGTGTATGACAGTTAGGATAAGATGTCTGGGAGGAGAAGAGGTCCTGGCAGGCCTAGATCGAATCAGGCAAATGCTGAGGAAGCCAGTGGAGACCCTAATATGCAATTTTGGGCTCAAATGATGCAACAGCAGCAGGCGTTGCAGCAACAGTACCAAGAGCAGCAAGCTCAGGCTGCGTTACAGCATCAGCAGATGATGCTTATGATGCAGCAGCAAGCCCAACAACAGGCCCAAACTCAGCATGAATGGATGGAGATGATGCACCATGGACAAGGTGCTCAACAGCAGACACCACCACCAGCAGTGGCGAATCCGTCCTACCGGGAATTTAACAGAAATCACCCTCCTGAGTTTAATGGGGAAGGTGAACCTCCAGAGGCCAAGAGATGGCTGAAACAGATTGAGAAAGTGTTCCGGATGGTGGATTGCCCTGAGGAAAGTGAAATTCTGGCCAGGCAATACTTAAGAGACTACAGGTTCTGAACCAAAACAGGTTCTGAACAATGACTTAGCACAATTTAAAGCAGATAAGTAGCAGAAATAAAAAGTGCAGGAAAGCTAAAGAACACACAAGGTTTGTTAACCCAGTTCGAAGTAAACACCTCCTACTCTGGGGGATACCAATCCAGGAAGGAATTCCACTATTGGAATTAACCCTTAAGACTCAGACACTGACTCCCAGTTCCTATCCCAAGCAATTAATCTCCACCTAGTCTTGAATTCTACCCAACACGTTGAGTATTAGAAAACCTCTAACTTCCTATTCAAGTAACTACAACCCAGCCACTTGAACTACCCTTAAACAAAAACACTCTGTTTTTTCAGAAAACTTTAAAAAACACAACTTCATTCGTACCTAGAGGCTTAGAATGAATTACAACTCAATGACAATCCTAAACCAACTCAAAACATATGAGTGGCGTACAAAAATAAAGCAAAAGCTTAAAGACAACTAAGACTCTATTTCTCTGAATAATACTCTTAAATTCGTAAGTCTTCAATAGCAAAGCTCCTCCTTTTATAATCTTCAGCAAGCCTCTTAATTATGCTCCAAATCTTCTGAATTGATTTGTTACTGGAATAAGATTGATCCAATAATGTAACAAATAAAACTGCATCCAATCTTTGAAAGATTTAAAACAGAAAATACGAATTTTCATAACTTTGAACCAAATCTTCAAAGATATCTTCTCCAATTAAACCAGCCTTCTAGAAGCAAATATACAAGAATAATTCCTTGCAAAATCTCCCAAGATACGTGCAAAAACAATCCAGCAAACCCAGCTTCTGATGTGGTCAACAGAAGTCAACGCTGGCTTCAGAACCTGAAACTGCTTCTGAAGTGCTACAGTGCTTCTGATGAGCATTTCAGCTTCTGATGAAGATTCCAGCTTCTGAATGGCTTCAAATGAGAAAACTTGTAACTGAAGAAATGTTCATCATAAGGAAAAGCTTCTATTCCAAACTTTGGTTTTGCCAAACAATGCAGCCAACACCAACAGACTCAACAATCTCCCCCTTTGGCAAATTTTTGGCTAAAACCATCCAAGTTCTTCAATCTCCCTTAAAAGCAACTCAGCAATATCATAGCATAAACATAAGCAGCGGACACAGCTATGATTAACACAAACCAGCTTCAGTTCTACAAAACATAACAGCTACTGAAGCACACACATGCTACTGATCAACTTCTGATCATCACAAACATGGTATCAGAGCTATTAATCAACTCCCCCTGAAGCTTCACAAACATATAACCAAACACTCCAGCTTCACAACACTCCCCCTACAACTCAGCTTCTCATACAAACTCCCCCTTACTACTGAACTGCAGTGATAAATGGTATCAGAGCACAAACCAAACTTCAGGAGCTGAACACTTCTACACTTCAGGACCACATCATCACTCAGGTATATAACAAGCTTGTACTCCCCCTGAGACACATATCCCCCTTGATCATATCTGGACATATAACGCTTGGTATTAGAGCAAAATTAGTCACCTTCTGAATCAAAGACACACACATCTGAAATGCAGCAATACATCTTCTAATTTTTGGTATCAGAGCCAACACATTGCATAGGATTTTCTCCCCCTTTTTAGCCATAAAATTCTGACAAATCATAATCTTCAAATAGGGAATAAAATCAAAACAGGTAGCACAGATCCTTGAAAACTTGTTAGATTCAGACTCAGGTTCAGGATCACACTTAGCATAGGCACAACTGGCAGGTACTTTATCTTCCTCACATCCAGTTTGCAGTAATTGCTATAACTCTTCATGCAAACACACACCTAACTTGCTCCTTAAGTTTTCAAACTGCTTAGCATCCAAAGCCTTTGTGAAAATGTCAGCAACTTGTTCTTCAGTAGCTACATGCTCCAGTTGGATAATCTTGTCCTCCACAAGGTTTCTGATAAAATGATGTCTGATGTCTATGTGTTTGGTTCTGCTGTGCTGAATTGGATTCTTAGAGATGTTGATGGCACTCAAATTGTCACAAAACACTGTCATAGTTCCTTGTTCAATGTTGTACTCCTCCAGCATCTGCTTCATCCACACCAATTGTGAGCAACTACTCCCAGCAGCAATGTACTCAGCTTCAGCAGTTGACAATGACACACAGTTTTGCTTCTTGCTAAACCATGAAATTAAGTTATTTCCCAAAAAGAAACAACCTCCTGAGGTGCTCTTCCTGTCATCAGCACTTCCAGCCCAGTCAGCATCACAATATCCCATCAGTTCAGAACTTGAACTATGAGAATACATGATTCCATAGTCACTTGTGCTATTCACATACTTCAGGATCCTTTTAACTTGTGTCAGATGACTCATCTTAGGATCAGCTTGATATCTTGCACAAACTCCTACAGCAAATGTGATATCAGGCCTGCTTGCAGTTAAGTACAATAGGCTCCCAATCATGCTTCTGTACTGACTTTGGTCTACTGAAACTCCATCTTCATCCTTAGTTAACTTCAGGTGAGTAGCAGCTGGTGTCCTCTTGTGAGCAGCAGATTCCATTCCAAACTTCTTCACTATGTTCTTGGCATACTTACTTTGAGAAATGAAGATTGTATCTTCCATTTGTTTGACTTGTAACCCAAGAAAGTAAGTCAGCTCTCCAACCAAACTCATTTCAAACTCTGATTGCATTTGCTGAACAAACAGTTTGACCATCTTCTGAGACATCCCTCCAAACACTATATCATCCACATAAATCTGAGCAATCATCAGACTCCCATTTTCATCTTTCACAAACAATGTCTTATCAGAACCTCCTTTTCTGTAACCTTGAGCCACAAGAAACTGAGTCAGTCTGTCATACCATGCTCTTGGTGCTTGTTTCAATCCATATAAAGCCTTCTTTAACTTGTACACATGTTCTGGAAACTTAGGATCCACAAAACCCTTAGGCTGTTCAACATATACCTCTTCTTGCAAATATCCATTGAGAAATGCACTCTTCACATCCATCTGGAATAATTTGAACTTGAGAATGCAGGATACACCTAACAGTAGTCTTATGGACTCTAGTCTGGCCACAGGTGCAAAGGTCTCATCAAAATCAAGTCCCTCAACTTGAGTATAACCCTGAGCAACTAACCTTGCCTTGTTTCTGACTACAGTACCATTTTCATCTGTTTTATTCTTGAATATCCACTTAGTCCCAATCACATTTAGCCCTTCAGGTCTTGGAACTAGATCCCACACTTCACTCCTTTTGAATTGATTCAACTCATCTTGCATTGCTTCAATCCAAAATTCATCAGTTAAGGCTTCTTTCACATTTTTAGGCTCAACCTTTGACACAAAACATGAATCAGTAGCAGCAACATCTGATCTCCTGGTTCTGACACCTTGATCTAAGCTTCCAATGATTAAGTCTTTAGGATGATCCTTCTGAACTCTAATTGATGGCCCTTTACCATTAGGAACTTGATCTGGTTGATCTTCTGCTTCTTCAGACTCTGAATGCTTTTCTGCTTCTGAGGTTTGTTCTTCTGATACTTCAGACTCTGGAACAATTTCAGGTTCATTCTTTTCATTCTCAGCAGACAAATCATCAATAACCACATTTATGGACTCCATCACAACCTTGGTTCTAGAGTTAAACACCCTATAAGCTCTGATGTTCACTGGATAACCCAGGAATATGCCCTCATCAGACTTAGGATCCAGTTTTCTTCTGTTTTCCCTGTCAGCCAAAATGTAGCATCTGCTTCCAAACACATGAAAATACTTCACAGTTGGCTTTCTTCCTTTCCATAATTCATACAAGGTACAAGTGGTTCCCTTCTTCAAAGTAACTCTGTTATGAATATAACATGCAGTGTTCATTGCTTCAGCCCAGAACATATATGGAAGTTTCTTAGCATGCAGCATAACCCTTGCACATTCTGCTAAAGTCCTATTCTTCCTCTCAACTACACCATTTTGCTGAGGTGTGATAGGTGCAGAAAACTCATGCTTTATACCTTCAGAAGCACAGAATTCTGAAAAACTCTTGTTTTCAAATTCTTTGCCATGATCACTTCTGATTCTGATAATCCCACTGTCCTTCTCTCTTTGTAGTTGAATGCACATCTCTTTGAAAACTTCAAAAGTGTCAGACTTTTCTCTAACAAAGCTGACCCATGTATATCTAGAGTAGTCATCTACCATTACAAAAGCATACCTCTTTCCTCCAATACTCTCAACTTGCATAGGCCCCATCAAATCCATATGAACAAGTTCTAGTACTTTGGTAGTTACCTGGTGAACTAATCTGGGATGAGACTTTCTTGTTTGTTTACCAATCTGACAATCACCACAAACACTTTCCTCATTGATCTTCAGATTAGACACACCTCTGATAGCTTCAGTACTTAGGATTTTCTTCATGCCTTTCAAGTGCAAATGTCCCAGTTTCTGGTGCCAGAGTTTGACTTCCTCTTCTGAGCTCATAAGATAAGAAGTCAGACTTCTTTCTTCTTCAGAAACCGACAAATAACAATTGTCTTTGGATCTGCAGCCCCTCATCTGAGTTTTACCATCCTGATCAGTAACAATACACTCCTGCTTGTTGAAATTAACTTTCAAATCCTGATCACACAGCTGGCTAATACTGATCTGATTAGAGGTTAATCCTTCCACCAGTAGCACATCATTAAGTCTGGGCAAACCTTCTCTGATCAAATCACCAATACCCAGAATCTGACCTTTTACACCATCTCCAAATGTCACATAACTTCTGGAGTATGATCTGATATTGCTCAGCAGCTTCTTCACACCAGTCATGTGCCTTGAACATCCACTATCAAAGTACCAGTCTTCTTTTGAGGTGGCTCTCAATGATGTATGAGCAATCAGGCCAACATTCTGAACTTTGGGCTTCCACACCTTCTGAACAC
Organism: Medicago ruthenica; assembly: GCA_018208015.1. NCBI lineage: Eukaryota > Viridiplantae > Streptophyta > Magnoliopsida > Fabales > Fabaceae > Medicago > Medicago ruthenica. Next base: position 105,825,758 of record CM031372.1, on the reverse strand, counting down.
TATGTCTGAGGGCAGCTGGTTGCACTCTTCTATACTGAAAATGTTCAGGATAGCCATAAAGTTTAAAGCAAAATGGTTTGATATGCCCTTTCTTTCCACAATGATGACAGATCCATGGATGATTTCTCCTCCTTCTGTTTCTGAAAAATTTCTGGGGTTGCTTCTGAGGTATCATCTGAACATGCTTCTGACCTTGCATCTGAACATACTTCTGACCTTGCATCTGAGGTCTCTTCTGAGCTTGCTTCTGAGCTGGCATCTGGGCTGGTTTCTGAGGTCTCCTCTTGGATGTTCCAACCATAGAATCATGAGTTTGAGTAGCAGGAACAAAACTCATCTGTTTAGGAATCTGAGTCTGATCAACAAAACCTAAACCAGTTTTTCCTTGTTGCTGATTCCCCAAAATGTCCTCCAACTTATCAGTAGCAGAGTTCAACATCTTCACTTGCTTTTTCATTTGATCAAGTTGGGAGTTCAGTTGATTCACCTCTTCTTTTAAATCTGAATTCTGTACTAACAGTTCACCTTTTTCAGCCTCCAGTTGTAGAATAGTCTCCTTCTGATCCAAAACTTGTTTGCAAACCTCAGCACTTCTGGTATACAGCTTCTTGTAGTTATCAGCTAGTTCATCATATGAGGTTTTAGCAGCTTCAGACACAGATGAGGCTTCAGATTCTGAGTCAGACTCTGAAAAGGTCTCAGATTCTAAAACAGCTTCCTTCTTCAAGATAGCTCCTGATCTCACTACCAGACCAGTATCACACAAATCAGATTCACTAACATCATCTTCTTCAGAACCATCATCAGACCATGACACAGCTAGGCTTTTCTTCTGCTTCTTAAGAAAAGTAGGACACTCAGTTTTGATATGTCCATAACCTTCACACTCATAACACTGCACACCTTTGGCTTGGTTACTTTTCTCTTCAGATTTTGTCTTTCTCTCATCAGTTTGTTGCTTCTTGTTGTTGAATCTGAAGTTCTGACCTTTGGCTTTGGCTTTTCTGTTAACATTCTTCAAAATCTTGTTGAATTGTTTTCCCAGCAACACTAGAGCTTCTGATAAGTCATTGTCCTCCTCTTCAGACTCATATTGATCATCAGCTTCAGAATTCACACTAAAAGCTACACCTTTTCCTTTCTTCTCAGTCTGTTTGCAAAAGGCTGTTTCAAAATTGACCAATGACCCAATCAGCTCATCAAGCTTCATAGTGGTAATATCATGAGCCTCTTCAATTGCTGTCACCTTCATATCAAATCTTCTGGGTAGGGATCTGAGGATTTTTCTTACCAACTTCCCATCAGACATTTTTTCACCAAGAGAGTCAAATGAATTTGCCATATCCAGCACATTCATGTAAAAATCCTGAATGGATTCATCTTCCTTCATCTTCAGGTTCTCAAATTTGGTGGTCAGCAGCTGCAATCTGGACATCTTTACCTTAGAAGTTCCTTCATGAGTGGTTTTCAGAATTTCCCAAGCATCCTTAGCCACAGTACATTGTTTGATAAGTCTGAACATGTTCTGATCAACACCATTAAAGATAGCATTCAAAGCTTTTGAATTTCCCAGTGACAGATCATCTTCAGCTTTGGTCCATTCCTCCTCAGGCTTCAATACTCCAGTTTTGTTACCATCTTTGTCCAAAACCTCAGGATGATCCCAGCCTTTAATCACAGCTTTCCAAGTCCTGTTGTCAATAGATTTTAAGAAAGCACACATCCTAGACTTCCAATACTCATAGTTTGTGCCATCTAGTAGGGGTGGTCTATTGACATAGCCTCCTTCTCTATCCATGCTTGCCAGAAATAAACTCCTCTGGATCTCACCCAATTTACAGGCAGGGTGCCTGCTCTGATGCCAATTGAAATTCTGGCCAGGCAATACTTAAGAGACTACAGGTTCTGAACCAAAACAGGTTCTGAACAATGACTTAGCACAATTTAAAGCAGATAAGTAGCAGAAATAAAAAGTGCAGGAAAGCTAAAGAACACACAAGGTTTGTTAACCCAGTTCGGAGTAAACACCTCCTACTCTGGGGGATACCAATCCAGGAAGGAATTCCACTATTGGAATTAACCCTTAAGACTCAGACACTGACTCCCAGTTCCTATCCCAAGCAATTAATCTCCACCTAGTCTTGAATTCTACCCAACACGTTGAGTATTAGAAAACCTCTAACTTCCTATTCAAGTAACTACAACCCAGCCACTTGAACTACCCTTAAACAAAAACACTCTGTTTTTCAGAAAACTTTAAAAAACACAACTTCATTCGTACCTAGAGGCTTAGAATGAATTACAACTCAATGACAATCCTAAACCAACTCAAAACATATGAGTGGCGTACAAAAATAAAGCAAAAGCTTAAAGACAACTAAGACTCTATTTCTCTGAATAATACTCTTAAATTCGTAAGTCTTCAATAGCAAAGCTCCTCCTTTTATAATCTTCAGCAAGCCTCTTAATTATGCTCCAAATCTTCTGAATTGATTTGTTACTGGAATAAGATTGATCCAATAATGTAACAAATAAAACTGCATCCAATCTTTGAAAGATTTAAAACAGAAAATACGAATTTTCATAACTTTGAACCAAATCTTCAAAGATATCTTCTCCAATTAAACCAGCCTTCTAGAAGCAAATATACAAGAATAATTCCTTGCAAAATCTCCCAAGATACGTGCAAAAACAATCCAGCAAACCCAGCTTCTGATGTGGTCAACAGAAGTCAACGCTGGCTTCAGAACCTGAAACTGCTTCTGAAGTGCTACATTGCTTCTGATGAGCATTTCAGCTTCTGATGAAGATTCCAACTTCTGAATGGCTTCAAATGAGAAAACTTGTAACTGAAGAAATGTTCATCATAAGGAAAAGCTTATATTCCAAACTTTGGTTTTGCCAAACAATGCAGCCAACACCAACAGACTCAACAGAAAGTAAAGTTTTGTTGGCTACTAACCAGTTCAGAGGCGCAGCAGAAGATTGGTGGGAATCTACTCAACGCCGAATGATAGCAAATGACACAGAGATCAACTGGGATAACTTCAAGGAAGCAATGATAGAGAAGTATATCCCTATGTCTTATAAAGTGAAGAAAGAACAGGAGTTTCTTGAGTTGAAACAGGGTGGCATGTCAGTCACTGAGTTTACAAAGAAGTTTGAAGAGTTGTCGTATTACTCCTCTCACAACGAGTATGCCGCTAATGAGAACTGGAAGATGAATCAGTATAGGCGTGGGTTGAGAGGTGAGATTGATACAGCAGTGAGCCTTCAAAGAAATACCAGCTATGACGAGATGGTTCACGATAGTTTGGTTGCTGAAGCGGGTTTTGCCAAGACCGCCAAAGAGAAAGCTGCAGCATATGAAAAGAGAAAGGGAAAGTTTCCAGATAGATATCATGAGAATAAGCCTAAGGGTTCTCCTAAGAGGGGTAAGCAGTCGTTTCCACATCAGGCGAGTGCTGCTTGTAAATACTGTGGGAAAATGCATTACGGTGAATGCATGAGGCAAACAGGTGTGTGTTTCGGGTGTAGGCAGCCGGGGCACATTTTGGCAAATTGTCCAGAAAGAAGAGGTAAAAGTGGAGCTGAAGGTACTACAACAAGTAAGGGCAGAGTGTACTCCCTGGATGGCCAGAAGGCTTTGGCAAATGAAGATTTAATTGCCGGTATGTGTTACTTAGGTCAAACTCCAGTTAAAGTGCTTTTTGATTGTGGTGCAACATGTTCCTTTATTTCTTACAAGTGTGTAGAAGCATTACAATTGTCTATGTCACCGTTGATACCTCCTATGACGGTATCTACCACTACTGAGGGCGGAGTTGTAGCTAGTTTTATCTGCGAGAATTGCCCGATCACTGTATCTAGCAAGACATACTATATAGATTTGGTGTGTCTTCCCATGATACAACTTGATGTGATCCTAGGAATGGATTGGTTATCTGCTAATCATGTGTATATTGGTTGTGCGGAAAAGTGTATTTTCATGCCTACAGATGATACGACTGAAGGTGTGGCTTTATCAGAGTTAATCAACCGCACTCATCAGCTTACTCAGCTTATGTGCGCTCAGGATAATGGTTTTTATGTGATGGTTACAGTGACTTCAGAGTCAGAACTGAGTCCCAGTGACATTCCTGTTGTCAGTGATTATTTAGATGTTTTTCCTTCGGAGATAAGTAATTTACCCCCTGAACGGGAAGTTGAGTTTTCTATTGATCTCATCCCAGGATCTGAGCCAGTTTCAGTGGCGCCTTACAGAATGTCACCATCAGAGTTAAAGGAATTGAAGTCTCAGTTAGAAGACTTAATTCAGAAACATTTTATCAGGCCCAGTGTGTCACCTTGGGGTGCGCCAGTATTGTTGGTTAAGAAGAAGGATGGTAGTATGAGATTGTGCATCGACTACCGTCGGTTGAATAAAGTAACAATTAAGAACAAGTATCTGTTACCAAGGATTGATGATCTTTTGGATCAACTTAAAGGAGCCGCAGTGTTTTCAAAGATTGATCTCAGATCAGGATACCACCAGATTCGTATCAAATCATCAGATGTGTCCAAGACGGCGTTCAGAACACGTTATGGACATTATGAATTTTTGGTTATGCCGTTTGGAGTGACTAATGCTCCAGCTGTGTTTATGGACTACATGAATAGGATTTTCCAGCCTTACCTGGATCAGTTTGTTGTAATCTTCATAGATGATATTTTGATCTATTCAAAGGACTCACAAGAACATGCTCAACATCTGAGGATCGTTTTGGACATTCTCAGAGAAAATCAGTTATATGCAAAATTCAGCAAATGTGAATTTTGGTTATCGGAAATTCAGTTTTTGGGGCATGTTATTTCTAAAGGAGGAGTGTCAGTTGACTCATCGAAGGTTGAAGCTGTCCTTAATTGGGCCAGACCAGCGAATGTAACAGAAGTTCGGAGTTTCCTGGGTTTAGCAGGTTACTACCGAAGATTTATTATGAGATTTTCACAGATTGCTTTACCGTTGACACGCCTCACGAGGAAAGATGTGCCCTTCGTCTGGGACGAAGATTGTGAGAAAAGTTTCCGGACTTTGAGGAAGAAATTATCCAAGGCTCCAGTATTAGCAATACCAGACCCTGAAAAGAAATATGTGGTTTATTGTGATGCGTCCTCTAAAGGACTGGGCAGTGTGCTCATGCAAGAAGGTAATGTGATAGCTTATGCTTCTCGGCAGCTTAAATCTCATGAGGAGAATTACCCCACTCATGACCTTGAGTTGGCGGCAATAGTTTTTGCTTTGAAAGTGTGGAGGCACCATTTATACGGGGCACAATTCGACTTGTTCAGTGACCATAAAAGTTTAAAGTATTTGTTCGATCAACGGGAACTGAACATGAGACAGAGAAGATGGATGGAATATTTAAAGGATTTTGATTTTGAGTTAAAGTATCACCCTGGAAAGGCGAATGTAGTTGCTGACGCCTTGAGCAGGAAATCTTTGACTAGAGCAGAAGTGCTGATGCATACCTGTGGTTTGTATGAGAAATTTCGAGATCTTAATCTCAGCGTTACAGAAATGGGTGATGGCGTCTTGTTACAAAGATTAGAGGTTACTTGTGATTTACGGTCCCAAATCGCACAAGCTCAAGGATCAGATGTGAATCTTCAGAGGAGGATTGGTCAGTCAGAGTTTTCAAGGGCTTCGGATGGTACTCTGCTGTTTGAAGGTAGAGTTTGTGTTCCAAATGATGCTAGTTTAAAAAGGTTGATCTTGGAAGAGGCGCACAAGAGTAGTTTCAGTATTCATCCGGGTACCACTAAAATGTACCAAGATTTAAAGAAGGATTATTGGTGGCCAGGGATGAAGACCGATATTGCGGAATTCGTATCACGATGTATTGTGTGCCAACAAGTGAAAATTGAACATCAGAGACCGGCAGGGATGCTTGTACCATTGGAGATCCCTCAGTGGAAATGGGAAGAAATCTCTATGGATTTTGTGACAGGGTTACCTCGGACTCAACGGGGACATGATTCAATTTGGGTAGTTGTCGATCGGTTAACTAAGTCTGCTCACTTTTTACCGGTTAGGACTACTTACAGGGCTGCTCAGTACGCAGAATTGTTCATAGCGGAGATTGTGAAATTACATGGTGTTCCAACCAGCATTGTGTCAGATAGAGATCCTATCTTTACTTCTCATTTTTGGAAAGCTTTTCAGAAGGCTTTGGGAACAAGGTTAAAGTTGAGTACGTCTCATCATCCTCAAACAGATGGACAATCTGAGAGAACTATACAGACGTTAGAGGATATGCTACGTGCATGCATTTTAGAGGATGGAGAGAGTTGGAATAATCATTTGCCGTTGATTGAATTTTCTTATAATAATAGTTACCATTCTAGCATCGGAATGGCACCCTATGAGGCACTGTATGGCAGGAGGTGTAGAACACCGCTTTGTTGGTCAGAGGTTGGAGATAAAAGTATTTTGGGACCTGAGATTATCCAGGAAACCACTTTAAAGATTAAATCCATTCAGGATAAGATTAGAACTGCTCAAAGTCGACAGAAGAGTTATGCGGACAAGAGACGAAGACCTCTAGAGTTCGAAGTGGGAGATCATGTTTTCCTGAAAGTTACCCCTAAGTTGGGACTACGAGGTGTTTTCAGGACAAAGAAATTGAGTCCAAGATTCATTGGGCCATTTCAGATACTTAAACGTGTCGGACCAGTAGCTTACCAATTGGCTCTGCCACCGGCGATGTCAGGATTACATGATGTTTTCCATGTTTCTCAGCTAAGGAAGTTTATTCCTGATCCTCATCAACCAGTGGAGTTGGAAACTATCGACTTGAGATCGGATTTGACTTTTCGACCCGAACCGGAACGGATTATTGAACGTGATGTCAAAGCATTGAGGAATAAAGAGATTCCAATTGTTAAAGTCATATGGAAAGGTTCTCCCTATGGTGAAGCTACATGGGAATTGGAATCGGAGATGCAGGAGAGTTATCCACATCTTTTTACAGGTAATTTCTAAATTTCGAGGACGAAATTTCTTTAAGGGGGGTAGAGTGTAATATCCCGCTTAGAAGTAACAGTTATAAGCGTTAGAAACTTCGTTTGCAAGCAATGGCAAAGTGGTAATTAGAGGGGTGGCAAAGTTGTAAATAAGAGAAAAAGGCTTATTGGATAAATATGAATTTTGGCAAGGTTTCTACTCATTTTCCTTTCTCTCAAAAATTCAGAAAATTGCTCTTCCTTCTTCTCTCATTTTCGCCCCCACCTCCTCTTCATCTTCATCATCAAATCATCACCCCTTAAGCTAGCAAACTTCTCCCTAAACTCTTGTGTGGCAAGTAAACTTATGTTGGTGGATTTTGGAGCAAGAAGAAGCTAGGGAAAGCCAAGGACTAGAAGTTATCTTGAGTAAAGATTGTGGGGCTTGAAGCTAGGGTTTGGAATCTAAACTTAGCAAGCAATCTTTTGAGTTTAAGGTGAGCTCTTAGAGGGTTTTAGAAACCCACTTTGTTTAAGCTTTGAAGTTATAGTATTATGAGCTAGTTTGCTAGATTCATGCCTTAATCCCTTGTTGGCTTGTGAATACATGAATTATTATGTGATAAGTTGTTCATATGTCATGGAAATCTATTCCCATAAGCTGTTTTGATTATTGGGGATGTTTGGTTTAGCCTAGAAAGCAAAATTTTGAATGCTGCTGAAGCCAAAATCGTGCTACGATTTATGGGCATCGGGCTACGATTTTATGTCCTGATTTTCAAGGAACTTTCGCAAAAAATCGTGCTCCGATTCCTTGAAATCGTGCTACGATTTTTCCTTTCCTCAGCTTCTTGTTCGTGAGCTTTGGTTTGGAATTAGGGTAGGATGAGGGATAGGCATGGCCTTAGGAGATGTATACTTATTGTCATACCCCATTTTTTGACTTATATTTTTATGGGTGTTATATTTTTTATTACCTTTTATTATTTTATTATTGCTATAATATTTTATATCATCATCATTATCCTTAATATTATTATTGTTATGTTATTTTATTTTCCTTTAATAATATCATTATTATTTTATTACTATTAGTTTTTATCTTTTAATGTTATTAAGTTTTATTTACAATCATCATTTTCATTGTCATTACTATTTTTATTCATTATCATTGTCATTTGCATTTTTATCATTATTATTATTATTATATATTATTATTTATTTCCCCATTTTTACCTTTTATTTTTTAATACAAAAATTAAAAAAAAGTGGAGTTCGCAGTGCGAACTCACCTTCGCACTGCGACCTCTGCGAAAATTCTGCAGATTTTTATATAGTTGTTTATCTTTTTTGCTTTCAACTACAATTATCATTAGTAGCATTATTACTTGCATTCTTGTTATTTTGTGACTGATTTGGTGCAGCAAGGCAGGATTTAATGTGTGACATTAAAGGTAAAAGGAAAGAAGAACTTTCTTCCAACCTCTCATGTGATCAAACAAATTGGCTATCCTTGGTCAGTTTTTGTCCCCCCAAATTGACCCCTCACCCAACCTAAACTTGCCAGCCAGCTGCTTGATCCCTTTCCTTCCCTTTTTCCCTGCCAAAACCAGTCAACCACAAGTGGTTTTTGTTGCAAAAAAGCTGTGTGACATACCCTGTTTTGAGCTGGATTTCTCCTCCCACACATAAGCCCACATGCTGATTTTGATTCCCCCAATCTCCCTGTACATGGCAGTACACGTTTTGATTGTTTGACCTTCCAAGATTGCAAGGATTGATCCCAAGAATCATCCCTTTTGCAGCTGCCCTGTTTTACAGTTTTTACCATCATTACCTTCTAGAATCAATGGCATTTGTGGCTGAGATCAGTCAAGACCTTGCCCCTTGGCACAAGGCAAAGCAATTCCTATCCATTAGCATTAAATGCAAAGTGATCTAGCCTGAGTTTAGCTCATGATCAGCTAGTGTTTTAGGATTTTATTCATCATTGTTCATCATTACAAAGATTTGCATTTATGCCTATAAAAGGAAGAGCAAGGCATAAGGATCACACAACAAGGGAACACATTAAAAACCAGTTAGAAACAGACCAATTCAGAGAGCCAATACACACGAAATTCACACCAAAATCCCTTGCATTACAGCACAAAATCAGTCCATCACAAACACTTTGAACCTTGTTCATAACCTTTCACAAAGCAAGCAAGCCACTTCCAGTCTTGTTCAAGCATTGCTAGGAGTTCTGTAAGTCTCCTATAACCTTTCTTTTCTATTGTATTTGCTGTTTGCATATCTTGCTTTGTCCAATTTTGTTTTGTGAATCAAAACCTCCTTTGAGCCTCAAAAAGGATCTCAAAGGGGCCAAGCTTTAAAACTGTGTTTTTCTACCCTTTTTTCTTCCTTTTTGTCAAGTTTCTTAACCTCCTTTAGGTTCTGAATCTTGCTTAGAAGCAGTTTCTGAACTTCTGTTCAGAAACAGCTTCTGAGTTAAGAAATTCGCATACTTCGCAGAGCCAAGCCTTGCTCGCACTGCGAACACACCAGAACCTGACTTCGCAGAGCCAAGTTCTGGTTGCTCTGCGAAGTATGTGAAATTCAGAACATGAATCAGGCATTCAAATGTCAAATTTTTGGGATTCTAGCCCTTGATTCAGAACCTAAAGAGGGTTAAAACCATTTTGGTCCAAACCCAACTCATAATCATGCACAACTTTGAAAATTCCACAAGTTCGGGCGACAAAATTTGAATAACTTGTGAAACAAGTTATGTTCTTAATATTTTCAAAAACCAAGTTTGAGCAGCAAGCTAAGTTCGTCTACTTCAAAAACAAACTTGAACAACCACGTTGTTCATGATTTTTAATCCAAACGCGAACTTAAGCCGAGTTCGCTCACTCTTTTTTTAACCAAGCTCGAATTGGGCCGAACTTGTGAACTTTCCAACGTTTTGCATGTTTTATGATTGTGTTTGCCATTCAAACTTGAACCAAACTTGTTCTTGAGTTTCAATAACTTAAGCAACAAGTCACGTTCATGATTTTTAATAAAATCGAACAACAAATTTGTTCGTGTTTTCTTTTCTTTAACTTTCGTTTTTAAAAAAAGCTTTGGTTCCCTTTGAGATTCCTTAGAGTAACAAAACCAAACTTGAATGAAACGGGAATGGCTTGACGTATGTCTCCCCAAACCTCGATTGCACGAATGCGTGACGTATGTCTCGTCGCTCGGGCAATCGTCATTCCACCCTTGACGCGTCTAGTACGCTAAACTTTCCATTGGCCCCCTTGTGGCCATTTTTACCCTTTTCTTGGCCCTCGTGGTCAATCCGAACCTTTCGCGCCTTGTGCGTTTTATTTTTTACCCTTTCACGCCTTGCGCGAATTTTTCGCCTCAGTGCGTTTGTCTTTTGTCTTTATTAAAAAAACATTCACGCCTCGCGCGAGCTTATCGCCTAGCGTCCATCTTTCACCATTTTAAACTTTGTACGCCTTCGTACGTTTTTAAAACCTTTGCTCACGTCCGAGCGTAAAACTTTTTCATCAAATCATTTATTTTTATGCATTGTCGTCAGTGGCCAGCTCGGCAACAACCCGAGCAGCTGACTTTTACTTTCTTGTCGTCAATGGCCAGTTCGGCAGCAACCCGAGCAGTTGACATTTACTTTCATTACGCTTTTTCTTTTTTTTCAAACTTTTTCGCTCGGACGCGATCAAATCTTTTTTTAACTAAAACGAATCAACATACAAACGTTTTTCTACCAAAGAACTACGTACGCTTTGAATTCTCCGACTACCGAGAGATACGTAGGAGCAAGATCGACATCTTGTCAAGCCCATTAATAAAAAACTTGTTTTTCCCTTTTCGTTTGTTTTTATCTCTTTCTTTATCCCGCATTTTGTCTTTTATATATTTCCTTTTATACATATTTAAACACGTAAGTAAAACATCGAACCATTTTAAGCCTAAGCCGACTAAGAGGTTCCCGTTGAGTACAACGGATGTGAGGGGTGCTAATACCTTCCCCTCGCATAATCGACTTTCGAACCTAAAATCTTTTCTCAAGGTAATTTAGAACTTTTTTCCTTTTTTCCCCGAAAAATTAAAAGTTCAGTCGTAATTTAGAATTAGTGATTCAAAGCTTCCCCAATAGCTTGACATCCGAAATTCGACGCGACACTTATACTCCTAAGTTATATAGATATGTATAGGGATTGGTAATGGGATTATCTCTTTGTAAGTGAAGTCCCTACATTCACTTAAGTATGTGCAAGCTTAAGAGCAATGAGTGTATGAATGATTTGTCAATCATAGTTATAGACATGTTTATAGTGTTGGTTCTCCAACAATCATAGGTGACTCATGAGAACGATGAGCCTAGAATCATAGGTTATATGTCATAGGAATGTTATACAATCATAGTATTGGTTATATGATTAAATGTCAAAGTTAAAGAATTAAAGATCAAAGATATTGGCGTGCTTGCACGTTTCACAGTCATAGGGCGTGTTCATCAGACTCCGGGATTCGCCGGATGGGACTTCTCCGAGAGGGTTGTCCACACGTTTCATAGGGAGTCCGGTGTTAGCCTGATATGATAGGAATTTCACCGGTTTATAGGGAGACGTATCTCGGGGTTGCTCCACCCGGGGTGCCCTCCGTAAAATGAACTCAGATTAATTGTTTGTTCAACGCTAACAGCTAACATAAAACACTTTATTCGTTTTATGATTTATAGTTATAGTTAAAGTTGTTAAAGTCATAGTCATAGAAAGTTTACAGTCATAGGCAGGTCTATAAGACTTGGCGATTCTAGAATTCCCCTAAATTGCCAAGGTAGGCATGGCGACCCTAGGTTCCCTGTGGTTGCCAAACAGTAGGTTGGGTAGAGCTCACTGAGACATTATGTCTCATTCCATTCCTTCTGGTGCAGGTTCACAAGCAGGATCGCAATCAGCACGCAACAAGGGTAAGGAGAAGGCTACGGACTGATCGTGCTGTGTTATTTGTTATGATTATTTGTATTATATGGATTGTACATCTGATGTATTTGTTTTCGAGATGTTGTATAAACTTTGGATTGTAATATTACAATGTGATGTAATATTTGAAATGAACTTTTATATTGTAAATTAATGTATCCAATACGAAATTTTAATACTCGTATAAGATCCTAGGCAATCTTATTATGGGTGTTACACGTTGTTTACTTGAAGGAAGCTTGAATTACATTCTCCATCCCTCTTATGTTAAAATCTACAATTTCCTCCCTTAATAAGTTTTTTTTTTTATTTCTAGTAATTTATCAACAAAAAAAATATCGAACACATTCCGAAGAAAAATAGTATTGTGGGTCCACTTTAATATAATCAAAATTCAAATTCATATTTTTCTCTATTTTTTATTCACAATTTTATTAACATCTAGTTTTAAACCCTATTATAGATTATAAAATATAAAACAACACAAAATAAAATTAAAATGAGTGAAAAATTACTAAAGTAGATAAAATATGATTATTTAAAAATTAATTTTATATTCTAAATTATAAAATTAATAACAAAATATTTAAATTTAATAATCATTGACATTTAAATTACAAATAAATGTTTTTTTTCTTAAATAGTGTTTTAAAATTAATAGATATCATAAAAATATTTATTTACACCAACACCTATACACCTCGACGTTTGAAATATGTTTACCGGCATGAAAAGAATACAAAAGTTACTTAGAAGAGTTAAGAGGGAAAGTGAATTTGAAGAATAATGTGCTAGGCATTTCCAAAACTAATAAGCATCCAAGAACACTAAAGATTAAAGACAAACTTATTCTGTTTTGAAGTGCTTAGTGTCATTCTCATATAAGTCACAAGCATTTTATTTTGTGTGAGTGAAATATGTCACAGAGCATTTTTTTCTTAAATGTGGGGCAACCAATAATTCATACTTGGGTACGGTAGCAGTACCAATATTTCATTTTCAGCTTAAAATTCTTTTAGGACTGTCGTGCTGTCCTAACTCCTGCAAATCCACCAAACTGAAAAGCTCTCCCCTTAGTCTAGAAAAACATGTGATGTGTAGACCCCTTGTTATTACTCACACCCAACCCAAGCTTTTCTAAGTAACAGCATTGTATGCTTATTTAATTACTATTATTAAAATAAAGACACATTATGAGAGGTAGACAAGGTTTACACAGATATGGAAAATTTCTCTAAGGATGACACATTAATACAGAATATTCTTTTAATATTCTGCATAAACATGTTGAGAGAATATTATGTATTAAATATCACACAAAGATTCCCATTAAAATTTCTAAGAGTTTCAGTCATTCGTTTGTTATTTATGAAAAAGATAGTAAAAAAGGAAAGAAAGATAGAAAATGACAAAACTCATGTGACTCTTCATTCATTTTTGTTGAAAAAAAAATGTGATTCTTTATTATAATCACAACCATGAAGCAATATTCAATGATATGATACTTTTGGTTGGTTAATAGATTAATTAACAAAACTTTCATATAATAGTAAATAGATTAATAATTAGTTTAATCGGTGTGAATCAATTTGACAATGGCATCCAATATTCTCATAGAACTTTATTTTATTTTATTTTACCAAACCCATAGAACTTTATTAACATGCCATGCAACCAAATTTTAATTTCCATAGTATGAAATTCAATGAGTCCTATAAATAAGACTAGTATGTACTTATTTCACTATCTTTTTCATTCTAATTCAATATGAATTTTAAGGATTATTTATTTGTATCAACTTATTAAATTTACTTCGTTAGTGAAGTTCATCTTCAACTCTTTGACCGTGTTATTCATAAAATGTTGTTCTCCGAAAAGAATCATAATATATAGTACAAGCTTGTATTATGAATGATATACAAATCCTCTATATTCTTAGATAGTTGAATTGATTGCAATGACTTGGTCTTTTTGTAAAAGTTATTTTGAGGTGTGGGTATCCATGTGGTTCGGTGTAGTACCAATTGTACTCATAGTCATCTTATATAAATACACATAATTTTTTGCTGCTCAATAAATTAAACTCGAGGATTAAAGAAAATTGTTTTTACTAGGCTTTTTGCGTTGACATATGACCAAAAAGAAAACGAAAAAAAGAAAAAGCCAACTTGATATTTCTGAGTACATTTTAATTTATTTGTTACACGACATGTCAATGAAATTCTATTATATATTTCCGGCTGTAATTGTAAAATTTACACCGATTGCGCATGTAAATTCAATCATTTTCCAATATATTTGCGGTTATCTTTCACAACTTCTTACCCTCGTCCAAAGCAAAATTGTCTAGTTAATTTACCTGAAGTAATATTTAATCTTATGAATTTTGATTGGAAATAGAGAAAAATAATTCTAACATACATTTTTCGAATTTATGAAGAAACAGAGAAATTATAGAGGTTATTGAAAATAAATATAAATTAATCAATGGAAAGGTATTTTAAGAATAGTATCATTAAATAGATTAAAATAATTCATCTTTGTTTTATTTTCATCTTAAAATTTAAGTTGACTTAAACTTCTTGAACACCATTAATGGAAAACACACACTTACAAGCTAGCAGGTGTGCATTGCACAAACTTAGAAGTTTTACATTTTTTCTCCATTCAAATATCTACACAAATGAATTGAGTAACCATTAGCTCTAGAGAAATAATTTTTCTCTATCCAAATCTAATGGTTCCCACGGATGTTGTAAAGGATCCAAGTCCATCATAATTTTACAACTATCAAATCAAGCCTACGAAACTTTACTATACTAACTCTTTGAGGTTAAATATAATATATTGAATTTTATTATTATATATATATATATAAAAAAAAACTTTTCTCGAAAACAAATTTAGAAAATTTGTAGTCTAGATAAAAATAATATATTTTATTAGTTATCTTTGAAAGGAGTTTAAATAAGATTTTTTTTAGTATTTTAATTTATTTTTAAAAAATGTTAAAGGAATGAAATGTGCAATGAAGTAGTCAATTTCGATTCTTCCATCTTTTCTAACAATTAGCCTTTCCCATTAAACACTTACCTTATAATATAATTTGAAAGGAGTTTATATAATATTTGATTTTATCAATTGTGGTTGGAATTAGAAAAAAATAACAATTCCAACTTAGATTTTTGGAATTTATGAAGCAGCATGGAAATTATAGAGGTTATCGAAAATAAATCTAAATTTCTATCCAACACTACTAATAAGTTCATTCATTCATAATTTGAAGCTTAATACAAACCAATAAGTTTTATTTAATCTCCCTTATTACATTACCCCCATCCTACTATGGAATGGGGGATTTTGAAGTGGGATTAGGAGTAGTAGAAGGTGGTGGGGGACAGGGAAAATATAAACAACATTTAAACCAGCAAACTTTCTTCGGTTTCACACCTTCATCAGCATCAGCAGCATGAATCAACAGACTTCTTCCAGTACCAGCAACATGATCAATCAACAGACTTCTTCCAGCACCAGCACATTGAATTGACAAAAGGAAAACCAAACACACAGCAGAAGCCATCATTGTGTTCATAATTAGACTAACTTTGTTTTGTGTTGTGAGTATGGAATTAGCTACATATATTAAGGCGTTTACAATGGGAAAGCAGAAAGCTTTCCCACCATGAGAAAGCCTTTTTCAATGGTTAGATGATTGAGGAACACAATTTTTATTATATACTGTCTACACCAAATTTTTTTTCCTTTCTCTTTTACACTCTTATATTTTTGTTTAGATCTGGAATACACGATTTTTATCATAGACTGCCTACACCATATTTTTTTCTTTAGGGCCATTGTAAACGCCACCAAGCACTCCAATTTATAGAACTGATAATGGCCAACTAGTAGGAATTTGACAGCATTGTATGCTTATTTAATTACTATTATTAAAATAAAGACACATTATGAGAGGTAGACAAGGTTTACACAAATATGGGAAATTTCTCTAAGGATGACACATTAATACAGAATATTCTTTTAATATTCTGCATAAACATATTGAGATAATATTATGTATGTATTAAATATCACACCAACTTTCCCATTAAAATTTCTAAGAGTTTCAGTCACTCGTTTGTTATTTATGAAAAAGATAGTAAAAAAAGGAAAGAAAGATAGAAAATGACAAAGCTCATGTGACTCTTCATTCATTTTTGTTGAAAAAAAATGTGATTCTTCATTATAATCACAACCATGAAGCAATATTCAATGATATGATACGTTTGGTTGGTTAATAGATTAATTAATAAAACTTTCATATCATAGTTAATAGATTAATAATTAGTTTAATCGGTGTGTGAATCAATTTGACAATGGCATCCAATATTCTCATAGAACTTTATTTTATTTTTTTTACCAAACCCATAGAACTTTATTAACATGCCATGCAACCAAATTTTAATTTCCATAGTATGAAATTCAATGAGTCCTATAAATATAAATAGGACTGATATGTACTTATTTCACTATCTTTTTCATTCTAATTCAATATGAATTTTAAGGATTATTTCTTTTGTATCAATTTATCAAATTTACTTCGTTAGTGAAGTTCATCTTCAACTCTTAAATCGTGTTATTCATAAAAGGTTGTTCTCCAAAAAGAATCCGAATATATAGTAAATGCTTGTATTATGAATGATATACAAATCCTCTATATTCTTAGATAGTTGAATTGATTGTAATGACTTGGCCTTTTTGTAAAGGTTGTTTTGATGTGTGGGTATCCATGTGAAAATAGAAAAAACCAACTTGATTTGACGTGGAAATAGAACAATGATGATTCTTGTTGATGTTTTTCTATGAGTACATTTTAATTTATTTGCTACACGGCATGTAAATGATATTCTATTAGAATACCGGCTGTAATTGTAAAATTTACACCGATTGCGTATATAAATTAATTATTCAATTAATTATGATTTTCAAGTTTTATTAATAGATCTATTAACCATCCAAAAGTGTCATATGATTGAGTAGGGCTTCATGATTGTGATTAGAATGAAGAATGACATGAGTTGTGTTTTCTTTTTCGTTTTTATACTATATTTTTTATAAATAACAAACTAGTGATTTCAATATTCACGTACGGTTGAAAACATGGAAATTTATATTACAAATTCAGAGTGATTTATAAGAAACAAAGTATATGATATTAAATTGAGGGGGGAAAACATAGATATAGGAAAGTTGGAACAAAACGTAAAGTTTTATTTAATTAACCTGATGCTTAATATAAGTTTTATATTGCCAGCGCCAGCGCATAACATTATTACATAGATAGATACTCCCTCCCGTCCTTATATATAGGACCGAAGGGAGTATTACCAGAGCCGTTCCATTAAAATTGGAGACCCAACTTTCATAATAAACAGAGGCCACTAATAAAAAAATGCTATTTTTTTTAGTCGATAATGTTTGTTTTATTTTATTTTCTAAAAAAATAATTATAATGTTTGTTGTTAAAGTTTGCTATTTTATACGACGAGTATGAGCAAAAAATTACAAAAGGTCTCTAAAAAAGAATAATTTTTTTTTGTGTCTTGATTTAAAAATATATAGTTCAATAGGTTTAGAAGAGTTGCACCGATGTGGAGGGAGAATAGAGAATATACACACACACACACACACACACACATATATCTGTATAATTTCTGGTAATATCTGATGCTAGTCTTGTCTGAATTCTATTCTGATCATGAGTTATCTAAATCATAATCCCATAACTAACCTAGTCTTTACATACACCTCTCTCAATGTCCATGCATGCTTTCGCTTAGGTTAATCCTTGATCATAATACCCATTTTAAAATACGAAATCGTCCATTGGTACCTTACACGTATTTATACAAAAAGGGTATTCTGGGTAACTTCGCTCAGCCATCAAGAACTTCGCTTAGCGAAGTCTCGCTAGGCGAGGTCTGGGCGAAGTTAGGCAGTAGCAAATGTTCTGCCAGTTCGCTCAACGAGTTTGACAGTACAGCAGATTTTCCAGACAACGTGTTTTGGCCATTTGCTACATACCCAAGCATCTAAAAACATTCATATTGCACCAATGATACGAAATTAACTTTATTATTCATAAAATCAAGGGATTGCTTTGGCTTAAGCATGCATTAACAATTTGGGGGAAAATAAGCTTTTAATCACTTAAATTGGATTGTATCACTCAATCTTATTCCAAGTGGAAGAAATCTAAGCTAGAAAGGAACTCACCTAACTGATCTGGAATCTACAATGCAACTTCAGCTCCAACTATATAATTCACTTAATTACGCCAAAACGCGTAACAGCTTTCAACATGATTTGACCAACTTCCAGAGCGTTTTCCAAATTCGTTTCTAATCTGAACCATACCAAATCGAAGGAAATTTAATGTACAATCCAAAAATCCACTTTTCCCTTCTGTTCAACTTCGCTTTGCGATGGTTTATGCTCGCTCAGCGAGACTTCATAGCTCAAACCCAGATTTTCTGCAGAATTTCAGCTTCAGACCCCTGACTTCAAATTCGTCCCCAGACTTCAATACTTAACCAAAATCTACGAAACTGGTACCAAAACGTAGGTAATTTTGTTAGCTTTCTGTAGCATCAAAAACCACTTGATTCAGAGTTACAGGGAGTAAGTTCTTACCATTTTAGTGGAGCCTTGTCCCAAAATACGGGTTTATCCAACTTTTCCCAAATAAGCTCCAAATCCTTACCCATAGCTTCTTCTTCTCCAAGAATCATCATGCAAGGTGAAATAGAGGCTTAGGCTCAAACAATAGGCACGAAAATGGAAGTGGGAAAGGAAGATTGAAGTGATTCTTACCTTTTCTCCATGTTCTTGCTTCTAAACACCACAATAATTCACAAGCAAAGCCTTAAGTACACATGCATCCACTTGCTGCTGAACTTTACAAATTCTTCAAGGTAGAGAGGAAAGGATGTTTTCGGTCAAAAGGAAGGAGAGTAAGGAGGATTAGTTTGCCATAAGGTTCATAATTTGCTAATTGCATGTTGCATTTTGATGAAATTGGTAAGGTTTGATGGAGGGAGGGAGTAGGCGTGAGGGAGGAGGGAGTAAGAGGGAGGAGTGATTCTGATGGTGTGGGAAAGGAAGTGGAAAAATGAGAAGAGAATGGTGGTTTGGACCTTTTATAGTCTTTAGGCGCAATTTACCAAAATACCCTTCATTATAAACTTTCATCGGTTATACTAGACTAATACTGATAACTAGCTGAGTTTTAAGAGGGATATTACACTCTACCCCTCTTAAGAAAATTTCATCCTCGAAATTTAGGAATCCGTTTGAAAAATAACGCTTTACATCTCCGATCTAACTTCCAAATAGATTCTTATCAAGAGATTCTTCTTATTCCAACCTGATTACTGAGGTATCTTGGTTACTTAAGGATCTGACATACTTCGAGCTAAACGTCTTGATTACACCCTTGCACACTTTCAATTTAAGGTTGTTCATACTGAAATATTTCTTCCAAATGTTAAAAGTTCCCTTCGTCGTTTGCGTTATTCCTTCCGACGACATCGACTCAATCTTATCTTTCTTTAAACATTCTCGCCTTTCCAGCCATTCCTCGCACCTCTTATGCTATTAACGAATTCTTATCTCTGTTTTACATATTACAAGTATGAACATTGTTTCTACTATCTGTTTCGTCCTTTCGGGATTCAAGGTAAACTGCTCATTACAATCGTAGATATACACTTTCCTCATCTACCCTAGACGTTCTGAGGATTCAGGCGATCTTAAAGATTTCTGGCGTTCCGTCTTAGCTTGTCGACGACAACACATTTCCTGATGACTTAGAAATTTCTTCTCCGTTACTAGGCTCCGAGCTCCCAGTGACATTCCCTCCATCCACGACACAACTTGTTCTTGAATTCTTACCGGAGCGTTTAAATTTTCCATATCGGTATACCCAAAACTTATAACGTAGAATTAAGTTTCCAAAAGATGGGTAGCATACATTGTCTTATATATCACCATAAGGTACAAATTTGTAACACATAGAATACACACATGTTCGAGTACGTGTACACTAATAACGGGTACACAATACGAAACATTGTCTACGTCCGACTAACGGGTACGTCATACATCGTCAAAAATACAAATGAGACAAATGTCACATTAACTGGAAGCTTTCTTCTTACTCTCAATTCATATTTATACTCTGAGCATATATGGTCCCATACCATATATTACGGGTTATTCTCGATCGGCATTACAAAACTTATTTCCCACTTCTGAACATCGAGTTCATGATCTTCGTATCTCCTCAACTAATTTACGTTCGGTATCATCAATACTGCTCTCAGTATTATCTTTTTACTCAGACATTGGTTACAAAACTTGCCGTTTCTGGATGATACTCCAAGTTCAACAATGAAATCCTCCAGATGCAACACTTGCAATGTTGCCTTACGCACAACCTTCTTCTAGCTAAATTGGCATTTCAATCCCCTTAAAATCATTGAACCGAATAACTAAGTTACAGTACTAGTGGTGCCTCCAACTACTTTTGGCTTACCGCAGTAGGAATATATTCGTTCAGTTCTTACTACATTCTCTTAGACCACTTCAATTTCCAACGCCTCCAAATTCCGTGGTTGGAAGCACTTCTCAGCTTGACTCTTAAGATTTCCATGACATCCTTGTCCTGAAGTACCAA
Organism: Medicago ruthenica; assembly: GCA_018208015.1. Classification (NCBI taxonomy): domain Eukaryota; kingdom Viridiplantae; phylum Streptophyta; class Magnoliopsida; order Fabales; family Fabaceae; genus Medicago; species Medicago ruthenica. The sequence continues at coordinate 105,805,061 of CM031372.1, read as the reverse complement.
CTTCAAAATGCTCCTTGGTTCCATTCTGGGGAAGCCTTCAGTTGCGTCTCTGATTTTAACAATCCTCTTCGGGTAAGGAATATCAATCCATCATCACGATATAACGTCCCTCAATCAACTTTGCCCTTTCATAGCTTCACAGTCACCCGGATAAAACCATCTTACAGCCCGTTATTTATCCATAATCTTAACTACATGCTCAATCTATTGTCTTAATCGTCCTCCAGAGCTTACACGCCAATAACAGAGGGGTTAACTTCATGCTCCATACTGTTTCGAAACACAACTTACATTACTGAAAGGTCGCCTCCTGATACTGCATCTTCCCTCAGACATAGACGACATACTCAATCTCGCAATGCGATTTCTCGAATACCTTCTGCATTCACATCATTCGTACACTGAGACCCACTGATGGCTCGAGTCTTGTATCAATTCATTCTATTCTTATCCGTAAAAGACTTCATACTTTAATCTCTTTTGAGACATTTTGGTTTCCACGACTCAAACCTGTCCATTAGGTTACTCTTCCGGTTTTCCAAAAATAATTACACAAGAAACACCTTGAATGAATACACATAATTCCATGACATTATCCACACTCTTAACTCATCCTCACTAACAATGATCTTTCATATATTAGAGTCCCAACAATATTCTTGACCAAAATTCCCGATTAATCCTCAAGGTACCGGTTCCCTACATTTTTGGGTCGACTTAATCCTATCCTTTATATCTTAATAAAGGAGTTCCATTTTACATGTGCCTCAATTCCTCATAACCTGACAGCTCCTTGTCCACGTTCACCATCCGACCTCGTCGGAAAGTTTCACATCATTTCATTCCATATACCGAGATCTCATTTACTGACTACTCATTGTACACACCATAGTCCAACGACGTCCTATCAACTCTTACCGAGAGATGGTAGTATAATCCAATTTCATTGCGCACGAATCTTGACTGAAGGTAGTCTCTTATTAGTTACTTAATCATTGGTAGCATGTTCATACTGCATACTGACACATGTCCGATCTTGACCCTATTATGTATCATTCTCCAGTCTCCAGGATTTCCTAGCAACTTCTTTTTCTTACCATAAACTTGGTTCTTATGATTAGGGATGTGTGATTGATATGAAAAACTTAACTCACGCTGCACGTCTACTGACCACATTGGAGGTTAACTTTACCTGTCCCAAAGTCATTCACTTAATTCATCATTACTTCTCTCAACTGACCAGACATAGAAATATCACCTGGCTCAAGCGTTCGAGTCCTTCGATTCTCACGTCCTCTACTTTCTCAAAAGTCTAGGGATTCCAACAATTTCTAGGAAATTTCCCCGTTCCGAGTTTCTAGGCCTGGTTCTGCAATCTTAAATTTGTACCCGAAACCAAATACTTTAATCTGCATCTCACTTCCACTTCAAATCTACGATTCCCGTTAAGGTCTCATATCTTCCTCAAAACATTCTAGAATTACTTACTTCCCTTGCTTCCATAGACGAGGCATCCTTTAACTACGTACCCAACGATATTGAGACACTCCGCCTTGATCTTAGAATAATTCCAACACATTCCTAAAATTTTGCCATCGACCGACTTCATTACTTCACAATTCAATGGCCACTGTTTGGCGCTGAGTACTTCCTCACCGATTTCCGTCTTAAAAATCTGACACCTTGATCTTCGCTCTTCATACACTTCATTCCTCCTAGGTCCTATTCAGCTCTCAGACATTAGTTCTAACTGTCATATACTAGATCGAGTCGATCAGGTTCAACCAGATGTGACATCTAGAATAAATATCCGGAACCCAATGGTCCCACTACGTTTATTGAATCATAATGTCCAAGGCACGATCTGAATCAACCTGCTCTGATACCAAATTGTAACACCCATACTAGATCGTCTAGAATACCTAGCATGTGCGTTAAACTTAGTACTGGATACATTAAAATTACAGCAGAATTTTTCTTCTCGAATGATTACAATTAAAATACAAGTTCGTACGTAAAATAAAATATAACAGCTGATAAATACACTTCTTGTACAACAATGGCTATGCATAAAATATCTGAGACTGGTACGAAACAGGTACATAAAGTTAAATCATGCGGCTCCTTTCTGCTAATCTCCAGCACAAACCCTTCTGCTTGCGAACCACTTGCTTACCTGCAACTGAATCAAATGGATTTGGATGAGACATAATGTCTCAGTGAGCTCCATCTATCCTAGGTTGCATGACAACCTCGGGGGAAACCTACGGTTGCCATATACTAATCTCAACCCATTCCGGGTTTATACATTCTTGCTTACTTCACTGAGTAACCGGGGAAAACACTGGTTACTATCTGTGTTCTGACATCTGCTTTATCATATTAGAAGTGTCATACTGATATAATTAAGTTAGTGGGTTAGCGTGTAACAAACAATTATTATATGGGTTCATTTTACGGAATGCATCTGAGTGGAGTAACCCCGGAGTACATCCCTCTGATAACCGGTGAAAACTCCTATCTGAAGCTAGTCACCGGACTCCTCTTGCTACGTGTGGTCTACCATCTGCGATAAACCCATCCAGCATAATCTGGAGCCTCGAAGGACACGGTTAACTGTTATATTTAATTTTGAATATATACATATGTGTGAGTCGTTATGAAGGTTCCCTGGCGGGCTGACCTATCCAGAATAAATCCGGAGCTTACTTCAGCCACCACTTGTCACCATATATATATATATATATATATATATATATATATATGAATTCTATTCTGATCATGAGTTATCTAAATCCTAATCCTATAACTAACCTAGTCTTTACATACACCTCTCTCAATGTCCATGCATTCTTTCGCTTACGTTAATCCTTGATCATAATACCCATTTTAAAATACAAAATCGTCCATTGGTACCATACTGTTGAGTATTTTGGTGTTGGCTGCATGTTTTGGCAAATCCAATGTGTTGAATAGAAGCATCTCCATGTTTAGAACAAGTCTTCAGTTGCAAGGTTTTTGATTTGAAGCTGTTCAGAAGCTGAAAATTCCTTCAGAAGCTGAAATCCTGAGTCTGAAGCATCAGACGCACTGTAGCAGAGTTGACTTTTGTTGACTTCTTCAGAAGCTGCATTTTTGCAAGTTATTTCTGCATGAATCTTGGCGAGATTTATCAAGGATTTATCCCCGCATATTGCTTCTAGAATGCTGGTTGATTTGGAGTAGCTTTTATGAAGATTTGGTTCAGTTTTATGAAGTTCGTATTTTTCTGCATAATCTTTATAAAGATACATTGCAGGTTTATTTGTTTCCTTATTGGATCATTCATAATTCAGAAACAAATCATGTGCAGAAGATTGGAATCTAATTTATGCTGATTGCTGAAGGCTATATAAGGAGAGCTTTGCTGCTATTCAATAGATATGAAGAATTAGAGAGTTATAAATCAGAGAATAGAGTCTTAGAGTTTTAAACTGTTAGCTTTATTTGTGCACCACTCATTATTTGAGTTGGTTTAGGTGTTTTATTGAGTTGTAAAATTCATTCTAAGCCTGTAGGTACGAATGAAGGTTTGTTATTGAAGTATTTCTTCAAAACAGGGTAGTTTTGTTTAAAGGGGTTCAGTAACAGGTGTGTTACTTGAATAGGAAGTTAGTGGTCTCTAATACTCAACGTGTTGGGTAGAATTCAAGACTAGGAGGAAGTTAATTGCTTAGGCTGGGAACTGGGAGTCAGTGTCTTGAGTCATAAGGATTAATTCCTATAGTGGAATTCCTTCCTGGATTGGTATCCCCCAGAGTAGGAGGTGTTTACTCCGAACTGGGTTAACAAACCTTGTGTTTTTTAGCTTTCCTGCACTATAATTTCTGCTACTTAACTGTTTTTAATTGTGCTAAGTTATTGTTCAGAACCTGTTTGGTTCAGAACCTGTTAACTCTGTGTTATTGCCTGGCCAGAATTTCAATTGGCATCAGAGCAGGCGCCCTGCCTGTGTTTTGGGTGAGTTCCAGGGGTATTAATTTCTGGCAAGCATGGATAGAGAAGGAGGCTATGTCAACAGACCACCCCTACTTGATGGCACAAATTATGAGTACTGAAAATCCAGGATGTGTGCATTCCTGAAATCCATTGACAGCAGAACATGGAAAGCTTTGATTAAAGGCTGGGATCATCCTGTGGTTTTGGACAAAGATGGGAACAAAACTGAGGTTCTGAAGCCTGAAGAAGAATGGACAAAAACTGAAGATGATCTGTCACTGGGAAACTCAAAAGCTTTGAATGCAATTTTTAATGGTGTGGACCAGAATATGTTCAGACTCATCAAGCAATGTACAGTTGCAAAGGAGGCCTGGGAAATTTTAAAAACAACTCATGAAGGAACTTCTAAGGTGAAGATGTCCAGATTGCAGTTGCTGATCACCAAGTTTGAGAACCTGAAGATGAAGGAGGATGAAACCATACAAGATTTCTACATGGATGTGCTGGACATGGCAAATTCCTTTGATTCTCTTGGGGAAAATATGTCTGATGAAAAGATAGTAAGAAAAATCCTCAGGTCCCTGCCCAGAAGATTTGATATGAAGGTTACAGCCATAGAAGAAGCTCATGACATCACCACCATGAAGGTTGAGGAGCTGATTGGGTCTTTGCTAAATTTTGAGACTGCATTCTGTAACGCCCGGAAATTTAATTAATTATTTAATTAAATATTTCTGAGTATTTCGGAATTAATTGTTGAAAGTATTGAGGTTGGAATTTAATCGGTGTATTTCTATGAAGTATTATTTAATTGGTGGATCGACGAAGTTGTAGAAATAATATTGGATTATTATGTTGTTTGAGTTGTTCAGTGGATAGGCGAGTAATTAAGTTGGTTAAGATGGAGAAATAATATTAGCAATAATATTGATAAAGAAATTATAATAAAAATTAGTTTATTGGTTGGGTTTAATATTTGGTTGCATGAAGTAAAAGTGGGGGGGTGTGAAAGTGAAGCCCAATGGATTACATAAAGGTATTATTATTATTATTATTTGGTTATGAAAAAGAAAGAAATTAGGTTATTATGAGAAGAAAAGAATAAGGGTTTTGGAGAAGAGAAACTCATTCCCGTTTTTCTTGCAGCAGTCTCACTAAACCGACGATCCCCGATTCGTTAACCGTTGGATCGTTCTCAAATTTTGAGGGTAGGTTCGCAACACCTATATCTAACTTTTGACCGTTGGGATCTTCAAAATAAGGTGTGAGTTGAGAGATATCATCATCGCACTATAGCTGCATATTTGGGAAAATTTTCAGCTTTTGATTCTGATTTAGAAGAGGCAAAGGTTGAAGCCATGGATGAAGCTTGGATGCAACCGGATAATTATAGAGAGACCGTCATTCCAAGGTAAGGGTGGGGTTCTTACATTCTAAGGGATTGCATAATGATGGGGTATGGTAGACTCTAGGTATATGTGATTGTATGGATTTTGATCCCTTTTGTTCAATTCATGAGGTCTGTGATTTTGATGATGAAATTGGCATGATACATGTTGTTGTTGTGCATTATAATTGTGGTTTGTGATGTATGTTGATGGGTGTGATTCCATGAATTCGTATTCTGTGATAAATGGCTTTTGGGATGATTTGGGATGGGTTGAAATTGGGATTTTTCGTAGCAGAATTGCAGATTTTTGCCTCTGTTAATGCTGTAATCGGTTATCGCTGTCCCGACAGATTTTTGAAAACTTGTAAAACTCATAACTTTTGACTCGGGTGTCCGTTTGACGCGCCGTTCGAACCGTTGTTTCTCTAAAAACATTTGCTATGATTCTATGACTATTTGAAGAGCTGTAACCTTGCTTTATTTGGAATGAATGAATGAGAAGTTTGAATAATATAAGTTGCTTTTCCTGAGTTTTCTTATCTCTGACCCGAATTTTGAAATAAAAACTGGTATTGATCGGTACAGAATTGGTCTTAGGTGTAAACACAAAAGTTGTAGGTATGGATGTTAGTTTTCTAATGCCGTTGGTCTGACGTCAAAACGATTTATAGAACTTGAGTTATGGTCAAATTACTGCACGTAGGTCACAGTGAATTTTTATGGACTTTCTGCACAACTTTTCCGAATTTGAAACGAAAACTGGTATTGATCGGTACAGAATTGGCCTTGGGTGTAAACATGAAGGTTTTAGATAATTTTGTTAGCTTTCCAGTGGCTTTGGTTTGACGTGAAAATGACTTTTAGTTTTTGAGTTATGATGAAAATACTCCAAGGAGGTCTTAGTGAAATTGTACGGTGACAGCATTCTCTGTTTCATGTTTTTGCGTCTTTTTCACACGTCTCTGTTTTAAATTGGTCTTTGGTATAAACATGAAAGTTGTTGATAATTGTGATATCTTTCTAGTATCCTTGGTTTGACATGGAAATATGTTATGTATAATTTGTTATGGTTTCACAAAATTGTATGATGAATTGTTGATGTTTGAATACGATGTTATATGATGAATTGTTGATGTTTGAATACGATGTTATATGACGTTGTTTATGATTGATCGGTTTGCGATGATGACGTGAAAGCAGTGCTACTGCTGTAATTGTGAATTTGAATGACAGTGACAGTGATGTAGCCTTATATGGCAGTGATGTGGTTTATGTATGATGCTTGCATGTGTTTTGTTGTTTCATTTTAGAAGTCTCATTCATTGCATCTGGTGACGATGGCCTGAAATTTTGGTAAAGCGACGTAGCCTTGTTTGGCAAAGTGACGTGGGGCTCCGGCCTGACATGCCCTATTTGGCATTATTTTGCGACGTTTGGTACCACATGCATATAGGTGAAGTCGGGTCTCATTGCATTATGTGTCGATGATAAATTGTTATAACCGTGACGTGTGGCGATGTTCATGATGTGCTTGATGTGATGATGCTTGAATATTGGTGATGATGATTGTTTATGAAAATGATGTGTGAACATGAATAAAATGATTGGTGAGATAATGAAGTATGATCCTGTGCTTATGTTTTTACTTGCTCATTATTATGCTTTCGTTTATATTGTTTGATATCTCACCCCTTCTGCTGATGTTTCCCCTACCATGGGAAATGGGCAGGTACTTAAGAATAGCTATGGAAGTTGAAGTAACTTTATGAAGTCTCTAGTTGCTGATAGTTCAAGTTGGTGTCTTGCTCTGATACGTAGCACTCGGGGGAATAGTTGTTATTATTTCAGTTGTTGTATTCTAAGTTAAAATTTATTTCAGTTGAAGAAAAATATTAAGTGGAATTTTGTTAAGTACTTTGTCGTTTAAAAGATGTTTCTAAGTTGATTCTAAATCATAAGATGAAGTTTGAATTCATGCTGAATAAAGTTGTGATTTCGAATGCTACGTATCAATGTTAAATGAAATACAGGTTGTTTTGTTGTTTTATGTTGAAATGTGACATCCCATGTTTGTTGGAAGTTTTTAAAATACTCTGATTTTCGTTTATATTTACCGGGTAGATTTTGGGTGTTACAATTGGTATCAGAGCAGGTCGGTCTGTCCGGCCAATGTTGTCTAATGTTGTTTGTCCCTTAGTACTCGACATGTGTGTGAAACACTGTCGGTACTTGTTTGTTAGCTCATAGTCGTTGTCTGCAGGAGTTGGTTTGGAATAAGTGGGGGAGAAGCTTGCCTCCCGGACGTGTTGATAGTATGTAGAAGTTGGTTCGAGGTGATGTTGATTGTAAGTGTGCAAACGTTATTGAAGCGATGTTGTTGGGAACCGGCGAGAGTATGGACTCATGAATTCGTATCAGTCGAGTTTGAGATGTGTGTAGATTATGGATGGTGAATTAATTGAGAATGAGGAATTATTCCAATGGAAGTGATAGTTGATGGATTAATTCGGTAGATGGTATGTCTTGAGTGTAGTTGGATTAAATTCGGGTGATTTTCGTAGTTGGATGAAAAGAAAGGATGTTGGTAGATCTTGGAAGCGAGAGGGAGAGATGGAACTTATGTTCATCAACCTCAAATTCTGATTTTTACAATTATGGAGCAGCTGTCAGTAAAAGGGGCATAACTTTTTACTCGTGTTTCTGATGGAAGCGATTCTGGACTTTTTGGAAAGCTCAAGAAATTCCCTACAGTTTGCATATAAGATTTGTCTTCAGGAAGTTTGTGAAGGGGAAGAAAAGTGCATTTTAATGTTTGGGTCTGATGCTGATTTTGGAAAATTCTGCATACGGGAATTCTGGACCAGTCCCATTGCAAGGATGATAACTTTTTACTCGTAACTCGGATTTGGGAGATTCTTGAAGTTCTGGAATCTACACGAAATTCCCTTCATTTTGGAATATAATTTTGTGCTTGGGAGGTCTGTATTGGAAGATATAATTGTGTTTGAAGTTGAAAAAGTGCAGAAGGGTGTAAGATATGGATAAGGAATGAAACATTGGTATTTGTAAGAATGCGAAGGTATCGGAAAATGCATGGAGATGCAATTTATGTTGAATAAGAATGATTATAGTGACGGATTGTGGTAGACTTCATTGTGGAATATTAGTGAGTAATTATAATGAGTTGCTGAAGTTGTTGGAAATGCGAAGAATGAGATTTCAAGGATAGGAAGTGTTGGTAATGACCTAAAAGAAATTATGTCTGATGTTATCGTCAGAGGTGTATTAGTATGTAGCTGCAAGACGTCGGTGTTAGCATGTTCAGATGATTTTGGGAATTGTTGAAGTATGGTGCTTTTGGGTGACGTGAGTATAAGTTGGAAAAGAACTCTATTGTAGTTAGTAACGATAGTTTATGCTCCATTACGGTTGTCGGATATCTCTTGACAAATTGAGGACTTGATCACCCTTAATCTCTTGTTGATAGTAGACGAGATCGTGTTGGATGGTGTAGATTTGACTTACTATCTTGATAGTGCATGAAGTGAATAATGTTATATCGTGTTTGTGTGAATTAATAAGGGAGTGGATAGGAAAGAGTCGAGAAGTATTGAACGATTCAGAGTAGAGGATTTATATGCGAGCTAACGTCGCAAAGTGAAAGATTGAGGATACTAAGTTAACGATGATGTTATGATGGATGTTAAAGAAAGTCCGAACTTAAATTAAGACTTGTAACCCATGTAGTTGATGGAAATTTTAATGAGTACGATGACTTAAGATAGATTATCAGAGTTGCGCAGCAGAAGTGTATGTAGCGCAGTTGCTATAAGTATACGACTCTACATGTTTGATTTGGTGAGTTATGGATGTGAGAATTATGTGTCAAGGTGTTTTGATGTCGAAGATGTTGTTAAGATAATAATGTGACGTTGTATGTCGAAGTATAAGAGTGTGATGAATGTTGCTCCTTAAATGATGGTGTGTTGGAATATAGTTGCAGATGGTTGTGTCGGATAGATTTTCGAGGACGAAAATATCCTAAGTGGGGGAGAGTTGTAACGCCCGGAAATTTAATTAATTATTTAATTAAATATTTCTGAGTATTTCGGAATTAATTGTTGAAAGTATTGAGGTTGGAATTTAATCGGTGTATTTCTATGAAGTATTATTTAATTGGTGGATCGACGAAGTTGTAGAAATAATATTGGATTATTATGTTGTTTGAGTTGTTCAGTGGATAGGCGAGTAATTAAGTTGGTTAAGATGGAGAAATAATATTAGCAATAATATTGATAAAGAAATTATAATAAAAATTAGTTTATTGGTTGGGTTTAATATTTGGTTGCATGAAGTAAAAGTGGGGGGGTGTGAAAGTGAAGCCCAATGGATTACATAAAGGTATTATTATTATTATTATTTGGTTATGAAAAAGAAAGAAATTAGGTTATTATGAGAAGAAAAGAATAAGGGTTTTGGAGAAGAGAAACTCATTCCCGTTTTTCTTGCAGCAGTCTCACTAAACCGACGATCCCCGATTCGTTAACCGTTGGATCGTTCTCAAATTTTGAGGGTAGGTTCGCAACACCTATATCTAACTTTTGACCGTTGGGATCTTCAAAATAAGGTGTGAGTTGAGAGATATCATCATCGCACTATAGCTGCATATTTGGGAAAATTTTCAGCTTTTGATTCTGATTTAGAAGAGGCAAAGGTTGAAGCCATGGATGAAGCTTGGATGCAACCGGATAATTATAGAGAGACCGTCATTCCAAGGTAAGGGTGGGGTTCTTACATTCTAAGGGATTGCATAATGATGGGGTATGGTAGACTCTAGGTATATGTGATTGTATGGATTTTGATCCCTTTTGTTCAATTCATGAGGTCTGTGATTTTGATGATGAAATTGGCATGATACATGTTGTTGTTGTGCATTATAATTGTGGTTTGTGATGTATGTTGATGGGTGTGATTCCATGAATTCGTATTCTGTGATAAATGGCTTTTGGGATGATTTGGGATGGGTTGAAATTGGGATTTTTCGTAGCAGAATTGCAGATTTTTGCCTCTGTTAATGCTGTAATCGGTTATCGCTGTCCCGACAGATTTTTGAAAACTTGTAAAACTCATAACTTTTGACTCGGGTGTCCGTTTGACGCGCCGTTCGAACCGTTGTTTCTCTAAAAACATTTGCTATGATTCTATGACTATTTGAAGAGCTGTAACCTTGCTTTATTTGGAATGAATGAATGAGAAGTTTGAATAATATAAGTTGCTTTTCCTGAGTTTTCTTATCTCTGACCCGAATTTTGAAATAAAAACTGGTATTGATCGGTACAGAATTGGTCTTAGGTGTAAACACAAAAGTTGTAGGTATGGATGTTAGTTTTCTAATGCCGTTGGTCTGACGTCAAAACGATTTATAGAACTTGAGTTATGGTCAAATTACTGCACGTAGGTCACAGTGAATTTTTATGGACTTTCTGCACAACTTTTCCGAATTTGAAACGAAAACTGGTATTGATCGGTACAGAATTGGCCTTGGGTGTAAACATGAAGGTTTTAGATAATTTTGTTAGCTTTCCAGTGGCTTTGGTTTGACGTGAAAATGACTTTTAGTTTTTGAGTTATGATGAAAATACTCCAAGGAGGTCTTAGTGAAATTGTACGGTGACAGCATTCTCTGTTTCATGTTTTTGCGTCTTTTTCACACGTCTCTGTTTTAAATTGGTCTTTGGTATAAACATGAAAGTTGTTGATAATTGTGATATCTTTCTAGTATCCTTGGTTTGACATGGAAATATGTTATGTATAATTTGTTATGGTTTCACAAAATTGTATGATGAATTGTTGATGTTTGAATACGATGTTATATGACGTTGTTTATGATTGATCGGTTTGCGATGATGACGTGAAAGCAGTGCTACTGCTGTAATTGTGAATTTGAATGACAGTGACAGTGATGTAGCCTTATATGGCAGTGATGTGGTTTATGTATGATGCTTGCATGTGTTTTGTTGTTTCATTTTAGAAGTCTCATTCATTGCATCTGGTGACGATGGCCTGAAATTTTGGTAAAGCGACGTAGCCTTGTTTGGCAAAGTGACGTGGGGCTCCGGCCTGACATGCCCTATTTGGCATTATTTTGCGACGTTTGGTACCACATGCATATAGGTGAAGTCGGGTCTCATTGCATTATGTGTCGATGATAAATTGTTATAACCGTGACGTGTGGCGATGTTCATGATGTGCTTGATGTGATGATGCTTGAATATTGGTGATGATGATTGTTTATGAAAATGATGTGTGAACATGAATAAAATGATTGGTGAGATAATGAAGTATGATCCTGTGCTTATGTTTTTACTTGCTCATTATTATGCTTTCGTTTATATTGTTTGATATCTCACCCCTTCTGCTGATGTTTCCCCTACCATGGGAAATGGGCAGGTACTTAAGAATAGCTATGGAAGTTGAAGTAACTTTATGAAGTCTCTAGTTGCTGATAGTTCAAGTTGGTGTCTTGCTCTGATATGTAGCACTCGGGGGAATAGTTGTTATTATTTCAGTTGTTGTATTCTAAGTTAAAATTTATTTCAGTTGAAGAAAAATATTAAGTGGAATTTTGTTAAGTACTTTGTCGTTTAAAAGATGTTTCTAAGTTGATTCTAAATCATAAGATGAAGTTTGAATTCATGCTGAATAAAGTTGTGATTTCGAATGCTACGTATCAATGTTAAATGAAATACAGGTTGTTTTGTTGTTTTATGTTGAAATGTGACATCCCATGTTTGTTGGAAGTTTTTAAAATACTCTGATTTTCGTTTATATTTACCGGGTAGATTTTGGGTGTTACAATTGGTATCAGAGCAGGTCGGTCTGTCCGGCCAATGTTGTCTAATGTTGTTTGTCCCTTAGTACTCGACATGTGTGTGAAACACTGTCGGTACTTGTTTGTTAGCTCATAGTCGTTGTCTGCAGGAGTTGGTTTGGAATAAGTGGGGGAGAAGCTTGCCTCCCGGACGTGTTGATAGTATGTAGAAGTTGGTTCGAGGTGATGTTGATTGTAAGTGTGCAAACGTTATTGAAGCGATGTTGTTGGGAACCGGCGAGAGTATGGACTCATGAATTCGTATCAGTCGAGTTTGAGATGTGTGTAGATTATGGATGGTGAATTAATTGAGAATGAGGAATTATTCCAATGGAAGTGATAGTTGATGGATTAATTCGGTAGATGGTATGTCTTGAGTGTAGTTGGATTAAATTCGGGTGATTTTCGTAGTTGGATGAAAAGAAAGGATGTTGGTAGATCTTGGAAGCGAGAGGGAGAGATGGAACTTATGTTCATCAACCTCAAATTCTGATTTTTACAATTATGGAGCAGCTGTCAGTAAAAGGGGCATAACTTTTTACTCGTGTTTCTGATGGAAGCGATTCTGGACTTTTTGGAAAGCTCAAGAAATTCCCTACAGTTTGCATATAAGATTTGTCTTCAGGAAGTTTGTGAAGGGGAAGAAAAGTGCATTTTAATGTTTGGGTCTGATGCTGATTTTGGAAAATTCTGCATACGGGAATTCTGGACCAGTCCCATTGCAAGGATGATAACTTTTTACTCGTAACTCGGATTTGGGAGATTCTTGAAGTTCTGGAATCTACACGAAATTCCCTTCATTTTGGAATATAATTTTGTGCTTGGGAGGTCTGTATTGGAAGATATAATTGTGTTTGAAGTTGAAAAAGTGCAGAAGGGTGTAAGATATGGATAAGGAATGAAACATTGGTATTTGTAAGAATGCGAAGGTATCGGAAAATGCATGGAGATGCAATTTATGTTGAATAAGAATGATTATAGTGACGGATTGTGGTAGACTTCATTGTGGAATATTAGTGAGTAATTATAATGAGTTGCTGAAGTTGTTGGAAATGCGAAGAATGAGATTTCAAGGATAGGAAGTGTTGGTAATGACCTAAAAGAAATTATGTCTGATGTTATCGTCAGAGGTGTATTAGTATGTAGCTGCAAGACGTCGGTGTTAGCATGTTCAGATGATTTTGGGAATTGTTGAAGTATGGTGCTTTTGGGTGACGTGAGTATAAGTTGGAAAAGAACTCTATTGTAGTTAGTAACGATAGTTTATGCTCCATTACGGTTGTCGGATATCTCTTGACAAATTGAGGACTTGATCACCCTTAATCTCTTGTTGATAGTAGACGAGATCGTGTTGGATGGTGTAGATTTGACTTACTATCTTGATAGTGCAAGAAGTGAATAATGTTATATCGTGTTTGTGTGAATTAATAAGGGAGTGGATAGGAAAGAGTCGAGAAGTATTGAACGATTCAGAGTAGAGGATTTATATGCGAGCTAACGTCGCAAAGTGAAAGATTGAGGATACTAAGTTAACGATGATGTTATGATGGATGTTAAAGAAAGTCCGAACTTAAATTAAGACTTGTAACCCATGTAGTTGATGGAAATTTTAATGAGTACGATGACTTAAGATAGATTATCAGAGTTGCGCAGCAGAAGTGTATGTAGCGCAGTTGCTATAAGTATACGACTCTACATGTTTGATTTGGTGAGTTATGGATGTGAGAATTATGTGTCAAGGTGTTTTGATGTCGAAGATGTTGTTAAGATAATAATGTGACGTTGTATGTCGAAGTATAAGAGTGTGATGAATGTTGCTCCTTAAATGATGGTGTGTTGGAATATAGTTGCAGATGGTTGTGTCGGATAGATTTTCGAGGACGAAAATATCCTAAGTGGGGGAGAGTTGTAACGCCCGGAAATTTAATTAATTATTTAATTAAATATTTCTGAGTATTTCGGAATTAATTGTTGAAAGTATTGAGGTTGGAATTTAATCGGTGTATTTCTATGAAGTATTATTTAATTGGTGGATCGACGAAGTTGTAGAAATAATATTGGATTATTATGTTGTTTGAGTTGTTCAGTGGATAGGCGAGTAATTAAGTTGGTTAAGATGGAGAAATAATATTAGCAATAATATTGATAAAGAAATTATAATAAAAATTAGTTTATTGGTTGGGTTTAATATTTGGTTGCATGAAGTAAAAGTGGGGGGGTGTGAAAGTGAAGCCCAATGGATTACATAAAGGTATTATTATTATTATTATTTGGTTATGAAAAAGAAAGAAATTAGGTTATTATGAGAAGAAAAGAATAAGGGTTTTGGAGAAGAGAAACTCATTCCCGTTTTTCTTGCAGCAGTCTCACTAAACCGACGATCCCCGATTCGTTAACCGTTGGATCGTTCTCAAATTTTGAGGGTAGGTTCGCAACACCTATATCTAACTTTTGACCGTTGGGATCTTCAAAATAAGGTGTGAGTTGAGAGATATCATCATCGCACTATAGCTGCATATTTGGGAAAATTTTCAGCTTTTGATTCTGATTTAGAAGAGGCAAAGGTTGAAGCCATGGATGAAGCTTGGATGCAACCGGATAATTATAGAGAGACCGTCATTCCAAGGTAAGGGTGGGGTTCTTACATTCTAAGGGATTGCATAATGATGGGGTATGGTAGACTCTAGGTATATGTGATTGTATGGATTTTGATCCCTTTTGTTCAATTCATGAGGTCTGTGATTTTGATGATGAAATTGGCATGATACATGTTGTTGTTGTGCATTATAATTGTGGTTTGTGATGTATGTTGATGGGTGTGATTCCATGAATTCGTATTCTGTGATAAATGGCTTTTGGGATGATTTGGGATGGGTTGAAATTGGGATTTTTCGTAGCAGAATTGCAGATTTTTGCCTCTGTTAATGCTGTAATCGGTTATCGCTGTCCCGACAGATTTTTGAAAACTTGTAAAACTCATAACTTTTGACTCGGGTGTCCGTTTGACGCGCCGTTCGAACCGTTGTTTCTCTAAAAACATTTGCTATGATTCTATGACTATTTGAAGAGCTGTAACCTTGCTTTATTTGGAATGAATGAATGAGAAGTTTGAATAATATAAGTTGCTTTTCCTGAGTTTTCTTATCTCTGACCCGAATTTTGAAATAAAAACTGGTATTGATCGGTACAGAATTGGTCTTAGGTGTAAACACAAAAGTTGTAGGTATGGATGTTAGTTTTCTAATGCCGTTGGTCTGACGTCAAAACGATTTATAGAACTTGAGTTATGGTCAAATTACTGCACGTAGGTCACAGTGAATTTTTATGGACTTTCTGCACAACTTTTCCGAATTTGAAACGAAAACTGGTATTGATCGGTACAGAATTGGCCTTGGGTGTAAACATGAAGGTTTTAGATAATTTTGTTAGCTTTCCAGTGGCTTTGGTTTGACGTGAAAATGACTTTTAGTTTTTGAGTTATGATGAAAATACTCCAAGGAGGTCTTAGTGAAATTGTACGGTGACAGCATTCTCTGTTTCATGTTTTTGCGTCTTTTTCACACGTCTCTGTTTTAAATTGGTCTTTGGTATAAACATGAAAGTTGTTGATAATTGTGATATCTTTCTAGTATCCTTGGTTTGACATGGAAATATGTTATGTATAATTTGTTATGGTTTCACAAAATTGTATGATGAATTGTTGATGTTTGAATACGATGTTATATGATGAATTGTTGATGTTTGAATACGATGTTATATGACGTTGTTTATGATTGATCGGTTTGCGATGATGACGTGAAAGCAGTGCTACTGCTGTAATTGTGAATTTGAATGACAGTGACAGTGATGTAGCCTTATATGGCAGTGATGTGGTTTATGTATGATGCTTGCATGTGTTTTGTTGTTTCATTTTAGAAGTCTCATTCATTGCATCTGGTGACGATGGCCTGAAATTTTGGTAAAGCGACGTAGCCTTGTTTGGCAAAGTGACGTGGGGCTCCGGCCTGACATGCCCTATTTGGCATTATTTTGCGACGTTTGGTACCACATGCATATAGGTGAAGTCGGGTCTCATTGCATTATGTGTCGATGATAAATTGTTATAACCGTGACGTGTGGCGATGTTCATGATGTGCTTGATGTGATGATGCTTGAATATTGGTGATGATGATTGTTTATGAAAATGATGTGTGAACATGAATAAAATGATTGGTGAGATAATGAAGTATGATCCTGTGCTTATGTTTTTACTTGCTCATTATTATGCTTTCGTTTATATTGTTTGATATCTCACCCCTTCTGCTGATGTTTCCCCTACCATGGGAAATGGGCAGGTACTTAAGAATAGCTATGGAAGTTGAAGTAACTTTATGAAGTCTCTAGTTGCTGATAGTTCAAGTTGGTGTCTTGCTCTGATACGTAGCACTCGGGGGAATAGTTGTTATTATTTCAGTTGTTGTATTCTAAGTTAAAATTTATTTCAGTTGAAGAAAAATATTAAGTGGAATTTTGTTAAGTACTTTGTCGTTTAAAAGATGTTTCTAAGTTGATTCTAAATCATAAGATGAAGTTTGAATTCATGCTGAATAAAGTTGTGATTTCGAATGCTACGTATCAATGTTAAATGAAATACAGGTTGTTTTGTTGTTTTATGTTGAAATGTGACATCCCATGTTTGTTGGAAGTTTTTAAAATACTCTGATTTTCGTTTATATTTACCGGGTAGATTTGGGGTGTTACACATTCTGCAAACAGCCTGATAAGAAAGGGAAAAGAGTAGCTTTTGCAGTTAATTCAGGAGGTGATGATCAACAAGAGTCTGATGAGGATGATAGTAATTTATCAGAAGCTCTAGTGTTGCTTGGAAAACAATTCAACAAAATTCTGAAGAAGGTTGACAGAAAATCCAAGATCAAAGGTTAGAATTTCAGATTCAATAACAAGAAGCAACAAACTGATGAGAAGAAGACCAAGTCTGAGGAGAAAAATAACCAAGCCAAAGGTGTGCAGTGCTTTGAGTGTGAGGAGTATGGACATATCAAGTCTGAATGTCCTACTTTTCTTAAGAAGCAGAAGAAAAGCCTAGCTGTTTCATGATCTGATGAAGATTCAGAAGAAGATTTTGAGAATGAATCTGCTAAGGGTGACACAAGTTTGATGGTTAAGCTACAGTCTCAGAAGTCAGAAGCTTTCTTTAAGAATGAAGCAGTTTTAAAGTCTGAGATTTTTTCTGAGTCTGACTCAGAGTCTGAAGCTTCATCTGTGTCTGAAGCTGCTAAAACCTCATATGATGAACTAGCTGACAACTACAGGAAGCTATATACCAGAAGTGTTGAGGTTTGCAAACAAGTTCTGGATCAGAAGGAGACTATTTTTCAACTGGAGGCTGAAAAAGGAGAACTTCTTGTGCAGAATTCTGAATTAAAAGAAGAAGTGAACCAGCTAAATTCCCAACTTGAGCATATGAAAAAGCAGGTTAGAATGATGAATACTGCTACTAATGTGTTGGATGAAATTTTGGATGCTCAGAAACAAGGAAAAACTAGTTTAGGATTTGTGGATGAGAGTCTGAACCTCAAGCAGAAAAGTCCAGTTAAACAGTTTGTTCCTGCTACTCAGACCCATGATCCTATGATTGGAACATCTCAGATGAAACCTCCGAAGGTAGCCCAGATGCAAGGACAGAAGCAAACTCAAATGAGACCTCAGAAGCATACTCAGATGAGACCTCAGAAGCATACTCAGATGAGACCTCAGAAGTATGTTCAGATGCAACCCCAGAAGTTCAACAGAAGAAGGAGGAATCATACCTGGATCTGTCATCATTGTGGTAAGAAGGGACACATTAAACCTTTTTGCTTTAAACTGTATGGTTATCCTGAGCACTTTAATCACAGAAGAGTTGAACATGCTCCTAAAAAGGTCAATGTTCAGAAGGTTTGGAGACCCAAAGGTGAGACTGTTGGTCTAATGGCTCATACTTCTCAGAAAGCTCTATCTAAGAAAGACTGGTATTTTGATAGTGGCTGCTCCATACACATGACTGGTGTGAAGAAGCTGTTAAGCAACTTAAAGCCTTATCCCAGAAAATATGTAACATTTGGTGATGGAGCAAAAGGTGAGATTATTGGAATAGGTGATTTAATTGGTGATGGTTCACCAAGGCTTAATGATGTGTTGCTAGTTAAAGGGCTAACATCTAATTTGATCAGTATCAGTCAGTTGTGTGATCAAGACCTGAAAGTAAATTTCAATAAGAAAGAATGTTTGGTAACTGATCAAGGAGGTAATGTTCAGATCAGGGGCCGCAGATCAGAAGATAATTGTTATTTGTGGGAATCTGAAGAAGAAGACAAAATCCATCAGATGTTTGAGCATTTAAACATGAAAGTTTTGAAGAATATCAAGTTTGTGCAACCCAAAGTCAAGGTTGTTGAACCTGGAGTAGAAAAGAAACTGGATGATAGTGAATCTGAGGAATTTACTGCCATTATACTCTCTGTGCAGAAGAAAATTGATAGACTTCAGAAGAAAATTGCTGAGAGGAATAAGTTTGTTTGGAATTCTTTAAATGTTTGCCTGTACAAGGACTTATAGCAATTACAGCAAGCTGGATGTGAGGAAGATAGAGTACCTGCCAGTTTTGCTAAGGCTAAGTGTGTGTCTGAACCAGAGTCTGAGTTTGAAACTGGGACTGTGTTTGAAAATTTTTGTGCAGTTGCCTTTTTGATTTTTAATCCCTACGTGAAACCTGTGTTTTGTCATAATTTTATGGCTAAAAAGGGGGAGAAAAACCTGTGCTTGAGCTGTTCAAAGTATATCTGGTGCAGAATTCATATGGTTCAGAAGCTGACTAAATTTATTCAGAAAATTGAGTGTTTTGTTCAGAGTTCTAAACCAATGCAGTGCACATGTGTTTAAGGGGGAATGTGTGTCTCAGGGGGAGTACAAGGTCATTAAATTCCTGAGTGTGATGTGTTTCACTGCAGTTCAGAAGTAAGGGGGAGTTTTATGAGTTGCAGGGGAGAGTTCAGATGCTGGAGTGGTTGAGTAGTTGTACATGTGTTTATTTAGTTGTGAAGCTTCAGGGGGAGTGTTTGTGATGATCAGGAGTTGATCAGTAGCTTATATGTGTGCTTCAGTAGCTGAGAATATCAGAAGCTGATATGTTGTGTTGAACTGAAGCTGGTTTGTGTTTTTCATGATAATCATAGCTGAATCCGCTGCTTATCTCTATGTTATATATTTGTGGAGTTCTTCATTGCTGAGGTTGTCTTATGTGTGCTTGAAGAACTTGGTTGTGTGAACATTGGTTTTAGCCAAAAATTTGCCAAAGGGGGAGATTGTTGAGTATTTTGGTGTTGGCTGCATGTTTTGGCAAATCCAATGTGTTGAATAGAAGCATCTCCATGTTTAGAACAAGTCTTCAGTTGCAAGGTTTTTGATTTGAAGCTGTTCAGAAGCTGAAAATTCCTTCAGAAGCTGAAAGTTTCTTCAGAAGCTGAAATCCTGAGTCTGAAGCATCAGACGCACTGTAGCAGAGTTGACTTTTGTTAACTTCTTCAGAAGCTGCATTTTTGCAAGTTATTTCTGCATGAAACTTGGCGAGATTTATCAAGGATTTATCCTCGCATATTGCTTCTAGAATGCTGGTTGATTTGGAGTAGATTTTATGAAGATTTGGTTCAGTTTTATGAAGTTCGTATTTTTCTGCAGAATCTTTATAAAGATACATTGCAGGTTTATTTGTTTCCTTATTGGATCATTCATAATTCAGAAACAAATCATGTGCAGAAGATTGGAATCTAATTTATGCTGATTGCTGAAGGCTATATAAGGAGAGCTTTGTTGCTATTCAATAGATATGAAGAATTAGAGAGTTATAAATCAGAGAATAGAGTCTTAGAGTTTTAAGCTGTTAGCTTTATTTGTGCACCACTCATTGTTTGAGTTGGTTTAGGTGTTTTATTGAGTTGTAAAATTCAATCTAAGCCTGTAGGTACGAATGAAGGTTTGTTATTGAAGTATTTCTTCAAAACAGGGTAGTTTTGTTTAAAGGGGTTCAGTAACAGGTGTGTTACTTGAATAGGAAGTTAGTGGTCTCTAATACTCAACGTGTTGGGTAGAATTCAAGACTAGGAGGAAATTAATTGCTTAGGCTGGGAACTGGGAGTCAGTGTCTTGAGTCATAAGGATTAATTCCTATAGTGAAATTCCTTCCTGGATTAGTATCCCCCAGAGTAGGAGGTGTTTACTCCGAACTGGGTTAACAAACCTTGTGTTCTTTAGCTTTCCTGCACTTTTAATTTCTGCTACTTAACTGTTTTTAATTGTGCTAAGTTATTGTTCAGAACCTGTTTGGTTCAGAACCTGTTAACTCTGTGTTATTGTCTGGCCAAAATTTCACATACACGTATTTATACAAAAAGGGTATTCTGGGTAACTTCGCTCAGCCATCAGCGAAGTCTCGCTAGGCGTGCTCTGAGCGAGGTCTGGGCGAAGTTAGGCAATAGAAAATGTTCTGCCAGTTCGCTCAGCGAAGCCAGTTCGTTCAGTGAGTTTGACAGTACAACAAATTTTCTAGAAAACGTGTTTTGGCCATTTGCTACATACTCAAGCATCTAAAAACATTCATATTGCACCAATGATACGAAATTAACATTATTATTCATAAAATCAATGGATTGCTTCAGCTTAAGCATGCATTAACAATTTGGGGGAAAATAAGCTTTTAATCACATAAATTGGATTGTATCACTCAATCTTATTCCAAGGGGAAGAAATATAAGCTAGAAAGGAACTCACCTAACTGATCTGGAATCTACAACGCAGCTTCAGCTCCAACTATATAATTCGCTTAATTACGCCAAAACGCGTAACAGCTTTCAGCATGATTTGACCAACTTCCAGAGCGTTTTCCGAATTCGTTTCTAATCTGAACCATACGAAATCTATATCCAAATCGAAGGAAATTTAATGTACAATCCAAAAATCCACTTTTCCCTTCTGTTCAACTTCGCTTTGCGATGGTTCATGCTCGCTCAGCGAGACTTCATAGCTCAAACCCAGATTTTCTGCAGAATTTCAGCTTCAGACCCCTGACTTCAAATTCATCCCCAGACTTCAATACTTAATCAAAATCTACGAAACTGGTACCAAAACGTAGGTAATTTTGTTAGCTTTCCGTAGCATCAAAAACCACTTGATTCAGAGTTACAGGGAGTGAGTTCTTACCATTTTAGTGGAGCCCTGTCCCAAAATACGGGTTTATCCAACTTTTCCCAAATAAGCTCCAAATCCTTACCCATAGCTTCTTCTTCTCCAAGAATCATCATGCAAGGTGAAATAGAGGCTTAGGCTCAAACAATAGGCACGAAAATGGAAGTGGGAAAGGAAGATTGAAGTGATTCTTATCTTTTCTCCATGTTCTTGCTTCTAAACACCACAATAATTCACAAGCAAAGCCTTAAGTACACATGCATCCACTTGCTGCTGAACTTTACAAATTCTTCAAGGCTAGAGAGGAAAGGATGTTTTCGGTCAAAAGGAAGGAGAGTAAGGAGGATTAGTTTGCCATAAGGTTCATAATTTGCTAATTGCATGTTGCATTTTGATGAAATTGGTAAGGTTTGATGGAGGGAGGGAGTAGGCGTGAGGGAGGAGGGAGTAGGCGTGAGGAGTGATTCTGATGGTGTGGGAAAGGAAGTGGAAAAATGAGAAGAGAATGGTGGTTTGGACCTTTTATAGTCTTTAGGCACAATTTACCAAAATACCCTTCATTATAAAATTCATCGGTTATACTAGACTAATACTGATAACTAGCTGAGTTTTAAGCGGGATATTACACTCTACCTCCTTAAGAAAATTTCGTCCTCGAAATTTAGGAATCCGTCTGAAAAATAACGCTTTACATCTCCGATCTAACTTCTAAATAGATTCTTATCAAGAGATTCTTCTTATTCCAACCTGATTATTGAGGTATCTTGGTTACTCAAGGATCTGACATACTTCGAGCTAAACGTCTTCATTATAAAATTTCATCGGTTATACTAGACTAATACTGATAACTTGCTGAGTTTTAAGCGGGATATTACAAATAGAACTTTAATCTTTTGGATGTATTGTTAGACTTTTGATGTATATTTATGTTTATGATGGAAAATTGATGTTTAGTATTGAGAAAATGGATATGTAATTGGATAAGGATTTAGGCATAATTGTACTTTTGATCCCACCAAACATCCTTGTGCAATCTTCCCTTCACTCTTGAAGTTCTTCCAAACTTTCCTAGTGGATTAGAGGCCATGATTCTTTATGTACCAAGCAAAGCGCCAACCACACGATACCCACAATTACCATATGGGACTATGTCCATAACGTCATCTTTGAAACGATGGATCTCCTTGCGTAGAAATTGTTCTTCTGAACTGCCAAGATGGTTGAATCTTCCGCCTTATGTTTCCTTGCTCGCCCATGTGTGAAGCAGATGGTTATCTTGAACTACGTTGGGCCTTCCTACATGTGTATGACTTGGGCCTAACCCATTATAGCAGGGGGGGTACTGAGCTATATTTTAATTTTATTATTTTCGCCCAATTTTAATAATTTCTGTTTTATTTTATGTTTTGCATTTTCTGTCAATTAGAGTTTCCTTAGTATTTTAACACTTTAATTGTAGTCAGAGAGATAGTTTTTTCATTCAATAATATTGCAAAAAGTTTTTTTTAATTTCTGGTGGATTCCGGAACCCTATTTTCATAGGTTTATCGCTTTCAAACTTGTCTGTTTTCAATCTAGGTTTAGTGCTTGTTATCCTTCACTTCCGACTGTGTCAGGTGATATCAAATCTTGGTTTTCTCCTGTTCTTTTCGTAACGTGATCAGCCATGGGAGATCAACTAGTGTCGAAAGTAGAGCTTTAGGGCATAATCGCCGCTTTTACCACGACCATCAATGTTTTGACTGCACAAGTGGCGACGTTATCAACTCAGGTGAATAACAACACCAACAACAACAATAAAAAACAACAACAACATAAACAATCAGAGCGACAGGAAAGAAGAACCAATTAGGGTTCCACGTGGTAGAAACAATTTGATTATTGAGGATTCGAGTTCTGAAGAGGACGAAATCGTGACTGAAGAAGGAGATGAATATGGGGATCACCGTGAATACCGCGTGAAGGCTGATATTCCATTGTTTTACGAAACAATGGGAGTGGAAGAGTTTATGGATTGGTGATGTTGTATCAAAAGTATGTATATTTTTGTATCGTATCCACATGGACTTGTGCGATATTTAAGCCGTTCAACAATCAATATTGTTCTAAGTGATGGGTTTATAATTTGTTTGTTTGAATAACTTACTCAAACTTATAACATGGTAATTAAAATGGAATTTACATGTATACCTATGATTAGTATTACAGATTCTAGTTATCACTCAATATTCTCACGTATTTCTCGCAAACCTTACTTATGTCTAAACAAGATTGCGGGTTCGATCTTATCGGTTAATCAATGATTTCTCAGCCTATTAACCAATATGATAGCATTAAGATTCAATATTTTTGGTGAATACTAATCACAAACCCCATTTCTAGAATTAGTGTTCAATAGATATTATCCTAACTAGATTCAAAAGGTATTTGTCAATAACAATTGAAATCCATGTGATTGAAACAATAAAGACAAGAATAAAATCAATATCATGAAATACTAGAATCATGCAATATCACAATCAAAAGGAATACATACTAGAAGATTTGATTACATTTAATCCCATCAAAAAGGAATTTAGCTACTCATTGTTATGGTAAGCTTACAAAGATGAGAAAGGATGAATTGATTTTCCATCAAGCCTTGATTTCTCAAGGAATATTGTTAATCCACCTTCAATCCTTGCCAATTGGCGTTTCTCTCTCTTTCTCTCTGTTTTTCGCACCTTAAGATAACATAATATTCTATGTTTTTGTTTCTAAAGCTATTTATACCCATTCTGCATTTTTGCAGCTCGCTTAGCCACGCCCTCCTTCGCTCAGCAAGCTGACTTTTCTTCACCAGTGGGTTTCTGCAACATAAGCAAAAGGAGTAACAAAACCGCCTTAGCTCGCTTAGTGAGCTTGTTACTTCACTCAGCGAAGTGTGGTCGCTCATCGAAGCTCTACTTTGCTTAGACACGCCCTGTTTTTCTGGCTTTATGTGCTCTCTGTGTGACTTTGCCTGGACTTCTCTTAGCGAACCTTTGTGGCTCTGACTTTGCTTAGTCATGCCCTGGAATTCTGATTTTTATAGCTCACTGCCTAACTTCGCTTGGAGTTGGCTTTGACTTCGCTGAGCGACACTATTGACCCCATTTTCTTCCAATTTAGATCTGTAAGTCCAAGGCAAGTGCATTCACCTACATAAATGGTTGGCATTAGGTATAAAAAGCTTAAATTGATATTTTTCTATTATTTCGAAGCTTTTACATAGATAACTTGCAAAACAAGTTCACAAGTGCCTATTTTATACATGTAAATTAATCAATTTCTGGCACTTATTGAAATTCTGGCAAGTCCTAACGCTGAACGTAAAACAGAGTAAAACAGAGGAACAATAACAGACAGAAAAATAACAGACTGAAAGTAAAAGTGCACAAGGAAATTGTTAACCCAGTTCGGTGACAAACACACCTACTCTGGGGGCTACCAAGCCAGGAAGGAAATCCACTAGTGTAGTCCTAGTTCTAAGTTCTCAGCAAACTCCCAGTTTACAACTTATCACCTAGCTACTACCCGTATTGATTTCAACCTAGGAACTCCTAGACCTGAGATCTCATCTCACTTCCCCTCAAACAATCACTGCCCCGGTGATCTTAAACTCAAATAACAAACAAAGTAGGAGACACACTCCAAAACACACAAACGTCACTCTTGCTTAAAAGCTCATGAGTGATTCACAATTACAACTCTACTAAACACAGTCCTAAGCTTGCATCAAGATGACACAAGAAAGGCTCACAATAAATAGACTCAAAACCTAAGTATATTCTTTCAATGATAGCTTTGGTTGAGTTGATTTTCTTTAATAGTGGCGTCCTCTATTTATAGCCTTCAGCAGCAACAAATATTTGAACCAAATATTCTTCAAAGATATATTTCCAAAATTCTTCTTTAGAAATATATTCCACAATATTCTTCAGAAATATATTTTTCAAAGATCTCTTTGAAAATATATTCACAAATAAAAGAAACCAATCTTCAGAAAATATCTCACGCAAATATTCTTCCTTCTAGAAAAACACGCAACAAGGAGAATTCTTCAGACAAATCTTCAAAAGATCACATGAGAAAATAAACAGCTCCAAGGCATGAATAACAGGAGCACAGAAAACCAGCTTCTGAAGGTACTTCTGAAGAAGTGCTTCTGAAGGTCTGCGTCCGAAGGTCAGCATCTGAAGGTCAGTGTCTGAACAGTGCTTCTGAAGGTTGCTTCTGAACAGTGCTTCTGACGTTCAACTTCTGAAGTTCAGAATCTGAGGTCCAGCTTCTGAAGACGCACATCTGCTTGTATATTTGATTTTAGCAAACATGAAGCCAACAACCAAATATCCAACAATCTCCCCCTTTGGAAATTTTTTGGCTAAAATCAATTTGAGAACAAAGGCAAGTTCTTCACTCAACAAAGTACGCAACAATGAAGAAAACTTAAAACGTAGCAACCAAAAAGCAATAGAGTCAGCAGCAGATAATACACTACGTTTCACACAAACGCAGAAACAAAACAAAGCACTCCCCCTGAAACAGAGACTCCCCCTGAAACAGATCAGCTTCTGACAGGAAACACATATATTCCCCCTGAAACAGAGACTCCCCCTGAAACACATCAGCTCTGTATTGCTTCTTACAGAAATGCTTCTGACACACTTATTTCTCACCCTTTTTAGCCAAACAATTTTGACAAAAATAACCATGCAATCACCAAGAGTAGAAAGAACAAGAAACAGCAGAGGTTAAAGACCATATGCACAGGGAACACTCCCAGAAATCTATTCAGAGGATATAAACATCCATCACAGCACCACACACAGAACCCACATCAGAACCATCATCAGAACCATCATCAAAACCCTCATCAGGATCAGAATCACACAAACATAGTACCCACACACAAAGTCTTCACAGAGGAAACAAAAACAAGAGAACACAACTGCAGAGTATAGTAAAAATACAGACCAGAAGCACAGAATGAAATCCAGGACATAGTCCAAAAATTGACAGTCTTCAGACTCAGCATCAAAAGCTGCTTCATCATCAGACACAACATCAGATGCTGCTTAGTCAATGTGTGCTTCAGGCACATTCAGAGGAATCTTCTTCCCAGCAATCCTCTTCTGAACATAGGGCATGATGTCTTGATTATCTTGCTCAACAACATCCTCAGACTCACTAGGATCCACTTCCTTTCCTTTTAGTGCCTTCTTTTTTGGGACAGGGACCACCACCTTGCTCCAGCCTTTAGATGGTCCAACAACAGCACTCTTCTTAGCAACATGAGTAGACCTGCTGGCAGCAGCAATAGCCTTTCCTTTCCTATTCTTCAGTCACTTGCCAACACTTTCACATTTTGGTCTCCATTCCTTTTTGACATTGATTTTGTTTACAATGGGTTCCACTTTTCTTTGCTGAAACTACTTGGGGTATCCATGCAGCTTGAAACAGAATGGCTTTATGTGCCCCTTTCTACCACAGTAATGACATATCCAAGGATGAGATGCCCTCTTGCTCTTAGATCCCTGAGGTTTGTTTTGATGTTCCATCTTAGGTTTGCCCATTATTGGATCATATGTTTCAACAGCTGCAATGAACTTTTTAGCTGGATTATGCTGTTTGTTCAAGATCCTATCATCAAATCCTATACCATTTGGTTTCCCTTGGTTCTGACTCTCCAATATCTCTTCTAGCATATCAGTACCAGTGTTCATCATTCTGACTTGCTTCTTCATATGTTCAAGTTGAGAGTTCAGTTGGGTTACCTCATCTTTGAGATAAAAAATCTGTCCTAAGTGATCACTTCTTTCAGCCTGAAGTTGATTGATAGTCACCTTCTAATTTACTAATAACTTGCAAATTTCTTCAAATTTAACATGCAACTTCTTGCAAGAATCAGCAAGTTCTTCATAAGACAGTTCTTCATCACTGGATTCAGTATCAGATGGTGCTTCAGAACCTGATGATGTTTCAGAACCTGATGGTGCTTCTGAAGCCTTAACTTTATCATCAGACATGCATCTACCAGTTAAAGCATTGACATACTTAGCAGACTCATTCTCCACTTCTCCTTCTGAGTCCTCTTCATCAGACCAAGACACAACCAAACTTTTCTTCTATTTCTTGAGATATGTTGCACATTATGTCCTAATGTGGCCATATCCTTCACACTCATGACACTGAACACCTTTGCTTTTCTCATCAGTTCTTGATTTCTTTAAGTCATTTGGTTTGGATCTCCTGTCAGCCTGCTTTAGGATCCTTTTAAACTGCATACTAAGCATCACAAGAGCCTCTGATGTGCTTTCATCATCCTCATTATCAGCATTTGCTACAAAAGCAACACCTTTCCCCTTCTTATCAGTTCTGTTATTGAAGGCTATCTCAAAATTCTGCAAGGATCCTATCAATTCCTCAACCTTCATACTGGAGATGTCCTGTGCTTCCTCAATGGCAGTCACCTTCATGTCAAATCTCTTAGGTAGTGATCTGAGAATTTTTCTCACAAGTTTCTCATCAGACATTTTTTCTCCAAGAGAATCAAATGAGTTAGCCATGTCCAGAATATTCATATAGAAATCTTGTATGTTCTCATCCTCCAACATTTTGAGATTTTCAAACTTGGTGGTGAGAAGTTGAAGTCTGGACATTTTTACCTTGGATGTGCCTTCATGAGTAGTTTTGAGAATCTCTCAAGCATCCTTAGCTACAGTGCACTGCTTGATCAGTCTGAACATATTCTTGTCCACTCCATTGAATATAGCATTCAAGGTGTCATACCCCAATTTTTGACCTAAAATTTCTTTTTTTACTCGTCTATTAGTTCGGAATTTTGTCGTCGTTTCTAACGAAATTTCGACAGGAAGGTATTTTAAAATACCTCATTTTTTTGGTTCCGAAGGCGACGTTTTTTTTATTATTATTTGTCATTTTTGCTTATTATTTCTTTTTTATTTTTATCTTTATTATTTTCCTTTTTATTTTTATATTTTATTTTCGGATTTTTTTTTATTTTATTATTTTATTTTCAAAAAAGTTGACTCATGTTTTGTTGATTTTTAATCACAATTTTAATAGTTGCCTTTTTTTTTTTGTTTGACTAATCTGGTTTATTGCCCATCATGTCCATCAACGTGTTTCACTGCCATTTAATGGCATTACTTGTTTAAAAGAAGGCATAAATGAGAATTCAAGGGGGAGCCAATTTTCAGAATTCAATCAGCACCGATACACAAAAAACCGATTCAGAGAATCCAATCAGAAACACAAAACATCAGTACGAGAATAAAAAACCTCAATCCACTCACAAATCCAGCAACCACTTATCCCCTCACCACATCACCAGCCGCGGCCAACACAAAAAATCCGTACGCACAGCCACTCATCTCAACCTCCTAAACAAACTCATCAACCCAAAACAAACTCCACCTCCCCCTAAACTTCAACACAAAACTGCGCCCACCATAACCCAGCCACTCACCACACACGTCCCAAAACCCAAAACTCACGGCCACCATCATCCCCCCAACAATCAATCACGGTCACAAACAACCTTACAACAGCCCACTAAAATCATTACAGCCACGCACGGAACCCACCCAAAACAAACACACGCGCTCCAGCCACTACCTCCCTCAACCCACTCACGTACGGCCACTGTACCCCTGCCCCAGCCAAACCACGCCCAGCCTCACAACCCACCAAAGCCGAACCACCCTCACACACCTATCACCACTCACACACGCATCACCTCAAAACAACAACTCACTCACCACCACACAACCCCACACTCACGGCACTACCACCCACACAACCCAAGCACAGCCGCGAACCACTCCTCTCTCCCAAACTACCACACACACACACACCATACGCGACCAAACAAACAGCCCAACAAAACCCCCAAGTCCGAATCAAAAAAAAGGGAGAGGTAGAATTCGAATTTACTTGTTTTTAAGTGTAGATCTAGGGCTTTTAATCTTTCTTTTGAAAAAAATAAGTTTAGAAGTGTGGAGAGGAGAGGGAGGAGAGTTTAAAAAACAAGTTTTTTTGAAAAAAGGGAGTGAAAACCACTCCGGCGCGGTGGCACCGCCGGCGGCCGCCGCGCCGGAATACTTTCCATGGCCGGACTGTTTTTTTTAGAGAGAGGTGGGAGAAGAGAGAAGAAGTGAGTTAGAGAGAGAAGGCCTTTGCAAAAATGAGAAAAAAACCGGCCATTTGGGTATTTATGGGCCCTGAACCGGTTTGGTTCTTTTGAACCAAACCGGTCTGGTTTATTTTCCCCTTCTTTAGCCCAATGGGCTTTACACGCCCCAGTCCCCTCTTCCTGTATTTTTATTCTGCCTGCTAAGCGCACCCCATTTCCTGCTTCCTGCACCCCCTTTCCCCTTTATTTTTCATCTTTTATTTTCTCCTTTTTTTATTTCTTTTCTTGCATTTTTATCTTAGTCCTTTTATTCTCATGCATTTTATTTTAACGCCTTTATTTTTAATACATCATGCATTTTTATTTTTATTTTATTTTCCTTTTATTTCATGCATTTTCATTTTAGTTTTATTCTTAGTATATTCATTTTCATGCATTTGCAATTTTGTTTATCATTTTGTCATTTTTATTCCATTTTATTAGAATGTATTTAGGTACATTGTAAATATAAATGAGAATTTGCACTGACACTCACTTTATTTATTCCGCTTTATGTCTTTTATTTCTTTTTTTTTATTTATATTACTTTACAAAAAAATACAAAAATATTAGGTTAGTTTAATTTCAAAAGGGTTTCGTGGTGATCCAACGTCACCACGGAAATTCCTCGTTTTTTAGCTTTTAGTTACGTTTTTTTTAGTCTTAGTTAATTATTAAAAACACAAAAAAACCAAAAAACATGCAAATAAAAAAATCACAAAAAATCTTTTCTTAAATAAACCTTGATTTTCAATCAAGTGTCCTTTTTTCTTTTTTATTTTTTTTAAATAACCATTAATCCACTTTAATAACATTTAAATCATTTTCAAAAATTAAAAATCACAAACCAATCTCATTACGCCACTTGGCCCTTATTTTATCTTTAAAACTTTTTTTAAAACTAATAAAAAACACAAAACAAATCAACCGTCTTTTTTACTCCGAACTACGAGGTTTTGATCCCTCACGGGTACGTAGGCAAAGGACTCTGTCCTTCCAAATCATAAAAAATAAAATAAAAACATTTTCTTCTATCACTACTCTAATTCATTCTTTTTTTGTGTTTTCAAAAATAAGCAAGTTATAGCCAAAATAAATAAATAAAATCAAGAGGTTCTCGTAAAGTACTACAAACGTTTAGGGTGCTAACACCTTCTCTAAACGTAACTAACCCCCGAACCCTAAATCTTTAAAAATGTGGTAATTTAGAACTTTTTTCCACTTTTCTTTTGAAAAATTAAAAGTTCAGTCGTGAAATAAAATTAGTGAGTCAACGCTAATCAATAGCTTGATCTCCGAAAATCACCACGACAGAAATGGCGACTTCACTGGGGACTTCCCTAAGAGGGTTGAGCCTAACTTGGTTTTATTTAATTATTTTGTGCTATAACTTGCTTAAAATAAAAATAAAAGTGTAAATATGTGCATATGTGGTTTTTTTTCCTTTTACGTGAGTGGTGAGATAAGTCCTACACCCGGACTTGAGGGAAACATAAGATAGGATGGTGTATAATCAAAGTGTCTTTCCGAGGGTAAATTTCGGATGTGGCTCATGTGATAACCCCACTCAATGGAGGAATCTTGGAAGTATTACTATGTCGGCATGAGTAAGTCATGTCCGGCATTATTATTTTCAAGTGACCTATGAAGTTGAGGACCTTTAGTTACCTTTAACCCATCTTGGCCTTTTAGGACGTAGTGCGGTGGCTAACCAAGAGTAATCTTGAATTAGTTGATACGCGATACTACACTCAAACGAGACTCTCTTACAAATATTATTGGATCGGGAGTCAATCTCGTAACCCGACGATATTTGGAAGGGGTTGAGGACTTTGGGAACTTGGTAGAACCCGTGATACAGGTACATGTGAAACCATAGTCCTTACCAAATGGCGTGTTTACCCTTGACTCCAACATTTTGGACCTTAACCTCACCATGTTTTCTCCGTTCTTTAGCATAACCATGCATGCATGCACTCATTCATAAACATTTTTTCATCCAATTATCGAAGGACTTAAACAAGTTTTTTTAAACATCATAGAGGAGCACTAGGAAGTACACCTTCAAGAGCCCTGATTTGTTGAATTTAAGGAAGCTAGGAGTCTTTAGATTTTTTTTAAAATCTAGCTTCTACTAAAGGACTTTTGAATTGGTCCCTTGGCTTGGTTTCTAAAAAAGAACTATTTTGTAATGCCTTGATGCTCAAATAGAATGTTCAAACCATGATGTTTACAATTACTTCGACAAGTCCTTCGATAACAAACTCTTCTTTTTGCATAAGCATAATCATGCATCATACTGCATTCATAGTTTCTAAATCGAGTCTCATCCTTTGTTTCATCACAAAAAGGTCAATCTGCCGCAGTCAAAGAAAGTGGCCCGGCGCATTCATTACATACCGACTCGCACCTACAACACTCGTGCAAATAGAAGAGAGAAAATGGATCTGGTCGTGCAAACACAAGGAAGGATTTGCCGCAATTGGGTCGCTGTTGACATTCCCTCAGTTACTCATGGGTCCAAGTTATGTGTTTTCGTTGTCTTGTCTTTTCAAAAAATCCTTTCGTTTTGCCCGAGACGAAAGTGAAATCATGTAGGGCTCTACTTTTGTTTTCAAGTTACCACTATCAATGAAAAATTGTCGTTTCTTTCGCGACTTTTATTTTTATTTTACTGCTTTTTCTGGAAAAATGGTAACACAAAAAACCCAAAAATATTTTATTTTCTTTTCAATCAATTTCAAAAGGTCTGCATTTTTTCACTCATTTTCTAAAATCAATCATCAATCATATGTAGACTGAACATCAATAAACCCGTTGACCGCTGTAACCCTATGCTCTCTCCCAACTTTGATTTCCCTGTCTACGAAGCTGAAGAGGAAGAGGATGAAGAGATTCCCGATGAGATCTCACGGTTTAGTGTATGAAAGGATTAACTTGGGTTCAGGAGAACTGCCATTACAATATTCCTGGTCGAATGCCAGATGAATGGTGCCATTGAATCTGCAAAAAAAAAAAAAAAAAAAAAACAAACAAACAAACAAAAAAAGAGAAAAGAATACATCATGAAGATAGGGCAGAAAATGGTGGTCACCTACAAGGATTGGCATGAGATGCTC
Source organism: Medicago ruthenica (assembly GCA_018208015.1). Classification (NCBI taxonomy): domain Eukaryota; kingdom Viridiplantae; phylum Streptophyta; class Magnoliopsida; order Fabales; family Fabaceae; genus Medicago; species Medicago ruthenica. Next base: position 105,772,269 of record CM031372.1, on the reverse strand, counting down.
CCTTTCATTTTGCATGAGTATCGTACTTCGGTGCGAACATCAGCAGGGGCAACCCCCTTCTCTTACAATTATACCAAAGGAGGATGAAACAAGCCTTTGACAAGAAGGTTCGTCCCCGTGAATTTCGAGAAGGAGACCTTGTGCTCAAAAAGATTTTATCCTTCCAACCGGATTCCAGGGGCAAATGGACACGTAATTATGAAGGCCCATATGTCGTCAAGAGAGCGTTTTCTGGTGGTGCAATGACTCTTACGACTATGGATGGTGATGAGCTTCCCCGTCCTGTGAACGCCGATGCAGTCAAGAAATATTTTGTCTAAACAATAAAAGAACAACTCGGTAAGTCGAAAACTCGTAAGGGCGGCTTAGGCAAAAATGAGCGTCTCGGTGGACTGAAAACCCGAAAGGGCGGTCCAGGCAAAAATTAGAGACATGAAACAGAAAATAATCATCCTGATAGATCGAAAACCCGAAAGGGCGGTTTATGCAAAAATTAATGATCAAACGACAAAGTAACTGCATCAGGTTGGCCATGACTCACTTGGGGCACATTAGGGTCAAAGAGACTCTGAATCTGAAGCATCTAAACGGTGGAATTCAAAGTTGTTAGGGAGAATAGCGGTTATTGTGTTCAATGTACCTTCCCCATATATTTACCATTTTCCAAACTTTGTGAGATCCGTGGAGCCACGCCATTGGCGGGCCACCACTCTGTTAAATGAATTTGAGCCTGTGCCCTTTATTTGGAATTCCCATTTATTCGGTTTATAAAATTTCTTCTATTTTTGATGGTAGTACTTGAAGTAAAATATTTTTCAAAAAAATTATAAATCTTTTTATTTTTGGAAAGCATAAACAACAAACACATTCTCTCTGAACTCATGAATAAGTGAAGTGTGCGTCAACAGTTATCCTGAGAACGGACAAACTCTGCAGGATAAACATGGTCAATTGCTTGAAAAAAAAGAAAAAAGAAAAAGAAAAAGAAAAGAGCTCGGCAGGTCGAAAACCCGAAAGGGCGGCTTAGGCAAAAATGAGCGTCCCGGTGGATCGAAAACCTGAAAAGGCGATCCAGGCAAAAATTAGGGGCATACAAAAAGAATATATTCCCGGTGGACTGAAAACCCGAAAGGGCGGTCCAGGTAAAAGTTAGGGATTCACAAAAAGAAAAAACAAAAAGCATGACCACAGAAACACCAGTTCTTCTGCCAGGTCTATGGATTAACACGCCTCCCCCAGGAAGTGTTTGCTCCCCACCAGTTGTTGCATACATCGGGCTTTACCCCGTCAACGTTTTGATATGTTCCCAATGGCATCATTCCCAATGAAGATTGCAGAGTGTTCGTGCTGCGTCGTCGGTCCACTTTCCATCTTACCTGTCCAGTCTTGTCTCATCAAGTTCATCGGTCGTACCATCATACAAGTCAATCCTCCATACAGTCATACAAGTCGTATTGTCTTACATACATTCATACATTCATGCATATACACATTCATGCATACACAGCATGCACATAACATCATTCAATACATGGTTGCATTAACCACCCTGAGTCTTGCTTTTCATGTCAATCAATTATGAACAATTTGTGACTTTTTTTCCCCCAAGTGTCATCCCCAGTGTGTCTGATCCAAAGATGTCACCCTCTTTTCGCCAAGTGACAGTTCTTTAATGAACAGCTTGTGTGTACCTTTTCCTTCATGTCGTCAGTGGCAAGTTCGGCTACATCCCGAGCAGCTGACATTTATCTTTTTATCCTGTCGTCAGTGGCAAGTTCGGCCACATCCCGAACAGCTGACATTTATCCTTTTATCCTGTCGTCAGTGGCAAGTTCGGCCACATCCCGAGCAGCTGACATTTATCTTTTATCATGTCGTCAGTGGCAAGTTCGGCTACATCCCGAGCAGCTGACATTTATCTTTTGTCATGTCGTCAGTGGCAAGTTCGGCTACATCCCGAGCAGCTGACATTTATCTTTTATCCTGTCGTCAGTGGCAAGTTCGGCTATATCCCGAGCAGCTGACATTTATCTTTTATCCTGTCGTCAGTGGCAAGTTCGGCTACATCCCGAGCAGCTGACATTTATCCTTTTGTCCTGTCGTCAGTGGCAAGTTCGGCTACATCCCGAGCAGCTGACATTTATCTTTTATCATGTCGTCAGTGGCAAGTTCGGCTACATCCCGAGCAGCTGACATTTATCTTTTATCATGTCGTCAGTGGCAAGTTCGGCTACATCCCGAGCAGCTGACATTTATCTTTTATCATGTCGTCAGTGGCAAGTTCGGCTACATCCCGAGCAGCTGACATTTATCTCTTATCCTGTCGTCGGTGGCAAGTTCGGCAACATCCCGAACAGCTGACATTCACCTTTGTTTCTTGTCGTCAGTGGCATGTTATTTTTATTTCCGTCTTTACCTCAAGTGGCAAGCTCTACAAACAGGCAGCTTGTGGTCGGTGTATTTTCCCATATCACATTTCCTTTCTCAGCTGTCAATACGATAGTTGATCCCTTCCCCAGTGAAACTATGTTATCCCCCAGTAGAGTCGGATCCCTTGCTTTAACAAACTCGGGTATCCTTTGGTTTTGTTTTACCCCGGTCAGGTCATCTTCGCCGTCTTGCATTTGCATTTGCATCATGAGCATCTCATTGTTTTTTTTAGGTCCAAAATTGGCGTACTCTGTATTTAAGTCCCTTCGACCTGGCGAATCAAAGATTTTATCTTCAAATCTCCGGACGAAGAGACTTAAATAGGGGCATCTGTCATACCCCAATTTTTGACCTAAAATTTCTTTTTTTACTCGTCTATTAGTTCGGAATTTTGTCGTCGTTTCTGACGAAATTTTGACAGGGAGATATTTTAAAATACCTCATTTTTTTGGTTCCGAAGGCGACGTTTTTTTTATTATTATTTGTCATTTTTGCTTATTATTTCTTTTTTATTTTCCTTTTTATTTTTATATTTTATTTTCGGATTTTTTTTTATTTTATTATTTTATTTTCAAAAAAGTTGACTCATGTTTTGATGATTTTTAATCACAATTTTAATAGTTGCCTTTTTTGTTTTTGTTTGACTAATCTGGTTTATTGCCCATCATGTCCATCAATGTGTTTCACTGCCATTTAATGGCATTACTTGTTTAAAAGAAGGCATAAAGAATGCCATTTAGTGTCCATCAATGTGTTTCACCACATCACCAGCCGCGGCCAACACAAAAAATCCGTACGCACAGCCACTCATCTCAACCTCCCAAACAAACTCATTAACCCAAAACAAACTCCACCTCCCCCTAAACTTCAACACAAAATTGCGCCCACCATAACCCAGCCACTCACCACACACGTCCCAAAACCCAAAACTCACGGCCACCATCATCCCCCCAACAATCAATCACGGTCACAAACAACCTTACAACAGCCCACTAAAATCATTACAGCCACGCACGGAACCCACCCAAAACAAACACACGCGCTCCAGCCACTACCTTCCTCAACCCACTCACGTACGGCCACTGTACCCCTGCCCCAGCCAAACCACGCCCAGCCTCACAACCCACCAAAGCCGAACCACCCTCACACACCTATCACCACTCACACACGAATCACCTCAAAACAACAACTCACTCACCACCACACAACCCCACACTCACGGCACTACCACCCACACAACCCAAGCACAGCCGCGAACCACTCCTCTCTCCCAAACTACCACACACACACACCATACGCGACCAAACAAACAGCCCAACAAAACCCCCAAGTCCGAATCAAAAAAAAGGGAGAGGTAGAATTCGAATTTACTTGTTTTTAAGTGTAGATCTAGGGCTTTTAATCTTTCTTTTGAAAAAAATAAGTTTAGAAGTGTGGAGAGGAGAGGGAGGAGAGTTTAAAAAACAAGTTTTTTTTTTTAAAAAGGGAGTGAAAACCACTCCGGCGCGGTGGCGCCGCCGGCGGTCGCCGCGCCGGAATACTTTCCATGGCCGGACTGTTTTTTTTAGAGAGAGGTGGGAGAAGAGAGAAGAAGTGAGTTAGAGAGAGAAGGCCTTTGCAAAAATGAGAAAAAAAACCGGCCATTTGGGTATTTATGGGCCCTGAACCGGTTTGGTTCTTTTGAACCAAACCGGTCTGGTTTATTTTCCCCTTCTTTAGCCCAATGGGCTTTACACGCCCCAGTCCCCTCTTCCTGTATTTTTATTCTGCCTGCTAAGCGCACCCCATTTCCTGCTTCCTGCACCCCCTTTCCCCTTTATTTTTCATCTTTTATTTTCTCCTTTTTTTATTTCTTTTCTTGCATTTTTATCTTAGTCCTTTTATTCTCATGCATTTTATTTTAACGCCTTTATTTTTAATACATCATGCATTTTTATTTTTATTTTATTTTCCTTTTATTTCATACATTTTCATTTTAGTTTTATTCTTAGTATATTCATTTTCATGCATTTGCAATTTTGTTTATCAATTTGTCATTTTTATTCCATTTTATTAGAATGTATTTAGGTACAATGTAAATATAAATGAGAATTTGCACTGACACTCACTTTATTTATTCCGCTTTATGTCTTTTATTTCTTTTTTTTTATTTATATTACTTTACAAAAAAATACAAAAATATTAGGTTAGTTTAATTTCAAAAGGGTTTCGTGGTGATCCAACGTCACCACGGAAATTCCTCGTTTTTTAGCTTTTAGTTACGTTTTTTTTAGTCTTAGTTAATTATTAAAAAAACAAAAAAACCAAAAAACATGCAAATAAAAAAATCACAAAAAATCTTTTCTTAAATAAACTTTGATTTTCAATCAAGTGTCCTTTTTTCTTTTTTATTTTTTTTAAATAACCATTAATCCACTTTAATAACATTTAAATCATTTTCAAAAATTAAAAATCACAAACCAATCTCATTACGCCACTTGGCCCTTATTTTATCTTTAAAACTTTTTTTAAAACTAATAAAAAACACAAAACAAATCAACCGTCTTTTTTACTCCGAACTACGAGGTTTTGATCCCTCACGGGTACGTAGGCAAAGGACTCTGTCCTTCCAAATCATAAAAAATAAAAAAAAAACATTTTCTTCTATCACTACTCTAATTCATTCTTTTTTTTGTGTTTTAAAAAATAAGCAAGTTATAGCCAAAATAAATAAATAAAATCAAGAGGTTCTCGTAGAGTACTACAAACGTTTAGGGTGCTAACACCTTCCCTAAACTTAACTAACCCCCGAACCCTAAATCTTTAAAAATGTGGTAATTTAGAACTTTTTTCCACTTTTCTTTTGAAAAATTAAAAGTTCAGTCGTGAAATAAAATTAGTGAGTCAACGCTAATCAATAGCTTGATCTCCGAAAATCACCACGACACAAGGCCTTGGAGTTTCCAAGAGATAATTCATTTTCTACCTTGGACCACTCTTCTTCTGGTTTCAGATCAGCTGTCTTTTTTCCATCTTTGTCAAGCACAACAGGATGTTCCCAACCTTTCAGAACTGCTTTCCAGGTCTTACTATCTATGGATTTAAGGAAAGCACTCATGCGTGATTTCCAATATTCATAGTTGGAACCATCCAACAGAGGTGGTCTGTTCACAAATCCTCCTTCTTTGTCCATTATTCCAGAAGATAACTTCCCTGGAGCTCACCCTTAAACAGGCAGGGTGCCTGCTCTGATACCAATTGAAATTCTGGAAAGTCCTGATGCTGAACGTAAAACAGAGTAAAATAGAGGAACAATAACAGACAGAAAAATAACAGACTGAAAGTAAAAGTGCACAAGGAAATTGTTAACCCAGTTCGGTGACAAACACACCTACTATGGGGGCTACCAAGCTAGGAAGGAAATCCACTAGCGTAGTCCTAGTTCTAAGTTCTCAGCAAACTCCCAGTTTACAACTTATCACCTAGCTACTAGCCGTATTGATTTCAACCTAGGAACTCCTAGACCTGAGATCCCTTCTCACTTCCCCTCAAACAATCACTGCCCCAGTGATCTTAAACTCAAATAACAAACAAAGTAGGAGACACACTCCAAAACACACAAACGTCACTCTTGCTTAAAAGCTCATGAGTGATTCACAATTACAAATCTACTAAACACAATCCTAAGCTTGTATCAAGATGACACAAGAAAGGCTCACAATAAACAGACTCAAAACCTAAGTATATTCTTTCAATGATAGCTTTGGTTGAGTTGATTTTCTTCAATAGTGGCGTCCTCTATTTATAGCCTTCAGCAGGAACAAATATTTGAACCAAATATTCTTCAAAGATATATTTCCAAAGTTCTTCTTTAGAAATATATTCCACAATATTCTTCAGAAATATATTTTCCAAAGATCTCTTTGAAAATATATTCACAAATAAAAGAAACCAATCTTCAGAAAATATCTCACGCAAATATTCTTCCTTCTAGAAACACACGCATCAAGGAGAATTCTTCAGACAAATCTTCAAAAGATCACATGAGAAAATAAACAGCTCCAAGGCATGAAAAACAGGAGCACAGAAAACCAGTTTCTAAAGGTACTTCTGAAGAAGTGCTTCTAAAGGTCTGCGTCTGAAGGTTCTGCGTCTGAAGGTCAGCGTCTGAACAGTGCTTCTGAAGGTCAGCGTCTGAATAGTGCTTTTGAAGGTCAGCGTCTGAACAGTACTTCTGAAGGTTGCTTCTGAACTGTGCTTTTGACGTTCAGCTTCTGATGTTCAGCTTCTGAAGTTCAGAATCTGAGGTCCCGCTTCTGAAGACGCACATCTGCTTGTATATTTGATTTTAGCAAACATAAAGCCAACAACCAAATATCCAACACTTATCAGCTCTCCCCAACCTAAATCTTTGTTTGACCTCAAACAAGGGACTCAAAAATGAAGTTTTTATCTTTGTTGTGAATCAATCAATTTTATGTGAAAAAATTTGAATCCATGATTCAATTATGAATTGAACGGGCAAGTCTTGTGTCCCTCACTGATCTGGAACTAAATTATGAATGTGAAACAAGTCCTAAATACAAAATTCAGGTCATGCAGTTCAAGTAAATAACATGGCTACCAATGAATCACATCTAACACACTTCTTTGTAAGTAGATAATACAATATAATACAATAGTGTGTGGGAAATGAACTCACATCTGAAAATTCTACTAACATCATGATCAGGTTAGGTGTCCCATCTAAGCATACCATTTTTAAAAGATTAAATCATAGATCACAAAGGTCTTTTAAGGGTTATAACTTGGCCTGGTTCCAAAAGAATTGTCATATATGTGGAAAATGGATTCAAAAATGGCCAAAGTTTAGAGGAACATTATTTTACTTTTGATATTTACAACAATAACTTATTTAAATACATCTCCTCTTTTGCTCTATCTGCAAACCCTTCGGTGAAAAAGACTTGATACAAACTATTCTTGACAACTTATTCCGTTTGATATATTTTTTTCTCTTTTTTTCAATGTTTTTTTTCTTTTCATTATTTTCAATGTTGTCAAGATAGTAATTCTAAAAACCCCCATGGTACTTGATGTTCAAGTAAACCTCCCTTTTCTCCCCAACTTGCACAAAACATAACCCTAATTTGAATGTTCTCCTATCCTAAGGCAAGGGACATAATTTAAGTAATCATGAAGGTCCAGGGTTAATCATTCAAGAAAAATAATTAGAATCTATCAATGAATCAATTATAAACAGGATTTTGAAAAGTTAGGACAAATTCACTAGGCGCATTAGGTTTTGCCTCGTGAATGTGACAGTTAAAAATTGATGTAGATTATGCACATTTGGCTCAAAGGGGGTTATTAATTACTCGCTCATTCACTGGGTAGGCTATATGTGGTTGAGTGTTTATGCTCAATGTGAAAAATTTGCTTGATCCTTTCTATGCTTTCATACATTTCAAAATAATTGCAAGATTTAACATAAAACGACCGAGTTAAAACAAAACATTGTCGGTCTCCTGTGCATATAGTAACAATGAAAGGTTTCCTCACATTTAGGCTAGTACTAAGTGATTCACATACTAAAGATGTTATTGCAAAGAACTGCATGAAATAACTTTTGTGTAAAGTACACATTTCAAATTCAAGTTACTTTTCTAGAAAATTAAGAAACATGTACCTTGGCTTTGCACAATTCATTAAATTTTCTATCATTATCATGCATTTGTTGTTGACTCACTCAAACCTTGGAAGCTTTGCACCATCCAAGCATTCAATAACAGGTTTGAGAACAACACCATAAAAGATTTGAATCCAAGTCGTGCATTGAAATTTGTAACTGCAGAATTTGTAATGGTCGCTTAGCGAGAATATCAGAAAACATAATTATTTCAAATTTGTTTCAGGTTTCATTCAAAAGTTACTTAAGTTATGAATAATGAAATATAATATGCATCAATATAGAATTAAGGACTAGAATATTGGGTTGCCTCCCAACAAGCGCTTCTTTTATGTCACTAGCTTGACGCCTTTTTTTTAGGGTGGCCAAAATGAGACAGACAACACATCCTCCTTTGTATTCCTTTTCTTTGGGAGTAATTCCATGAACTTGAAGTAGAGCTGATGTGGAGTCCATATCCTCCCGAGCTTTTTTTTGTTGAACAAGGCACATATTTCGTCTATTACACGATCAATTTTTGCCTTGCTCTCTTTCACCCCCTTTTGTTCACATAATTCTTCCTTGTCAAGTAGTCCTTCAACTTCCTTTGCATCCATCATCACTTATTTGACATCAAAAGTTTTGGCCTCTTTAGTATATGACCATTCTTGAGGAAGATCTACTCTGTGTGGCGTCTCTATTTCTTCCACTATTTTCATTATGTCATATCCTTCTAACATTATATCTTCCTCGGTTTTCTCAACACCTTTTTCAACAACCTCTTCTGCTTTCTCATCCTTAGTTGGAATATTTTCGTGTTCTCCATGAGTGAATTTATTGTTGGTTTGAATATCCATGATTGGTGGTGCAGAAGCTAATTGTGCCTGCATCATCTCCAAATGGAATGATAAATTCTTCAATCTTGTTCGATATTCTGCATGTTTATCATGGATTGTTGTATGAACACATTCAAAATATTTTCCATTTTTGATATTCGTTCATCTTCATAAGGATGTTGTTGATATGATTCATACTCGAATGGAGTATAGAAGTTGATATAACCATGATCAACCATGATTTTGTTTATGTGGAGAATCTGAAAAACAAATATAACTAACAAGAAATTTTTCTTTGTATAGCAAAGAGGGGTTAGTGTAAACAAAAACTATACAATAATAAAAAGATAAGCAAAAAAAAAAATATTTACAGGTTCTGATCTTTTCGCTGGGCGAGCTAACCTTGCCTAGCGAAATAAGCAGAACAAAGAAAAATATATACATATGCTCAACACAATACAAATTGTTGCGATGCTTAAAATATCTAAACACTAGTCCCCGGCAATTGTGCCATTTGATGTTGTATCAAAAGTAAGTATATTTTTGTATCGTATCTACAAGGACTAGTGTGATATTTAAGCCGTTCAACAATAAATATTGTTCTAAGTGATGGGTTTATAATTGGTTTATTTCAATAACTTACTAAAACTTATAACACGATAATTAAAATGGAATTTAGCAGAGAGATAAGTATGCTCGGATTAAATTTCATCAAACTATTTCACATGTATTCCTATGATTAGTATTTGTTGAGTATTTTGGTGTTGGCTGCATATTTTGGCAAATCCAATGTGTTGAATAGAAGCATCTCCATGTTTAGAACAAGTCTTCAGTTGCAAGGTTTTTGATTTGAAGCTGTTCAGAAGCTGAAAATTTCATCAGAAGCTGAATGCACCATCAGACGCACTGTAGCACTTCAGAAGCTGAAATGTGAGTCTGATGCCCGCGTTGACTTTTGTTGACTTCTTCAGAAGCTGCATTTTTACAAGTTATTTTGGCGCGAATCTTGGCGAGATTTATCAAGGATTTATCTTCACATATTGCTTCTAGATTGCTGGTTGATTTGGAGAAGATTTAATGAAGATTTGGTTTGTTTTTATGAACGTATTTTCCTGATGGTATCTTTCAAAGATACATTGAAGATTTATATGTTTCCTTTTCAAGCCTTGCATAATTCAGAAACATATCTGTTTTAGAAGATTTAATTCAGATTAATGTTATTTGCTGAAGGCTATATAAGGAGTGCTTTGCTGCTATTCAAGATATGAGGAATTAGAGAGAAAATTCAGAAATAGAGTCTTAGTGTGTGTAAGCTTTTTAGCTTTGTTTGTGCACCACTCAGTTTGAGTTGGTTTAGGTTTGTATTGAGTTGTAATTCATTCAAAGCTTTTAAGCAAGAATGAAGTTTTTGTATTGAAGTTGTTCTTCAAAAACTGGGTAGTTTTGTTTCAGAACTGGTTTAAGTTCAAAGGGTTGTTCAAGTAACTGGGCTGTTGCTTGAATAGGAAGTTAGTGGACTCTAATACTCATGCGTGAGTAGAAGTCTGACTAGGTGGAGATTGATTGCTTGGGATAGGAACTGGGAGTCAGTGTCTGAGTCTTAAGGATTAATTCCAATAGTGGATTTCCTTCCTGGATTGGTATCCCCCAGAGTAGGAGGTGTTTACTCCGAACTGGGTTAACAAACCTTGTGTTCTTTTATTTCTGCACTTTTTAATTCTGCTGCATAACTGTTTTTAAATTGTGCTAAGTTTCAAGTTCAGAACCTGTTAGGTTCAGAACCAACAGTAATCAGAACCAGTTTAACCTCCTTACCAGTTGCTAAGCCAGAAATTTCAATTGGCATCAGAGCAGGCACCCTGCCTGTGTTTTGGGTGAGTTCCAGGGGTATTTGTTTCTGGCAAGTATGGAGAAAGAAGGAGGTTTTGTCAACAGACCACCCTTACTTGATGGCACCAATTATGAGTACTGGAAATCCAGGATGTGTGCATTCCTGAAATCCATGGATAGCAAGACCTGGAAAGCTGTGATTAAAGGCTGGGAACATCCAGTTGTAACTGATAAAGAATGAAAGAAGACAGCAGTTTTAAAACCAGAAGAAGACTGGACCAAGGATGAAGATGATTTGTCACATGCTAATTCCAAAGCCCTGAATGCTATTTTTAATGGAGTGGATAAGAATGTATTCAGGATGATCAAGCAGTGCACACTTGCTAAAGATGCCTGGGAAATTCTCAGGATTGCTCATGAAGGCACCTCAAAGGTAAAGCTGTCCAGACTTCAGCTTCTGACAACAAAGTTTGAAAATCTCAGAATGCTAGATGATGAGAACATCCAGAGCTTTTACATGAACATTCTGGACATGGCTAATTCTTTTGAATCCCTTGGAGAAAAAGTTTCAGATGAGAAACTTGTTAGAAAAATCCTCAGATCCTTACCCAAGAGGTTTGATATGAAAGTAACTGCTGTTCAAGAAGTGATGTTGGTCAAAAGTAAGTATCGTTTTTATATCGTTCCACAGGGATTAACGTGATATCATAAACCGTTCAACATCGATTATCTTTCTAAGTTAGGGTTTAACCTTTTTTTATACTACACTACTCAACATTAAAAATATAAATAAATGCTACGAGTAATAGGGCATAAAAGCGTTGGTATCAAAGTCATAAATCGAGCATCGATAATGGTCTAATGATCATGATAAAAAGGATTCTAGTTTTAACCTCGTTTTAACGATATTATCACACATCGCTCGACAACCTTATTCGTGTCCAAATAACGTTGTGAGATCGATTGTATCGTTTAATGGACGATTTCCCAATCTATTAAACGATCCAAAAGCATTAAGTAATGATGTATTGAGTGATTATCAAAACATAGTTCTATGTCTAAAACACTTGTTTTAATAGAAAGGAATTCTAAACTTAGATTTAAATGTATGTGTCAATAGCACTAAACCATAAATAATATTGAATATCAAGAATAACTTTCAATATATTATAAAATACTAGAATCAAATATTTACATGATCAAATAGACTATATCTAGCTAGATTTATTACCTCTAATCCCAACAAAGGATGTGTAGTTGATCATTCTCATGTCAACTGTACAAAAATAGGATTAAAGATGAAGATCAATGATGGTTTTGATTTCTCAAAAACCCTTGAATGATCCAAACTTTGATTCCTTGTTTGTCCCTTGAAGTGCCCTTCTTTTAGCCCTATTCTCTGGTAATAATCTCTAGAATTTCGTTTTATATGAAAGCAATACAATAGTAAGTTGTTGACCTAAAAGCTGTAAAAAGCTTTAAATACTAAGACTTAAAATTACAATTTCGCTCAGCGATGCGTAATGTCGCTGAGCGAACGTTCAAAAGTGCCCAATGGAAAGCAGCCACGTCATCTTCAGCATTAAACCGCCTTGATGATTTCGCTGAGCGATCCATACTTCGCTGGGCGATAACAGCTTCCCCTGTTTCAGAAATTCCCTGTCTTGTTTCGCCAACCTTTCGCCACGCCATCGCTGAGCGAAGGTGGCATTTACTGTTCCAGCTGAACTCTCTGCCTACCTTCGCCAAGATCTCGCCAAGGCTGCGCTGAGCGAAAATGCTCATCAGAAACTCCTTAAATCTCTGCCTGACTTCGCCAACTTTTCGCCAAGACTTCGCTGAGTGAAAGTCTTCATGCATTTTTCCTTAATCTTTGATATTTTCAGGTCCTGGCTTGCTTTTTCCTACACAAATGGGGAAGAATAAGATATATAAATAATAATTGGCATTTATTCATAAATTCCATGCTTTTCCTAAGATAACTTGCACAACAAGTAACTAAAAAGCTTTGTAAAAGACATGGATTTAATCATATTTTGCCAGTTATCAAATACTCCCCAACTTAGTTCTTTGTTTGTCCTCAAACAAAAGATTCAAAATAATTGGAAAAACAAGGCTTTGGACAAAGTTAAGCATGAGGCAAAAATTTCAAAAACGGAAGAAAAGATTTTTAGGTGAATGATTCAACCTTGATAGCGCGAGCAATAGTAAAGTTTCTCATTCCACTAAATACATACCATGAATGTGACATAGTCCTAAGCACAAAGTTCATATCTCACAATTCTTGGCAAACAAAATATTTAAATTTGAACCAACCTAACACACTTCTATATAAAAGTAGATGAACATGTTGAAACCATTTGTAAGGGTTATGAACACTCATCCAACAAACATGATAACATTCCAATTAAATTATGTGTCCATCTAATTATCATTTCCAAAAGCATAAAAGGCATTGATCAAAAGGTCTTTAAGGGTTGTAATTGGGCTAGGTTACAAAAGAATTGTCATATGTGGGATATTTGAATTCAAATGGCCAAGCAAAAGGAACATTCAATCTAATTACAACTTCCTTCTTTTTCGAATACAACTCTTGGTGAATTACATACATTTCTATTCTTGATTGATCTTGACAACTTTTTCTTTGAATTATTGCAAACCTTTTCATTTTTTTCTCTTTTCTTTTTCTTGGTTTGCTTTTCTTTCTTTTTTTTTTTCTATTCTCTTCTTTTTCTTTTTGTCAAGACCAATTAACACATTCACCCTTATATTGACATAAACATAACCTCCCTTTCTCCCCAACTTAGTTCAATGACACCCTAATCGAATGTTCCTTTATCATTATGGCAAAGGTCAATAAAAACGATGGATAAGGGTTCAAAAGTAAACAACTATCAGAATTTAATAAAGAGTTAACTATGAACTGAATTTTTTTACAAACTCCGGCAATTTAAATAAGCAATTGAGCTTATTAAAATTGACAGTTCATGGCTAACGATTCTGATTCAATAGGCTCAGAGGGGTTAACAAATACTCACACTTCTCACAGGGTAGGCTTATTTGGTCAAGTATTTCACTCAATTTCAAAAAATTGCCTTGATCATTTCAATGCTTTTATACAATTTAAAACAACAAAAGATTTAACATAAAATAACTGAGTTAAACATGAAATGTTGGTCTCCTGCATATATACAATGGTTGAGGATTCCTCACATTTTGGCTAGTTCTATATTGGTTCAAGCTTAAATATGTGCTTACTTAAAACTGAGTAACATAAAAATTGTGTGCAAAGGACTCATTTCACAATCAAGTATATACCTAGAAAAACAAGAAACGAGTACCTTAGCTGCGCGCTTTATCACTAACTTTTTATCATTATCACTCACCTGATCTTTTGCTCACAGCTTTGGCTTAGTTCAAGCATTTAGCTTTGAGTATTTGAACAGGGTTCACACAATTGAAAATTAACTATACTAACTAAAACATGATACTAAAATAAATAACTATAACACACAAAATTAACATAAAACATAACTTAAGCAAATTGTACCAAAAGTACATAAAATTCAAAGTACAGAATTCAAATACGGAATTAAAAGTACGAAAGCAAAATACAAATCAAAATACCGAAACAAACACGGAAATTCAGTTATACAAGCCATGGTATATCAGACAATCAAAAAAAATTCTGACTGAAAGCATTAAAGATAATATTTCACTGAATGTGCATGCTTTCAATTTGTACTCCCTCTTCAGTCCTCCATCTCCTCATCACTCGCCGTCTCCTCATCCGAACCATCAGCTGCTACTACATCATCATCATCAGCAACTGCAGCTGCACTGCCCCCTCCATAAAAGAATGGCCTGTCCTCAGGATAATTCACATAGGAACGGTACTGATCCGGGGTCATCACCTGCTGAGCAGGGTCTGATGGAGCACCCCACTGATGCTGCAGACGATAAAGGGACTCCTGGATACCCAGCTCACCTCTGTAGTGTGCTTCCATAGCATCCCAAGTATAACTCTGATACCTAGGATCCCACTGTGGAATCTGAGTCTGCTGTGGCTGTGAAGGCTGCTGCTCCTGTGCTTGTGAAGATTCAGGCTGATCTTGTGTTTGCTGGGGGGCTCTTTTTGGTTGCTTTTCCTCATTATGCCGGGCTATGTAGGCATCGTCCACCGGATGTACGATCTGCTCATGAATCTGTGGTGGGAGGACAATGCGGGCAGATTGGCACAGGCCCATTATCAATCCAGGGAAAGCAAGTGGACACTTTCCAGTTGTGATGCCACTCATTGCAACTGTTTTGATCTCTCTTGCAATGATGCGGGCAACATCCACTGTTTTCCCAGCTAGAATGCAGTAGATGAGGGGAGTGACGTCCAATGTTGTTGAAGAGGTATGGCTTTTCGGGCGGATATTATGTAAGATCAAATTTAGAATCACCTGAGCCGGCATTGTCATATTCTGCTTCAATGCTCTGAAGGGCTTCCCAGCTGCGTTCAAGTCATAATCCTTACCCTCCTTGAAGATGGCTTTCTTGATCTCTTCGTGGTCCCAGTTGCCACGAGCTTGCTGAGCATGGAACTCACACAAATACTCAGATTCCATGGGTGGAATTGGGTTTCCAAGGTAGGCATTGATGGCGGGTCGGTGAAATTTCACTACATGACCTCGGACAAATGTTTGGAACTCAAACGGGTCTTCTGGGTTATCAGGGATTGCATTCGCGTAAAATTCCCGAACAATATCCGCGTTGATTTTAGTCGGGGGACTAATCAACGTCTCCCACTTCCTGCTCTCAAAAATTCCCACTATTCCGCTGTACTTTCCTTGAGGATTTAGGATAAATTCCTTTTCGTGCCAGAACTTCCTCTTCAGCAGCTCCCGGTACCTTTCTGCGTGATGCGCACTCCGGAAGCGACTCGCATCATATTGTGCTGCTGCACGAGACGACGAGTCACCAGCTTTCCTTTTTCCTCCGGTTGCCTTTGTTTTAGGTGCCATGCTGCAAAACAATCAGGCAAAGCACACAGAAGAAATATATAGATAGAATCGCTGAGCGAACACAAAATCGCTAAGCGAAAAAATGTTCATCATTTCTGGGTTTTCCATATGAACTTTCGCCTAGGCGATCGTATTTTCGCTAAGCGAAAATACGCAGAAATTGAAAAATTTTGTGAAATTCTCTCTGAACTACCTCTAATCACTAAACAACACACCCAGTAATCTCAGAAATGAAGTACAATAACAACTATGGCATGCAAAACATCATAAACCCTAGTTTATTTCACATTTACACAAAAGGGGTTTGTTTTCAAAAAGTGAATCAAAATCATGATTTTTGCATGGCAAGCTGTTGTTATTTTAGTTCATATCTAACCTAAACTAATTTCTTCCCTAACCAGCATTCTAAACACTAAAAATCATAACAACAGCAACCTATTCAATCAAATCCAACATTTAACCCAAATTCGAAAATTTAAAAGAAAGCAAGAATAGAGATCAAACCTGTTGATTAAGAGTGATATGCAGAGATGAAATGCAGTGCTTACTTAATCTGGCTTGGATTTGCTTTTGGGTTGAAATTTGTTAGAGGAATTTGAAAGGTTTAGTGATGTTTTTTTGTGAAAAATGAATAAAATGGTTTGAAAACCGGTTTTGTGTTTTACTGGGTGGTTGTGGAACGGTTGGGCAACATTAATGGAGAGAGAGGTGACTGGCTTTGGAAACAGGAACTGTCTGACTACGTATTTTCGCTGAGCGACAGCTTCATCGCTGAGCGAAAATACTCTGGTCAAAAATGGTCAAACTGACCTATAAATTTCGCTTAGCGAATGTCTGCTCGCTCAGCGATCCTTGACAGGAAAAATTTTGTGTTCTGTGTTTCCGGACTGGTTTTTGATTTGAATATAAAAAAGACCTAAACTAAAATGCAAAGCAGTAAAATACTTACAAAATTGGGGTGCCTCCCAACAAGCTCTTGTTTAACATCATTAGATCGACGCCTGATTCGCTTATGCATAAGAATCGATGAGTGAAATTGTCGTCGTGTGCCGAACAACTTCACCTCCAAAATATGGCTTCAGCCTCTGTCCATTCACTGTCCATGTTGACTTAGTGATAGGATCTTCTAGTTCCACAGCTCCATAAGGTTTTACTTCCTTGATCATGAACGGACCGGACCACTTGGACTTCAATTTACCCGGAAATAGTCGTAGCCTTGCATTGAACAGCAACACCATTTGACCAGGCCTGAATTCCCTCTTCATGATCTTCTTGTCATGATACCGTTTGACCTTTTCCTTATAAAGCTTGCTTGACTGATAGGCTTGGTCACGCATTTCTTCTAACTCATGCATCTGAAGCTTTCTCTTCTCCCCAGCTTGCTCTTGATCAAAGTTCAAAAACTTGAGCGCCCAAAACGCTTTGTGCTCCAACTCGACCGGCAAGTGGCATGCTTTCCCATATACCAACTGGAATGGTGTGAAACCCGTAAGAGCTTTGTATGCGGTCCTATAGGCCCACAACGCTTCGTCCAGTTTCATCGCCCAATCCTTTCTTGATGATGACACGGTCTTCTCAAGTATCCGTTTGATTTCACGGTTGGATACCTCGGCTTGACCGTTGGTCTGTGGATGGTATGGTGAAGCTACCTTGTGCTTTACTCCATAGTGCTCAAGTGCTTTTGCTAACTGTTGATTGCAGAAGTGAGAACCTCCATCACTTATTAGCACTCTTGGAGTTCCAAATCGGGAAAAGATGTTCCTTTTCAGAAACTTGACCACCGTCTTGCTATCGGCTTTCTGAGATGCTATTGCTTCTACCCACTTTGACACATAGTCAACTGCCACCAGAATATACTCGTTGTTCATAGAGGATGGAAATGGCCCTACAAATTCAATACCCCAACAGTCGAAGACTTCGACTTCAAGGATACTTTGTAGAGGCATTTCATTCCTCTTTGAAATCCCTCCGGTTTTCTGGCAACTCTCGCATTCCTTCACATGTTCGTATGCGTCTTTGAACAAGGTGGGCCAATAAAAGCCAGCTTGAAGAACTTTTGCTCCAGTTTTTTCTCCACTGTAATGACCACCATATGGCGAGTTGTGACAATGCCACATGATGTCCTTGGCTTCTTCTCTTGCAACACATCTTCTCAATAAGTGGTCTGCTCCAATCTTGAAGAGATACGGGTCATCCCAAATGAATTGAGTGGCGTCTCTCAACAACCTCTTCTTCATTTGCCATGTGTAATCCTCCGGTATGAACCCCGTTGCTTTGTAGTTGGCCATGTCAGCAAACCATGGTCTTTCTTGCACCATAAGCAACTTTTCATCCGGGAACTCTTCAAGGATGTCCCTCTCTTTCTTCGTTATCTCATCATTCACCAATCTTGACAGATGATCAGCTACTAGGTTCTCAGTCCCCTTTTTGTCCTTAATCTCCAAATCAAACTCTTGGAGTAACAACATCCAACGGATGAGTCTCGGCTTTGAGTCGGGTTTGGTAATTAAGTACTTGATAGCTGCATGGTCAGTCCAGATAACAATTTTTGAACCAATGAGATATGAACGAAATTTTTCTAATGCGAACACTATAGCAAGTAATTCTTTTTCAGTGGTAGCATAATTGACTTGTGCTTCATTTAAAACTTTACTTGCATAGTGTATAGCATGAAAAATTTTGTTTTTGCGTTGACCTAACACCGCGCCTACCGCATAATCACTTGCATCGCACATAAGTTCAAAATCGCATGTCCAGTTTGGTGCGGTGATTATGGGTGCGGATGTTAAGCTATCCTTTAAACTATTAAAAGCATGTAAACAATCAATATCAAAATCAAAAGACTTATCTTTGTTGAGCAAGTTGCTCAATGGCTTTGCAATTTTTGAGAAGTCTTTGATGAATCTCCGATAGAACCCGGCATGGCCTAGGAAACTTCGGATTCCTTTGACATTGACTGGTGGTGGAAGTTTTCCTATCACGTCGATCTTAGCTTTATCAACTTCAATACCCTTGGAGGAGATCTTGTGACCAAGGACTATTCCCTCGGTTACCATGAAGTGACACTTCTCCCAATTGAGCACCAAGTTGGTTTCCTTGCACCGTTTCAGTACCGTGTCCAGATTCTCCAAGCATAAATCAAATGATGACCCGAAAACTGAGAAGTCGTCCATAAACACTTCAATGCTTTTCTCTATCAAGTCTGCAAAGATGGCTTGCATGCATCGTTGAAATGTTGCTGGAGCGTTACATAAACCGAACGGCATGCGTCGATATGCAAATACCCCAAAAGGACATGTGAAAGCAGTCTTCTCATGATCGTCTGGATTCACCGAAATTTGATTGTAACCCGAATACCCGTCAAGGAAACAGTAAAAAGCTTGTCCTGACAGCCTCTCTAACATTTGATCCATAAATGGTAGAGGAAAATGATCCTTTCTGGTTGCTTTGTTAAGCCTCCGGTAGTCGATACACATCCTCCAACCGGTCACGGTTCTTGTCGGTATGAGCTCATTCTTCTCGTTAGTGATAACCGTCATACCTCCCTTCTTAGGGACAACTTGAACCGGACTTGTGCGCACCTCGTTTTTTTCCTGAGAAAAAGACGCGCAAATCCTCCGAGGTCGTTCGTAAACGCTCGGAGGGCCTTTGTGAAGCCGCCACCAAAGTTTTTGTGTAAAGGGAACGTTGATAAACCCTTAAGTTTTTTTTGTTTAAAGGGAAACGATAATAAAACCCTTTGACGATGAGGAAAGGATGGTCATCGCAACCATTGTCGGGTTCGGGAGTCGATTACGCAAGGGGAAGGTATTAGCACCCCTCACGTCCGTTGTACTCAACGGGAACCTTCTATTTGGTTAAAGCTTGAATTGTTTTTAAATATTTTGCGCGCATGTTCATTTATGTCAAAAATATAATAAAAGGGGGGAAAAAGAGATAAAAACAAACGAAAGAAAAGAAAGAAAAAGTTTTTTTATTATTGCGCTTGACAAGATGTCGATCTTGCTCCTACGTATCTCCCGGTAGTCGGAGAATTCAAAGCGTACGTAGTTCTTTTGTAGAAAAACGTACATATGTTGGTTAATTTTAAATGGACGATGTTTTAACCGAATTCTTGCGATTAAAACGTAGCTTGTATGCTCGCGCTTGGGAGACTTATTAAGCGTTTGTTCGTGAATCGCATTAGAATTGTTAAAAGGTACGTCCGTTAGGGTAAAAGGTTTGAATTGGTCGCTATGGGACCAAGAGAGGTGCAATGGACTCATACAAGTCAATCATTGACCGAGTGGACTCCAATGAGTCGGGCGATTGTTCAATTGATCCACTGAGATCAAGAACAGGTACAATGGACTCGAACGAGTCGAACATTGACCGAGTGGACTCTAACGAGTCGAGGGATTGAGTCTAATGGCCACGGGGGACCAAAAGGTTTGGATTGACCACAAGGGGCCAAGTTTTGGTTTGGTTGGGGTTGTACATATTGAAAATGGAATGACGATTGTCTGAACGACGAGACATACGTCACGCATTCATACAATCGGGGCGATGGAGAGACATACGTCACACCATCCCTTTTTCATTCATGTTTTTGGGTAGAATTCTTTAGAAATCCCAAGGTATGTCAAAACATTTGGTTTGAAAACCCAAAATGGGAAGATTTAGCAATTTTGCTAGAAAACGCAAAACTTCGGCTCATTTTGCGAAAAGCGAACGTATTTGGCGTATGTTCATGTTTGAGTTTTGAACATCATGAACAATATTTATTGTTCAAGTTTTGATTGAAATGATGAACATAGCTGATTTGTTCATGTTGTTTTGAAAGTTTGGAAACATAACTTGCTTTGCAAGTTATCCACAAAATGTCGTACGAACTTGCGAATTTGTCAAAATTGTGCAAAATCCTTGTTATGGTTTGGAAAACATGGGTTTAAAAACTCTTAGGTTCTGAGCTTTGGGGCTAGAACCTCAAAAAATGGTCATTTTGACACAAAAACTCAGATTCTGAGTTCTGTCATGGTCGCACTGCGAAGCATGCGAATTTTTGAGTTCAGAAGCTGTTTCTGAACTTTTGTTCAGAAACAACTTCTGAACACACTCAGGACCTTTTAGGTGAGTGAAAAGCTTTGAGTTTTTGGGATGAAAAAGGCTGGACAAACCAGTTTTGATGTTTTGAAAACCTTGGGATTTCTTTGAAATTCAAAAGGGTTTTTTAGAACCAAATGGTTTTGAACCAAAATTGCTATGCAAACACAATTGAAAATGCAATACAAAGCCTTAGAAACTTACAGAACTCCTTAGCAAAGCTCCAGCTGCAATGGATTTGAATTGGTTGAAAGTTTTCACAAAGGTTTTTGATATTGGTGATGAATTTGAACTTTGTGATGCTTTGTGTTGGATTGGTTTTTTTTGGTTGTTTGTGAGTGTTTGTAGGCTGGAATGAGTAGAGTTTCTGCTCTTGAAAATGTTGTTATCAGTTGTTTGTGAACCTTGGGCATTGCCTTCTATTTATAGGCCAAAACCAAATCTATTTCATCATTAGCAAATCCCAAAATTCAGCTGATTTGTGGCTAGAATCAAACTGAATCCCTTTGCATTAAATGCTAATGGATAGAGGCAACCTTGCCTTGTACCAAGGGGCAAGACTCAGCCTGATTTCAGCCACAAATTCAACCAATTCTAGAAGGTAATGATGAGAAATAGGGCTGAATTGCAATTGGCTAATGCTTGGGGATCAATCCTTGCAATCTCAATGGTTGATCAATAAAAACGTGCACTGTGATGTGCAGAGATTGAGGGATGAAAAAGGCTACTTATGGCTGGTGTGAGGGGTGAAAAGCTGCTGCAAAAACAGGGTAGGCACTCATGGCTTTTCAAGTGAGAAAATCCAGCTAGTTTGACTGGTTTTGGGGGAGCAAGCAGGAGGAAAGTCCTCAAGCAGGTGGCCGGCAACCTTGGGGTGGTTAACAGGTCACATGGGAGGGACTAGAGCTGCCCAAGGGCAAGCCCACTTGCTTGTCACATGCTAGGTTGGAAGAAAAAGCTTCCAACCTTGGCATTAATGGCAAGTTCTTCAACTCTGGTTTTGCTTGGCCCAATTAGCCATGAATGCTGCTTAAAATAAATATGGAAATGATATGCAACAAATTCTGGAATTAAATCAAAGAAACCAAAAATCTGCAGAAAAATCGCAGACTTCGCAGTGCGAAGGGAGCTTCGCAGTGCGAAGTCAGCATTTTTGAAATGTTGACTTTTCTGTTGACTTTTGTTGACTTTTGACTTTTTCCCCTCTTTGATTTTTTTTGTTTTAAAATTCTTAGGACAAAATTAGGGTACTACAGGACTAACCCAAGTGCTATCCGAGATCGGATATATCATGCCGGCTTCAAGTAGCTTAACTACTTCTTTCCGGACTACTTCTTTCATGTTTGGGTTTAGCCGTCTTTGAGGTTGTGCTACCGGCTTATAATCCTCTTCCATCATGATCTTATGCATGCAATAGGAAGGACTTATCCCTTTTAAGTCGGATAGTGTCCAACCTATTGCTTCCT
This sequence comes from Medicago ruthenica, assembly GCA_018208015.1. Taxonomy (NCBI): domain Eukaryota; kingdom Viridiplantae; phylum Streptophyta; class Magnoliopsida; order Fabales; family Fabaceae; genus Medicago; species Medicago ruthenica. Next base: position 105,749,969 of record CM031372.1, on the reverse strand, counting down.
TGTTGGACTTCAAAACTTCGACCAATTTTGTTTCTTCATGGTTTGACAAGGAGCTACTAATTATTACCGGTTTGGTACCCTCTTGATCAAGAAACACATACTTCAAATGTGAGGGCAAGATCTTCATCTCCGGCTTCACTTCTTCTACTTTAGCTTCATTCGTCAATTCCTCGATTTTGGCTTTGTGAGGAGGAATTTCCTTAAACGAATCGAGCTCCTTCAAACACTCTTCAAGCTCCTTCTCATCTTCTTCTCCTAGGATACTTAGTGCGTTTGTCAATACTCTTTCAAGATGTGTCAAGTCATGCAACTGGTTTCTCGTATCAACTATCAATTCTTCCGTTGCATCCATCTTGAAACACACAGCTTTATCACTAGGAAACTTCATTGCTTCATGGATGTTGAAATTGACTTCTTCATCGTCCACACAGACTTTCATTAAGACTCCGTCAAGATCAATCATCATCCGTGCCGTTTGCATGAAAGTTCTCCCAAGAAGTAGCGGCACATCATCATCCTCCGGTATGTCCATCACTACAAAGTCGACGGGGAGCAAGAACTTGTCGACTTTTACCAACACGTCTTCAGCAATTCCCAATGGACGAGTGTAGGATTTGTCGGCCAATTGTAAGGTTAAGTTGGTTCTCTTCACAACTATATCACCAATCCTTTTGACAACAGATAATGGGATTAAGTTGATACTTGAACCCAAATCAATGAGTGCCTTGCCGACATCAACATTGCCAATAGACACGAGCAGTGTAACTTTGCCCGGATCTCTCTTCTTTCTTGACAATGTATTCTGGATGATTTCACTACAATTCGCGTCTAGCTGAATTGTTTCTTCTTCATTAAACCTCCTCTTCTTGGAGAGAATTTCTTTCATAAACTTGGCATAGGTCGGCATTTGCTCTAGGGCTTCCGAGAACGGTATGTTGATTTGTAAACGTTTGAATACGTCAAGGAACCTAGCAAACTGCCTCTCTTTCTCTTTTTTGGCTGGTGTAGTTGGGTAAGGTAGGTGCGGTGTCGGTGCATTCTTCACTACTTCTTGCTTCTTGCCCTTCTCCTTCACCACATCCTTCTTCCACACTATGTTCTCATTTTCAACTACATCCTTATTATTTTTTTCAACTTCTTCCTCTCTATGTACATCTCCCGTTTCCTCCTCATGTCCTTCATCATCATCCTTCTCCTCATTCTCAACAACCCTTCTCTCTACTTCAAGATTGTCCCCTATACCTTTACCAATTACCTTCCCGCTCCTTGTAGCAATTGCCTTGCAATTTTCGTTGTCTCTTGATGCAAGGACTTCCTCATCAAAATGACTTAATTGTCATTTCGATGATGATGCATGATCCTTTGCGTTGGTTTGTGTGTTGGCGGTAAAGGTTCCGCCTTGTTGAGTAGCTTGAGATAGTTGTTGTGCCAACTGGCCCACTTGCGTCTCCAGATTTTTGATGGACACATCAGTGTTCTTTTGGTTGGCCATTGACATCTGCATGAATTGATTGAGGGTTTCATCGGTGGTTTGGTTGCGGTTTTGTTGTGGAGGTTGATATTGGTTATAGTTTTGGTAAGGTTGTCGGTTATATTGCCCAGCTTCTGGCCTCCAACCTTGGCCATAATTCGGATTATTCCCTCTTGGGAAGTTGTTTGGATGGCTTTGGAATTGGTTTTGAAACTGTTGAGGCCTTGGTTGATTACCAACATAGCTTACCTCTTCTGTAGGTGGCGGACAAAATCCGGTTGGGTGATCTCCCGAACAAAGCTCGCAAGATGCGACTTGGTGTTGTCTTCTTTGTTCGTTCTGGATGTCCTTCATTTGTTGAGGAAGGTTGGCCATTTTCTTTGTCAACTCTTCCACTTGTTGCGTGAGCAATTTATTTTGTGCAAGGATTGCATCGTTTGTTCCCAAATCTAGGATTCCCGCCTTCCTTTGGCTTTGGCTTCGGTTATGATGAGCTTGGTGATCATTCAACGCCATTCTCTCTATAATAGCAACAGCATCCTCGGCGCTCTTGGCCATCAAAGAACCACCAGCAGCAGCGTCAAGCAATAGCTTGGATTGTTGTTGCATCCCGTTCCGGAATAGATGAATTTGTGTTAATTCATCAAATCCATGATTAGGACATCTTCTGAGCATTGACTTGAAACGCTCCCACGCTTCACATAACGTCTCACTTGTACCTGGTGAGAACACAGCAATAGTTGTCTTCGCCTCCATGAAACGATTCTGAGGGAAGAACCTCTCAAGGAATTTCTCCTCAAGCGTGTTCCAATTCGTCATTACCGTCGGTGGCTGGTCCAAATACCACTCCTTAGCTTTGCCAATCAATGAATGAGGAAACATCCTCATCCACATAGCCTCCTCGTTATTCTCCGTCTCACCAAGGGTTCCCGCAATCTCGTAAAATTTTGTGAGATGTTGGAACGGGTCTTCGTGGTCTAATCCTGAGAAGGGATTAGCATAAAGAATTTGTAAGATCCCCGTCTTCATCTCTGTTTGCTTGATAGTCCGCGGCGTTTTCCCCAATTGTGCGAAACGGCGTGGACTATTATTACATGGCAACCCACGACCGCCTGAACCTCCAGGATCTTGATCTCCTGCTGCAGCCATTTGTAACTCTTGGCTTGGACTTGGACTAGATGAATGACTAGAAACAGAAACTTCCTCTTGTTGCCTTTTCTTCGCTTGTTGCTTCTTTTTCCGATTCTTGCTATTGTTTCTACGGGCTGTTCTTTCTATCTCGGAATCAAAAAGAAGTTGGTCCTCCGATACTTGACCTCGCATAAACGATATCAACAATCTGACCACAAAGAATTAGCAAACAAGATGGATAAGAAATATTAGTTATATACATATGGGTATGTAGGCAAAGGACCTTGTCCATCCAAACCAACCAAACAGAAATCAACGAAAACAACAAAAACATTTTCTTTTTTTTAAATTGAACAACAAGCTTGTTCATTAGGTTGCAACAACTAATTTGAGCATTCATTAACTTTTTCATTTGAGTTCTAAAAACGAGTGTTTTGTTAGTTTTTACTTTTTTCTTAAAATTCGAGCAAAAATTGAATGAAAAAGGGTGGTTTGACGTATGTCTCTCCTTTCCCCGATTGGATAAACACTTGACGTATGTCTCGTTGCTTAGACGATCGTCATTCTTTTCTAGCTTCCCCAAAAATACGTTTTTTTCAAATTCAAACAAAACTTGAATGAAAAAGGGTGGTTATCATACCCTGGCAACGGCGCCATTTTGATGTTGGTCAAAAGTAAGTATCGTTTTTATATCGTTCCACAGGGATTAACGTGATATCATAAACCGTTCAACATCGATTATCGTTCTAAGTTAGGGTTTAACCTTTTTTTATACTACACTACTCAACATTAAAAATATAAATAAATGCTACGAGTAATAGGGCATAAAAGCGTTGGTATCAAAGTCATAAATCGAGCATCGATAATGGTCTAATGATCATGATAAAAAGGATTCTAGTTTTAACCTCGTTTTAACGATATTATCACACATCGCTCGACAACCTTATTCGTGTCCAAATAACGTTGTGAGATCGATTGTATCGTTTAATGGACGATTTCCCAATCTATTAAACGATCCAAAAGCATTAAGTAATGATGTATTGAGTGATTATCAAAACATAGTTCTATGTCTAAAACACTTGTTTTAATAGAAAGGAATTCTAAACTTAGATTTAAATGTATTTGTCAATAGCACTAAACCATAAATAATATTGAATATCAAGAATAACTTTCAATATATTATAAAATACTAGAATCAAATATTTACATGATCAAATAGACTATATCTAGCTAGATTTATTACCTCTAATCCCAACAAAGGATGTGTAGTTGATCATTCTCATGTCAACTGTACAAAAATAGGATTAAAGATGAAGATCAATGATGGTTTTGATTTCTCAAAAACCCTTGAATGATCCAAACTTTGATTCCTTGTTTGTCCCTTGAAGTGCCCTTCTTTTAGCCCTATTCTCTGGTAATAATCTCTAGAATTTCGTTTTATATGAAAGCAATACAATAGTAAGTTGTTGACCTAAAAGCTGTAAAAAGCTTTAAATACTAAGACTTAAAATTACAATTTCGCTCAGCGATGCGTAATGTCGTTGAGCGAACGTTCAAAAGTGCCCAATGGAAAGCAGCCACGTCATCTTCAGCATTAAACCGCCTTGATGATTTCGCTGAGCGATCCATACTTCGCTGGGCGATAACAGCTTCCCCTGTTTCAGAAATTCCCTGTCTTGTTTCGCCAACCTTTCGCCACGCCATCGCTGAGCGAAGGTGGCATTTACTGTTCCAGCTGAACTCTCTGCCTACCTTCGCCAAGATCTCGCCAAGGCTGCGCTGAGCGAAAATGCTCATCAGAAACTCCTTAAATCTCTGCCTGACTTCGCCAACTTTTCGCCAAGACTTCGCTGAGCGAAAGTCTTCATGCATTTTTCCTTAATCTTTGATATTTTCAGGTCCTGGCTTGCTTTTTCCTACACAAATGGGGAAGAATAAGATATATAAATAATAATTGGCATTTATTCATAAATTCCATGCTTTTCCTAAGGTAACTTGCACAACAAGTAACTAAAAAGCTTTGTAAAAGACATGGATTTAATCATATTTTGCCAGTTATCAAGAAGCACATGATATATCCAGCATGAAGGTTGAAGAACTGATAGGTTCTCTTCAGAACTTTGAATTAAGCAGAACTAATCAGAAGGGTAAAGGTGTTGCATTTGTTGCTGATTCTGAATGTGTGGATGATGATAGCTCATAAGAAGCTCTTGTGCTGCTGAGTAAACAATTCAAAAAGTTCCTGAAGCAGAAGACAAGAACTGATGACAAAAGCGATCAGTCAAAGAAAGTTCGATGTTTTAAATGTGAAGGCTATGGGCATGTCAAGTCAGAATGTCCTAATTTCCTCAAGAAGCAGAAGAAGAGTCTGACTGCTTCCTGGTCTGATGATGACTCAGAAGGTGAAGAGAATAAACCTGTCAATGCTTTAACTGGTAAATTTTGGGCTGATGATCAAGTTATGGGTTCAGAAACTTGGTCAGAATCTGAAACAAGTGATGAAGAATCATCCTCTGAAGTTCTGGCTGCCTGTCACAAAAATCCAGCTGAGTTTTGCAGGAAGTTGCAATGTCAATTTGTTGAAGTGTGCAAGCAGATGGAAGAGCAGAAGAAAACTAATACTCAACTTCAGATTGAGAGGGATGAACACTTAGAAAAGATTTTGTTCTCAGTAATGAGGTAATCCAACTCAATTCACAACTTGATCAGATGATAAAGCAAGTTAGAATGCTAAATCCTGCTACTGATAAGTTGGAGGAAATTTTAGAGAATCAGAAACAAGGAAAAACTGGTTTAGGTTTTGATCAGACTCAGAATACCAAACAGATGAATTATGTTAATCAGGTTGTTCCTGCTACTCAAACTCATGATTCTATGGTTGGAACATCAAAGAGGAGACCTCAGAAACAAGCACAGATGCAAGGTAAGAAGCAAACTCATATGAGACCTCAGAAGCAAGTTCAGCTGCTGCCTCAGAAGCATGCTCAGATGCAACCCCAAAAATGTTTCAGAAACAATAAGAAGGCTACTCAACCTTGGGTCTGTCATCATTGTGGTAAAAAGGGTCACATTAAACCTTTTTGTTACAAATTTCATGGTTATCCCAAACATTTGCAACACAGAAAAGTTGAACCAACTGTGAACAAGAGCAAAATCAAGAAAGTTTGGAGACCTAAGAGTGAAGGTGTTGCTCAGAATCTGAACAAAGGAAAAGGAAAGGCTGTTGCTGATGACAGCAAGTCAATTCCTGTAGCACAGAAGAATTCTGGTGCTGGACCATCCAAAGTCTGGAGCAAAGTTCTTGTTCCTGATCAGAAGGTTCTATTTGCTTGTAAGTCTGAAGATGTTAGGACTTGTGTTCAGAAAAGAGTGGCTGATTTTGAGGAGAAGATAGCTGGGAAGAAGGTTTTTATTGTGCCTGAGGCACATATTAATTAAGCAACTTCTGTTGTTTGTGTCTGATGAAGACTGAGCAATCTGGTGCTGAGTCTGAAGACTGGCTTGTTTGTTCTGGTATGATGTACTCTACAGTTGTGATGTTCCCTATTTTTTTTGTGCTTGGTTGTTCTTCTGCAAGGTGGATTCTTAGTGATTCTGATCTTTGCAAATGTGCTGGATTGGTCTGAGATGTGCTGTTATGTGTGTTACTTGTGTTTCTTCTCCTGATGTTTTGCTGGTGCTTTGTCATAATTTTGTGACTAAAAAGGGGGAGAAGTTTGTGTGATTGGTGATTGCTGATCAGTGTGTGTCTCAGGGGGAGTACAAAGTTATTATATTCCTGAGTGTTGGTGTGTTCCTGAAGTTTTAAGTTTCAGATGTTACTTGTTTTACAAGGTATTGCAGTTCAGAATTAAGGGGGAGTTTTTATGGAGTTTTTATATGCTGAGTTGCATGGGGAGTGTTGTGAAGCTTCAAGAGTGTTTGTGATGATCAGGAGTTGATCAGTAACTGCTGTTATGTATGCTTCAAGTATATCAGAAGCTGTTATGTGTGTATCAGTATTCAGAAGCTGAAACTGATTGGTTTGTGATGTTTAACATAGCTGAATCCGCTGCCTATCTGTTTGTTATGTTATTTGTGGAGTTCTTCATTGCTGAGTTAATTTGATGGGGGATTGAAGAACTTGAGTGTGTGAACATTGGTTTTAGCCAAAAATTTGCCAAAGGGGGAGATTGTTGAGTATTTTGGTGTTGGCTGCATATTTTGGCAAATCCAATGTGTTGAATAGAAGCATCTCCATGTTTAGAACAAGTCTTCAGTTGCAAGGTTTTTGATTTGAAGCTGTTCAGAAGCTGAAAATTTCATCAGAAGCTGAATGCACCTTCAGACGCACTGTAGCACTTCAGAAGCTGAAATGTGAGTCTGATGCCCGCGTTGACTTTTGTTGACTTCTTCAGAAGCTGCATTTTTACAAGTTATTTTGGCGCGAATCTTGGCGAGATTTATCAAGGATTTATCTTCACATATTGCTTCTAGATTGCTGGTTGATTTGGAGATGATTTAATGAAGATTTGGTTTGTTTTTATGAACGTATTTTCCTAATGGTATCTTTCAAAGATACATTGAAGATTTATATGTTTCCTTTTCAAGCCTTGCATAATTCAGAAACATATCTGTTTTAGAAGATTTAATTCAGATTAATATTATTTGCTGAAGGCTATATAAGGAGTGCTTTGCTGCTATTCAAGATACGAGGAATTAGAGAGAAAATTCAGAAATAGAGTCTTAGTGTGTGTAAGCTTTTTAGCTTTGTTTGTGCACCACTCAGTTTGAGTTGGTTTAGGTTTGTATTGAGTTGTAATTCATTCAAAGCTTTTAAGCAAGAATGAAGTTTTTGTATTGAAGTTGTTCTTCAAAAACTGGGTAGTTTTGTTTTAGAACTGGTTTAAGTTCAAATGGTTGTTCAAGTAACTGGGCTGTTGCTTGAATAGGAAGTTAGTGGACTCTAATACTCATGCGTGAGTAGAAGTCTGACTAGGTGGAGATTGATTGCTTGGGATAGGAACTGGGAGTCAGTGTCTGAGTCTTAAGGATTAATTCCAATAGTGGATTTCCTTCCTGGATTGGTATCCCCCAGAGTAGGAGGTGTTTACTCCGAACTGGGTTAACAAACCTTGTGTTCTTTTATTTCTGCACTTTTTAATTCTGCTGCATAACTGTTTTTAAATTGTGCTAAGTTTCAAGTTCAGAACCTGTTAGGTTCAGAACCAGCAGTAATCAGAACCAGTTTAACCTCCTTACCAGTTGCTAAGCCAGAAATTTCAGTATTATAGATTCTAGTTATCACTTGATATTCTCTCGTATTGCTTGGCAAACCTTATTTATATCTAAACAAGATTGCGGGTTCGATCTTATCGGTTAATCGACGATTTCTCAGCATATTAACCAATATGATAACATTAAGATTCAATACTTTTGGTGAATATTAATCACAAACCCCACTACTAGAATTAGTGTTCAATAGATATTATCCTAACTAGATTCAAAAGGTATTTGTTAATAACAATCGAAATCCATGTGATTGAAACAATAAAGACAAGAAAAATATCAATATCATGAAATACTAGAATCATGCAATATCACAATCAAAAGGAATACATACTAGAAGATTTGATTACATATAATCCCGACAAAAAGGAATTTAGCTACTCATTGTCATGGTAAGCTTACAAAGATGAGAAAGGATGAATTGATTTGCCATAAGGCCTTGATTTCTCAAGGAATGTTGTTAATCCACCTTCAGTCCTTGCCAATTGGTGTTTCTATCTCTTTCTCTCTTTTTTTCGCACCTTAAGATAACATAATATTCTATGTTTCTGTTTCTGAAGTTATTTATACGCATTCTGCATTTTTGCAGCTCGCTTAGCCATGCCCTCGTTCGCTCAGTGATCTGCCCTCTCTTCATCAGTGGGTTTATGCCACATAAGCAAAAGGAGACACAAAACCGCCATAGCGAGCTTGTTACTTCACTCAGGGAAGTGTGGTCGCTCAACGAAGCTCTACTTCGCTTAGCCACACCCTATTTTTCTGGCTTTATGTGCTCTCTGTCTGACTTCGCTTGGACTTCGCCTGGACTTTGCTTAGCTAACCTTTGTGGCTCTGACTTTGCTTGAACATCGCTTAGCCATGCCCTGGAATTTTGATTTTCATAGCTCACTACCTAACTTTGCTTGGAGTTGGCTTTGACTTCGCTGAGCGACCTTATTGACCCCATTTTCTTCCATGGTAAGTGCATTCACCTACATAAATGGTTGGCATTAGGTATAAAAAGCTTAAATTGATATTTTTCTATTATTTCGAAGCTTTTACATAGATTGTTGGAACAAACTGTATGAACAACTCTCTTTTGGATAAAGGGGGAGATTGTTGGAACAATTTGTATGAACATCTCTCTTTAAGGTTTTGATGATAACAAAGTGTTAAAAAGAAAATTGGTAATTGCTAATGCTTTGTTCTAAGTTGTGCAGAACCATGTTCTTAATGTTGATTAATTAATATTGGTTATGGAAGAACAAGCTAAGAGCAAGAAGGAAAGCTTAGAAGCTAAGTTGCAAAATTGAAGGAAAACTGGGTCTGAAGGTTGAGTCTAAAGACTGAGTCTGAAGGGTGCTTCTGAAGGCAGAGTCTGAAGACTGCGTCTGAGGGTCAACAAAAGTCAACGTCTGAAGGCTGAGTCTGAGGGTCAACGAAAGTCAATGTCTGAAGGCTGAGTCTGAAGGTCAACAAAAGTCAACGTCTGAAGACCAGCGTCCGATGAACAGTGCGTCTGAAGTCTGAGTCTGAAGACCAGCTTCTGATGAACAGTGCTCCTGAAGTCTGAGTCTGAAGAACAGCTTCTGAAGTACTGTTCCTGCGAAGCTCCTGAAGTCTGACGTGGATGGAAAAGCAACTGTTACTGTGCGCATTTAATGCCTGCAATGTCAGAACAACTCCAATGGAACAGTTGTCTCCCTGGCTCAAACATTCCCCAGCTTTTAAGGAAAGTAAATTAAAAAATGGTTGCTGCTCTGGTTTTCTGCTGAGTTTAGCTCACAAATCAGCCTGGCCTAGCTCAAAATTTGCAACGACTCTTTGCTTAATTCCTGGCAATCTTCAACAGCTCTATTTGCCTCTATATAAGGATGAAGAACTGAAAAAAAAAAAAAAAAGACTCTTGAAACGAAAGAACTGAACTTGTGCTCTGTTTTGCTGTCAAAAATACGCAAGTTACCAAACCTCTTAGAAATTCTTACAAACTTGTAATCTTAGAATTTCTTAAGTGTTGAGTCTTATTCCTGAGTTGTATTAAGTGAACACCTCTGATATTTGATCAAGTGTTCAACCCAAACTTACTTTCTTTGTAATTCAGTTTGTCAAGTCTCAGTCTGCGTACTGAGCATCAGAAGTCTCATTACTTAGTGTTCTGAGCAATTAGAGTCTCATTCCTTTGTGGTGTGAGCAGAGAAGTCTCTCTCCTTTGTGGTCTGAGCATTGGAAGTCTCTTGACTTAGTGTCTTGAGCATTAGAAGTCTCTTACTAGGTGTTTGAGCACTGAAGTCTCTTCCTTTGTGGTTGAGCAATTGTAATCAGTTTGATTATAGTTAAAATCTCTTGTTAGTAACAAGGGGACTAGACTACTTCCAACTTGTGGAAGGAACTAGTATAAAAATATTGTGTGTTTCTCTTTCCTTCTCTCTTTACATTTGAATCTGCTGCTTAATTAACTCTGAAAAAGGTTCAGAACTGATCTATATCAGATTCTGAACTTAACCAAGTTTTGAGAAGAAAAGAAACCTAAGTTTTTGAGTCCACACAATTCAACCCCCCCTTCTTGTGTGTTTTTCTCACCTTCAGTTGGTATCAGAGCTACGGTTCTGATATTAACACTTAACAGTGTGTCAGTGAGATCCTGAGAAAAACATGACTTCAACCAGTGGTTCTCCTCCACCCACTCCCAGAAATCAAAGAACTGTATCATATGATTATGGTACAGAAGATAAAAAATCTAGATCACACAATAAACCCCCAATGTTTACTGGTGATCCAGAAAAGTTCACTTATTCAAACTATTCCAACAACAATTTATTCATTTAAGCAGCAACTTATTCATTTTCACTTAATTAAGCCATTTTAGCAAAACACCAACAACAACAACAACAACTTATTCATGTTTTTCATCATATTGCAGCAACTTAGTCAAAACAGTAGCATTTTAATCAAATTCACTTAATTAATCAATTTTCTCGAAATCACTTAAATCACAACTTATTCAATATAACTTCATGATTTCTCAAACAAAACACATACCCATGCTCATAATCAACTTTACAATCAACAAACATCATTCAATTATCATGTTAATCAACAAGATCATCAAAATTCACAAAGGTATCAATTTAACATAATAAAACATGAATTTTGACATGAAGAAAATGCAATTTCATCAAGGTTTAACATGCTTAATTTAATCAACAAAAAGGAGCATGAAATTCACCAAAATCAGTAGCAATTAATATGCAATTAATCATAATTTAAAATACCCAATCCTCATAATTGCTTATTAGACCCATTTTGTAACACCTATACTAAATTTATCTAGAATATTTAGCATGCGTATTAAAACATGATACTGGATACATAAATTTTTTCAATACCAATAGGATACTACTAAATGAATACAAATTTACTCGTTTTATACAACTGATAAAGTACCACTAAAGTGTAAATTTATACAAAATACTGATGAAATCCAGAACTGGTACATGACGAGCATTTACACTCCACTCAGCTCCTCCCTGATAAACTTCATCAAGAACCTCTTACTTACCTAAAATTGAATCAAATGGATTGGAATAAGACATAATGTCTCAGTGAGCTCCACCTATCTTAGGCTGCTGGCAACCTTGTGGAGACCTACGATTGCCATGCACTAGTCTCAACCCATTTCGGGTTTATACGTGTCTGTGCCTGCTATACTGTGTAGTCGTGAAATCTAGACTACAATCTTCTAACTTAGTGATCGAGGGGAAACTAGGATCACTATCTGGTAACTGAATATCTGCCTTGTCATATTAAAGTATTTTTCTGATATTATTAAGTTAGTATGTTAGCGTGTAACAAACAATTATAATCTTGGTTCATTTTACGGAGTGTATCCGAGTGGAGTAACCCTGTAATGCATCCCCCTCACAACCGGCTAAATTCCCTATCCGAGGGCTAGAACCGGTACTCCTCTTATTACTGCATAGACAATCCTCTCGAAGAAGTCCCATCTGGGCTAATCCGGAGCCTGCTGGACGCAACAAAAACTTACATGTGGACAAACCTCTCAAAGAAGTCTCATCCGGCATAATCCTTAGCCTGCTAGACATGTTTAATCATTTAACATATGTGTGGACAACCTTCCAGAAAAGTCCCATCCGGCATAATCCGGATCCTGCTGGACACGTTTAACCTTATAGTCTGATTCTTGTCTTAATTACTCATAGGTATATCTGATACATTATTCTAATCATATGCATATCTAATGCATTCATTAAGTGAATAATCATTTGTTACTTAACCTATAAAATATGGTTTTAAGATTATCGTTCTCATGAGCCACTTACTTGGTTGTTGGAAATCTTTCCCGTGGTTAATGTTCTTTCATGATGCCTCTCCCAACATCAAGGCATATCTCTAATTATATTGGTTTACTAAACCTGACTTGTAGTTATCTAACTCTAAACCCTCGATTAGCATTCTGTACATATACATATGGATTAAACTACCCATCACTCATATATGACTCCCCACCCATCTAACCTTTGCTCTCGTACCTCTAATACATTGCCTAATCCTTGTTCCCTTATACTTTATGTTGAGTATTTTGAAGTTGGCTGCATGTTTTGGCAAATGCAATGTGTTCAAGCAAAGCGTCTCCATGTGTATAACAAGTCTCCAGTTGCAAGAATTCGCATTTGAAGAAGTTCAGAAGCTGTTTGAACCTTCAGAAGTTGAATGCTCCTTCAGACGCAGGAACAGTGCTTCAGACGCTGAAATCCTTCAGACGCGCTACAGTGCATTAGATACACTATTCCAGCATTGACCCGCGTTGACTTCTTCAGAAGCTGGGTTTTTGTATGTTATTTCTGTGCGAATCTTTGAGAGATTTATCATGGATTTATTATGGATGAAGGGTTCTAGAATGGTGATTAATTTGGTGAAGATTTCATGAAGATTTGGCTCGTGTTTATGAAGATTATATTTTTCTGAAGTAATCTTTCAAAGATACATTGCAGAATTATATGTTTCCTTTTCAAGCCTTGCATAATTCAGAAACATATCAATTCAGAAGATTGGAATCAGATTAATGCTGATTGACTGAAGCCTATTTAAGGAGATTGATGCTGCTATTGAAGACTTACGAAGTTTATTGCAAAAATCAGAGTTTTGAGTCTTTGTGTTTAAACTTAGGTTTATTTTGTACACCACTCAAACTGAGTTGGTTTAGAAGTTTAATTGAGTTGTAATTCATTCTAAGCCTTTAGGTACGAATGAAGTTTTTGTCTTGTTGAAGTGTGTTCTTCAAAATTGGGTAGTTTTTCAGAAGCTTAAGTAACTGGGATGTAGTTGCTTGGATAGGAAGTTAGTAGTTTCTAATACTCAAGGAGTTGGGTAGAAATCATACTAGGAGGAGGTTGATTGCTTGGGCTGGGAACTGGGGGTCAGTGTCTGAGTCTTAAGGATTAATTCCTATAGTGGATTTCCTTCCTGGATTGGTATCCTCCAGACGTAGGTGGCATTTGCACCGAACTGGGTTAACAAATATATGTGCCTTTTATCTTTCTGCACTGTTTTATTGCTGTTTCTGATTGTTTTTGTTTGTGCTCTGTTTTACAAACATGTGTGCCCTGTTTTGCGTTTTGTTTAAGTCCTAGCCAAAATTTCACTTTAATTTGTTGAAAGCCTTACGGATAAGTCAAAATAGTGTTCATTGGAAATTAGGGTTATCGTTGAAAATGGTTGCAAGACACCTCGCCCAAGCACATCAACTCACCTAACGTAGCTCAGCAGATCAAGTTGGTTCTGCCTAGCCTTGCTGGGGCGAGCAGCCCCTCACTGGGGCGAGGTGGTTCAGAACGGGAAAATGTTCTGCTCGTTGTTGTGAGCTCCAACTCGTTGTAGCGAGCATGACAGTTCAGAAATTGTTCAAAAAAACGTAATTTTCACCATTTTGACTGATCCTAAATTACCGAAGCTTCCCAATAGTGTTAGGGATGATTTTTAACTGCAAATTGATGTATTAATTCATGGATAAACAAGGATTATCATGCATCTAGGAATTAGGGCACAAAATTGTAAACTTTTCAAAACAAAGTTGTTTCACCCAAAACTCACCCAAGGTGGGATTCTAATCTACGGAACTCACCTGAACAATTGTTTAATCCTTGCCAAGCGTCTTACTCAAACCCTAGTTTCAATCCCATCCTTTCTTCCTTGCTCCCTTGGCTTCCAAAATGGCTCAAGAGTCACAAAAGTGTGCTTACATGTTGATTTCGGGTAAAATTAGAGGAAGGAAATGGATGATTGAAGGAGAAGAGGGAGTGGCGTGGAGAGTAGAGAGAGAAGGAGAGGAAATTCTGATTTGAAGAGAGAGAAAGTGGGGAGGAAAATGAGAGGAAACAAGGCACTTAGCATATTTATAGGTAAAAGGTGGAATTTACTAAATTGCCCTTTACTAACAAATCATCTCTGGTACGTTTAACTGATACTGAAGCTGGCAGGATAATTTAGCGGGGTGTTACACTCTACCCCCCTTAAAGAAATTTTGTCCTCAAAATTTAGATTTCTCTTGAGATCATATACGAATAGATCCTTCATACTTATTTCTCTACTAGCCGATTCTCCAATTCAGCTTGCTTATCGGGATTCCATGGCTACTCTAAAGTCTGACATGTAGATTACTCATACACCTCATTTAAAGCTGGCTGGTTAAAATTGTTCTATATCCATGGTTTCCAACTCTATAAGTCGAAAATATTCGAAAACCTCTTCCTTAACTGAGAGGCTTGATGTACATTACATATTTCTTACATAGTAGGACGAGTGGTTGTCTGAACCAATATACGCGACTCACTTGACTATGTCCATTGTTCACACACTTTTTGCAAATCCAACTTAAGATTTTCAAGCCTTGGATATTCTTTCTGAATTTATAAATTTCCTTCATTGTCCGCATAATCTTAACCTGACGGCTTCGTGTCAATCTCATCTTTCTCAAATATTTCCACTATTCGAGGGGTCTATTGCACTACAACTAATTCTTATGGATTCTTATCTTTATCCTTTCGCCTCGTATGATGGCATCTTACAGCTATAATCGTACCATCCTTGATATAGAATCATCCCTACAGTGAAAGGTATCTGATATTGGGTACTCTCAAACGGAATTAAAGACTACTGCAGCTACCTCCACTTTCCGAATTTAAGTAGGAGGCATCACTTCTGGTAACTGCTCCTCTCTTTCTGACATCCTGGTGTAATACTTATCACAACCATAATCATTGCTTCCATTCCCACTACAGAAATCCTTAAGAGCTCGAGAAATCTTATAGGCTACTCGCGCTCCGCCTTAACTAGTCGACGACAACGCGTATCTTAATGACTTAGGAATTCTTCTTACTTTCTAGGATTCTGACAATGTTGCATCATTCAAGGTGCATCCAAATCGTATCGGGGTAAGTATAACTGGCCTCATGGATCTCTTCTAGAACTTAGCTTATGTCATTCAAATGATACACCTTGTTTTCGAAAGAAAACTCTGTTCTGACTGCTACTATAGTGGCACACTTAATCCCATCAATCTCTTATTCCTTTATTCGTAACCTGAACTTGCGTAGCCCCATACTGCAGACTACGAGTGATTTCTAATCTGCGCAACAATGTTCTTCTTCTACCTTTGAACATCGAGTTCAAATCTTTTCCGAACTCTTCAGCTGAAATATGTTCGGCATCAACAACCCTGATATGATTAACACTTTCTCACT
The DNA here is from genome assembly GCA_018208015.1 of Medicago ruthenica. Classification (NCBI taxonomy): domain Eukaryota; kingdom Viridiplantae; phylum Streptophyta; class Magnoliopsida; order Fabales; family Fabaceae; genus Medicago; species Medicago ruthenica. The sequence goes on along the minus strand of CM031372.1, from coordinate 105,734,360 downwards.
TAAACATTAATGACCGCATACAACGGTTACTGATACAAGTCACAAGAACAACAACTTAATCTTCATCAAAGCTATACAATTAACATAAAATTTTCATGTTTTTCATCATATTGCAGCAACTTAGTCAAAACAGTAGCATTTTAATCAAATTCACTTAATTAATCAATTTTCTCAAAATCACTTAAATCACAACTTATTCAATATAACTTCATGATTTCTCAAACAAAACACATACCCATGCTCATAATCAACTTTATAATCAACAAACATCATTCAATTATCATGTTAATCATCAAGATCATCAAAATTCACAAAGGTATCAATTTAACATAATAAAACATGAATTTTGACATGAAGAAAATGCAATTTCATCAAGGTTTAACATTCTTAATTTAATCAACAAAAAGGAGCACGAAATTCACCAAAATCAGCAGCAATTAATATGCAATTAATCATAATTTAAAATACCCAAACCTCATAATTGCTTATTAGACCCATTTTGTAACCCCCATACTAAATTTATCAAGAATATTTAGCATGCGTATTAAAACTTGATACTGGATACATTAATTTTTTTATACCAATAGGATACTACGGAATGAATACAAATTTACTCGTTTTATACAACTGATAAAGTACCACTAAGGTGTACTAAACTTGATTTGGAGTTATCTAACTCTAAACCCTCGATTAGCATTCTGTACATATACATATGGATAAAACTACCTATCACTCATATATGACTCCCTACCCATCTAACCTTTGCTCTCGTACCTCTAATGCATTGCCTAATCCTTTTTCCCTTTTACTTTCATTCGTTGAAAGCCTTACAGATAAGTCAAAATAATGTTCCTTGGAAATTAGGGTTATCGTTGAAAACGGTTGCAAGACGCCTCGCCCAAGCGCATCAACTCCCCTAACGTAGCTCAGAAGACCAAGTTGGTTCTGCCTAGCCTCACTGGGTCGAGCAGTCCCTCGCTGTGTTGGAACAAAATGTATGAACAAGTCCCTTTTGAGTTTTGATGATAACAAAGTGTTAAAAAGAAAATTGGGTACGCTAATACTTGTTCTAGTGTGCAGGACCATATACTGAAAGTTATGTTTCTAACAGTGGTTCTGAAAGATCAAGTTAAGAGTAGAAGGAAAATATTGAAGCTTGTGTTGCAAGTCTGAAGACAATCAGTGTCTGAAGGTCAGCGTCTGAAGGTCAGCATATGACGTTCAGCGTCTGAAGATCAGCGTCTGAAGGTCAGCGTCTGAAGTTCAGCGTCTGATGAACAGTGTCTGAAGACTGGGAGTCTGAAGAACAGCGTCTGAAACTGAGAGTCTGGAGTCTGGAGTCTGAAGTCTGAAGGAAACTCAGAAGTCAATAGCTGTCACTGTCAACAGTACAGTACGACAGAAATCTCAGAGTCAGAACCGCTCTCTGCAACTTTGTCTCCTTGGACGAAACACTCAACCCTGTTTTAAGGAAACAATTCAAAACGTTATTCCTCTGTTCCTCTATTCGTATACCATATCAGAAAGGAACTAATGTTGGCTGAAGCTTCAATACCAACGACTCTAATTGATGACCTGGCATCTTCTCAACGGCTCTTTGTTCCTCTATAAAGGACTGGAGATTTGAAGAAGAAAACAAGACTCTGCAATTCATTGATGGGTGTTTTGGATATTCAATTCATTGATACTGATCATCAATGGGCTGATATATTTACAAAACCCCTCACAGAAGATAGATTTAATTTTATTAAGAAGAATCTGAACATGCATTTCATCTCTGAAAAATCTGCTTGACTCTGAGTAGAAACTGAGAATCTGAAGTTCATCAGAAGCTAAGACTTATCAGACATTCACTTTGAGAGTCTTTAGAAAGTTCAGCCTCTGAAGACATCAGAGTCTGAGTTTAAGAATCTGAATTTTTGACTTCTGATAAAACTCATTATAAGTGGACACTTTACACGTGGCCCACTAATGAGAGTGAATCTGAACAGTAGTCTGACACATGGTCAGAAACTGGTAAGTTATAACTGCTGGGCAGTGATGAGTTAGTTTTGAAAGTTGTACTTTGCACCCTCCTAAAGTCATTAATGTGCAGTTGTGTTTAATGTTTTTCTGTTTTCAGTTTCTGAAACGTTTTAACAAAAACACTCAAAACACTTTCACACTTTCACTTTCACATCTTACACGTTCAGTTTTCAGACCCTTTTAAAAAACTCTCAAACGTTTTATGAAAGAGTTCAGTAGTACTGAACCATATGTTCTGAACAGTTGTGTCTGAAAAAGTTCAGTGGTACTGAACAAAATGCTCTGAACATTTTTATCTCACATTTTAACTCTCTTGTGTCTTAAATTCTTGATTTTTTTTTTGTTGATGACAAAAGGGGGAGTAAAAGTAACAAGTATTTCAGGCTCTGAGCCATATCAGAACATAAGTTAATTATTGAAAATTAATTAACTTAGGAGAACATCTTCTCATCTCTTAGCCTCTGATTAATTCTTTGTGAGATAATTCTGTGAAAAATCACTCAGAAACAGTTTGGATTTTTCACCTGTGTTGGAACAAAATGTATGAACAAGTCCCTTTTGAGTTTTGATGATAACAAAGTGTTAAAAAGAAAATTGGATACGCTAATACTTGTTCTAGTGTGCAGGACCATATACTAAAAATTATGTATCTAACAGTGGTTCTAAAAGATCAAGTTAAGAGCAGAAGGAAAATATTGAAGCTTGTGTTGCAAGTCTGAAGACAATCAGCGTCTGATGAACAGTGTATGAAGTTCAGCGTCTGATGAACAGTGTCTGAAGACTGGGAGTCTGAAGAACAGCGTCTGAAGACTGAGAGTCTGGAGTCTGAAGTCTGATGGAAACTCAGAAGTCAACAGCTGTCACAGTCAACAGTACAGTACGACAGAAATCTCAGAGTCAAAACCGCTCTCTGCAAAACTTAGGATTTTTATTTTTTTAGGATTTTTATTTTTTGGTCAAAGATTTTTGGTCAAAGATTAATGTTATTATTGGTCAAAGATTTTTTTTGTTGAAGATATTGGTCAAAGAAAATATCATAATATTAAAGTCAAATAAATACTTTTTTTTAAGGAAAGTCAAATAAATACATAACTTGTGGCAGCAAACTCTCAAACCTCAAACCAATAGCAATGTCCAGTTTTTCAATTTTGACGTTTATTTTCTTTTGTCTTTCTTGTTTAATTTTTCTCTCTCATGCTTCGAACAATGGTTTCAGTATCGAACTCATTCATCGTGACTCCTCAAAATCACCTCTCTACCATCCCATTGAAACTAAATTCCAAAGAGTTTATAATGTTGTGCGTCGTTCAATCAATCGTGTCAATTACTTCACCAAACAAATCTCTCTCAATACAAATCAACCTGTATCAACTTTAACCCCAGAATCAGGTGAGTATCTCATTAGTTACTCAGTTGGTACCCCACCCTTTAAGGCTTATGGTTTTATGGATACAGGTAGTAACTTAGTTTGGCTTCAATGCCAGCCTTGTCATACGTGTTTCAATCAAACCTCTCCTATATTTAATCCTTCAAAATCTTCAAGTTACAAAAATATTCCATGCTCTTCTAATACATGTAAAGATACAAATGAGACGGCACATATCTCTTGTTCCCATGGCGGAGATGTTTGTGAATATTCTATTACATATGGTGGTGATGTAAAGTCACAAGGGGATCTTAGTAAGGATACTTTAACATTAGATTCGACGTCCAACTCTAGTGTCATAGTTCCTAACGTTGTAATAGGATGTGGACACGTCAATGTGCTGTCAGATGGCAGTCAAAGCTCGGGTGTAGTTGGAATGGGAAGGGGACCAATGTCGCTTATAAAACAAGTAGGCTCTAGCAAATTCTCTTACTGTTTGATTCCTTTTAGTCAGTCTAACTCCTCTAGCAAACTTAACTTTGGAGATGATGCTGTTGTTTCGGGTGAAATGGTTGTTTCAACTCCTATGGTCAAGGTCAATGGTCAAGAACTCTCTTATTTTCTAACATTAGAAGCATTTAGTGTAGGAAACAATAGAATAGAATATGGAGGAGGAGCAAATGCTTCTACTCGGAACATCGTAATTGACTCAGGTACATCGCTTACTTTGTTGCCAAATCTTTTTCTCTCCAAGTTGGTATCATATGTGGCACAAGAGGTTAAACTACCACGTATCGAACCTCCTCATCATCAATTAAGACTCTGCTATAATACCACTGGGAAACAACTAAATGTTCCTGACATTACTGCACATTTTAAGGGTGCAGATGTTAAGCTAAATTCTAATGGCACATTTTTTCCATTTGAAGAGGGGATTATGTGCTTTGGTTTCATCTCATCTAACGGTGTTGAAATATTTGGTAACTTAGCTCAAAACAACTTGTTAATTGGCTATGACCTAGAAAAAGAAATTATCTCTTTTAAGCCTACTGATTGCACCAAGTATTGATTGAGTGTAGACGTGTTTCGCCTAAATTATTTGGTTATATCACAATAATAATAATAATTGCTTATTTTTACATCTTAGTTTTCCATTGTACTTTATCTTTTCTTTAACAAGCAAAACTTTATTAATCACTACTACACATATCACAAAAAAAAAAGTGACAAGAAAAAACCAATCACAATTTACAATCACAATTTAGATGTTATATCACAATTTGTGGCTCTAATTAACTTATAAACAATATCACAGTCTTCATTTTTCTTATACCATGAGAACCATTTTGCTCAAAAAATATATGTCAATTGTTCAAAGTTGAAACATGTGAGAAATTTGATCTTTAGGCTAGACAACAGTCCATCTTGTAACAGAATACAATATACTAGAAGATATCACACATCATGAAATGCTACAAAAACCTAAAATTGATTATACTTATAGTTCCATTCTAATTCTATATCAATTCCATGCATGAAACAAAGCACCAAAGAAAGGACCTTAATCTTCAGCGTGTTAAGTGATACATAGTGTTTAATTCCTTAAGGAATGCATCTGGATTGTTTCATGGTAGACATATCATCAGCAGGTAAGTGACTGTTTGCAGGTTCAATCTCCACCACTTTATTTTCCACCTTTTGTCTGCAAAAATAAAAATACAGACGCGATTCGAGAACACGTAAGTTATCTCACAAACACAATGTAGTTTCTTATTGTTCCACTATTAGATTTTTTTCCTTACCATTCCACTATTAATTAAATACGACTTCTTTTGTAAAATAAAAATAAAAATTAGAGGGTTTATTGAATTAGGATTCTAAGAGATTTTAAAAGACTTATTTATGATGAAAAAAGTCTCGTGATATTCAATCAAGACTCCTTATAACTTAAAAAAAGTCTTGTGGTATTCAAAATTGTTGAAATTTGGGGCTAACTCATCCTTACAAACCGGTTTGTAAGGTGAGGAGTGCTTCTCATGCTTCAGCACATCCTAATGGGCCTGAAGCATGGAGGATTCGGGAAGCCCAACAATAGATCTAGGATATGCTCTGATACAAAACTAGGAGTGCCTTCTCTTTATAAACTCTTCTCAAGAGTGCTATCTATCCAATGTATATGACTAAATCCCCCTCAAAACCAACACAACGAAGGGGTTGGAGGCTGCAATGAAGGCAAACCAAAGGCTACAATTTAGGCGATTATGGTCGGACCGCAATAATCATTCAAATTTCGAAAGATTGTTTAATAAATTAGATTTTGATGGATTTTGTGAGATTTTTTAATGAAATTTTATGATGAAAAAGTCTTTAATGAAAACATGAGATTTCTTATGATTTTTATTTTTTTTAAGATTTTCCTCTCTCTCTCTCCTCTCTCTCTCTCTCTCTCTCTCCCTTCTCTCTCTCTCCCTCCTCTCTTCCTCTTTATCTCTCTCGTAAAAATAAATAAAAGAATATTGAGAATATTGTGGAAGAGAGTGTGTTATAATCATTTCTTTTTAATGAGTCCTTAAAATTCATAAAATCTTCTGAAATCTTATAAATCAATAAAAAAATCCATTGAAATCCAAATTATAAATCACTAAAGTCGTTAAAATCCTACAAAGTCGTTAAAATCCACAAGACTTTTTTAAACAAAAATTGTCATTTAAAATCGTAATCCAATACATCCCCTTAAATACGACTTCTTTTTCCATAACACACAGACCCATTTTTTGAATTAAGCTTTAGTTTTTTTTTACTTTATTTTAAAATATTGATTATGCTTGGTTCAATTTCTTAAACATATCCGAAAAATTATGTATTTTCTAGCTTATTGAAATCTGAAATTTTCGCCAGTAGTAAACTCCCATACATTGTACCCAAAAAAAAAGAAAAAAAAAACCCATACATAAATCATAAGAACGATAACTTATGGTGTTTACTTTTTTTTTTATTTTGAAGAACTTATGGTGTTTACTAAAATTTCAAGTTTGGGTGTAAATTCTTATTCATATCTAATATTTTACTCATAAATAAATATTATATTATACCATTAGAAAACTTTGTGCAAATATAAATCTCTATATTATACCATTGAAAAACATATATTTTTTTAAGCAAAGTCAATTCATAGTATTTCATTCAAAATAATAGTGTCAAAATAACGAGGAGGGGAGAGAAAAATACTTGCGTTAAACTATTATATTTAATCTTGTAAATTGCCTATTAGTGTTCAGTTTTTTCCTCGAAATAAGGCACTAAACATGGAGTAGAGCAATTATGAGTTAGAACTGATGTATCGTATGTGGACAAAAAGAGATCTGATTTCCTTCCTATTTTTGTTAGAATTTCTTCTAATATTTTGTGGGCTAAAATCAATTATAAGTTTTGGTTTTAATAAAAACAGATCGATGTTGTGATCCATTTGATGATGTTTAGACCTAATAAAAGTGATCAATAGATAACGAGTTTTTGGACACCTAATATGATTTTAGTAGAAACAAAGTGTAGGTCCAACCACTAGAGCCCGTGATAGGTGGTATCTAGGGTTGCACAGTTATAAATAGAGAGGCTAAGTCCACTTTGCCATCACTCTGACAATTCTGCTCATTAGTGGTTTGCCCCATAGAGAATCATAAGTTCTGGAGCACGTGAATGGCAAAGGAGGACTTTTGTCCCAAATCTCAACAAGTCCGGGTAATCATGACTATGACTTTCATCAAGTAAGTGTGTTCTAATTTCATATAATAACATGATCTTTGTGATTTAATCCTTACATGTGGTATGAGAGTATAACAATTATTCATGAAGAAATTTGGTTTGTGAAACAAAACATGAATGCATTAAAATATAGACCAAATATATTTTTTGGTCTTTTAAGTTTGACAAAAATATAAGGTTAGTCCTTTAAGTTTTTTTAAGTTTCGAATATGTCCTTATTACCCTTTTAAGGACCTATTTGAAACTTAAAAACTTAAAAAACTTTAAATAGGTGTATTAAATTAACAACTTAAAAAAAACTTAATGGACAAATTTGAAACTTAAAAAACTTAAAGGACTAACCTGGTACTTTGTCAAAGTTAAAGGACCAAAAGAGATATTTTACCTAAAATATGTCATAAGACAAGATATAGCTCAAAATAAACAAGCTATCATAATGAGATCAATATAATTGTACAATCACCTTTGGATGGAATGCACAAACTAAGGTAAAGCCTAAGTCAAAACCTCAAATGAGTTAATCAATAAGGATACTTTAAACTTAAGAAATTGTCACCTTTAGGCAGGCAAATTCTTCAATTCAACATATTCTCCAATAACTTCATCTCAAATGAGTTAATCAATGAGTATGCATTAAACAAACGAGAAAAATTTGAAGTAAAATAATATCACAAGAAAGGTATAATTAAAAATTTGCCTATTAAAATTTTCTCAAATAGAACTTAGATTTTAAGAGTTAGTTAGCAAGATAATAATTATAATTAATAATATAAAAAGAGTGTTGTGTGTGTGCTTCATTAGGAAATGTAAAAGAGAAGAAAGATCACGTACAAAAGTTATCCTGGTTTATCCAACATAGACTACTTTAGTCCCCACAGTATTTGTGAGATTTTCTACTAGGTAGTTGAGTTATGACTTAATCTTAACTCCTTTTTCTTTAGATCTCCTTGGAACTTTACAATCAACTTCTTTCAATTGTTAATGGTCTAGACACTTGTTACGAGCAAATTTTTACAAATCTTTGTGCTTTCTACACAAAGCCAATTTGTTTACAGTTGTAAGTTCTCTCTCTAGTGTATGTTCTTGATTGATTTGCACTTGATATTTAAGAGGATTTACTTGAATGAGATTTGCCTTTTGTGTCCTAAAAAATGGTTAGTTCTCTCTCTTGTTGTAGTCTTCTATTTATAGGAGAGAGGATGCCTTTCATATCTTCTTTAAAATATTATTATCCCCTTTATAAAACTTGCAACTCAAGAATCATGTAGAAAACTAAGATGAGATTGATCTCTACCAGTTGAGATTGATCTCTACAAGTGCTAAAACTTTTCTTAATGTTTGTCCATTTTGCTACGTAAAGCATGGGCTTTGTACAACTAATTGTCTAAACATTCTTTGTTGTAAGTTCAATCTTGCACCCAAAGAAAGATACTTTTGTACTAGGTAGTAGTTTTCTTTGTCATATATTGAGGTGACCATAAAGAGAATATCCAAGGGATCATAGAGTTACATGGTACCACTTTTCTTACGACAATGATGCATTGGTCCTTCATATGCTTTGTTGGCTGAATTTTACACATGATGTTAAATGTGTTCTTTTGGTGCATATTTGTTGTAAACTCTTATGATAAAAATTCCTTTGTTATGTCATATTTCATTCTTCAAATATTTATTGCTTCCTTAAATATGATAGACTTTGAATATCATCCATGGCTTATGTCTTTTTTGCTTTATTTGAATATTCCAATACTCTTGAGACCAAAGTTATTCAACCATAACTTTGTGCTTTCCTTTGTAATCATATTGTGTTTTATTCCTATGGCTTAAAAAAAAATACTCAAGAGCACAAGTTAAATAACAGCTAAGATCAGAATTAATAAAACTTAAATTTAATGTTTGTTGTCTTTAAAACTTAAATTAGGGATTTTGATTTTATCTCAACAAAATTGACACCTTTAGGCAGGAAAGTACCGCAATTCAATACATTCTCCAATAACTTAATTTCATATCAATTTGTTTTATATGTAATGCCTCAATTCCTAACATCGGTATAGTGATCCCATCAACATCGAACTTTAATTTTTCACATTTGATAATTCATTTCATCATCAATAATTATATTGAATGAAAATTCACATCAATATATCAAAGGAAATAAGTGAAATGGTAATTCAACATCATAAAAGTGATGGAATGAAATTCAAACTCTCAGTGACCAAACGAATCAAAAGAATTCACATAGAGGTCAAGTGTAAATGAAAGTAATAAGTAATTTATTGCCACAAATTGTAGGAGTTAGGAGCCACTAATCTCAATGTCGATAATTTCTTAAGAGTTTGGAACCACTAGTTGCAGCCCTTCTAATGTAAGGTATAATATTTATCTAGATCATCAAACTTTAAGAAAGGTATAATATTTACTTTGATTAATCTCTCAGCTCTTTCCCAATAAATATGATCCAAATGCTTATGTCATAAAATAAAGGATATCTTCCTCAACATTAAACCTTATAGAAACAAAATTTTAACAACGAAAGACGAACCAAGGTTATGTGAAGTCAAAGACAACTTATATATAAACCCTCAACAAAAGATCCAAGGAGCTGTGAACCATCAACTAGAGACGATTTATATAAACTATAAAATTTAGACAATTTATATAGATCAACAAAGGATGAAAAATGGTTATGTGAGTTCAATCTCAGACTGAATTTCCTACTTCTAAGAGTAAAACTAAAACAAGTTCAAAATCATAATCGAAAGTTATGTTGACATCTCTCACCGACTCTACATGCAATTACTCCTAGATCATATTACAACACTATTATAATTTTCATGTCCATTAACTTTTCATTAGGCACATAGGACCAATATGGTCAGATACTTTAACCTGTGAGTCATCTTCCACTTACTAAAAGGTTATTTCAGGTCATACATGTCTCCTTGGGAAAACTCCAAATCATACTTTCATTATTTTATAGTTTGACACGTTTAAGAACTCGATAGAAGCAGAACAATTAGTTATTTGACCATTATGAAATCAATTCTTTCTAAAAAATTTGCACCGGTTTATTTGACAATTATTTATTTTGTTTTGAAACAAATCGTATCATATTTTTTAAAGACATAAATTAGTTTTGTATATGTCATTCTAGAAATTTCACATATATTAAGAAATGCAATTAGTTTTGTATAGAAAAGAGTAATTATGAGTTATTTTACAAAAATATCATTCATTAATGGTATGAAAAACATAAATTAGTAGAATTGAAAAAAGATAAAGTAATAAATAGTAAATGACATCTTGTCAAAAAAAAATAGTAAATGACATAATGAGAAAATAAACATTAATTATGCATGGATATTGTAAAACAACGTATATTTTGGAACAATTTTTATGCTAGAATAAAATATAATTTGGAATTGACGGAGTATTTTATTTGAAAATATGTTACCGTGTTTTATTTTTTATTCTTCCTTAAATTAAGGATACTGCTCGGCATTTTGATATTTAGTGCTTGTTTGTTTTCCTTAATTTTTGGATCAATAAATTTTATGATATTGAGTGAATATCAATTTATGAAAATAAATATAAGTTTTCTTTAAAAAAAAGAATACATATAATATTTTATGAAAATTGATTTTTTGGGATTTACAAAGTTGAATTAATATCCTGATTTTTTTTTTGGCTTACTCCCCATGTACACGGTATCTTTATTATAGACCACATACTTCGTTTAACGAATGAATTTAAAATTTTAATTTTTATTTATAATAGTGACCGGAGGGTGTATGTTAAAAGTGAATTGCTTTGACAATATTTTCACTTTAGTTTTATGAGTGCCAATTTGACTTATGATTCAATTTATATTACGTGTGAAATCAATTTGGTCTCTTCACACATGGTAGATTTTTTTTCCGTAATGGTATGCATTTTTTTGGATGAATTGATTGAAATAATATGATGTCAAAGTGACCTCAGATTAATTTATTTTATATGAATATGAACCGGAGAAGATATATTTTCTTGTCATATATTTGAATTCTAGTACTTGAAATGAATATGGATATCAATTGATTTTGAGTGATTTGTTTTTAAAGTTTTTTTTTTAAAGTTGAAAGATTTAGAATTAAATGTTTTCACTTTGACTCATTTTCTTTTGAATATCGTTGCCATATCTTAGAATTTGATATTGTTTTCAATTTGGTGACATTTTGTCTGCACTTTATGGTGAATTTGCATATCTGTTTAAAATGTTCAATTTTGTTTCCAAGAGTTTGCTCTTATTCTGGGCATACACGGTTTGAAGCTTTGAATTAAAAAAATATATATTAATATTCAATTTGAATTATTGAAATTGTTTAAATTTTCAAAATCATATGGCTGATAGGGAAATTAAATATGTCATATTCTTGTATGGGTTCGATCTTTGTTTATCTAGCCAACAATTTTCAATCAAAAATAAAGTTATTTGATCACAAATTCTGATTGTTTTGTTTGTAGTATTTTTGGTAAATTTCCTTAATTTATATGAACAGTGGTTTGAGTTTAATAATTGTTTGCTCAATTATTATTTTTTGTCATACAAGTATTAATATGTATGAAATTCGTAAATTGATCCAATTTTTGTGTGACTCTTTCTTCTGTTAATTTTATGGATAGTTTCCTTTATATATGGCTATCGTTTGTACTTTGTTAAATTAAATTTGAGTGGATTTGGGATGTGGTTTATTCATAGGTTGAATTGGCTTTAAGATTATGTTTATCATGAGGGAATTGATTGATGTAGCGAAAAAAAGTTTCCCGAAGATTTCACGATGGTATATCTGCTAAACACCTTTCCTTAATTAAACCCCATTAACTCCTTGATTTCCGGCCAATAAGAAATTTAATTGGTTGCAATCTTTTCGTGATCAATTCTTGATATAATCTCTCTGGATAAATAGCAATGTTCTTATCATTATTGAATTGCAATTGCATTTGTGAATCCAAAGACAATTTTGAGTAGCCATGTTCAAACTAAAATCATGTATTTTTTGTGCATCCTTTTGTTGTTGTATTTGTCACGGCAAATTGGTTTTACGTCTGTTTCTGTTGCCATATGGTTTGCGGTTTTTTAAACAAATTTCACATCATGGTTGTGACTCATTGTGCATGTGCATCTATATGAATATTCCATCAAACTTAATTTTATTTTATCTCAAATCCGGAAGGAAACACCGTGATTAATATTTTATGGATCAAACTTTGCATATTCAAAATGAGTTGATTTAATTTGTTGGATGAAGTCTTAATTAATTGTTGCAACTTGGGATCATTTAATGGCCACGTTAGAAAGTTTGTTATAAGCCCGAGAGTCGTTTTCAAAAATATTTTCTTCAAATTGAAAATACACAATTGATTTTGCCCAAGTGGGAGAATGTTAAAATTTCTTCTAATATTTTGTGGGCTACAATCAATTGTAGGTTTTGGTTTTAGTAAAAACGGGTTGATGTTATGATCCATTTAATGATGTTTAGGCCTAATAAAATGATCAGTAGATAATGAGCTTTTGGTACGTAGGGTTGCACGGTTATAAATAGAGGTTTGCTATCACTCTGGCAATTCTGCTCATTGGTGGTTTGCTCCACCCTAAGTTCCGGAGCACGTGAGTGGCAAAGGAAGACTCTTGTCCCAAATCTCGGCGAGTCCGAGTAATCATGACTATGACTTTCATCAAGTGTGTTCTAATTTCATATAATAACATGATCTTTGTGATTTAATCCTTACAATTTATCCTCTGCCACTAGTAACATGACATCAGAGCTTGAGTTCTAGAGAGTTGAGAGATGGCTAGCATTGACTTGAGTTTTCTTCAATTGCCTCATCCTACGATAGGGATTTATGATCATTGACTTGCGTGAACATATGATGCTTATCAGTAACATATGATGCTTCACAAACACTTCAAATGCACATGGATAATTTCACACCATCAAGTAGAAAATCCAATATAACCAAAGCTTATCAGCACACAATACACATAGTTGAAGTAGCAAGTAAAATGTGTTTGCAGAGACGACCCAAACAGCTTATGGTAAACATCCAAATCAAGTTATCTATGAACAACAGCCATCAACATGCAGTATTGTACAAAGAAAGCCACATATATACAGCTATTGACGATTCCATCACTTGGTTCTTCACGTCAAACCCTCCATTCCAGTATAGATGTAAATCAAATCCAAACAATTGAAGTAAACTAACCAATCAACTAACTCTATCAAACACAATCATGAGATAAGAGTACTTCTTCATAAGCAATAACTACATTGCTATCAAGTGCAGAGTGAAGAATATATGCATCAGTGCATCAAGGAATCTCAATGCTCCACCAACAACATTATTCCAAAAAAAATATCTTCAAAGTTCAAAGATGAAGCGAAGAAAACAAACCAATCGAGTCTACCACTTGAATAGGGAATCTCAACAAGAACCAATATCAGTTCCTTGGTTAATCACTGTAGTTAACCTCTTCAATTATGCAAACGCGCTTCTGCACTAAAATCAGCTTACGCAAAATGTGCTTTTTTTGAAATCAGCTTTACCAAAATCGGAGTCAATTGAAGCTTCTTGCCTTCAATCATGCTAGAAACCGTGCGATATGAACCAAATCAGATTCGATGAACAAGAAATCCAACGATGACAATGACGATCAAATGAGAAGGAAAAGTCTGTTAGAGACAGAGCTGTCAATTTGATGGGGCTTCAACTTTTGAGCCTCAGCCCACATGTTAAGGGGGCTTAAAAAGCAACAAGATAAAATAGGTCCCTTTCACATTGGCGCCAAATATATTAAGTCCACTAAATATACAATAGCCCCAAAAGCCCAAAAGCCCCAATTGTAAATTTGTTTTAAAAAAAATGTCAACCCACTGTCAACGCCGGCAACCGGTCAACGGCGACGGCCAACGTCTGAGCTCCTGTAAGACCCCGATCTCTGAGACTACTAATTAAGCGATAAATCATGCAACACAATTAATCGGAATCTAACAAATCACCAATTAACTCATACAAATTCTCATAATGAAAATCTCATCAACAATCATCACAGCACATCGGAAATAAATCATCTCAACATAATAATCATCTCGGGTCTCAACATAAATATCTCAAATAAATACATCCTCATAAGATTCGACAAAAAAAAATCCCGGACTCCTAGATCAGAGCACCTAATCTAGACATCCTCGAAAATAAACGCGACATAAAAGGAGAATAGGCGTGATGTCATCCTCACCACAACTCACTGAGCACTACTCTCAACTTGCAAGTCTACATCCTTAAGGGTTGAACCCACGGATGAGGCGACAATAAAGCCACTAGAGGGTAAGATATACATTCAACAAAAGGATATAATAAACGCATATAAGTTCCAGGCAAAAACATCGTTTAACATTCAAATATTCATCAATACAAAAAGTCTGGTTAGTACTCATGCATAATTCGTAAATCATAGTATACATTCATCATTATATAATTACCAACTTAATTATACATCATCAACAATTAAATCACTATTTCCAATTATAAATCACCAACAACACAATTATGAATCATTCCATAATTTTCATACACCAACAATTGACATTTACCACATAAATGTACAAGTTCACACCAAAACATAACCAAACACGACTCATGTGTATCTAATGTGTCTAATACGACTTTACATGCATGTGGTACCATGGTGATCTTAAATCACCTCACCAATAATTTATCTTGATCTTAAATCAAACACCAATAATGACTATGAATGCATGGAATGTTCACGTAAGGACTCGACAATGCACACCACCATAAATAATGATCTTAAATCATGCTACATTTCATCACCATTTTATTTGCATTATCAAATCAATACATTCCACACAAATCATATTAACATCACATCACCATTTAATCACAACTATAAAGCATTAAGCCACATTCATCACCATTATATCATATTAATGCATTTCACCAAGTTTAATCATTGTCTAATTATAAACACTTAAACATCTTACTTTCATTCACCATAATTCACATAATCCACATTTCATGAATAAATTAAGTAAGGTTACCTCAACCTATTACTACACCACATTATATTCATGATTCAACTTCATTCATACTACTGTAAGTGATTATTAAGTCCATTTCGACAATTATCAAGTTTCACAAAATTACCAAATTAATCTCAAAATAAAACTTTATAATCAATTCATTACAATCAATCATTATACATCAACAAATAGTCAAAACAACAACAAAACAGCACAAAAGGAATGCCCAGGGATATCCGGAAACATCCCTCAAGGACCAAAATGCACATAACAACACATGTTGTATATGTCATGGTCACTCACGGGAAGACCCCATTTCCACAAAAAAAACAGGGTATTCACTACTGGAAGACCCCAATTTCCACAAAAAAAAATCTCATTTTTCATCCCAATTGACCCAAAATCATTTTACAAACAATATCCATGATCAATACACTTTAATTGAACAATGGATACACAATGAAACATCAAATTGACATGAATTCTCAAGGTTTTTCGGTTAAATTCAAACTTCGTCTCAAAATCCATTTTCACCAACAACTTAGCAAATAAGCTTGCATATCAACATCAACAGTATTTCATCAAGTTCAACATCACCATAATCATTTATTCAAACTATTTCAACAACAACTTATTCATTTTCACTTAATTAAGCCATTTTAGCAAAACACCAACAACAACAACTTAATTCTCATCAAAGATACACTACCAACATAATATTTTCATGTTTTTCATCATATGACAGCAACTTAATCAAAACAGTAGCAACTTAATCAAATTCACTCAACTAATCAATTTCCCAAAATCACTTAAATCACAACTTATTCAACATAACTTCATGATTTCTCAAACAAAACACATACTCATGCTCATAATCAACTTCATAATCAACAAACATCATTCAATTATCATGTAATCATCAAAATTCACAAAGGTATCAATTTAACATAATAAAACGTGAATTTTGACATGAAGAAAATGCAATTTCATCAAAGTTTAACATGCTTAATTTAATAAACAAAAAGGAACACAAAATTCACCAAAATCAGCAGCAATTAACATGCAATTATTCATAATCTAAAATACACAAACCTCATAATTGCTTATTAAACCTATTTGGTAAAAGTAATCTCCCCTTTTACATTAATTCTTCACTTCTCTTGCTACTTCTAGTTGAATTCCCCTCTTCCCTTGAGCTCTTCTAGTTTCCTCTTCTCCAAGCATCTCCTTTCTCTATTCTCTCACTAGCCTCTCAAAATTTTGGGTTAAAATGTTTAACCTAGCTCACCACCACTTACTACTAGTCTATTTATAATATGGTTTAGGGTCACTCCCACTAATGGGCTTAGTCACAATTATTTTCTCTACACTTTTACTTCACTTAAATCCACCATATTAATTATACACCTCTATTCTCTAAAATTCAAATTACTAGTTCTAGCATATTTACAAAAATGTCACTCAAGCACTAATAATTCCACTAACTCACTAATCACACATAAATAATCAATTAACAAATATAATTAAATAAATAATAATAATTAATAATAACAGATAAATCTAATGCTAAAAATCAGGCTGTTACAGATCCGGCGCCAACGGTGGTTCACGGCGGCGGACAAGAATTTTTCGGCGAAAATCTGGTGGTGGTCGATGGCCGACGCGGCGGCTACCGGAGCTCCGGCTGTGATTGGCGCGGTGGTTGTCGGAGCTCCGTTGGTGGTTGGTTATGGAGGGTGGTGGCTGTGATTTTTAATTAATAAAAAATAAAAAATATTTCTTTTTTCATAAATTGTTTTATTATGTTTTTTTTCTTCAAAAATAATGTTGAGTCTTTTGGTGTTGGCTGCATGTTTTGGCAAAACCAAAGTATTGAATAGAAGCATCTCCATATTTGAAACATTTCTTCAGTTGCAAGTTTTGTGTTTTGAAGCCATTCAGAAGCAGAAAATGTCATCAGAAGCTGAATGCACTGTAGCAGTTCAGAAGCTGATTTCAGGTTCTGAAGCCAGCGTTGACTTTTGTTGACCACATCAGAAGCTGGGTTTTCAGATTAGTTTTTGCGCGTATCTTGGGAAATTTAGCAAGGAATTATCTTTGTATAAGTGCTTCTAGAATGCTGAATTATTTGGAGAAGATTTTATTGAAGATTTGGTTCAAAGATATGAAATTCGTATTTTTTGTTTTAAATCTTTCAAAGATACAAAACAGTTTTATTTGTTACTTGATTGGACCAATCTTATTTCAGTAACAAATCAATTCAGAAGATTAGTTTGTTATTTATGTTGCAAGACTGAAGACTATATAAGGAGGAGTGATGCTGCTTTCAAGACTCACGAAATTAAAGAGTATTATTCAGGGAAATAGAGTCTTAGTTGTTTTCAAGCTTTTGCTTTGTTTTTGTACGCCACTCATATGTTTTGAGTTGGTTTAGGTTTGTTATTTGAGTTGTAACTTCATTCTAAGCCTGTAGGTACGAATGAAGGTCTGTCATTGAAATTGAGTTCAAAACAGGGGATTGTTAAGGGTTGTTCAAGTAGCTGGGTTTAGTTGCTTGAATAGGAAGTTAGAGGTTTTCTAATACTCAACGTGTTGGGTAGAATTCAAGACTAGGAGGAAGTTAATTGCTTAGGCTGGGAACTGGGAGTCAGTGTCTTGAGTCATAAGGATTAATTCCTATAGTGGAATTCCTTCCTGGATTGGTATCCCGCAGAGTAGGAGGTGTTTACTCCGAACTGGGTTAACAAACCTTGTGTGTTTTTAGCTTTCCTGCACATTTATTTTTCTGCCTGTTATTGCTTTTATAATTGTGCTAAGTTCTGATCAGAACCTGCTAAGTTTTAATCAGAACCAGAACCTGTTAAGTATCTTATTGCCTGGCCAGAATTACAATTGGCATCAGAGCAGGCACCCTGCCTGTAAATTGGGTGAGATCCAGAGGAGTTAATATCTGGCAAGCATGGATAGAGAAGGAGGCTATGTCAATAGACCACCCCTACTAGATGGCACAAACTATGAGTATTGGAAGTCAAGGATGTGTGCTTTTCTAAAGTCTATTGACAGCAGGACTTGGAAAGCTGTGATTAAAGGCTGGGATCATCCTGTGTATACAGACAAAGATGGTAACAAGACTGAGGTTCTGAAGCCTGAGGAGGAATGGACCAAAGCTGAAGATGATCTGTCACTGGGAAATTCAAAAGCTTTGAATGCTATCTTTAATGGTGTTGATTAGAACATGTTCAGACTCATCAAACAATGTACTGTGGCTAAGGATGCTTGGGAAATTCTGAAGACCACTCATGAAGGAACTTCTAAGGTGAAGATGTCCAGATTGCAGCTGCTGACCACCAAGTTTGAGAACCTGAAGATGAAGGAGGATGAAAATATCCAGGATTTTTATATGAATGTGCTTTACATGGCAAATTCTTTTGATTCTCTTGGTGAAAAGATGTCTGATGAGAAGTTAGTAAGAAAAATCCTCAGGTCCCTGCCCAGAAGGTTTGACATGAAGGTTACAGCAATTGAAGAGGCTCATGATATCACCACTATGAAGCTTGAGGAGCTGATTGGGTCTTTGCTCAACTTTGAAACTGCCTTTTGTAAACAGACTGAGAAGAAAGGAAAAGGTGTAGCTTTTAGTGTGAATTCTGAAGCTGATGATCAACAAGAGTCTGAAGAAGATGACTTATCAGAAGCTCTTGTGTTGCTGGGAAAACAATTCAACAAGATTCTGAAGAATGTTAACAGAAAAGCCAAAGCCAAAGGTCAGAACTTCAGATTCAATAACAAAAAGCAACAAACTGATGAGAAGAAGACCAAGTCTGAGGAGAAAAGTAACCAAGCCAAAGGTGTGCAGTGCTATGAATGTGAAGGTTATGGACATATCAAAACTGAGTGTCCTACTTTTCTCAAGAAGCAGAAGAAAAGCCTAGCTGTGTCATGGTCTGATGATGGTTCTGAAGAAGATAATGATAGTGAATCTGGTATGTGTGATACTGGTCTGGTTGTGAGGTCAGGAGCTATCTTGAAGAAGGAACCTGCTTTAGAGTCTGAGACTTTTTCAGAGTCTGACTCAGAGTCTGAAGGTTCATCTGTGTCTGAAGCTGTTAAAACTTCATATGATGAACTAGCTGACAACTACAGGAAGCTGTATACCAGAAGTGCTGAGGTTTGCAAACAAGTGCTGGATCAGAAGGAGACTATTTTTCAACTTGAGGCTGAAAAGGGAGAACTTCTTGTGCAGAATTCAAATTTGAAAGAAGAAGTGAAGCAGTTAAATTCCCAACTTGAACATATGAAAAAGCAGGTTAGAATGATGAATACTGCTACTAATGTGTTGGATGAAATCTTGGGTGCTCAGCAACAAGGAAAAACTGGATTAGGCTTTGATGATCAGACTCAGAACTCCAAACAGAAGATTCTTGTTAAAGAGTTTGTTCCTGCCACTAAAACTGATAATCCTGTGATTGGAGCATCTCAGATGAGACCTCAGAAACAATCCCAGATGCAAGCTCAGAAGAGACCTCAGATGCAAGGTCAGAAGTATGTTCAGATGCAAGGTCAGAAGCATGGTCAGATGCTACCTCAGAAGCAACCCCAGAAATCTTTCAGAAACAGAAGGAGGAGGAATCATCCATGGGTCTGTCATCATTGTGGAAAGAGAGGGCATATCAAACCATTCTGCTTTAAATTGTATGGTTACCCTGAACACTTTCAATTTAGAAGAGTGCAACCAGCTGCACCCAGACACAGTGTTCAGAAGGTGTGGAAACCTAAGGTTCAGAATGTAGGCCTGATTGCTCATACTTCATTGAGAGCCACCTCTAAAGAAGACTGGTATTTTGATAGTGGGTGTTCAAGGCACATGACTGGTGTAAAGAAGCTACTTAGCAATATCAGACAATATTCCAGAAGCTATGTGACATTTGGAGATGGAGCAAAAGGAGAGATCCTGGGTATTGGTGACTTAAACTGTGAAGGCTTACCTAGACTGAATGATGTGCTATTAGTGAAGGGTTTAACCTCTAATCTGATCAGTATTAGCCAACTTTGTGATCAGGACTTGAAGGTTAATTTTAACAAACTAGAGTGTCTTGTGACTGATCAGGAAGATAAGATTCAGATGAGAGGCTGCAGATCCAAAGACAATTGTTACTTGTGGGTTTCTGAAGAAGAAAGAAGTTTGAATTCTTGTCTTATGAGCTCAGAAGAAGAAGTCAAGCTCTGGCACCAGAAGTTAGGTCATCTGCATCTGAAAGGCATGAAGAAAATCCTAAGTACTGAAGCTATCAGAGGTGTACCAAATCTGAAGATCAATGAGGACAATGTTTGTGGTGATTGTCAAATTGGGAAACAAACAAGAAAGTCTCATCCCAGATTAGTTCACCAGGTAACTACTAAAGTACTAGAACTTGTTCATATGGATTTAATGGGGCCTATGCAAGTAGAAAGTATTGGAGGGAAGAGGTATGCATTTGTAATGGTAGATGACTACTCAAGATTCACATGGATAAACTTTGTTAGAGAGAAGTCTGATACTTTTGAAGTGTTTAAAGACTTATGTACTCAATTACAAAGAGAGAAGGACTGTGGGATTGTCAGAATCAGAAGTGATCATGACAAAGAATTTGAGAACAAGAGTTTTTCAGAATTCTGTGCTTCTGAAGGTATAAAACATGAGTTTTCTGCACCTATCACACCTCAGCAAAATGGTGTAGTTGAGAGGAAGAATAGGACATTAGCAGAATGTGCAAGGGTTATGTTGCATGCTAAGAAGTTGCCATATATGTTCTGGGCTGAAGCAATGAACACTGCTTGTTATATTCATAACAGAGTTACCTTGAAGAAGGGCACTACATCAACTCTGTATGAATTGTGGAAAGGGAGAAAGCCAACTGTGAAATATTTCCATGTTTTTGGGAGCAGATGCTACATTTTGGCTGACAGAGAGAATAGAAGAAAACTGGATCCTAAGTCTGATGAGGGCATATTCCTGGGTTATTCAGTAAACAGCAGAGCTTACAGGGTGTTTAATTCCAGAACCAAGGTTGTGATGGAGTCCATAAATGTGGTTATTGATGATTTGTCTCCTGAGAATGAAAAGAATGAGCCTGAAGTTGTTCCAGAATCTGAAGCCTCAGAAGAACAAACTTCAGAAGCAGAAAAGCATTCAGAGGCTGAAGAAGCAGAAGATCAACCAGATCAAGTTCCAAATGGTAAAGGGCCATCTATTAGAATTCAGAAGGATCATCCTAAGGAGCTTATCATTGGGAGTTTGGATCAAGGGGTCAGAACCAGGAGATCAGAACCAGCTGCTACTGATTCATGTTTTGTGTCTAAGTTTGAACCCAAAAATGTGAAAGAAGCCCTGACTGATGAATTTTGGATTGAAGCAATGCAAGATGAGTTGAATCAATTCAAAAGGAGTGAAGTGTGGGATCTTGTTCCAAGACCAGAAGGGCTGAATGTGATTGGGACTAAGTGGATATTCAAGAATAAAACAGATGAGAATGGTACTGTAGTCAGAAACAAGGCAAGGTTGGTTGCTCAGGGCTATACTCAAGTAGAGGGATTGGATTTTGATGAAACCTTTGCACCTGTGGCCAGACTAGAGTCCATAAGACTACTGTTGGGTGTATCCTGTATTCTCAAGTTCAAGCTATTTCAGATGGATGTGAAGAGTGCATTTCTGAATGGATATTTGCAAGAAGAGGTTTATGTTGAACAGCCTAAGGGTTTTGTGGATCCTAAGTTTCCAGAACATGTGTACAAGTTAAAGAAGGCTTTATATGGATTGAAGCAAGCACCAAGGGCATGGTATGACAGGCTGACTCAGTTTCTTGTGGCTCAAGGTTACAGAAAAGGAGGTTCTGATAAGACTCTGTTTGTGAAAAATGAAAATGGGAGTCTGATGATTGCTCAGATTTATGTGGATGATATAGTGTTTGGAGGAATGTCTCAGAAGATGGTCAAATTGTTTGTTCAGCAGATGCAGTCAGAATTTGAAATGAGCTTAGTTGGTGAATTGACATACTTTCTTGGGTTACAAGTCAAACAAATGGAAGATACAATCTTCATTTCTCAAAGTAAGTATGCCAAGAACATAGTGAAGAAATTTGGATTAGAATCTGCTGCTCATAAGAAGACACCAGCTGCTACTCACCTGAAGTTAACTAAGGATGAACATGGAGTTTCAGTAGACCAAAGTCAGTACAGAAGCATGATTGGGAGCCTATTGTATTTAACTGCAAGCAGACCTGATATCACTTATGCTGTTGGAGTATGTGCAAGATATCAAGCTGATCCTAAGATGAGTCATCTGACACAAGTGAAGAGGATTCTGAAGTATGTGAACAACACAAGTGACTATGGAATCATGTATTCTCATAGTTCAAGCTCTGAACTGATGGGATATTGTGATGCTGACTGGGCTGGAAGTGCTGATGACAGGAAGAGCACTTCAGGAGGTTGTTTCTTCTTAGGAAATAACTTGATTTCATGGTTCAGCAAGAAACAAAACTGTGTGTCATTGTCAACTGCTGAGGCTGAGTATATTGCTGCTGGAAGTAGCTGCTCACAATTGGTGTGGATGAAGCAAATGCTGGAGGAGTACAACATTGAACAAGGAACTATGACCTTGTTTTGTGACAATTTGAGTGCCATCAACATCTCTAAGAATCCAATTCAGCACAGCAGAACCAAACACATAGACATCAGACATCATTTTATCAGAAACCTTGTGGAGGATAAAGTTATTCAGCTGGAACATGTAGCTACTGAAGAACAAGTTGCAGACATTTTTACAAAGGCCTTGGATGCTAAGCAGTTTGAAAACTTAAGGAGCAAGTTAGGTGTGTGCTTATTTGAAGAATTCTAGCAATTAAAGCAAACTGGATGTGAGGAAGATAGAGTACCTGCCAGCATTGTTAGTGCTAAGTGTGATCCTGTCTCTGATACTAAGTCTGAAGTTCAAACTGGGACAGTAGTTGTAGATGTTTGTGCAGTTTTCCTTCCCTATTTGAAGACTATGATTTGTCAGAATTTTATGGCTAAAAAGGGGGAGAAAATCTTATGCAATGTGTTGGTTTTGTTGGCTCTGATACCAAGAATTAGAAGATGTATTGCTGCATTTCAGATATGTGTGAAGGTGACTAGTTTTTCTCTGATACCAAGCAATATATGTCCAGATATGATAAAGGGGGAATATGTGTCTCAGGGGGAGTACAAGGTTGTTATATTCCTGAGTGATGTAGTGGTCCTGAAGTGTAGTGGTCCTGAAGAAGATTTGTGCAGCTCCTGAAGTGTTGGCTCTGATATGCTCTGATACCATAAATTCAGAAGTAAGGGGGAGTTTGATGTATGCTGAGTGTATGCTGAGTTGCAGGGGGAGTATGTGTGATGATCAGGAGTTGATCAGTAGCTCTGATACCTTGGAGTAGCTCTGATACCATGTTTGTGATGATCAGAAGTTCAGAAGTTGAAGCTGATGTTTAACATAGCTGTATCCGCTGCCTAAACTAATTGCTATGATGTATTATTGTGGAGTTCTTCATTGTTGAGCTGATTATAATGAAGATTGAAGGACTTGGATGGTTTTAGCCAAAAATTTGCCAAAGGGGGAGATTGTTGAGTCTTTTGGTGTTGGCTGCATGTTTTGGCAAAACCAAAGTATTGAATAGAAGCATCTCCATATTTGAAACATTTCTTCAGTTGCAAGTTTTGTGTTTTGAAGCCATTCAGAAGCAGAAAATGTCATCAGAAGCTGAATGCACTGTAGCAGTTCAGAAGCTGATTTCAGGTTCTGAAGCCAGCGTTGACTTTTGTTGACCACATCAGAAGCTGGGTTTTCAGATTAGTTTTTGCGCGAAATTTAGCAAGGAATTATCTTTGTATAAGTGCTTCTAGAATGCTGAATTATTTGGAGAAGATTTTATTGAAGATTTGGTTCAAAGATATGAAATTCGTATTTTTTGTTTTAAATCTTTCAAAGATACAAAACAGTTTTATTTGTTACTTGATTGGACCAATCTTATTTCAGTAACAAATCAATTCAGAAGATTAGTTTGTTATTTATGTTGCAAGACTGAAGACTATATAAGGAGGAGTGATGCTGCTTTCAAGACTCACGAAATTAAAGAGTATTATTCAGGGAAATAGAGTCTTAGTTGTTTTCAAGCTTTTGCTTTGTTTTTGTACGCCACTCATATGTTTTGAGTTGGTTTAGGTTTGTTATTTGAGTTGTAACTTCATTCTAAGCCTGTAGGTACGAATGAAGGTCTGTCATTGAAATTGAGTTCAAAACAGGGGATTGTTAAGGGTTGTTCAAGTAGCTGGGTTTAGTTGCTTGAATAGGAAGTTAGAGGTTTTCTAATACTCAACGTGTTGGGTAGAATTCAAGACTAGGAGGAAGTTAATTGCTTAGGCTGGGAACTGGGAGTCAGTGTCTTGAGTCATAAGGATTAATTCCTATAGTGGAATTCCTTCCTGGATTGGTATCCCCCAGAGTAGGAGGTGTTTACTCCGAACTGGGTTAACAAACCTTGTGTGTTTTTAGCTTTCCTGCACATTTATTTTTCTGCCTGTTATTGCTTTTATAATTGTGCTAAGTTCTGATCAGAACCTGCTAAGTTTTAATCAGAACCAGAACCTGTTAAGTATCTTATTGCCTGGCCAGAATTGCAAATAATAATTATAATTAATGGGTCTTGAAGCCTTTATCACTAAGCCCACAAAAAAATTAAGTAAGTGGGCTAGGGCCAAACAAATCAATTTCAATAAAGAGACCAACATTATAAGGGGCTTGATGTGAATTTTTTATGTGGGGCGTTGTGTTTTGGGGATTAATTGACACCTCTAGTTAGAGATCAAATGATGACGATTAAGTTGAAATCCAACGTAGCATCTTGATCAATCGCAAAAACTGAAGTAGAAACAATATCAAATAAAAAAACGGAAATCACGAAACAAAGGAACCCTAGAAATAAGGGGAAAAAGTGATAACATTTTGCGATGAGAATAGAGCTCCAATCGAGCAAGGGTTTGAACGAGAAAAATGAATCGAGCATTAAGTTGAACCCAAAATTGGATTATAATCAATAAATCAAAGCAGAATCGAACAAGAACTGCAAAACATAATCACCAAAGAAATCACACACGAGAAACATAACCCTAAGATTTTGGGAAAACAGTGAAGATTGTTGAGTCTTTTGGTGTTGGCTGCATGTTTTGGCAAAACCAAAGTATTGAATAGAAGCATCTCCATATTTGAAACATTTCTTCAGTTGCAAGTTTTGTGTTTTGAAGCCATTCAGAAGCAGAAAATGTCATCAGAAGCTGAATGCACTGTAGCAGTTCAGAAGCTGATTTCAGGTTCTGAAGCCAGCGTTGACTTTTGTTGACCACATCAGAAGCTGGGTTTTCAGATTAGTTTTTGCGCGAAATTTAGCAAGGAATTATCTTTGTATAAGTGCTTCTAGAATGCTGAATTATTTGGAGAAGATTTTATTGAAGATTTGGTTCAAAGATATGAAATTCGTATTTTTTGTTTTAAATCTTTCAAAGATACAAAACAGTTTTATTTGTTACTTGATTGGACCAATCTTATTTCAGTAACAAATCAATTCAGAAGATTAGTTTGTTATTTATGTTGCAAGACTGAAGACTATATAAGGAGGAGTGATGCTGCTTTCAAGACTCACGAAATTAAAGAGTATTATTCAGGGAAATAGAGTCTTAGTTGTTTTCAAGCTTTTGCTTTGTTTTTGTACGCCACTCATATGTTTTGAGTTGGTTTAGGTTTGTTATTTGAGTTGTAACTTCATTCTAAGCCTGTAGGTACGAATGAAGGTCTGTCATTGAAATTGAGTTCAAAACAGGGGATTGTTAAGGGTTGTTCAAGTAGCTGGGTTTAGTTGCTTGAATAGGAAGTTAGAGGTTTTCTAATACTCAACGTGTTGGGTAGAATTCAAGACTAGGAGGAAGTTAATTGCTTAGGCTGGGAACTGGGAGTCAGTGTCTTGAGTCATAAGGATTAATTCCTATAGTGGAATTCCTTCCTGGATTGGTATCCCCCAGAGTAGGAGGTGTTTACTCCGAACTGGGTTAACAAACCTTGTGTGTTTTTAGCTTTCCTGCACATTTATTTTTCTGCCTGTTATTGCTTTTATAATTGTGCTAAGTTCTGATCAGAACCTGCTAAGTTTTAATCAGAACCAGAACCTGTTAAGTATCTTATTGCCTGGCCAGAATTACAATTGGCATCAGAGCAGGCACCCTGCCTGTAAATTGGGTGAGATCCAGAGGAGTTAATATCTGGCAAGCATGGATAGAGAAGGAGGCTATGTCAATAGACCACCCCTACTAGATGGCACAAACTATGAGTATTGGAAGTCAAGGATGTGTGCTTTTCTAAAGTCTATTGACAGCAGGACTTGGAAAGCTGTGATTAAAGGCTGGGATCATCCTGTGTATACAGACAAAGATGGTAACAAGACTGAGGTTCTGAAGCCTGAGGAGGAATGGACCAAAGCTGAAGATGATCTGTCACTGGGAAATTCAAAAGCTTTGAATGCTATCTTTAATGGTGTTGATCAGAACATGTTCAGACTCATCAAACAATGTACTGTGGCTAAGGATGCTTGGGAAATTCTGAAGACCACTCATGAAGGAACTTCTAAGGTGAAGATGTCCAGATTGCAGCTGCTGACCACCAAGTTTGAGAACCTGAAGATGAAGGAGGATGAAAATATCCAGGATTTTTATATGAATGTGCTTGACATGGCAAATTCTTTTGATTCTCTTGGTGAAAAGATGTCTGATGAGAAGTTAGTAAGAAAAATCCTCAGGTCCCTGCCCAGAAGGTTTGACATGAAGGTTACAGCAATTGAAGAGGCTCATGATATCACCACTATGAAGCTTGAGGAGCTGATTGGGTCTTTGCTCAACTTTGAAACTGCCTTTTGTAAACAGACTGAGAAGAAAGGAAAAGGTGTAGCTTTTAGTGTGAATTCTGAAGCTGATGATCAACAAGAGTCTGAAGAAGATGACTTATCAGAAGCTCTTGTGTTGCTGGGAAAACAATTCAACAAGATTCTGAAGAATGTTAACAGAAAATCCAAAGCCAAAGGTCAGAACTTCAGATTCAATAACAAAAAGCAACAAACTGATGAGAAGAAGACCAAGTCTGAGGAGAAAAGTAACCAAGCCAAAGGTGTGCAGTGCTATGAATGTGAAGGTTATGGACATATCAAAACTGAGTGTCCTACTTTTCTTAAGAAGCAGAAGAAAAGCCTAGCTGTGTCATGGTCTGATGATGGTTCTGAAGAAGATAATGATAGTGAATCTGGTATGTGTGATACTGGTCTGGTTGTGAGGTCAGGATCTATCTTGAAGAAGGAACCTGCTTTAGAGTCTGAGACTTTTTCAGAGTCTGACTCAGAGTCTGAAGGTTCATCTGTGTCTGAAGCTGTTAAAACTTCATATGATGAACTAGCTGACAACTATAGGAAGCTGTATACCAGAAGTGCTGAGGTTTGCAAACAAGTGCTGGATCAGAAGGAGACTATTTTTCAACTGGAGGCTGAAAAGGGAGAACTTCTTGTGCAGAATTCAAATTTGAAAGAAGAAGTGAAGCAGTTAAATTCCCAACTTGAACATATGAAAAAGCAGGTTAGAATGATGAATACTGCTACTAATGTGTTGGATGAAATCTTGGGTGCTCAGCAACAAGGAAAAACTGGATTAGGCTTTGATGATCAGACTCAGAACTCCAAACAGAAGATTCTTGTTAAAGAGTTTGTTCCTGCCACTAAAACTGATAATCCTGTGATTGGAGCATCTCAGATGAGACCTCAGAAACAATCCCAGATGCAAGCTCAGAAGAGACCTCAGATGCAAGGTCAGAAGTATGTTCAGATGCAAGGTCAGAAGCATGGTCAGATGCTACCTCAGAAGCAACCCCAGAAATCTTTCAGAAACAGAAGGAGGAGGAATCATCCATGGGTCTGTCATCATTGTGGAAAGAGAGGGCATATCAAACCATTCTGCTTTAAATTGTATGGTTACCCTGAACACTTTCAATTTAGAAGAGTGCAACCAGCTGCACCCAGACACAGTGTTCAGAAGGTGTGGAAACCTAAGGTTCAGAATGTAGGCCTGATTGCTCATACTTCATTGAGAGCCACCTCTAAAGAAGACTGGTATTTTGATAGAGGGTGTTCAAGGCACATGACTGGTGTAAAGAAGCTACTTAGCAATATCAGACAATATTCCAGAAGCTATGTGACATTTGGAGATGGAGCAAAAGGAGAGATCCTGGGTATTGGTGACTTAAACTGTGAAGGCTTACCTAGACTGAATGATGTGCTATTAGTGAAGGGTTTAACCTCTAATCTGATCAGTATTAGCCAACTTTGTGATCAGGACTTGAAGGTTAATTTTAACAAACTAGAGTGTTTTGTGACTGATCAGGAAGATAAGATTCAGATGAGAGGCTGCAGATCCAAAGACAATTGTTACTTGTGGGTTTCTGAAGAAGAAAGAAGTTTGACTTCTTGTCTTATGAGCTCAGAAGAAGAAGTCAAGCTCTGGCACCAGAAGTTAGGTCATCTGCATCTGAAAGGCATGAAGAAAATCCTAAGTACTGAAGCTATCAGAGGTGTACCAAATCTGAAGATCAATGAGGACAATGTTTGTGGTGATTGTCAAATTGGGAAACAAACAAGAAAGTCTCATCCCAGATTAGTTCACCAGGTAACTACTAAAGTACTAGAACTTGTTCATATGGATTTAATGGAGCCTATGCAAGTAGAAAGTATTGGAGGGAAGAGGTATGCATTTGTAATGGTAGATGACTACTCAAGATTCACATGGATAAACTTTGTTAGAGAGAAGTCTGATACTTTTGAAGTGTTTAAAGACTTATGTACTCAATTACAAAGAGAGAAGGACTGTGGGATTGTCAGAATCAGAAGTGATCATGGCAAAGAATTTGAGAACAAGAGTTTTTCAGAATTCTGTGCTTCTGAAGGTATAAAACATGAGTTTTCTGCACCTATCACACCTCAGCAAAATGGTGTAGTTGAGAGGAAGAATAGGACATTAGCAGAATGTGCAAGGGTTATGTTGCATGCTAAGAAGTTGCCATATATGTTCTGGGCTGAAGCAATGAACACTGCTTGTTATATTCATAACAGAGTTACCTTGAAGAAGGGCACTACATCAACTCTGTATGAATTGTGGAAAGGGAGAAAGCCAACTGTGAAATATTTCCATGTTTTTGGGAGCAGATGCTACATTTTGGCTGACAGAGAGAATAGAAGAAAACTGGATCCTAAGTCTGATGAGGGCATATTCCTGGGTTATTCAGTAAACAGCAGAGCTTACAGGGTGTTTAATTCCAGAACCAAGGTTGTGATGGAGTCCATAAATGTGGTTATTGATGATTTGTCTCCTGAGAATGAAAAGAATGAGCCTGAAGTTGTTCCAGAATCTGAAGCCTCAGAAGAACAAACTTCAGAAGCAGAAAAGCATTCAGAGGCTGAAGAAGCAGAAGATCAACCAGATCAAGTTCCAAATGGTAAAGGGCCATCTATTAGAATTCAGAAGGATCATCCTAAGGAGCTTATCATTGGGAGTTTGGATCAAGGGGTCAGAACCAGGAGATCAGAACCAGCTGCTACTGATTCATGTTTTGTGTCTAAGTTTGAACCCAAAAATGTGAAAGAAGCCCTGACTGATGAATTTTGGATTGAAGCAATGCAAGATGAGTTGAATCAATTCAAAAGGAGTGAAGTGTGGGATCTTGTTCCAAGACCAGAAGGGCTGAATGTGATTGGGACTAAGTGGATATTCAAGAATAAAACAGATGAGAATGGTACTGTAGTCAGAAACAAGGCAAGGTTGGTTGCTCAGGGCTATACTCAAGTAGAGGGATTGGATTTTGATGAAACCTTTGCACCTGTGGCCAGACTAGAGTCCATAAGACTACTGTTGGGTGTATCATGTATTCTCAAGTTCAAGCTATTTCAGATGGATGTGAAGAGTGCATTTCTGAATGAATATTTGCAAGAAGAGGTTTATGTTGAACAGCCTAAGGGTTTTGTGGATCCTAAGTTTCCAGAACATGTGTACAAGTTAAAGAAGGCTTTATATGGATTGAAGCAAGCACCAAGGGCATGGTATGACAGGCTGACTCAGTTTCTTGTGGCTCAAGGTTACAGAAAAGGAGGTTCTGATAAGACTCTGTTTGTGAAAAATGAAAATGGGAGTCTGATGATTGCTCAGATTTATGTGGATGATATAGTGTTTGGAGGAATGTCTCAGAAGATGGTCAAATTGTTTGTTCAGCAGATGCAGTCAGAATTTGAAATGAGCTTAGTTGGTGAATTGACATACTTTCTTGGGTTACAAGTCAAACAAATGGAAGATACAATCTTCATTTCTCAAAGTAAGTATGCCAAGAACATAGTGAAGAAATTTGGATTAGAATCTGCTGCTCATAAGAAGACACCAGCTGCTACTCACCTGAAGTTAACTAAGGATGAACATGGAGTTTCAGTAGACCAAAGTCAGTACAGAAGCATGATTGGGAGCCTATTGTATTTAACTGCAAGCAGACCTGATATCACTTATGCTGTTGGAGTATGTGCAAGATATCAAGCTGATCCTAAGATGAGTCATCTGACACAAGTGAAGAGGATTCTGAAGTATGTGAACAACACAAGTGACTATGGAATCATGTATTCTCATAGTTCAAGCTCTGAACTGATGGGATATTGTGATGCTGACTGGGCTGGAAGTGCTGATGACAGGAAGAGCACTTCAGGAGGTTGTTTCTTCTTAGGAAATAACTTGATTTCATGGTTCAGCAAGAAACAAAACTGTGTGTCATTGTCAACTGCTGAGGCTGAGTATATTGCTGCTGGAAGTAGCTGCTCACAATTGGTGTGGATGAAGCAAATGCTGGAGGAGTACAACATTGAACAAGGAACTATGACCTTGTTTTGTGACAATTTGAGTGCCATCAACATCTCTAAGAATCCAATTCAACACAGCAGAACCAAACACATAGACATCAGACATCATTTTATCAGAAACCTTGTGGAGGATAAAGTTATTCAGCTGGAACATGTAGCTACTGAAGAACAAGTTGCAGACATTTTTACAAAGGCCTTGGATGCTAAGCAGTTTGAAAACTTAAGGAGCAAGTTAGGTGTGTGCTTATTTGAAGAATTCTAGCAATTAAAGCAAACTGGATGTGAGGAAGATAGAGTACCTGCCAGCATTGTTAGTGCTAAGTGTGATCCTGTCTCTGATACTAAGTCTGAAGTTCAAACTGGGACAGTAGTTGTAGATGTTTGTGCAGTTTTCCTTCCCTATTTGAAGACTATGATTTGTCAGAATTTTATGGCTAAAAAGGGGGAGAAAATCTTATGCAATGTGTTGGTTTTGTTGGCTCTGATACCAAGAATTAGAAGATGTATTGCTGCATTTCAGATATGTGTGAAGGTGACTAGTTTTTCTCTGATACCAAGCAATATATGTCCAGATATGATAAAGGGGGAATATGTGTCTCAGGGGGAGTACAAGGTTGTTATATTCCTGAGTGATGTAGTGGTCCTGAAGTGTAGTGGTCCTGAAGAAGATTTGTGCAGCTCCTGAAGTGTTGGCTCTGATATGCTCTGATACCATAAATTCAGAAGTAAGGGGGAGTTTGATGTATGCTGAGTGTATGCTGAGTTGCAGGGGGAGTATGTGTGATGATCAGGAGTTGATCAGTAGCTCTGATACCTTGGAGTAGCTCTGATACCATGTTTGTGATGATCAGAAGTTCAGAAGTTGAAGCTGATGTTTAACATAGCTGAATCCGCTGCCTAAACTAATTGCTATGATGTATTATTGTGGAGTTCTTCATTGTTGAGCTGATTATAATGAAGATTGAAGGACTTGGATGGTTTTAGCCAAAAATTTGCCAAAGGGGGAGATTGTTGAGTCTTTTGGTGTTGGCTGCATGTTTTGGCAAAACCAAAGTATTGAATAGAAGCATCTCCATATTTGAAACATTTCTTCAGTTGCAAGTTTTGTGTTTTGAAGCCATTCAGAAGCAGAAAATGTCATCAGAAGCTGAATGCACTGTAGCAGTTCAGAAGCTGATTTCAGGTTCTGAAGCCAGCGTTGACTTTTGTTGACCACATCAGAAGCTGGGTTTTCAGATTAGTTTTTGCGCGAAATTTAGCAAGGAATTATCTTTGTATAAGTGCTTCTAGAATGCTGAATTATTTGGAGAAGATTTTATTGAAGATTTGGTTCAAAGATATGAAATTCGTATTTTTTGTTTTAAATCTTTCAAAGATACAAAACAGTTTTATTTGTTACTTGATTGGACCAATCTTATTTCAGTAACAAATCAATTCAGAAGATTAGTTTGTTATTTATGTTGCAAGACTGAAGACTATATAAGGAGGAGTGATGCTGCTTTCAAGACTCACGAAATTAAAGAGTATTATTCAGGGAAATAGAGTCTTAGTTGTTTTCAAGCTTTTGCTTTGTTTTTGTACGCCACTCATATGTTTTGAGTTGGTTTAGGTTTGTTATTTGAGTTGTAACTTCATTCTAAGCCTGTAGGTACGAATGAAGGTCTGTCATTGAAATTGAGTTCAAAACAGGGGATTGTTAAGGGTTGTTCAAGTAGCTGGGTTTAGTTGCTTGAATAGGAAGTTAGAGGTTTTCTAATACTCAACGTGTTGGGTAGAATTCAAGACTAGGAGGAAGTTAATTGCTTAGGCTGGGAACTGGGAGTCAGTGTCTTGAGTCATAAGGATTAATTCCTATAGTGGAATTCCTTCCTGGATTGGTATCCCCCAGAGTAGGAGGTGTTTACTCCGAACTGGGTTAACAAACCTTGTGTGTTTTTAGCTTTCCTGCACATTTATTTTTCTGCCTGTTATTGCTTTTATAATTGTGCTAAGTTCTGATCAGAACCTGCTAAGTTTTAATCAGAACCAGAACCTGTTAAGTATCTTATTGCCTGGCCAGAATTACAAAGATGAATATTGAAAATCAAGATCAAATCGAAAATGAAATTGATCGAGAAAAAAAATAGTGAAAAAGAATCAGGAACAGTGAAAAAATGAGAGAAAACGATGGAAAATCAATTTAGAGAAGGAAAATTGGAATGAGAAAGAAAGTGAAAGTGAGAAAATTTGGATTTTCTCGAGAAAATGCAGTGGAAAATATCCGTGGATACCAGATTTGCTCTGATAGCATGTTATGGAACATGACATCCATGGAAGGAATGAGAGAAAATTCACTAACTATTTGCATTGATGAACATAGAAAGTTACAAATGATTGAAAGTTACCTCATAATGGGATGATTACAAGTTATTTATACTAATGTCTACTAGAACTAATGTACGACTAATCTATATCTCCAATATTGAGTTCTAGAGAGTGGAGAAAAACACTTTTGAAAGTTGAGATATGGCTATAGCAATGACATGATTTTTCTTCAATTGCCTCGTCCTACGATAGGGATTTATGATAATTGATTTCTTGCGTGAAAGCCTTGCTAGATTCTCTAGATATTTGGGAGGTTTTAGAGAAAAGCTATATCCAACCTCAATGTGACACTACTTTGTTACCAAATGAGAAGAAAACTTTGATGAAATCAAAGAGGGGTCAACAAGCACTTGCCTTCATTCATAAGGTTAGGATATAGCCATGTTTGAGAGGTGCCTAATGCAATCAAATTCAAAGAAGCTTGAGAGATTTTGAATTAATTGACAGGGTGAAGAAGGTGCATCTACAAACTCTATACGTTAGGGCTGGACAAACAATTGAAAAACCGGCCCAATCCGTCCGAACCGGTACGGGTCGGGTTTCACGGGTATACGGGTTATGCTGTTGAAATAAACTGGGTTTATATGGTTTGTCTTGGGCGGGTTCGGATAGCAAATACTGGACCAGCGAAATCCGATTCCGCCCGAATTACCTATCCAGCCCAGCCCAAATAAATAAAATCCAGTTCAGCCCATAGTATATATACTAGAGTTAAAAAAACCCTAGTTTCAGTTCTTCTTTCTTTCCATTCTTCTGGCCGCCGCTTAGTCCTTCTTTCCAACCAACGTACGTGTAAAACATGTTCCTCTCCTTTGAACCTAAATCTGATTCTTCATTCCATTCATCTCAATCAACTTTCCAAGATCTCTGAAAGGTTTGTATCTCATAATCATGTTTCTTTAGCCATTAATCCGAATTTTTGAGTTTCTGTTAGTTGCGTAACAAAAGTAAGTATTTTTAAATTATCGTCTCCTCAGGGATTAGTGCGCTATCTCGAACCGTTCAACAATCGTTATGGTTTTGAGTAAGGGTTTTGTAACTTGTTCGCATATAAACTATTGGAATGTAAAAGCGGTAATAAAACTACAAGTAATAAGTAATAAAAGCGTTGAGATCAGAGTTCCTCAATCGAGCATCGAATATAATCTAAAAATCATGCATATGAATTCTAGCGTTTTAGCGAAAATATCACGTATCACGCGACAACGTCATTCGTGTCCAAATGACGTCGTGAGATCGATCGTATCGTTTAATAGACGATTTCCCAATCTATCAAACGATCCGAAAGCTTTACGTTCTGATACTTTATGTGATTATCAAAACCAAATTCCATGTCTAGAATTTCTTATTTTGATAGAGATTATTCTCACCAAAGATTCAAAAATATTCGTCAATAACATTTAAATCTAAACATGATAATGAATAGCAAGAATAACTCAATATCACATAAATTGCTAAAGTCATATATTTGCATAATCAAAGATTACATCTAAGCATAGATAGAGTACCTCCAATCCCAACAAAGGGAAGGTTAGTTGTTCATTTTCATGACAACTATACAAAAGTGTAAAGAAGATGATGATCCAAGCCTAAGTCTTGATTTCCCAAAGTCTTAGTTGATTCCACAATCCCTTCACTCTTGCTCCTTGAAGATCAAAGCTTCTAGCCCTATTTTCTATCTAAAAACTATATCCTAATAATATTACACATTGTAATAATAATGTTCTCAGCAAAAAAAGTATGAAACAAAGCTTAAATACTAAAAGCTGAAAGTGACATCTTGCTCGGTGAGATTTCACTCGCCCGGCGAGATTTGCTGTCTTTGCCAGTGGTTTTCAGCCACGTCTTCAAATCTCCTTTAACCGCCTTGGCTCGCTGAGCGAGGGATATTTCGCTGAGCGAAATCAAATTCCCATGCTCCTGAAAATCCCTGCCTGAGCTCGCCAAGGACTCGCCATTAGCTCGCTGGGCGAGTTTATCAGATTCTTTTCTTCATGTTTCTTTGCTCAAATCATGTCCTGGCTTGCATTTTTCTGCACAAATGGATGGGGAAAGAAGTAAAAGCAATATTGGGCATTTGATCAGTGATTATGAGCTTTTCCCATGATAACTTGCAAAACAAGCTACTTAAGTGCTTAAATTAACTATGCTTTTTAACTCATTTTTGGCACTTATCAGTTTCCTCTTTTGCTAATCTATTTTTCTACATGGTTCAGGAAAATATTCAAGGATTTTTTTCACTTTTAAGATCAAAGGTTAGACTATTATTTGTTTAGAAACATTTATGTACCTTTTTATTTGTTTTTTTTTTACGTTTTTTATTTTTTTATTCATTTCACATTTAAGAGCAATGGATTTGTTACTAATTTATTCCATTTTTGTACTTGTTTATGTTTATGTTCATTGTCTCTTACTTGGAGACACTACAGATGGAATCTGATGATGAAGGAAATGATGCAATAGCTATGGAAAATAGTAAGTTAATAATTTGTTACTTTTTTGTTTTGGGTAGTTCTATTTAAATGAAAATTTTGTGCTAAATATTGTTTTTTATATTATTTTCACGAAAAATGCTACTTGGTAGTGTGCATAATATAATCTTGTAAAATCAATCTCTTTTATTATTGGTTGATTAAGAATGTAATATTCTTGGTTGTTGTTCTAATGTTTATTTATACTCGTGCTTAGTTTGTCTTGTTGGGATTTTTCAGACCCTAACCTCTCTCTGGTTAGCTAGTGTTTTTATTTAGTCATAACTGGAGGAGGTAGTGTGGTGTCTGTAATAATCTCTGCTGTCTTTGTAATATTTATGTTCGGTTTGGTTTGAATAATTTTATACTATTACAATATGCAAACTCTGTATTAATTTGACTTGTCAATTGTGTTGTTACTTGTGCGTTCTATGTTAAAGAAGTGCTACAATTATCTATGCCAATTTGGTTGGAGGGGGGTAAATTAAAAAATTATTTTGAAACGAAGTTGAAATAACATATCCCAAGTTGGAGGATATATTTTGAAATAACACATGTTTTGAAATAACATTATTATTTGTTAATCTGTCTGTTGAATTTCTTGTCATACCCCAATTTTTGACCTAAATTTATTTTTCACTCGTCTTTTGGTTCGGACGAAATTTCGACAGGGAGGTATTTTAAAATACCTCATTTTTTTTGGTTCCGAAGGCGACGTTTTTTTTAGTTATTATTATTATTTGTCATTTTTACTTATTATTGTTTTTTTTATTGTTAGCCTTATTATTTTCCTTTTTATTATCGTTTTTTTTATTTTTATTTTATTTTATTTTTATTTTAATTTTCATTTTTTTCTTCATTGTTTTTTAAAAGGGGTCTGACTTTTGGATCTTAATGGGTTTTGATAACAATTTTTAATCAGCATTATTGTCCATTATTGGCCTTAATTGGCATTGACCACCATTTGCATCTTAAGAAGGGGAGTCAATTCAGATTGCAGAGGAGAATCTCATCAGTAACCACAAAAATCAAAAACATCTCCAGAATTCATCAAAAATCAAACACAACAATACAACATCCACCACATACACTTCCCCCACAATCCATCCAAACCCCAAATCCTTACCACAACAACACGCCACTCCTCCCCCTCTACCACAACCGCCGCCCACAACCCTCTACCACAACCATCAAACACCTCCTCCCCACTCCCAACATCCTCCACTCACGGCCGCGCTTCCCTTCTCCTCCTCTACAGCCCACTCACGGCCTCTCACACGCCAACACAAACACCACTCACGGTTTTCCCCCAAAGTCCCAATCAAAACCACAACCAGCCACCTGACACAACACAACACTCCTCTCCCTCACTCACACACGAGCAGCCCCCCTCACTCGCGAACAGCCCCACCATCCACTCAGCCACCACCGTACAGCCGCAACCCTCCTACCCTCGCCTAACCCAACAACACACCCAAAACCGAAAAAAAACAAGAAGGAGAAGAGGTATAATTTTTTTTCGAAAATTTCTAATTTAGATCTAGGCTTTGAGCGAATTTTTCTTAAAAAACTAAGTTAATTTTTGAGAAGAGGAGAGAAAAGTATTTAAGAAAAGCAAATTTTTTGTAAAAAAAGGAGAAGTTTTTCTTCTCCGGCGCGGTGGCGCCGCCACTTTGGCTGGCCGGCCACCGCGCCGGAATTCATCTCCGGTGGCCAGAAATGTTAGAGAGAAGAGAGAGCAATTTTCTGTTTTTTTTGAAAGCTAGAGAGAGAGAGGAAGTGAAAGAATGAAAAAATCAGAAAAATTTTGTTTTATAAGCTTAAGCCCATACCTAATCCACTCGGCCCAGATTCATTTTCTTCCTTTTCTCTACTCATTTGCTTTCTGCACCCCCCTTTCTGCTTCTGCACCCCCCTCCTTTTCTTATTTCTTTTTATTTCTTTTTTACCATTTCTTGCATTTATTTCTTTTTTTTTATTTATTGTCATGCATTTTATTGCCTTTAATTTTTAACACATCATGCATTTTTATTTTTTATTTTCCTTTTATTTCATGCATTTTTCATTTTATTTTAATTCTTAGCATATTTACTTATCCTTAGTGCATTTGCATTTTTTTATTTTTATTTATTATTTTGCCATTTATTAGAATGTATTTAGGTACGATGTAAATATAAATGAGAATATGCACTGACACTCACACTTTATTTATTCTGCTTTATGTCTTTTATTTATTTTTATTTATTTTGCTTAACAAAAAAATACAAAAATATTAGGTTAGTTTAATTTTAAAAGGGTTTCGTGGTGATCCAACGTCACCACGAAAATCCCTCGTTTTTAACTTTTAGTTACGTTTTTAGTCTTAGTTCATTAAAACAAAAAAAGCAAAAACATGCAAATATCAAAAAATCACAAAAAAATCTTTTTTTAAACAAACCTTGATTTTCAATCAAGTATCCTTTTTTTCTCTTTTATTTTTCTTAAATAACCATTAATCCACTTTAATAACACTTTAATCTTTTTTTTCAAAATAAAAAACACAAACCAATCTTATTTTGCCACTTGGCCTTTATTTTATCTTTAAAACTTTTTTCAAAACTAAAAAATACGAAAACAAATCAACCGTCATTTTTACCCCGAACTACGAGGTTTTGATCCCTCACGGGTACGTAGGCAAAGGACCCTGTCCTTCCAAATCATAAAAAATACAAAAAAAACATTTTCTTTCTCACTACTCTAATTCTTTCTTTTAAAAAAAAAATAATAAGCAAGTTATAGCCAAAATAAATAAATAAAATCAAGAGGTTCTCGTAGAGTACTACGAACGTTTAGGGTGCTAACACCTTCCCTAAACGTAACTAACCCCCGAACCCTAATCTTTAAAAATGTGGTAATTTAGAACTTTTTTCCACCTTTCTTTTAAAAAATTAAAAGTTCAGTCGTGAAATAAAAATAGTGAGTCAACGCTAATCAATAGCTTGATCTCCGAAAATCACTGCGACATTTCTCATACCTTTTTTCTTTTCTTTTTTCCTTCAAGTTGAGAGAAACAGTTGTTACTAATATATTGGGCAACACTATTGATTGCAAAAAGGAGGGTATATATTGGTTTGCGTTAATCTGATAAGAGGTAGGTATAGCTTATTTGCTTATAACAACCGTAATGATTTAATAGTTTAATTGAACGGTGTTATCAACATAATATGATGGTTAATTTTTTTATATTGTTAACAAGCTTATTGTTTTGATTCAAATTTGAAACAGATTCTTACATTTGGCATAGATTCTCCTTCTAACTATGATGCTCAACAATTTTTCTGGTCTAACTAAGAGAACAATTGATCTCAATCAAGGTTATAATTAAATTTTTCCTGTGATTTATTTGCAAATGTTTAGTATGATATCACATATAGAACTTATATACATATATTTTTCCATGTGCAGCAGCAACAACATTATTCAAGGTTCTTGTTTCGCTATGTTGTAGCAGCAGCAAATGCATGCAGCCTTTGCTGTTAAAGCTAGCTGTTTTAGTGTTTATAAAATTTCATATTGGATGACTGTAAATATATCATGACTTAGTTTGAACTACCGCATTTTATTAATGTTGGCTGTGCTGTGCAGTTTAAATGATGGCTTAAATATTGGCCATTCTTTAAGTATACAACAATATTATGGCATTGACCTTGCTTGGACCTAATATGGTTCTTATGTTGCAATTAATCAGCTATTAATCTTATCCTAGTATTTTAAGTTATATTGAAAGCCTAAAGATTGTATTAGCCTTCAAATTGATATGAAAGGCAAAAAGGCAGAAATTTAGTTCACTTTTATTGACATGTCTAAGATATGGTAATATAATTTTTTTGGAAAATTAATAGAACAAAAATATTAAGGCAGGAATTAAATCATGCGGGTTAACCGATACAACCCACCCGTTAAACCGCTATATCCGACTAAACTGAAACCGACTTAACCGAAGACAAAGTTGGACGGAAATGGGCCTGGCTCTCCCAACTGTGGGTTAGTGTGGTTTCACATATTGGCCCCGATTTCCGACCGAAACCGCCTGATGTCCAGCCCTACTATACGTAGAGAATTAGGATCATTGCATACAAAGGAAACTTAATCGGTTTCGGATTTTGGAAAAATGGTATTTGCTAGTGTAAACCGAAATGCAGCGTTATGAATGAAACATAGATGTAATTATAGTGTTATTTTTAACACTCACCTCCAACGACCACTACAAGTTCTCTCAACCTTTAGCTAACCTTGTGGTGCAAATAAGAATGACTATTTGTCAAAATGAAATGTTGAAGAAAAACAATTAAGTTAGGAACATCTTTGACGCCAAAACAATAAAAGCAATCACAAATCTTGTCCAAATGTGATGTCAAATTAATAACACACTTGTTTCTATAGAATTACACACTTTGCGAAGCCATAAGCAAGTCCCCGATTACACATTTAATCGATTCATAAAAAGTACATATCAAAAGAAAATAAAAAGTAAAAAGCTAGGAAGAAAACACCGCCTTAGAAGCATATATAACATGCATGTTCAATGAATGAATCCCTCAAATGTCATAAAACAATTCCTGAAACAGTTTCATCTGCTCTGGAGGCAGAGCAATTGCCAAAGATAAGCTACCATCATTTGTTGAGCTTGGAATGATGAAAGATAACCCCTCATATGCAATCCCACCTGGTCCCATGAATATGGGTCTTCCCCAACCAAAGTCAGCATCATGGATTGGTAACCTTGCCCAACTAGTGATACCAAGATTTGGACACTTAAAAGTGTGTGCACCACGAACAAGAGCTTTCAAATCAGGTTGTAGCTCAAGATAGTCCAAAGCAGATCTCAAATAATCATTATCCATTCGTAACAATGCATTGTGGATTCTGCTAGCAGCATACCATGTTGGTTTTGACATTAAATCCCCAGCCACTGCTATTGGAGTAGTTGTGAATATCACATTGCCAAAGTAGCCTTGTGGAAGTGAAGGTTGAAGCCTTGATCTTCCATCAGTTGCAATGTACAATTTGGTTTCTTGATTAACAGGAAGTGCTCTTGCCTTGCTTACACTTCTCCATACATGACCTGCTAACATCTCATAGGAGCTATAGTTGATAGTGTTTCCATCTTCTTTGGACTTACCCTTCAAGATGTTGAGTTGTTCACGGGTTAACTTCAAGATAGACACTGCTACAGTAGTGTCTGAGCCTTGTTTTGCATGTTGCAGCAAGGGATGATCATTTTGCATTGATGGTGGAGGCTTGTATTCAATGTGATCAAAAACAGGTCGAGGTGGATCACGAGCATGGAGTAATGTTCGGTCAATGAACGGTGGGATGGAAACATCAAGGCCACGAGCTACATCTGACCATGAATTGATGAAGTGAAGACCAGATGCTCCATCTGCTATATGATGTTGCATACCAACGCCTAACGATACTCCTCGACATTTGAAATGTGTTACCTGCATGAATTGTATAAAGTCAAGTCAAGTCAAAGTCAAAATTCGTAGGTTGGTGTGGGTCGGTTGAAGCTATACTATTAATGTATGTGGGGCAATAATTCATAATTGGTACTACTAGTACTAAAGTTTCATCGTATCCATGCTTAAATTTCTTTTAGGACATGTCAACTAATCCTGCGAATCCACCAATCTGATATTAATGTTGCACACCGAAAATTGAAAGCTTAAACCTACGATATCGGCTCAGCGCTCTCAAAGAAAACAAAGTAAATTCATCCATCGTCATGTTTCACATGTCATGTCAACCATTTTTTTTAATAGCCAAACTTTAATACCCATGTTTTTCTCTATATAGGCGTCACGCTTATTTATTAAGAATAAGTTATCATTCCTTCAAAAAAAAAAAAAAAAGTTATCATACTTTTCCTTCAGAAAAAAGTTATCATATTTTTAAAGAATACTATATGTCATTTCATTCTATTATAAAATTTAGATATTGTTAAGATTATGTAACAATTCATTAGTTTTTTTTATGCAGCCTAGTGGTTAGAAATTCATCCATTAAGATAAATACATGGTGAATCCGGAATTCGACACTAGTCAATGTATACTGCAACGTCCTTACCATTTGAGTTATACTAACATGGACTAATAATTTATCATTTTACATACCTAATATA
Source organism: Medicago ruthenica (assembly GCA_018208015.1). Classification (NCBI taxonomy): domain Eukaryota; kingdom Viridiplantae; phylum Streptophyta; class Magnoliopsida; order Fabales; family Fabaceae; genus Medicago; species Medicago ruthenica. The sequence goes on along the minus strand of CM031372.1, from coordinate 105,692,151 downwards.
TATCCAAATGAATGAAAATACGAAATAACTTTAAAATTAAGTGATTAATTTCATTTAAAAGCAGTATCATGATCATTAAAAGATTCAAGTATCCTGGATAAAATATATACTCCAAATAAGGTAACGAATGGAGTAGTATTGAATATTTTTCTTAAATTCAATGACGCCTTTGAAGTTTTATAAATATTACAGTGGGATGAATTTTTATATATTCAGTCAATAACATTTTACTTTCATACCATTTTATTATATATATTTTTTGTCAAGTAGCCTATTGGCTAGAGAAATTCACCTTTAAGATGAATAACTAGGGTGTCCATGGTTCGACCCCCGCCCATGCACATATTGTGCATTATCTCTTACCAAACGAGCTAAACTCATGAGAACTTATTATATTAATTACTTCATAAAATATCTCAACAAATCTCCGCATAGTGAATAATCATTTGACAAAAATATATATTTTATAATGTCAATGCTTATATAGTCATTAAAATCTTATTTAATTTTTGTCAAAAAAAATATCTTAATTCAGATGGCAAAATTACGATAATTTTATATACCAAAAAACAATTACGATAGTCTTTATATTTTACATGTGATAACATTAATTGAGTTTATATAATTTTAGCATTTTATATATTCGTCCTCTTACTTATCCTAACTTAATCAACGATATTACTTTGATAATCTTATATAGAGTTTGAATATTGTAGCCAAAATCAAAAGGTTCAATTAAAAGAAAAGTTTAAATATTATTTTTTTACTAAAAAAAGTTTAAAAATTATGTCTAAATTAAAATGTCCAATTCAATGAATTATACAAACAAATCCATACTTAATATATAAAAAAGTATACATATAGGAATATCGTAAATATAGTAATTAATATTCATTTCCATCCAATTTTATAAAAGATTAGTTATTTGTAAAGCAAACAAAGAATAAATTAAAGTTATTCTAAAATGCATAAACAATTAATTATATTTCTTTTTTCAAAAAAAGAATTCTATTATATTACTAACCTTAAATAAAAGGTGAGTAATTGTATGGACAGAAATGGAAAATGTCCTAAATTGAATTAAAAAAAAAAAAAAAAAGTTTGTTGAAACGTGTGTGTGTGTGTTTAGAAAATGAAGCAACAGCTGAAGAAACACAAAAGAAAACGCACGAACCTGTAACACCAACAATGGATACGTTTCAATACCAGCAGAATAATTGACGGCTGGGATTAACTGACGGAGTAGAGGCGTTGGAGCAAAGTCACCAAAGTCATCAACGGAAGCTGTTGTATCAGCCTCGACAAAGAGCACCCCTTGACCATCGCAATAAAGTTCAACACGACCATCTTCATCTCGCCGGAGACGGGCTGCCATTGGATAGAACGGGACCAACACCTTGCTTAGAGCCTCCTTCATTATCTTTGCGTCGAAGAAATTGGATGTGCCGTTTGGCCTGTAAAAGTACACGCTTGGTGTGTGAACATTTGGAACCACCAAGTCCACGTTGGAGTTCCATAACGCCTTTTGCGGTGTCTCCTCCGCCGGACGCACCACCGTCGACTCTTTCACGTTGATCAACATCTCACTACAAAGTATACTACAAACTTTTACTTATTATTAGTCATTCGTATTCGCATCGCATATATATATATATATATATATATATATAAAATTAAGCAAATTACATCTACACATTTATTTAATTAAAATTAAAAAACTAATTAACCAGGCAGGCAAAATACTACTCCCTCCGTCGCTATTTATAGGAGTAGTTTACAAAAAAGTTTTGTTCCTAAATATAAGATCATATACAAATTTCTAGATGCATTAATTACTCTTTTTCCAAATATACTCCTTATTAATACTATCAATTTGTCTTGGAGTATTTAATTAAGGGTAATTTAGTAATAGTCACACACATTTAAGACAACTTTATTACTCTAACAACTTTTCTTAATACACGTGATTTTTGTAAATTACTCTTATAAAAAGGGACGGAGGGAGTACTAGTATTAAAATTAAGAAGAAATTAATTAACAAAAGAGAGGGCATTACATTATTACCGAAAAAAAAAAATGCAAAGAATGAATGTGAAGGTACAGGAGGAATGATGAATGAGAGTGGGTTGGGATTTGGTGATGAGAAAGAAAGAAAGAAAGAAAGTGCGGAGGTGCTGCACTCATTTCTCTTTATTTATTATGCGTTTTATCCATCTTTCAAAAAAAATTAAATTATGCGTTTTATCTTATCTTTGTTGAATTTAATTAGGCAACACATTTGTTTTGACTCGTACTGATAACTTCAACTCAACGGTGTGGATTTAATTCGGTTGCAAGCGCGAATAAAATGAATTTGGATTGCATGCAGTACAAACTATATGCAATAAGATATTTTATAATTCATTTATTGATTGGGCGATAGTGATCGGACGGTCTAGATATAAAGTAATTTAAATAATAACAAAAATGTTTTAAATTTGGATTGTTTGATCTTAATCGGACGATCAAATCTCTTCTAACTACATGTAGTTTTAACTGCATATAATTCAGATCTGAGTAAAATAGTGTCATCATTTGCAAATTTTATTTTCACCATTTAATATAATGATGAGATTTATTGATTCAAATGTAAAAACAAATTTGTGCATGGTGTAAGATTTGTCACACTTGTGTACCATATAAATATTATCTAAATTTTGATAAGTGTGTTTTAACTCTAATGAACTCTTGAAATCCAATTATCTAAACTTTAATAAAAAATATGGCCTTGCTCCAAAAAAAAAAAATAGTCTTAATGGATTAGACTTTCCATCATAGGACGGTAAAGGAGGCTGTTTGAAATTCTTCGGTACTGGGGTATTCCAAATTTCATATGGGGTTGCATTGGGTTCACATTTAAAATGGACATGTGATTACCTCTGCCATCCTCAGATACTAGTTGCATATAAGAATGTAAATCATTATCGACATCTCCAATTGGGGTTCCTTTACTTAATAAGAACCACTTTTTGTTAAAGACCCTCGTTGAAGGAAGAAAAAATGGGTACATATTAGTTAACATGCAACTATATAAGGACTTTCTCTCCTAAGCAACTAATGGGTCACACGTTCAAAAGAAGTAATAAAATATATACAAGTTGGTCCCACTTTCAAAAGAAGTAATAAATTACTTTTGTATAATGATGTAGGCTTTGTTTGAATTGATGGAATCCGGTGGAATGAAGCGGAATGAAGTGGTATTTAATAATGTTCCGTTGTTTGGATTCGTAAAATATGGATGGAATGGAGTGAGATATGATGGAATACATTCCATCCCATTCCATCATTCTCTCTTATTTTTCTTCCCTCCAAATTTGGGGTGTATGAGATGGAATGAAACCTCTTAATCACATAAATATCTTTTTACCTCTATTTTTTAATTTCACATAACTGTAGCATTTCTTCTTCTTCTTCTTCCTCCCGTTTACATTTTTTTATTCTGCTCAATTTCTTTATGTTTTGCGTTATTTTTGCACTGTTTCATGAATTTTCGTTTCACTTTTTAGAATACTTATAAATACAGTTCGCCAATTGTAGATAACACCAGACTAATTTGAAGTTATTTTGAGACGTATTCTATATCGTTTCATATTTTTTTCGTTTCCCTTTTCATTTCTGTACGTAAGAGTAACTAAATGCAAGTTTTTTGGTTTAATATTTTTTTTAAACGGTCTTTTGGTTGCATAATTGATTTTGAGGTATCTTATTTATCTACTTCAATAATAGAATTCTATGGTTGAATATAATGATGATTTTCTTAGGTAATTATTTTATAGTGATATTTTTTTTGTCAATTATAGTAGTGATATTTAAATTAGGGTATAAGTTTTTTTTTTACAAAAGTTGTTTTAAAATGATAAAATTTTAATCATTTTGATAAAAGACTATAAGGGTAAAAATGGAATAAAAAATTATAATATATTCCATTCCGTTCACTTTTCAAACAATGAAATGGAAACATTGTTCCATCATAAATAAAATATCAAAACAATGGAATGAAATATATGTTCTATTCCGCTCCGTTCCGCTCCATTCCATTATGTTCTATTCCACTCCGCTCCGTTCTCTTCCATCAATCCAAACAGAGCAAGTTAGTGAGACCTATTTAAGTATTTTTAGTGTATTTTCATTAGAGTCATAGAGTGCTTAATAGATACTTTTATTAAAGAATTATAAATAAATGATGTGTACATGTGAGGTCCATTTAAGGAGTCCTTATTAGTTTACTACAAATATTGATGCTCTAAGTACTTGACAGAGCTCACCCAAAGGTTAAGCCACCCAAACAAGGGTTTTAGGTCTCAAAATTTTATGTTAAGAAAAGGCCTAAAAAAAGTCAATTTAGCTATAACTATATGATATGACATACTAATATATAATTAATATTTATCTAACTTAGTTGGTTAATTTTAAAGCCTCAATTTCTTTTGGTCCTAAGTTCAAATCTTGAAATCAACAAAATTTGATTAATCATGCTTTTAATAACAATGTGTTAACTTTTTTTTTATAATTCCAAAAGGCCTCGTTATAAAATTTGTTTAGGCCTTTTGACATGTTGGGTGGGCCATGGTACTTGAGAAACATATATTGGGATTGAATTTGAATATCTATTCAATCATTTATTTCTTCCGTTTCAAAATAATTGTTTCTTTAGTATTTTTTTGTCTCAAAATAATTGTCATTTTATAATATTAATGTAGCATTTATTATTATTTTTCCACTATTATATCCTTATTTATTGAATTTCATCCAACTTAACTACTCCATTAACTACATTTAATAAGAGTATTTATTGAAAGCCATTGTGATACTCTCGCCAATATTGTTGGGAAAATATGGAAGAGGACGAGATCTTCAAGGTGGCTATGTTTCAGGGCAAATAGATTCTCATTTGTTGAAAGCCATTGTGATACTCTCGCCAATATTGTTGGAGAACTTACCTTGGGCTATTGGTGATGGTAAGATAATTAGCTTATAGGAGGACAAATGGATTGACAAGAATTAGTAGATTTTGTGATGTTGTGGCTCTCATTCCAGATAACACGAAGGACATTGGTTGGGATTAATAAAAATATAGGACACAATGTCAATAAGGACATTGGTTGGGATTCTATATGGGCTAAAACTTGCTATTGGTTGTGAAGGTGGAGAAATTCCTTTCATGGTGCTAGGTGATGAATCATCAAAAGGCGAAATAGGAAGAAGAGACGCGGTCTCAAGATGGTACCAAAACATACGTCAACATTCGTGTTGCCTCAATGACAATAGAGATGGAGTAGCTAAACTTGCATCAGGTATGATAGGCGGCTTCAGAGAGGGGAAAGTGGATTAGTGGTTTTTCAAAGCTTCTCGGTAACACAAACAACTACTTACTACATGGTAGGGTCTCTATGAAGGTTTATGTTTGGCAAGGTCTTGTGGTAAACATAAGCACTATATTTTTTACTCAAAGTGTCTATATGAGCCTTGATTAGAGTTGGGAAGTTAAGTTATAACATGAGATGTGCTCGTAACATCATATAATTAACTTTTACTAAAACTGCTTGCTCATGATACTCATTTATACCTGACTTACAATTATATCAAGTGTGTGAACAAAAGGGCAAGCACACGCTCGCTCGCTCACATACATGCACATGCGCGCGTGTGCGTGCATGTAGTTTTTGAAGTTATTTTTAATTTTTTATAGATTGATATGAGTTTACGAGTCGAGTGTATGGGCTCTATTACTTTCTTACTGGACTCCGCCCCTTAAAATCCAAAATTTCATCGTTTAGATCCATTTTTAATTTTTCATGTTCTCAAAAAAATCTGAAAAAAAAAATTGCATTTGTTTTATTTGATTTTTAGAATTTTTTGGTGGTATTTTTATATTTTATTTGACATGTTTTATCATTTTTTTACTTTGTTTTTTGTTGTTTTTAAAAGCGAAATTCGCAACTGCTGAAATATAAGAGATTTTGACTACTGCTTATGTATAAACATATTTCGGATTATATAATCCGAACACATTTAAAATGTGTTCGGATTATATAATCCGAAACCTCATGGACATATTTGTAAAAAGTAAAAAACGCGTGAGAAGATAATAGAAAGGAAAAAATAATAGTCTAAATTATTTCCATGTTATTTAAATCACTCGTTTGTTATTTATGAAAAAGATAGGAAAAATAGAAAGGAAGAAAATGACAAAGCTCATGTGACTCTTGATTTCTTCATTCTTTTTGGTTGTTGATAAAGATGTGATTCTTCATTCTAATCACAACTATGAAGTAATGTTCAATAATATGACACTTATGTAAAATTGATATACACCGGTTAGATTAATTCATCTATTAAATATGATATGAAAGTTTTATTAATTAATCTATTCCAATAGAATTTCATTAACATGCCATGCAACCAGATTTGAATTTCCATAGTATAAAATTCAACACTTTCCAATATATTTCTGGTTCTCTTTCACAACTTCTTATTCACGTCCAATGCAAAATTGTCTACTTATTTACCTAAAGTAATATTTGATTTTATCAATTGTGGTTGGAATTAGAAAAAAATAATTCTAACATAGATTTTAGGAAATTATGAAAAAGCATGGAAATTATAGAGGTTATCGAAAATAAATCTAAATTAAGGTAATTTAAGAATGATTCAGAGCATATGGTTGTGTTTCATTTTAAGATGTTTATGATTAAATAAATTGGAATAATTCAGCTTTGCTTTATTTTCATCTTATAATTTAGGTTGAAACTAACTCAACCATAAAAAACTGATTTATAAGGTAAGGATTTCACTCACTTATAAACACATGTTGAGGTTATATATATTTCAATGGAAAACTCTTACCACATCACCTCACGTAGAACTCTAATAAAAGAAACCTAATAACATGTGGTCCAACTGATCTTGGATAGATTCTGATATAATTTTCAAATATGGGTTAGGCCTAATTCTGATATAATTTACTCACTTACAAATTTATGTTCAAGTCATATCTCTGTCAATGTGAGACTCTTAAAAGTTGGAGAATTAATTAGATTTGAAGACAGTTGTTAGCAGCCTTGATTAGAATTGGGAAGTTAAGTTATAACATGAGATGTGCTCGTAACATCATATAATTAACTTTTACTCAATCTGCTTGCTCATGATACTCATCTATACCTGACTTACAATTATATCAAGTGTGTGAACAAAAGAGCACGCACACGCTCGCTCGCTCACATACATGCACATGCGTGCGTGTGCGTGCATGTAGTTTTTGAAGTTATTTTTAAAGTTCATATGATTCGTCTTTGCTTTATTATCATCTTATAATTTATGTTGAAACTAACTCAACCTTAAAAAATCGATATATAAGGTAATGATTTCACTCACTTATAAACTCATGTTGAGGTCATATATATTCCAATGGAAACTCTTAACACACACCCTCACGTGTGACCCAAGTACTCTAATAGTATGTGGTCCAACTGATCTTGGATATATTTTGATATCATTTTAGAATTTGGGATAGATCTAACTCAATCTTACAAAATTGGTGTGTTGTTTATATTCAAAATTGTAGTAGTATAAGATGAGAATTATAAACTTTATTAGAGAAATGCATTCTCTAGCATTATCAAAATGAGATTCATTGAATTATATGAGTTTTAATTCAAGGGGATTGCTCATTAACAAAATATATATATATATATATATATATATATATATATATATTTATTTATTTATTTTAATTTTAAAAAACTAATTTTACTTTTATTAAAATGATTTATAAAATGTTTAAAATAAGTTAAATGCCACATGTGCGCCACTTGTTCAAGTTGGTACAGTCACCATTTGCCACCCAAACAAAAGTGGGTCCAAATCAGCAAGAAAATGGGCCCAGAGACTATTTTAAAAAACAAAAAATTTTGCAGAGATGTTTTTCAAATTTTTTTTTGCAAGGACCAAAACCCAAACTCGCCATATTTGCAGGGACCAAAAGCACATTTTAGCCAAGTTTTTTCTCTTAATTGTTCCCTTTTTCCCGTGAGTGTGTGAGAGAAAGTGGACTAGAGGTGCAAAATTAATTTCAGTACCAGCAGCATGATCAATCAACAGACTTCTTCCAGCACCAGCACATTGAATTGACAAAAGGAAAACCAAACACACAGCAGAAGCCATCATTGTGTTCATAATTAGACTAACTTTGTTTTGTGTTGTGAGTATGGAATTAGCTACATATATTAACTCCAAAGCACTCCAATTTATAGAACTGATAATGGCCAACTAGTAGGAATTTGACAGCATTGTATGCTTATTTGATTACTATTATTAAAATAAAGACACATTATGAGAGGTAGACAAGGTTTACACAAATATGGGAAATTTCTCTAAGGATGACACATTAATACAGAATATTCTTTTAATATTCTGCATAAACATATTGAGAGAATATTATGTATTAAATATCACACCAACTTTTCCATTAAAATTTCTAAGAGTTTCAGTCACTCGTTTGTTATTTATGAAAAAGATAGGAAAAAAGGAAAGAAAGATAGAAAATGACAAAGCTCATGCGACTCTTCATTCATTTTTGTTGAAAAAAAATGTGATTCTTCATTCTAATCACAACCATGAAGCAATATTCAATGATATGATACTTTTGGTTGGTTAATAGATTAATTAACAAAACTTTCATATCATAGTTAATAGATTAATAATTAGTTTAATCGGTGTGAATCGATTTGACAATGGTATCCAATATTCTCATAGAACTTTATTTTATTTATTTTTACCAAACCCATAGAACTTTATTAACATGCCATGCAACCAAATTTTAATTTCCATAGTATGAAATTCACTTTTTCATTCTAATTCAATATGAATTTTAAGGATTATTTCTATGTACCAACCTATCAAATTTATTTTGTTACTGAAGTTCATCTTTAACTCTTTGATCGTGTTATTCATAAAAGGTTGTTCTCGGAAAAGAATCAGAATATATAGTACATGCTTGTATTATGAATGATATATAATCCTCTGTATTCTTAGATAGTTGAATTGATTGCAATGACTTGGTCTTTTTGTAAAGGTTGTTTTGAGGTGTGGGTATCCATGTGGTTCGGTGTAAGTACCAATTGTACTCATAGACATCTTATATAAACACATAATTTTTTGCTGCTCAATATATTAAACTCCAGGATTAAAGAGAAACTTTTTTACTAGCCTTTTTGCGTTGACATACAACCAAAAAGAAAACGAAAAAAAGAAAAAGCCAACTTGATCTTGACATGGAAATAGAACAGTGATGATTCTTGTTGGTGTTTTTCTATGAGTACATTTTAATTTATTTGTTACACGGCATCATGTCAATGAAATTCCATCAAAACACTGGCTGTAATTGTAAAATTTACACCGATTGCGTATATAAATTACTTATTCAATTAATTATGATTTTCAAGTTTTATTAATTAATAATTAATCTATTAACCAACCAAACTATTTAATCGGTTTAAATCAATTTTACAATGACATCCAATATTCCAATAGAATTTCATCAACATGCAACCAAATTTAAATATATAGTATAAAATTCAAACATTTTCCAATATATTTCCGGTTATCTTTCACAACTTCTTACCCTCGTCCAAAGCAAAATTGTCTACTTAATTTACCTAAAGTAATATTTAATCTTATGAATTTTGGTTGGAAATAGAGAAAAATAATTCTAACATACATTTTTTCCCCTCAAAAATAATTCTAACATAGATATTTTGAATTTATGAAGAAACATAGAAATTATAGAGGTTATTGAAAATAAATCTAAATTAATTAATGGAAAGGTATTTTATCATTAAATAGATTAAAATAATTCATATTTGTTTTATTATCATCTTAGAATTTAAGTTGACTTAAATTTGTTGAAAACCATTAATGGAAAACACACACTTACAAGCTAGCAAGTGTGCATTGCACAAACTGAGAAGTTTTACATTTTTTTCTCCATTCAAATATCTAAAAAATGAATTGAGTAACCATTAGCTCTAGAAAAATAATTTTTCTCTATCATAATTTAACAACAACTATCAAATCAAGCCTAACAAAACTTTACCATACTAACTCTTTGAGGTTAAATATAATATATTGAATTTTATTATTATTAATATATATAAAACTTTTCTCAAAAACAAATTTAGAAAATGTGTAGTCTAGATAAAAATAATATATTTGATTAGTTATCTTTGAAAGGAGTTTAAGTAAGATTTTTTTAGTATTTTAATTTATTTTTTAAAAATGATAAAGGAATGAAATGTACAACGAAGTAGTCAATTTCGTTTCTTCCATCTTTTCTAACAGTTAGCCTTTCCCATTAAACACTTAACTTATAATGTAAGTAATAACTAGTGACCGGCCATTTTTAACAATTTTTAACTCGAATCCTTTAATTGTGGAATGAAGTGGTCACTCTTATTCTTCCAATCCTTCCTAAGAATTAACATTTCCCACTAAACACTTACCCTATAATAACTAGTGACCATTTTTAACAATTTCTAACGTGAATGCTTTAATGTGAAACCGACTCCTTTAATGTGAAACCAAATTCCTAGCAGCTATGATGGAGAGAATGATTCTATAAATTAGAGTGCTTTGAAGTTAAGGGAAAATAATCATGAAGAAAATAACTTGTGTTATTGTTTTTGTAGTTCTTATGCTTGTGGCAAATCATGCTGCTGCAGTAGGAAGGGGTCTTGACCTACCTGATATTGTGCCATGTAACTGGTTCTTGTGCTGTTTCCGTTGTTGTGACTGCAAAAAATCACAAACTGATGTTAACGTGACAGAAGCTTATGTTAATGCTTCTCCTCCTACTACTCCTAGTATTCCAGAGTAGATCTAGTAGTATGCAAAAATGTAAGTTATGCAATATCTATCTATGTAATGATCTGCGCTAAATAAAACTTATACACATGCAGATTAATTAAATAAAACTATATGTTTTGATACTTTTTCTGTATCAGTCTTTTCTGCGACCTTAAATTAATATTATCATATGCTATGTTTCTTAAAATCACACTAACATTCCCATAAAAATTTCTAAGAGTTCCAAAACAAACGAGTGATTTCAATATTCACGTACAGTTAACTGTACGTGAATATTGAAATCACTCGTTTGTTATTTATGAAAAAGATAGGAAAAATAGAAAGGAAGAAAATGACAAAGCTCATGTGACTCTTGATTTCTTCATTCTTTTTGGTTGTTGATAAAGATGTGATTCTTCATTCTAATCACAACTATGAAGTCATGTTCAATAATATGACACTTATGTAAAATTGATATACACCGGTTAGATTAATTCATCTATTAAATATGATATGAAAGTTTTATTAATTAATCTATTCTAATAGAATTTCATTAACATGCCATGCAACCAGATTTGAATTTCCATAGTATAAAATTCAAACAATAGTGGAATTAGAAAAAAAAAATTGTCTACTTAATTTACCTAAAGTAATATTTGATTTTATCAATTGTGGTTGGAATTAGAAAAAAAAATAATTCTAACATAGATTTTAGGAAATTATGAAAAAGCATAGGTTATCGAAAATAAATCTAAATTAAGGTAATTTAAGAATGATTCAGAGCATATGGTTGTGTTTCATTTTAAGATGTTTATGATTAAATAAATTAGAATAATTCAGCTTTGCTTTATTTTCATCTTATAATTTAGGTTGAAACTAACTCAACCATAAAAAACTGATTTATAAGGTAAGGATTTCACTCACTTATAAACACATGTTGAAGTTATATATATTTCAATGGAAAACTCTTACCACATCACCTCACGTAGAACTCTAATAAAAGAAACCTAATAACATGTGGTCCAACTGATCTTGGATAGATTCTGATATAATTTTCGAATATGGGTTAGGCCTAATTCTGATATAATTTACTCACTTACAAATTTATGTTCAAGTCATATTTCTTTCAATGTGAGACTCTTAACAGTTGGAGAATTAATTAGATTTGAAGACAGTTGTTAGCAGCCTTGATTAGAATTGGGAAGTTAAGTTATAACATGAGATGTGCTCGTAACATCATATAATTAACTTTTACTCAAACTGCTTGCTCATGATACTCATTTATACCTGACTTGCAATTATATCAAGTGTGTGAACAAAAGAGCACGCACACGCTCGCTCGTTCACATACATGCACATGCGTGCGTGCGCGTGCATGTAGTTTTTGAAGTTATTTTTAACTTTTTATAGACTGATACGAGTTTACGAGTCGAGTGTATGGACTCTATTACCCTCTTATGGGAGTCCGCCCCTTAAAATTTAAAATTTCATCGTTTAGATCCATTTTTAATTTATCATATTCTCAAAAAAATCTGAAAGAAAATTGCATTTGTTTTATTTGATTGTTAGAATTTTTTGGTGGTATTTTTATATTTTTATATTTTATTTGACATGTTCTTTCATTTTTTTACTTTGTTTTTTGTTGTTTTTAAAAGTGAAATTCGCAACTGCTGAAATATGAGAGATTTTGACTACTGCTTATGTATAAACATATTTCAGATTATATAATCCAAACACATTTAAATTGTGTTCGGATTATATAATCCGAAACCTCATGGACATTTTTGTAAAAAATAAAAAAACGTGTGAGAAGGTAATAGAGTGAAAAAAATAATAGTCTAAATTATTTGCATGTTATCAAAATTCCGGGGCAAATTAAAGGATAGGGACATTGTCTACAATTTCAATAATAATGGGACCAAAATTGTGGAAAAAAACTGAGTAGCCAATTGACAAATATAAAGAAAGAAAGAGATGGGAGTCATAAATATAAATTCATTCATTCATTCATTCATTTGATGCTTAGTATAAAGGCACAAGAAGTTTTATTGAATCTGCATTATTACATTACCACCACCCTACGATGGAATGGGAGAATTTGCAGAGGGATTAGGAGTAGTAGAAGCAATATGAGCAGGTGGTGGTGGACATGGAAAATATAAGCAGCAAGTCCAGCATACTTTCTCCGGTTTAACTATCACACCTTCATCAAGATCAAGACATGGCTTCAAACCATTGTAAGGTTGGTCATCGAGACCTCTTCCAGCACCATGATACCTACAATGTAACAAATATAATATAATATAAATTCTTATCTTTTTGAATGACACCAACAATATAACATTCTTATAAAAGTATAAGTATGATCTTTTTGAAAATTATGAACAATGTTTTTCTATGAAATTTTGATTTTGATTAAAAGTATAAATATAAATGATCGTTGCTTTCAAATTATAACAAACCAAACTAACTTTGTTTATCTATTTCAATGACACCAACAATATAACAAAAAAATATAAAGAAAAAAACCGGACATATATTCGTATTGTGTTTGTTACATTTTTTTTATTTTGAATTCACTCCCATCAATTATCTTTTTTAAAGATAAAGAATAAGGAAAAAAATTAATATATTATGGACAATAAAGATTGAGTTTGTTACCTTTTTTTAATATTTGAATTTACTCTTATGTATTTGTTATATTTGCTATTTGTATTTAAAGTTGAGGGTAATCTGAGAAAGAGAAAAAGTCAGCCCAAAAAGGCCAAAAGATGTTATTTTCTTTATATATATATATATATATATATATATATATATATATATATATATATATATATATATATTAGACATAAATGGAGTAAAGATGTCCAACATGAATAAAATTAAATGGAAGAAAAAATGAAATATAATATTAAAAAAATAAAGAAATGGTGTCAGCGTGAATCAAAGAGGGTATAGGAATGGAGAAGTATTCAAGCTTGTCGTGTTAAGTAGTTCTAAAGTTCATTTAAACAACTTTTTATCAAAACTCCTTCCATTCAATTTTATGCATTCTAAAAAAAGTACTTTTTTTAGTAAGTACTTAATAGAAATTGTGTTTGGCCTACCTTCTCCTTAAAACTGTAGAGAAGTAGAAAAAAAGTCGGGTCAAACGGTACCTTAATTTACCTAAAGTAATATTTGATTTTATCAATTGTGGTTGGAATAATTAGAAAAAAATAATTCTAACATAGATTTTAGGAAATTATTAAAAAGCATGGAAATTATAGAGGTTATCGAAAATAAATCAAAATCAATGAAAAGGTAATTTTAGAATGATTCAGAGCATATGGTTGTGTTTCATTTTAAGATGTTTATCATTAAATAAATTAGAATGATTCAGATTTGCTTTATTTTTATCTTATAGTTTAGGTTGAAACTAACTCAACCATAAAAAACTGATATATAAGGTAAGAATTTCACTCATTTATAGACACATGTTGAAGATATATATAAGTTACAGTTATATATAAGTTACAGTTAAAGTATGGTTGAAGTTAAGGAGTTCTATGTTATCTTTTGATGGGCTCCTTACACGAGTATTTGAGAGAGCCGACAAAGATCTCCTTATGTTGGTAGATGTTAAAGATGGTAGAAATATATATACTTTGGGTTGTTCGAAACCATGAAGAGGGCAACGGTCGAGAAGACATATGGAATGTTATTCAAATAACGAGATTAGAATGGAAATTGCGAATACAGTAATAAGTTATAGGAAGGATCCAATGGAAAATGTTAAGTATTGAAGCTTACAGATTTATTAATCGGGTATTCGAAGAGGTGTATCATGTATTTGAATTTACAAGAGAGCCGGAGAAAGTTGAGTTATATCCAGACGGATTATTTTCGGAGGAACCCGAGGAGTAACCAAGAGTTATGTTAAAGTTATGTGGACCTAAGTGTCTTGGAAAAAGGTTGTGGATGTGAAATCCCTACGGGTAATTACAGGATGAGACTCGATTCATTAATCGATTAAGTATATGAAAGACGAGAGTATCCGGAAGTCATAAAATGTTTCTAGAAGTTACCACAAGTAAATAATGTATGAACTTAAGTTGTTTTAATAGGAGCATCATTGGGCTTGAATTCATTGTTAAAGATTGTCTACAGGGTTCGGTGTATTTCGTGAAAGCAAGAATTTTGTTTATATTTGAAAGGAAATGCAAAATCAAGCGTCGAGCAATCAGTGAGTTTAATAGGTGAATTAAACCACAAGAGAAGTTTTAATGTAAAATGGTCTTACAGGGTAACTACAAAGTTATAAAGTCAAAGGATTGGCCAAAGAGATTTTAAATGATAATAGTGGTGTACTACTTTTATTCCAAGGTTAATTGTTTAAATCAGAGTCGCGCAGCGGAGAAGTAATTCAATAATGAGTTAACAGACAAATCAAAGCTGAAGTTTAGAGAAAAGGATGTTTGTGAAGTCCTTGTCAGAGGAACTACAGGAAAGGTATTCAGAGATTAAATCTCAAGTTACAGAATATGTGTAAGTAATGATGACTTGAACTTATCATCAGTTCTAACAGGGAATTTTAATAGATAAGTCGAGGAATGTATCAGACCCCGAAACTCATGAGATAAGAGAATCGAAGCAGGACGATAACTTTAAAGGATGTAATTATAGAACGCGAAGGAGGCCACATTTCATACGGTGATTTAGTTGTTTAGCTCAGTAACTTAAGTTAATTTGAATAGTAAGTTAACTAAAGAGGAATTATGTCGTGGCATACAGTTATTCCGCATCGTATCCGCGTTATGCTAGCATGTCGCATGTAACAGGCATGTAACAGGTTATGATTAGTATTATGTATACTGATCAGGCAGAGTTTATGCTACTTAGATAGTAGTGTAACATATTTTATAGTCATGTGACATGTGGGTGTAACCATGGTACGCAGTCAGTAATGTTTTAACAGGAAAGTCTTAAGCCCAACAGGTTTGTTGTTACTGAACAAAACTTAGTTGTGGAATTCAGAAATTCTTGAACTTAATGTTAACAGTTAAAGGAAGGAAATGTTTTACACAGATCAGAAGAGTACTCATAGTTTATAGTAAAAGGCTACGTGAATTGAAGTTATGAATTAAAGGATTCAGAGTTTAAGAGTGCTATTTTGATAGCAAACAGAATAGAGTTTTCTTTTCGAAAACGGAGATTGTCCTTGGACAAAATAAGTTATAACGCCAACGGAATATAACCATAATTTATGTTATGGGATTGTGTATGTTCAAAGAATACAAGTATGAATCAAAAGTTAAGAGAGTGACCTTGGTTGACGTGGTTTTGTCTCAAGTATAAGTTGATTAAGTATGGTGTCCCATTAGTTGGACAATGACGAGGCGGCGTACTGTATACCCGATAGGAGTGTACACGTACTCGATCATGTATAGAAGCTATGTGCTATGGATAATATTATATGATGGTATGTGAGACGGCTTATGTTACACGTCACTTGTACTAAACTTTCATAAGTTGAAATTATTGGTAAAGCAAGTATTAATTCCCATGAGTAAGGAATATCTCGATTGAGTAAGATTGTCAGAATCACAGAAAGAAGAAAACCCTAAGACCTTTAACTACGTGTTATCGTTGATTAATTAAATGGGAGCAGGAGTGGCTCATAAGATTTCTCGAGCCTTAAGGTTTCCCGCAGTGGGAATGTGAACAATGTACATGGTTGAGATAACAGTTACATCAGGATGTCAAAGAGAAGTGAACTTGTACCATAAGTTCAGCCACCACTTTGAAATTAAATCGTGGAGGTAGTGGTAATAGACTTTACTCCCGTTTGAGAATACTTAATATCAGATGTTTTTCACTGCAAGACTAGTCTATGTGAAGAATGATATGAATGTAACAGTAACAGGTCGTCTTGCGAGACGGAAGTTAAAGACAAAAGTTCTTTGAACTAAACGTAATGTAATAGATCCCTCGGAAGGTTGGAATAATTGGGGAAAACAGAATGACTCAACATCTTCAGGTTAATATGGAATTGTCAATTAAAGAAGAACTGATGGAATTCAGTAAAGGAAATCCGAGACTTAACAATTTTAAATTTGGATTGGTAAGGAAAATGTCGAACAGAGATCATAGTCACATAATATGGATATGTTGGTTCGGATAACCTCATATCCTACTACGTAAAAGTTATGTAATGCACCACAAGCATTATAGTTAAAGAAAAGATTGTCGGGCATACTCGACTTATAGAGTTGGTAAATCCAAGGGATTCCGATAAGCAAGATGAATTGAAATTTTGGCTAGTAGAGAAGGTAGTATAATAGGTTCATTCACAGACGATAATGAGTAGATTCTAAATTTCGAGGACGAAATTTCTTTAAGGGGGGTAGAGTGTAATATCCCGCTTATGACCCAAGTATTTATCAGTTTTGAGACGATGAATTAAAGATATTTTGGGAAGGGCAATTTGGTAATTGCCGTGTTTAGATTTTTTATAAAAAGGGAAAAGGGATAATTTTCCCTCATTTCTCATTCTCTTTCTCTCTCTAAAAATCACAAACTTCTTCTTCCTTCTCTCTTCTTCCACTCATGCGCCCCTCCCTCCAATCCTTCAACAATCATTAAACTTCACCCCCAAACTCTCCATCTTCATGAAAGCAAGCAAGGTTGTGACTTGGAGGTCAAGAATCAAGAGAGGATAAAAGGAATAGAAACTAGGGTTTTGGTGAAGAAATTATCAAAGGAGAAGCATCTAGCTAAGGTTTTGGAATGAAGCTTAGCAAGCATGGATCAAGCACGAATTTGAGGTGAGCTCTCTTGGGTTATAGAACCCATTTTGAGAATCATTTGTTAAGCTTTAAAGTCTATGGTATTTATGAACTAGTTTGAGGTTTTGTACCCTATATCCCTTTTGTTTAGAAATCCTTGATTAATCATGATGTAGTCTATCTCTATGCCTTAGAAATTCGTCTCTTGGGATGTTTTGATGCCTGGGTATGGGTGGTTCAACCCAAAGGGGTGGAAATCACGTTTTGTTCATGTTCTATGCTGTCTGATGATGAAAATCGGGCCCCGAAATGGTAAAATCGGCCGCCGATTTTGGATGCACAAATCCAGATTTTTGTTACGTGAAATTTCGGCCCCCGATTCTAGCAAATCGGCCCCCGATTGTTCAGCCACCCATTTTCATGTTTTAGAGTATAAGAATGCATATAAGGTATGGTGGGTAATAGGTATGGCATAGGGAGATGAATACTCAATATTTAAGTTATGTAGAGGAATAATAGAGCTAGTAATGGGATTACCCCTTACTAAGCAACTTCATATACTTGTTAAGCGATGTGCAAGCCAAGAATATTTCAATGGTTAAGTTAGAACCTTTTATAGGATAAGCACTTATGAATAAATTATAGATGTATTCATATTAGAATACGAGGATGTTAGGTGATTAAAGTTATAGAAGTATTCCTTTGGAATATATATATATAGGCATGGGAATGTTTAAGCAATTATAGTTATAGATATATTTGTAGTGTTGGTTCTCCAACAATTATAGGAGGCTTATGAGAACGATAAGCCAAGGTTATAGATTACAGGTTATAGATTACAGGAAATGTTTATATGATCAAAGTAACAGACATGTATATGCATTATACACTCATTTATCAAAGTCAAAGAATAATAACAATTCAAAGTCAAAGGCATGTTCAGCAGACTCCGGGATTCGCCGGATGGGATCTCTCCGAGAGGGTTATCCACATGCAATTTCATAGGGAGTCCGGTGATAGCCTGATATGATAGGAGTTTCACCGGTTCATAGGGAGCTGTCCTCGGGGTTACTCCACCCGGGCCGCACTCCGTAAAACGAACTCAGATTAATTGTTTGTTCAACGCTAACAGCTAACATAAAACACTTTATTTGCTTTATGTTATACAGTCATAGTAAAAGTTATAGTTACAGGAAGTGTTACAGTTAAAGGCAGATTATAGTTAAAGTTATAGACAGTTACAGTTATAGTCACAGAAACTCACAGTTAGAGTTATAGACAGTTAACAGAATGTGGTCCTAGGTTTCCCCTCGGCCACTAAGTTATAGTCATAGGAAGTTGTAGTTATAGTTAAAGCCAGATCATAGTTATAGTCATAGGCAATTTAAAGATATGGGAAGACTTATAGTCATAGACAGATAAAAGACTTGGCGATCATAGGAAATCCCCGAGATTGCTAAGGTAGGCATGGCGACCCTAGGTTCCCTGTGGTTGCCAACAGTAGGTTGGGTAGAGCTCACTGAGACATTATGTCTCATCCCATTCCTTCTGGTGCAGGTTTACAGGTTAGTCAGAGGTTCGTGACGAAGATCTTCATAGAGGTACTGGATGGAGTACATTTGCTCGTTGGGTACCAGCTCAGAAGTTTAATGGACATTTGTAAAAGTATTGTAACAGTATTGGATTATTGTACAAACGAGTAAATATGTATTTATTCTGTTGTGATGTAATATTATTATTGAAATTTTTAAATGTATCCAGTATCAGTTAACGCACATACTAATATACTAGTTAAAGTTAGTATGGGTGTTACAATTGGTATCAGAGCAGGTCGATTCAGACCGTGCCATGGGTCATTTAAGATTCAATAAAAGTAGTGGAATCATTGGGTGCCGGATATTGTTCTAAAGGTCACATCTAGTTGAGCCTGATCAACTCAGTCTAGTATATGACAGTTAGGACAAATATCCGAGAGCTGAATGTGACCAAGGAGGAAAGAAGTGTATGAAGGGTAAAGGTTTACAGCGTCAGATTTTAAGATGGAATTGGCAAGGTATTTAATGCCAAAGGATGGTTCTCTAATGGCAAAGTCTCAGAATTATAAGAGGTATTTATGAGAAGGGTCAAGTACCTTAACTAGTTGGACGCATCTGTGAGCGATGCTTTCTCCGAGGAGATGTGTAGAGTAAAGGATTATAGAACACTCCGAAGAATGATTTAGAATCCTAGCGGGAACTGTAATTTTGGAAAGTTAAAGTTAAGGGTTGATTAGAGTTTTAATTCCGGCTGCAGATGCAACGGATTGTGTTACCAAACCCAGCGACTTGGAGCAAGGAATGGACAGTTAATTATTAAAAACTCTGGGCTTCCAGTGAGGATATAGTGTGTAAGGTGGAAGGACTTGCACACTTAAAATGGACGAGATTTAAATATCTGATAGGTAAGAGACTCATTTATGGATTAAGCGAATTAATGAACAGATGGAACAGGTTACCTTCCTTTATTGTGGGTCATCAAGATACTTGGTATGAGGAACGCGAGTTTAGCAACAAGTGAAGGAAACCCCGGTAAGGGTATGAAGTAAAGGTTGAATTTTATGTTGTCGGATTATAGCAGACCGCTTTCGAGGATTAAACAGGAAGAACGTCACTTATATATAAGTTACAGTTAAAGTATGGTTGAAGTTAAGGAGTTCTATGTTATCTTTTGATGGGCTCCTTACACGAGTATTTGAGAGAGCCGACAAAGATCTCCTTATGTTGGTAGATGTTAAAGATGGTAGAAATATATATACTTTGGGTTGTTCGAAACCATGAAGAGGGCAACGGTCGAGAAGACATATGGAATGTTATTCAAATAACGAGATTAGAATGGAAATTGCGAATACAGTAATAAGTTATAGGAAGGATCCAATGGAAAATGTTAAGTATTGAAGCTTACAGATTTATTAATCGGGTATTCGAAGAGGTGTATCATGTATTTGAATTTACAAGAGAGCCGGAGAAAGTTGAGTTATATCCAGACGGATTATTTTCGGAGGAACCCGAGGAGTAACCAAGAGTTATGTTAAAGTTATGTGGACCTAAGTGTCTTGGAAAAAGGTTGTGGATGTGAAATCCCTACGGGTAATTACAGGATGAGACTCGATTCATTAATCGATTAAGTATATGAAAGACGAGAGTATCCGGAAGTCATAAAATGTTTCTAGAAGTTACCACAAGTAAATAATGTATGAACTTAAGTTGTTTTAATAGGAGCATCATTGGGCTTGAATTCATTGTTAAAGATTGTCTACAGGGTTCGGTGTATTTCGTGAAAGCAAGAATTTTGTTTATATTTGAAAGGAAATGCAAAATCAAGCGTCGAGCAATCAGTGAGTTTAATAGGTGAATTAAACCACAAGAGAAGTTTTAATGTAAAATGGTCTTACAGGGTAACTACAAAGTTATAAAGTCAAAGGATTGGCCAAAGAGATTTTAAATGATAATAGTGGTGTACTACTTTTATTCCAAGGTTAATTGTTTAAATCAGAGTCGCGCAGCGGAGAAGTAATTCAATAATGAGTTAACAGACAAATCAAAGCTGAAGTTTAGAGAAAAGGATGTTTGTGAAGTCCTTGTCAGAGGAACTACAGGAAAGGTATTCAGAGATTAAATCTCAAGTTACAGAATATGTGTAAGTAATGATGACTTGAACTTATCATCAGTTCTAACAGGGAATTTTAATAGATAAGTCGAGGAATGTATCAGACCCCGAAACTCATGAGATAAGAGAATCGAAGCAGGACGATAACTTTAAAGGATGTAATTATAGCACGCGAAGGAGGCCACATTTCATACGGTGATTTAGTTGTTTAGCTCAGTAACTTAAGTTAATTTGAATAGTAAGTTAACTAAAGAGGAATTATGTCGTGGCATACAGTTATTCCGCATCGTATCCGCGTTATGCTAGCATGTCGCATGTAACAGGCATGTAACAGGTTATGATTAGTATTATGTATACTGATCAGGCAGAGTTTATGCTACTTAGATAGTAGTGTAACATATTTTATAGTCATGTGACATGTGGGTGTAACCATGGTACGCAGTCAGTAATGTTTTAACAGGAAAGTCTTAAGCCCAACAGGTTTGTTGTTACTGAACAAAACTTAGTTGTGGAATTCAGAAATTCTTGAACTTAATGTTAACAGTTAAAGGAAGGAAATGTTTTACACAGATCAGAAGAGTACTCATAGTTTATAGTAAAAGGCTACGTGAATTGAAGTTATGAATTAAAGGATTCAGAGTTTAAGAGTGCTATTTTGATAGCAAACAGAATAGAGTTTTCTTTTCGAAAATGGAGATTGTCCTTGGACAAAATAAGTTATAACGCCAACGGAATATAACCATAATTTATGTTATGGGATTGTGTATGTTCAAAGAATACAAGTATGAATCAAAAGTTAAGAGAGTGACCTTGGTTGACGTGGTTTTGTCTCAAGTATAAGTTGATTAAGTATGGTGTCCCATTAGTTGGACAATGACGAGGCGGCGTACTGTATACCCGATAGGAGTGTACACGTACTCGATCATGTATAGAAGCTATGTGCTATGGATAATATTATATGATGGTATGTGAGACGGCTTATGTTACACGTCACTTGTACTAAACTTTCATAAGTTGAAATTATTGGTAAAGCAAGTATTAATTCCCATGAGTAAGGAATATCTCGATTGAGTAAGATTGTCAGAATCACAGAAAGAAGAAAACCCTAAGACCTTTAACTACGTGTTATCGTTGATTAATTAAATGGGAGCAGGAGTGGCTCATAAGATTTCTCGAGCCTTAAGGTTTCCCGCAGTGGGAATGTGAACAATGTACATGGTTGAGATAACAGTTACATCAGGATGTCAAAGAGAAGTGAACTTGTACCAAAAGTTCAGCCACCACTTTGAAATTAAATCGTGGAGGTAGTGGTAATAGACTTTACTCCCGTTTGAGAATACTTAATATCAGATGTTTTTCACTGCAAGACTAGTCTATGTGAAGAATGATATGAATGTAACAGTAACAGGTCGTCTTGCGAGACGGAAGTTAAAGACAAAAGTTCTTTGAACTAAACGTAATGTAATAGATCCCTCGGAAGGTTGGAATAATTGGGGAAAACAGAATGACTCAACGTCTTCAGGTTAATATGGAATTGTCAATTAAAGAAGAACTGATGGAATTCAGTAAAGGAAATCCGAGACTTAACAATTTTAAATTTGGATTGGTAAGGAAAATGTCGAACAGAGATCATAGTCACATAATATGGATATGTTGGTTCGGATAACCTCATATCCTACTACGTAAAAGTTATGTAATGCACCACAAGCATTATAGTTAAAGAAAAGATTGTCGGGCATACTCGACTTATAGAGTTGGTAAATCCAAGGGATTCCGATAAGCAAGATGAATTGAAATTTTGGCTAGTAGAGAAGGTAGTATAATAGGTTCATTCACAGACGATAATGAGTAGATTCTAAATTTCGAGGACGAAATTTCTTTAAGGGGGGTAGAGTGTAATATCCCGCTTATGACCCAAGTATTTATCAGTTTTGAGACGATGAATCAAAGATATTTTGGGAAGGGCAATTTGGTAATTGCCGTGTTTAGATTTTTTATAAAAAGGGAAAAGGGATAATTTTCCCTCATTTCTCATTCTCTTTCTCTCTCTAAAAATCACAAACTTCTTCTTCCTTCTCTCTTCTTCCACTCATGCGCCCCTCCCTCCAATCCTTCAACAATCATTAAACTTCACCCCCAAACTCTCCATCTTCATGAAAGCAAGCAAGGTTGTGACTTGGAGGTCAAGAATCAAGAGAGGATAAAAGGAATAGAAACTAGGGTTTTGGTGAAGAAATTATCAAAGGAGAAGCATCTAGCTAAGGTTTTGGAATGAAGCTTAGCAAGCATGGATCAAGCACGAATTTGAGGTGAGCTCTCTTGGGTTATAGAACCCATTTTGAGAATCATTTGTTAAGCTTTAAAGTCTATGGTATTTATGAACTAGTTTGAGGTTTTGTACCCTATATCCCTTTTGTTTAGAAATCCTTGATTAATCATGATGTAGTCTATCTCTATGCCTTAGAAATTCGTCTCTTGGGATGTTTTGATGCCTGGGTATGGGTGGTTCAACCCAAAGGGGTGGAAATCACGTTTTGTTCATGTTCTATGCTGTCTGATGATGAAAATCGGGCCCCGAAATGGTAAAATCGGCCGCCGATTTTGGATGCACAAATCCAGATTTTTGTTACGTGAAATTTCGGCCCCCGATTCTAGCAAATCGGCCCCCGATTGTTCAGCCACCCATTTTCATGTTTTAGAGTATAAGAATGCATATAAGGTATGGTGGGTAATAGGTATGGCATAGGGAGATGAATACTCAATATTTAAGTTATGTAGAGGAATAATAGAGCTAGTAATGGGATTACCCCTTACTAAGCAACTTCATATACTTGTTAAGCGATGTGCAAGCCAAGAATATTTCAATGGTTAAGTTAGAACCTTTTATAGGATAAGCACTTATGAATAAATTATAGATGTATTCATATTAGAATACGAGGATGTTAGGTGATTAAAGTTATAGAAGTATTCCTTTGGAATATATATATATAGGCATGGGAATGTTTAAGCAATTATAGTTATAGATATATTTGTAGTGTTGGTTCTCCAACAATTATAGGAGGCTTATGAGAACGATAAGCCAAGGTTATAGATTACAGGTTATAGATTACAGGAAATGTTTATATGATCAAAGTAACAGACATGTATATGCATTATACACTCATTTATCAAAGTCAAAGAATAATAACAATTCAAAGTCAAAGGCATGTTCAGCAGACTCCGGGATTCGCCGGATGGGATCTCTCCGAGAGGGTTATCCACATGCAATTTCATAGGGAGTCCGGTGATAGCCTGATATGATAGGAGTTTCACCGGTTCATAGGGAGCTGTCCTCGGGGTTACTCCACCCGGGCCGCACTCCGTAAAACGAACTCAGATTAATTGTTTGTTCAACGCTAACAGCTAACATAAAACACTTTATTTGCTTTATGTTATACAGTCATAGTAAAAGTTATAGTTACAGGAAGTGTTACAGTTAAAGGCAGATTATAGTTAAAGTTATAGACAGTTACAGTTATAGTCACAAACTCACAGTTAGAGTTATAGACAGTTAACAGAATGTGGTCCTAGGTTTCCCCTCGGCCACTAAGTTATAGTCATAGGAAGTTGTAGTTATAGTTAAAGCCAGATCATAGTTATAGTCATAGGCAATTTAAAGATATGGGAAGACTTATAGTCATAGACAGATAAAAGACTTGGCGATCATAGGAAATCCCCGAGATTGCTAAGGTAGGCATGGCGACCCTAGGTTCCCTGTGGTTGCCAACAGTAGGTTGGGTAGAGCTCACTGAGACATTATGTCTCATCCCATTCCTTCTGGTGCAGGTTTACAGGTTAGTCAGAGGTTCGTGACGAAGATCTTCATAGAGGTACTGGATGGAGTACATTTGCTCGTTGGGTACCAGCTCAGAAGTTTAATGGACATTTGTAAAAGTATTGTAACAGTATTGGATTATTGTACAAACGAGTAAATATGTATTTATTCTGTTGTGATGTAATATTATTATTGAAATTTTTAAATGTATCCAGTATCAGTTAACGCACATACTAATATACTAGTTAAAGTTAGTATGGGTGTTACAGCTAGCCCAACGTCTCAAGTGTACGGAGTAACCATGTTCCATTGGTCTAGCATTCCGGGTGGTTTATAGTCCAACAAGCACGGGCTTTGGTACAAGGCGAAGTGATTAATTGATGAATGACTTGTTAATGGCTTAGCTCGCCACGTTGGAGCTAGCCCAACATGTGGCATGTTTTAAGCTCTCAGCTTTTAGGGCGAGCTCCCGCGAGATCTAACCGCTGAAATGGGGTGAATTTTCGCCATCGATGACGTGTCCACATCGTAACGGTTCTCGGAAATCGCGTCCAGTTAATGACGTCATATGCTCCCTCTTTCCAGGCTTTTATACTTAAACTGTTTTTTTATCTAACTGTTCACCTTTCTGATTTCTCTTTATCTCGCTTGCTTCACTTCTTTCTTCTCTTCCATCGCCTGCGTTTCCTCTCCAGATTTTCCGAATCGATCGTTGCTTGGAAAAAGTAGGTTTTTTGTTCATCAACCGTCCGACGCTCACTTGTGCTTCCAGTTTTCTGTCTTCACTCTTAATCAGGTATTTCACTCGATCTCGTCTTTTTAATTAGTTTTGTAGTATGGTGGTACTTAGGGAGTGTGATGGGGCGGGTAGGGAATTATCCCTAGCCAATTCGGAGGATAGGGATAGGCTATGGAGGGCAAGTATTAAACATGCAAAGCGGTCAGACGGCACCACTGATTGGGTAGCATTTGAGAAAGCGTATTATGGCCATTCGCTTTTAGAGGAGTTTTCGAGTGATTCGGATGAGAGTGAAGGAGGTTGTAGTAGTGGGAACTCGTCTGACTAAGTTGTTCTTTCTGTTCCCCCAGGTCCTTTTTGTCAGGAAATTTGAGTTGTCCGGGCGCTAAAGGAAAAGGCCCTACAATGTCAATCGCCCATTTGTAGAGAGGCCATGGGGAGAAGACTGATCTGAGTTCGCAGGCTGGGGCGTGCTTTTTATCAGAGAATCTTTGGCACTTGTCGCATTTTTTTTTGCGAAATTAGCGCTATCTTGTAGCATTGTTGGCTAGTAGTAACCTGCGTGCAG
Organism: Medicago ruthenica; assembly: GCA_018208015.1. NCBI lineage: Eukaryota > Viridiplantae > Streptophyta > Magnoliopsida > Fabales > Fabaceae > Medicago > Medicago ruthenica. The sequence continues at coordinate 105,665,737 of CM031372.1, read as the reverse complement.
GAGTTTTGTAGCCAGGGCTCGCACTCCTATGTGGCTCCCACATACCCCTCGTGGACCTCCAAGAGGACAAGGTTGGTTTCATTTTCACCGAGGCATCTAAGCATAGGGGTCGCCCTTCCTCTTTTATATAACTTCCCCGCGACCTTGGATTACTTTGTGGATTTCCTTCGGATCTACAATTCTTCTTCCTCTCTTTTGGGTATGAAAGATCCAGTGAGGTATTTGATAAGTGGCGTCATCCAGTCTTCCTCCTCGCTTTCTATGGTATTCACCTCCATGGTGTCTGTGTTTGGCGTTGTCAGTACCTCATGTATGGTTGTCCTATTGTTTCCTGGCTTCTTGGACAAGAGATCTGTTCTAGAGTTCTGCTCCCTGGGGACATAAACTGCTTTAAATAATTTGAAAGTGGAGGCCAAATTGTTGACCTTTGCTAGATATTTGATAAGTTGTGCATCTTTTGCTTGATATTCTCCTGTGATCTGGCTTGTTACTAATTGGGAATCACTTTTTTATCTTAGGTTCTCAACGCCCACTTCCTGCGCTAGGGTCATTCCAGCTATGAAGGCTTCATATTCTGCTTGGTTATTGCTTGCTTTGAATTCGAACCTGAGTGATTGCTCTATTACCAGGCCTCCTGGACCTTCCAATACTATACTTGCGCCACTTCCTTTGAGGTTTGAGGATCCATCTATCAATAGTAGGCAAACAAAGGGGGCGACCTCCTCTATTGGTGACGAGAATTCTACTAAAAAATCTGCAAGGACTTGTGACTTGATGCTGCCTCGGGGAAGGTATTGGATGTCATACTCAGATAGCTCGACGACCCAAGATACCATTCTTCCTGCAAGATACAGTTTCAAGAGTACTTGCTTGATGGGATAGTTGGATTTGACAATGACTATATGTCCCTGGAAGTATGAGCGCATCTTCCTAGCTTTTGTGACTACTGCTAGGGCGAGATGCTCTATCTTTTGGTATCTCAATTCTGCTCCTTTAAACACTTTACAAATGAAGTAAACCGTCTTCTCCCCTTCATCTGAGTCCTAGACGAGGACAGAGCTCATAACGTTCTTGGATATGGATAGGTACAAGAAGAAGATGGCGCCTGTATCTGGACGGTGTAACACGGGCGGACTGGAGAGAAAAGTTTTGATCTTCCCGAAGGCTTCTTCGCACTCTTCAGTCCATTGAAAGAACTCCTTCTTTTTGATTGAGGCAAAGAATAAAAAGGCTTTGTCGCCGGCACAAGATAAGAAACTGGAAAGCGCAGCCAATCTTCCTGTTAGCTGTTGAACTTCTTTGAGTTGGACGGACTTCTTATGTCTATTATTGCTTAGCATTTGTCAGGGTTTACTTCGATGCCTCGTCTGGTCAGCATAAAGCCTAGAAATTTTCCGGCGTGAACTCCAAAAGAACACTTGGCTGGGTTTAGGCGCATGTTATATACTCGAACTTGGTTGAGGATCTCCTCCAGGTCCTTTGCGTGACTTTCATTCTGCTTTGTCTTGACCACCAAGTCGTCAATGTAAACTTCCAGGTTTTTTCGATTTGGTTAGAGAAGGCGGTATCCATTAGCCTTTGGGAGGTGGCGCCATCATTCTTCAAACCAAAAGGCATCACTTCATAGTGGTAATTCAGATAATTGGTCATGAATACGGTTTTGGGAGCATCTAAGGGATCCATCTTTATTTGGTTATAACCGGAGTATGCGTCCATGAAACTGAGGGTCTGATATCCTGAGGCGTTGTCAATCAAGTGGTCAATATTTGGGAGGGGGTAAGGGTCCTTTGGACAAGCAGTGTTTAGGTCTGTGTAGTCGGCGCACATACGCCATTTTCCATTAGACTTTTTGACGAGGACGACGTTGGCCAACCAGGTGGGGTACTTATGATACAGGCATCTTTTAGCTTCGCGACTTCTTCATCCACCGCTTTTCTTCTCTCTTCGCCCAGCTTCCTCTTACGCTGGGCAACTGGTTTAACTCCTGGGTACAAAACAAGGTGATGGCACACTATGGATGGGTCAATGCCTGGCATATCTGATGGCTGCCAGGTGAAAAGATCTAAGTTCTTCTTTAGGAGCTCTGTCAAGCTTTGCTCTTCGGCGGGGTCTAGAGATGTTCCCATTTTGGTGGTTTGATGTGGCTCCGGGCCTATCAAGACTTCCTTTAGATCTTTGGTAGGTTCAAGGCGCTCTTGTTGAAATTCCTCTCTTGGATCTAGGTCAATGACGTTCACTTGGTGTGCTTTGGCGCTGCTGTCTCCTTTCTTTTCCTTTTGTAATTTCAAACTATTGTGGTAACATTCCCGGGCAACCTTCTAGTCTCCTCTAATGGTGCCGACTTGTCTGTTCTCTAGCGGGTACTTCATGATAAGGAATTTGGTGGACAAATAGGCGCCAAGGAGATTGAAATCTGGGCGGCCTATGATGATGTTGTAAGAAAAAGGCGAGTTGACAACCAAATATTTTACTCGAATTGTTTTGGCGTTGCTGCCTGTACCGAAAATTGTTTTCAAGGTGATGTACCCGCACACATGCACCTGCTCTCTTGTGAAGCGTGCTAGGGTTCCCTTGAAAGGCTGCAACTGGTCTTGGTAAAGTCCCATTCTTTCGAATGCAGAATAATAAATGATGTCTGCAGAGCTGCCGGGGTCAATCAGTACTCTCTTGACGTCCCAATTGAAAATATGCACAGTGATGACCATATGATCGTCATCGTGGGGAATTATTCCCTCATGATCATCATTTGAGAAAGTGATGTCTGGTTTGCGCTCTGACTTTGTCCTGGCGTGGTCGTCTAGGAGCATGACTTGTCGTGCATATCGCTTTCGGGAAGCGCTGGACTCACCGCCTCCTGCGAATCCGCCAGATATAGTGTTGAGTGTATGGCGCTCGCCATCCTTTGCAACATCCTTTTCTTTTGGTCCATCCTCAGGGGGACGCCTGTCTCCCTCCCTGTTGTCTTTGACATAACCTCGCAGCCTGCCATTTTGAATTAACTTCTCGATTTCTCTCTTCAGATGAATACAATCGTCCATGGTGTGGCCCTTTATGCGATGGTATTTGCACCAGGCATCTCTGTCGTTTCCCATCTGATTCCATTTTGGTAGTGGGGCGTCCGGGATAAGTCTTGAGTGGTAGACGTCCTTCCAAATTTGCTCGCGCCAGGTATTGAGTGATGTGAAAGATTCGGGTGCGGTAGCGCGTCTGTCAGATGCATGTCGCTTGAAGGGCGCTCTATCTCTAGCGACAGGCGGGCAGTAGTTTCGGCGGTGGTCGTAGTTGTAGTTGTTGGGGCCTCACTCTTTGGAATCTCTAGCTTTCTTCTCAGCATTGCTTTCTTCTCCCTTGATGTAGCATTCTGCTCTGGACATGATTTCTTCCATTGAGTCGGTTGGCTTATGTGCCAACGATTAGTTGAACTGTCCTGCCCGGAGTCCGTTCTGAAAGGCTCCTACAAACAGTTCTTGGTTCGGGTTGATGACCTTAATGGTGGCGTCACTGTAACGTGCAAGGTATTTGCGGAATGATTCATTTGGTCCCTGATGAAAGTTGAATAGGCTAGTGGATGAGAGTTTGTGATGGTGGCTGGCTGAAAATTGGTGTGTTAGTTTACACGTCATGTCTTGGTAACTGATGATGGAGAATCGTGGTAAGTTCATGTACCATCTGAGGGCGACCTCTTTGAAGGTTCCGGCTAGCAGCTTGCACTTGAGGGAATCGACGGCGCCGATGATGGCCATCTGGGTGTTGAAGGCGGTTATATGCTCCACTGGGTCACTTTTACCATCGAAAGACGAGAGAGAAGTGTTGGAACAAAATGTGTTAAACAACTCTCTTCTAAATTAAGGGGGAGATTGTTGAAACATTATGTGTAAACATATCTCTCTTTGAGGTTTTGATGATAACAAAAGTGTTAAATAGAAAATTGGTTATTTACTAATGCTTTGTTTAAGTGTTTTCAGAACCACGTGCTTAATGATTGGTAATTGATAATGATTATGAAAGAACAAGCTTAGACCAAGAAAGGAAAGCTAAGAAGCAACGTTGCAAAGCTGGAAAAACTGGGTCTGAAGAGTGCTCCTGAAGTGGTACCTCTGAAGTGAGAGTTTGAAGCCTACGTCTGAAGACAGCTTCTGAAGTCTGAGTCTGAAGGTGCGTCTGAAGAAGTCAACAAAAGTCAACGTCTGAAGACCAGCTTCTGATCCGTACAACTGAAGGCAGCTTCTGATGTTCAGTACGTGAAGCCAGCTTCTGATGAAGAGAAGCTTCTGAAGTCTGATGTGGCATGGAAAGCAACTGTTACTGTGCGCATTCAATGCCTGGATGTGTCAGAACAACCCAATGGAACAGTTGTCTCCCTGACTCAAACATTCCCCAGCTTTTAAGGAAAGCAAATTCAAAAATGGCTGCTGCTCTGTTTTCTGCAAAACGTTCAGCACACAATTGCAGCTAACCTAGCTCTCAACTTGCAACGGCTCCTTTCCTAAAACCTGCAAATCTTCAACAGCTCTAATTTCCTCTATAAAAGGAAGAAGAATTGAAGAAGAATTAAGCTAAGACTCTTGGATAAAATCTGTCTGAAACTTGCTCTGTTTTGCTGTCAAAACTTAAAGTTCACAAACCTCTTAGAAATTCTTTTATCTGTTGTAAATTAGAATTTCTTAAGGTTAAGAGTCTTAACCTGTGTTGTATTAAGAGAACACCTCTGATATTTTATCAAGTGTTCAACCCAAACTCATTTCTTGTAATTCAGTTTGGTCCCTAAGTCTCAGTCTGTATACTGAGCAATTGTAACCTCATTCCTTTGTGGTCTGAGTTGTTAGTCACATTCCTGGGTGGTCTGTGCAGGGAGTCTTATTCCTTTGTGGTCTAAGCAAGGTTGGTTCATTCCTTAGTGGTCTGAACATTGGAAGCCTCTTCCTTGGTGGTTGAGCAACTGGAAGTCTCTTCCTTAGTGGTTGAGCAATTGTAATCATCTGATTATAGTGAAAATCTCTTGTTGGAAAACAAGGGGACTGGACTACTTCCAACATTTGGAAGGAACCAGTATAAATCTGTGTGTGTCTCTCCTTCCCTCTCTCTTTTCATTTTGAATCCGCTGCAATACTCTTGATAATAGTTCAGAACTGATTCATATCAGCTTCTGAACTTAACTTAAGTTTTTGAAAAGAAAGAAACCAAGTTTTTGGAGTCCATACAATTCAACCCCCCTTCTTGTGTGTTTTTCTCACCTTCAGTTGGTATCAGAGCTCCGGTTCTGATATTAACACTTAACAGTGTGTCAGTAGGATCCTGAGAAAAACATCTCATCCGATAATGAAGATTCACCTCCTCCTCCACCCCAACCCAGAAATCAAAGAAATGTATCATATGGCTATGGTACAGATGACAGAAAATCTAGATCACACAATAAACCCCCAATGTTTATTGGTGATCCAGAAAAGTTCTCATGGTGGAAGAGCAAAATGTACAGTCATATAATTGGTATTGATGACTCACTTTGGGATATTATTGAAGATGGAATTACAATCCCAGTTGATGAAGAAGGTGTTGTTGTCAATATAAGAGCTTTAAGTGATGCAGAAAGAAAGATTTATAGGAAGCATCAGAATGTAAGAGGTATCATTGTGGATTCATTACCTCACAATGAATATCAGAAGCTGAGTGACAAGTCAACAGCCAAAGCAATATTCACATCCCTCTGCTCTAACTATGAAGGTAACAAAAAGGTTAGAAAAACTAAGGCAAACATTCTTGTTCAGCAATATGAATTGTTCAGAATGAAAGAGGATGAAAATATTGACGCAATGTTCTCAAGATTTCAGACTCTGGTTTCTGGACTTCAGATTCTGAAGAAGAGTTATACCACAGCTGATCATGTGAATAAAATCCTTAGAAGTCTGCCATCTAAATGGAGACCTAAAGTGACTGCTATTGAGGAAGCTAAGGATCTGAATACTTTAAGTATTGAGGATCTTATAAGCTCCCTCAAGGTGCATGAACTAGGACTCAATGAGGATGAGTCTGTTAGAGAACCAAAATCATTAGCTCTGAAATCTAAAAGAAAGCCTGCTAAAGCTTTGAAAGCTATTGAATCTGAAGAAGAATTTCCTGAGGGAAATTCTGATGAAGATTCAGATGCTGATGAGCTTGCAATGCTTTCTAAAAGAATTCAGTATCTAATGAATAGAAAGAAAAAATTCTCTAACAGAAGCAGTAACTTTAGAGGATCTGGTTCAAAGAGGGAAAACCAGAAAGAATGCTACAACTGCAAGAAACCTGGCCACTTCATTGCTGAATGTCCTGATCTTCAGAAGGACAAATCAAAGGAAAAAGCAAAGAAGTCCAGCTCAAAGTCCAGCAGTTTCAGAAACAAGCTTAAAAAGAGTCTCATGGCAACATGGGGTGATCTGGACAATGAGTCTGAATCTGATGAAGAAGAAGCAAACCTGGCCTTGATGGCAACTGCATTTTCTGATGCAGAATCTTGCTCAGATTAAGATGAAGAAGATGAGGTATATTCTGAACTCACTAGATCTGAATTAATTGAAATAGTTAATGATCTTATGAGTCATCTAAAAAGCAAGTTAGGAGAAATAAAATCTTTAAAAATAAAACTAACTTGCTGTCTGAGGAAAATCTTAAGCTTCAGAATCAAATATTTGAATATGATGAAGAAGTTGAAGAACTCAGAAAAGAGGCTCATAAGAAATCTGAAGAGATTCCTAATGAACATGAAATAGCTCTTCAGGATTTCATTTTAACTGGAATCAATAGAACTAAAATTGCCTCTATACTTTATAATATGGTCAGAAACAAAGGTGAAGGCATTGGCTATGATTCATTCAAACCTTCAAATGAATCAAACTCACCTTCCTGTTCTGGAAATATGTTAAAAGGCAATGGTATATGCTTTGTGCCTGCTTCTAATAACTCTGAGAAATTGAAAATGGCAGAAACTGAGACTGAGTCTGAAGTTCTGAACAGCTCAGACTCTGAAGCTTCTGAACCTAAGGGTAAGATGAAGGCAGATGTTAAAACCTTGCCTAAATCTAAGCCAAAAGGTCCTAAGCCTAAGAGTAAGAGAAAATCAGACTCTGAACCTGAAAATGTTCAGAATCTGAAGAGTTCAGAACCTGGAACTAGTAAGTCTCAGAATCTGAATAATTCAAATTCAAATTTTTCAAAGACTGAGTTTATTAAAACTTCAAAATCTATTAAACCAGTCAATGCAAAACATTTTCAATCTCAGAATGTTAAGCAAAGCAAGCAAAAGCAAACCAATCAGTTTTCTGCTTCTAATTGTTTTAAGAAAGGTAAAACTGAAGCTTGCCTTATGCCTGAAGCAAACAAAGTTAGAATTCTGAGGAAATCAGAACCAAAGCACTTAAAGGGTCAGACTTTAAACAACTCAGAACCAAAGACCTTCAAGTCTCAGGTTCTGAAGAAATCTGAGTCCAAACCTTTGAGAACTCAGGTTCTGAAGAACTCAGGTTCTAAAACTCAGACTTATTCCAGATATAAGGATTCATATCCCAAGTATCAGAACAAGTCTGAATATCATAACTTCAGACACAAGATGAAAAAGCCAAAACCTTTCCGGACTAACCCCAAAGGACCCATGAAAATCTGGGTACCTAAGTCTGAGATCATTTCAATTGCAGATATGCTTGTCATCCAAAGAAAAGGAAAGGTCCTGGTACCTGGACAGTGGATGCTCGCATCATATGACAGGGGAAAAGTCTATGTTCCAAACCCTGACTCTGAAAGAGGGAGGAACTGTGGGGTTTGGAGGAAGTCAGAAAGGAAAGATCATTGGTACTGGTAAGATAGGTAATTCTTCCCTGTACATTGATGATGTTTGGCTGGTAGATGGACTTAGACATAATTTACTTAGCATAAGTCAATTATGTGATAGTAATTATGAAGTCTTGTTTAATACGAACACTTGCACTGTAATCAACAATGAAAATAAGTCTGTAGTGTTCAGAGGTAGTAGGAAAAACAATGTTTATAAAATAAATTTTTCTGAATTGGTCCAGCAGAAGGTTATTTGCCTTCTGTCTGTGAGTGATGAGAAATGGGTTTGGCACAAAAGGATGAGACATGCTAACTGGAGACTCATCTCTAAGCTTAGCAAGTTACAGCTGGTCAGAGGCCTACCTCAGATTGATTATCACTCAGATGCACTGTGCAGTGCATGCCAAATTGGAAAGTTTTCAAAAACTTCTTTTAAATCTAAGAACATTGTTTCCACCTCAAAACCTTTAGAACTCCTTCACATTGATTTGTTTGGTCCTGTTGGAACAGCTTCAATCAATGGGAAGAAGTATGGACTTATAATTGTTGATGATTACAATAGGTGGACTTGGGTTAAATTCCTTAGAACAAAAAATGAAACATATGATGTATTTTTCAAATTCTGCAAACAAGTTCAAAATGAAACTAATTTGAAAATTTTAAAAATCAGAAGTGATCATGTGATAAGTGCCTAAAAGTTGTTATATTTTGATACATTTTAGGGCACTTATGATTACTTGTGTTACAAGTTACCTTAGGATTAGAGCATAAATATGTTAAAAATGCAATAAATGTGATCCTAAGTCTTACCCCATGTGATTATGCAGGAAATACATGCTTGAACCTGATTGATGCAAAAGAATGAAGCTTTTCTTGATGCCATCGCTACAAGCGCAGAAGCCATCGCTAGTAGCGAGGATAGGCAGGGATTTCCAGTGTTTCATCGCTTGAAGCGCAGCTTCCATCGCTAGAAGCGAGCTTAGGCAGGGATTTACAAGGGTTCATCGCTTGAAGCGATGAACTGGACGCTTGAAGCGAGCCTAGGCAGGGAATTTCAATGATCCATCGCTTGTAGCGACAGACCTTATCGCTACAGCGACCAGAGGGGCGGTTTAATGCTGATGGTGACGTGGAGCTCTATGATTGGCCTGTTGACTTCCTCGCTACAAGCGACAGGCTGGTCGCTTGTAGCGAGCGTACATTTTCTCAGCATATTTAAGTATTTTGAACTCATTTTTTAGATATATAGTTTTTTATCAGAATTCTTATTTTCCAGAGCTAAAATTACTTGTTATCTTTGAGAGAGAATAGGCATAGAGGGAGAAAAACTTCAAATAGCAATTTGATTTGGATTGAAGAAGACATTAGGAAGCTTTGAGACATCAAGCTCTCATATATCTTCATCTTCCTTTCTTATTTTGCAATAGTTGTCATGACAATGATCAACTAATCTCCTTTGTTGGGATTAATAGGTAATCAATCATTCCATGTTGTAAACTTTTGATTATTAAATATATGATTCTAGCATTTTTATATACCATTGAATTTCTTCTTGCTTTTCAATCTTATGTTTGATTTAAATGTTGTTGAAAAAGACTTTTGAATCTAGGTTTAGAATGATTTTCTATCAAGATAAGAAATTCTAGAAATGGGATTTGGTTTTGATAATTACATTATAGTATTGGATCGTAAAGCTTTTGAATCGTTTAATAGATTGAGAAATCATCGATTAAACGATACAATCGATCTCACGACGTCATTTGGGAAATCAATGATATTGTTGAGCAATACGTAATAATGTCATATATAAGAAAACGCTAGAATCCGTATTTATAATCAATCGAATACAAACGATGTTTGATTGATGAAAGTTAATCCTAACACCTTCTATGTCCTATTACTCTACTATTTATTTATTATGTTTTTAAAATAATGAGTAATGTAGTAAAACAAATGGTTAAACCCTAACTTAAAACGATAATCGACGTTGAACGGTTTATGATATCACATTAATCCCTGTGGAACGATATAAAAACGATACTTACTTTTGTTCATTCAACAAAATGGCGCCGTTGCCGGGGATTAAAGTTATGATATTATAATCATTGCAACTTTAATTATGGTTTTAAGCAATTTTGCACAAAATTCTTTTATGTATATAACTAATATTTCTTATCCATCTTGTTTGCTAATTCTTTGTGGTCAGATTGTTGATATCGTTTATGCGAGGTCAAGTATCAGAGGACCAACTTCTTTTTGATTCCGAGATAGAGAGAACAGCTAGACGAAACAATAGCAAGAATCGGAGAAAGAAGCAACAAGCGAAGAAAAGGCAACAAGAGGAATCAACTGTTTCTAGTCATTCATCAAGTCCAAGCCAAGAGTTACAAATGCCTGCAGTAGAAGATCCTGGAGGTTCAGGCGGTCGTGGGTTGCCATGTAATAATAGTCCACGCCGTTTCGCACAATTGGGGAAAACACCGCGGACTATCAAGCAAACGGAGATGAAGACGGGGATATTACAAATTCTATATGCTAATCCATTCTCAGGATTAGACCATGAAGACCCGTTCCAACATCTCACAAAATTCTATGAGATTGCGGGAACCCTTGGTGAGACGGAGAATAACGAGGAGGCTATGTGGATGAGGATGTTTCCACATTCATTGATAGGCAAAGCTAAGGAGTGGTACTTGGACCAGCCACCGACGGTAATGACGAACTGGAACACGCTTGAGGAGAAATTCCTTGAGAGGTTCTTCCCTCAGAATCGTTTTATGGAGGCGAAGACAACTATTGCGGTGTTCTCACAAGGTACTAGTGAGACATTATGTGAAGCCTGGGAGCGATTCAAGTCAATGCTCAGAAGATGTCCTAATCACGGATTTGATGAATTAACACAAATTCATCTATTCCGGAACGGGATGCAACAACAATCCAAGCTATTGCTTGACGCTGCTGCTGGTGGTTCTTTGATGGCCAAGAGCGCCGAGGATGCTGTTGCTATTATTGAGAGAATGGCGTTGAATGATCACCAAGCTCATCATAACCGAAGCCAAAGCCAAAGGAAGGCGGGAATCCTAGATTTGGGAACAAACGATGCGATCCTTGCACAAAACAAGTTGCTCACGCAACAAGTGGAAGAGTTGACAAAGAAAATGGCCAACCTTCCTCAACAAATAAAGGACATCCAGAACGAACAAAGAAGACAACACCAAGTCGCATCTTGCGAGCTTTGTTCGGGAGACCACCCAACCGGATTTTGTCCGCCACCTACAGAAGAGGTAAGCTATGTTGGTAATCAACCAAGGCCTCAACAGTTTCAGAACCAATTCCAAAGCCATCCAAACAACTTCCCAAGAGGGAATAATCCGAATTATGGCCAAGGTTGGAGAGGAGAAGCTGGGCAGTATAACCGACAACCTTACCAAAATTATAACCAATATCAACCTCCACAACAAAACCGCAACCAATCCACCGATGAAACCCTCAATCAATTCATGCAGATGTCAATGGCCAACCAGAAGAACACTGATGCGTCCATCAAAAATCTGGAGACGCAAGTGGGCCAGTTGGCACAACAACTATCTCAAGCTACTCAACAAGGCGGAACCTTTACCGCCAACACACAAACCAACCCAAAGGATCATGCATCATCATCGAAATGACAATTAAGTCATTTTGATGAGGAAGTCCTTGCATTAAGAGACAACGAAAATTGCAAGGCAATTGCTACAAGGAGCGGGAAGGTAATTGGCCAAGGTATAGGGGACAATCTTGAAGTAGAGAGAAGGGTTGTTGAGAATGAGGTGAAGGAGAAGGATGATGATGAAGGACGTGAGGAAGAAACGGGAGATGTACATATAGAGGAAGAAGTTGAAAAAAATAATAAGGATGTAGTTGAAAATGAGAACATAGTATGGAAGAAGGATGTGGTGAAGGAGAAGGGCAAGAAGCAAGTAGAAGTGAAGAATGCACCGACACCGCACCTACCTTACCCAACTACACCAGCCAAAAAAGAGAAAGAGAGGCAGTTTGCTAGGTTCCTTGAAGTATTCAAAAGGTTACAAATCAATATACCGTTCTCGGAAGCCCTAGAGCAAATGCCGACGTATGCCAAGTTTATGAAAGAAATCCTTTCCAAGAAGAGGAGGTTTAATGAAGAAGAAACAATTCTGCTAGACGCGAATTGTAGTGAAATCATCCAGAATACATTGTCAAGAAAGAAGAGAGATCCGGGCAAAGTTACACTGCTCGTGTCCATTGGCAATGTTGATGTCGGCAAGGCACTCATTGATTTGGGTTCAAGCATCAACCTAATCCCACTATCCGTTGTCAAAAGGATAGGTGATATAGTTGTGAAGAGAACCAACTTAACCTTGCAATTGGCCGACAAATCCTACACTCGTCCATTGGGAATTGCTGAAGACGTGTTGGTGAAAGTCGACAAGTTCTTGTTCCCCGTCGACTTTGTAGTGATGGACATTCCGGAGGATGATGATGTGCCGCTACTTCTTGGGAGAACTTTCATGCAAACGGCACGGATGATGATTGATCTTGACGGAGGCTTAATGAAAGTCCGTGTGGACGATGAAGAAGTCAATTTCAACATCCATGAAGCAATGAAGTTTCCTAGTGATAAAGCTGCGTGTTTCAAGATGGATGCAACGGAAGAATTGATAGTTGATACGAGAAACCAGTTGCATAACTTGACACATCTTGAAAGAGTATTGACAAACGCACTAAGTATCCTAGGAGAAGAAGATGAGCAGGAGCTTGAAGAGTGTTTGAAGGAGCTCGATTCGTTTAAGGAAATTCCTCCTCACAAAGCTAAGATCGAGGAATTAACGAATGAAGCTAAAGTAGAAGAAGTGAAGCCGGAGATGAAGATCTTGCCCTCACATTTGAAGTATGTGTTTCTTGATCAAGAGGGTACCAAACCGGTAATCATTAGTAGCTCCTTGTCAAACCATGAAGAAACAAAATTGGTCGAAGTTTTAAAGTCCAACAAGGAAGCAATAGGTTGGACACTATCCGACTTAAAAGGGATAAGTCCTTCCTATTGCATGCATAAGATCATGATGGAAGAGGATTATAAGCCGGTAGCACAACCTCAAAGACGGCTAAACCCAAACATGAAGGAAGTAGTACGGAAAGAAGTAGTCAAGCTACTTGAAGCCGGCATGATATATCCGATCTCGGATAGCACTTGGGTTAGTCCGGTTCAAGTTGTCCCTAAGAAGGGAGGTATGACGGTTATCACGAATGAGAAGAATGAGCTCATACCGACAAGAACCGTGACCGGTTGGAGGATGTGTATCGACTACCGGAGGTTGAACAAAGCAACTAGAAAGGATCATTTTCCTCTACCATTTATGGATCAAATGCTAGAGAGGCTGTCAGGACAAGCTTTTTACTGTTTCCTTGACGGGTATTCAGGTTACAATCAGATATCGGTGAATCCAGACGATCACGAGAAGACTGCATTCACATGTCCTTTTGGGGTATTTGCATATCGACGCATGCCGTTCGGATTATGTAACGCTCCAGCAACATTTCAACGATGCATGCAAGCCATCTTTGCAGACTTGATGGAGAAAAGCATTGAAGTGTTTATGGACGACTTCTCAATTTTCTGGTCATCATACGATTTGTGCTTGAAGAATCTGGACACGGTACTGAAACGGTGCAAGGAAACCAACTTGGTGCTCAATTGGGAGAAGTGTCACTTCATGGTAACCGAGGGTATAGTCCTTGGTCACAAGATCTCCTCCAAGGGTATTGAAGTTGATAAAGCTAAGATCGACGTGATAGGAAAACTTCCACCACCAGTCAATGTCAAAGGAATCCGAAGTTTCCTAGGCCATGCCGGGTTTTATCGGAGATTCATCAAAGACTTCTCAAAAATTGCCAAGCCATTGAGCAACTTGCTCAACAAAGATAAGTCTTTTGATTTTGATATTGATTGTTTAAATGCTTTTAATAGTTTAAAGGATAGCTTAACATCCGCACCCATAATCACCGCACCAAACTGGACATACGATTTTGAACTTATGTGCGATGCAAGTGATTATGCGGTAGGCGCGGTGTTAGGTCAACGCAAAAACAAAATTTTTCATGCTATACACTATGCAAGTAAAGTTTTAAATGACGCACAAGTCAATTATGCTACCACTGAAAAAGAATTACTTGCCATAGTGTTCGCATTAGAAAAATTTCGTTCGTATCTCATTGGTTCAAAAATTGTTATCTGGACTGACCATGCAGCTATCAAGTACTTAATCACCAAACCCGACTCAAAGCCGAGACTCATCCGTTGGATGTTGCTACTCCAAGAGTTTGATTTGGAGATTAAGGACAAGAAGGGGACTGAGAACCTAGTAGCTGATCATCTGTCAAGATTGGTGAACAATGAGATAACGAAGAATGAGAGGGACATCCTTGAAGAGTTCCCGGATGAAAAGTTGCTTATGGTGCAAGAAAGACCATGGTTCGCTGACATGGCCAATTATAAAGCAACGGGTTTCATACCGGAGGATTACACATGGCAAATGAAGAAGAGGTTGTTGAGAGACGCCACTCAATTCATTTGGGATGACCCGTATCTCTTCAAGATTGGAGCAGACCACTTATTGAGAAGATGTGTTGCAAGAGAAGAAGCCAAGGACATCATGTGGCACTGTCACAACTCGCCATATGGTGGTCATTACAGTGGAGAAAGAACTGGAGCAAAAGTTCTTCAAGTTGGCTTTTATTGGCCCACCTTGTTCAAAGACTCATACGAACATGTGAAAGAATGCGAGAGTTGCCAGAAAACCGGAGGGATTTCAAAGAGGAATGAAATGCCTCTACAAAGTATCCTTGAAGTCGAAGTCTTCGATTGTTGGGGTATTGACTTTGTAGGGCCATTTCCATCCTCTTTGAACAACGAGTATATTCTGGTGGCTGTTGATTATGTGTCAAAGTGGGTAGAAGCAATAGCATCTCAGAAAGCCGATAGCAAAACGGTGGTCAAGTTTCTGAAAAGGAACATCTTTTCCCGATTTGGAACTCCAAGAGTGCTAATAAGTGACGGAGGTTCTCACTTCTGCAATCAACAGTTAGCAAAAGCACTTGAGCACTATGGGGTAAAGCACAAGGTAGCTTCACCATACCATCCACAGACCAACGGTCAAGCCGAGGTATCCAACCGTGAAATCAAACGGATACTTGAGAAGACCGTGTCTTCATCAAGGAAGGATTGGGCGATGAAACTGGACGAAGCGTTGTGGGCCTATAGGACCGCATACAAAGCTCCTACGGGTTTCACACCATTCCAATTGGTGTATGGGAAAGCATGCCACTTGCCGGTCGAGTTGGAGCACAAAGCGTTTTGGGCGCTCAAGTTTTTGAACTTTGATCAAGAGCAAGCTGGGGAGAAGAGAAAGCTTCAGATGCATGAGTTAGAAGAAATGCGTGACCAAGCCTATCAGTCAAGCAAGCTTTATAAGGAAAAGGTTAAACGGTATCATGACAAGAAGATCATGAAGAGGGAATTCAAGCCTGGTCAAATGGTGTTGCTGTTCAATGCAAGGCTACGACTATTTCCGGGTAAATTGAAGTCCAAATGGTCCGGTCCGTTCATGATAAAGGAAGTAAAACCTTATGGAGCTGTGGAACTAGAAGATCCTATCACCAAGTCAACATGGACAGTGAATGGACAGAGGCTTAAGCCATATTTTGGAGGTGAAGTTGTTCGGCACACGACGACGATTTCACTCATCGATTCTTATGCATAAGCGAATCAGGCGTCGATCTAATGACGTTAAACAAGAGCTTGTTGGGAGGCACCCCAATTTTGTAAGTATGTTGCATTTTTAGTGTTATTTTACTTCTGTACAGTTATTTATGCATGTTGGGATAGTGGCAAGAACTCAAAATTTTATTTTTCTGTTTCCTGTCATGGTCGCTGCAGCGACCAATTCATCGCTGTAGCGATGGAATTTACACTACGTCGCTGTAGCGACGTACTTGTCGCTTGTAGCGATGGATTTTACACTTGCGCTTGTAGCGCCACACCTCGCTTGTAGCGATGGGCTTTTTGCCTGTCGCTGTAGCGACAGGTCGCGCGCTTGTAGCGAGCGTATCAGAAAACAGTTTTATATTACCCAGGCCACTACTGTCGCTTCAGTAACCTCCCAACCACCTCATTTAAGTTACTAGCCGTTTTAACTTATTATTTTCGCATCTTATTCCATCTGTAACATACTCCTTTCCTTTCATTACATTTCTGCATTTCTCTCTTTCCATTTCTGCATAAATTCTGCAAATCCATCTCTGTACCTGTTTAATCTCACTCAACAACACTCAGGTATGTATATCGTCCTTGTCTGTTACTATTTAGAAGCTTTTTACTGCTTATATGTGCCTGCATGCTGATTTGGGATTTAGGGTTTTAGGTTTTTAAAATTTTGAAATTTAATGACATACCCTGTTGATTACCCATGTTTATACATAGTTTAAGCTGTTATAAATGACCTAGAATCACTAGGAAAACTCCCCTTTAATCCTCTTGTTCATAGGATTCGTATTTTGAAAAACCTTTTGTAAAAATTTCAAATAATTAGGGTTTTTGAGGATTTAGGAGGTTTAGGTGATTGTTAGTCATTTATTTTAGCTTTAATCTTAATTTCGCATGCTACAAGTAAGTTCAAATCCAGAAAAACATGAAATTTTGAAAAGGGTCTTCCTCGCTACAGTACGCTTGTAGCGAAGGAAACATGCATTTTATGGGTTCGCTCGCTACAAGCGACCAAGCTGTCGCTGTAGCGACGAAACCCAGATTTTGTTTTATCTTTATTTTGATTTGAATTTGACTTGTGTCCTACCTAATTTTCATCTGTTTTAAATCATTTTGTAGGAATGGCACCCAAAACCTCTTCCAAACGACAAAGGAACGTTGAGAGCTCGTCGTCTCGACCAAGAGCCAACATTCAACCGCATGACGCGAGTCGTTTCCTGAGTATGAGGAATCAAGAAAGATACGAGGAGCTGAAAACACGTAGAATTTGGTCTGAGAAGCAGTTCCAAATTTCTGAAGAAGGAGAGTACGGAGGCATAGCAGCAATGATCAACGAGAGGAAATGGGGGATTCTATGCACGCCACCCAGGAGGATTAATTATGACATCGTGCGCGAATTCTACGCGAATGCGATCCCCTCTGACCCATCTGACGAGTTCACATGGACTACCTACGTGCGAGGGCGCACCATCACCTTTGATCGCATGTCCATCAACGCGTATTTGGGCAGACCTCTGGAGCTAGTTGAAGAGGATAATCCACTAGCGCCTACTGCGCTATGTGACTTTTGTGAGCATCAGAGGAGCGGTGATTGGGATCACGAGAGCATTGCACGAGACATCTTCCAGGAGGGGAAGAGCTATGATTTGAGTAGGGCTTCGGGTAAGCCTTTCCGAGCATTTAGGGAGGACATGACCACTCCGGCTCAGGTAATCCTTACCCTTATCTTGTATAACATCTGCCCTAAATCTCATACCTCTTCTACCACCCTAGACGTTACACCTCTTGTCCATTATATCCTTACTCAACGTCAAGTTGACGTTGCTAGGCTGATAGCCAATGAGATGAGGGTAGTAGCTGAGAGCGGCATTTTACCCCCGGGCAAACCCAAATGCCCACTGATAAGTGCCAAAATTGACTTAAAAAGTATATTTATTTTAGGCACTTATGTAACTTATTTCACAAGTTATCTTAGGATAAGCTCGTATTTATGGTTCAAAATGCTATATTTGAGATCCTATGTCTTACCCCATGTTTTTATTGCAGGAAATTCATGCTTGATCATGCTGAGCAAAGAAATGAAGTTTGTTTCAAAGCCATCGCTACAAGCGCAAGCATCCTCGCTACAAGCGAGGATAGGCAGGGAATTTGAAGGCTTCATCGCTTCAAGCGCCAGATGCCACGCTACAAGCGAAGATAGGCAGGGATTTCTAGAGGCTCATCGCTACAAGCGATGGACTGGTCGCTTCAAGCGACCAAGGGCGGTTTATGGCTCCATGCTGACGTGGAGGATCCCTATTGGCCATCAGACTTCCTCGCTACAAGCGACCAACTCATCGCTTGTAGCGAGCGTGCAAATATTCAGTTTTATAAAGCATTTTTGGCTCATTTTTCTAATATAACCAGTTGGAGAACTTTGAGACTTTTTCTTCCAATTTGTTAGGATTGCTTTAGTAGTAGTTTAGGACTTAGTAATTAGGGTTAGAGCTTTGATCTTCAAAGATCAAAAGTGATTGAGTAGTGGAAATCAATCAAGGCTTTGGGAAATCAAGACTTGGTTTGTATCTTCATCTTTTCTCTTCACTTTTGCATAGTTGCCATGAAAATGAGCAACTAACATCCCTTTGTTGGGATTAGAAGTAATCTTTCTAGCTTTGATTGTAATGAATGATTATGTGAATATATGGTTTAGCAATTTATATGTTTATGAAGTTATTCTTGCTTTTCATTCTCATGATTGATTCAAATGATATTGACAAATACTTTTGAATCTATGTTTAAGAATAATCTTCTATCAAAATAAGAAAATCTAGAAATGGATTTGGGTTTTGATAATCGCATTAAGTTTCGGATCGTAATGCTTTCGAATCGTTTGATTGATTGGGAAATCGTCGATTAAACGATACGATTGATTTCACGATGTCATTTGGGAAATCAATGATATTGTAGAGCGATACGTGATATTTACGCTAAAACGCTAAATTCATATGCATGATTTATGTATTACATTCTTTGCAAGATTGATGAACTTTAATCTCAACGCTTTTATTCCCTAATTCTTTGTCGCTTTAATTCCCGCATTTAAATTCCGTTAGTTTATGAAACCAACCGTACAAACCCTTAACTCAAAACAATACCTATTATTGAACGGTACGAAGTAAGGCACCAATCCCTGAGGAGACGATAATTGAAAATACTTACTTTTGTTGTATGAAATACTGCTTCAACAAAATGGCGCCGCTGCCGGGGATTTGTGTTAACTTATTTTGAACATCGCAATAGTTTGTAGTGTTTTGAGCTTTTGTATATACCTTGTTAATATTCTTCCATTTCTTTTGTATATATATAAACTGTTTGGCATTAACCCTCTTTGTTATGCAAAGAAAAGTTTCTTGTTAGTTAATTGTGTTTCAGATTCTCGTTGAAAGAAATCATGGCTGATCATCATGATTATTTCAACTACTATGATCCATACGAGTATGAAGCTTATCAACAATTTCAACAATATCCGTATGAAGAAGAACAAATGGCAAGAACGGAAAACACGTTGAATTTGTTCATGCAACAATCCATGATTAACATGCAAAACACCAACCATAGATTAAGAGCATTGTCATGCCAATTGGAGGTTTTGCAAGTTCAAATGAATTATCTACCAAGAATCATGGAGGTTCAGACCAACAATCAATCCACTTTGGAATGTGGAGAGATTGTTGAAGATGATGTTGATGAGAGTGAGGAAGAACCAATGTTTGAAGGATGTGGTGTAGAACCATTAGTGAAAGAACTAGAGATACCACGCAAAGATGAAACTCCTCAAGAAAGGTCAGATACTGAAGAGGCCAGTGTTGTTGATAGTGAAGAAAATATGGAGATCGAGAAGCCGGAACCGTTTCTTAACAAGGAACAAACCTCCAAGGATGAGGGGATGAAAGTGAGCAGGATGGAACTTGAACGAGTACAAGATTGCTTATGTTCCTTGCTCAGCTTACTCTGGATAGGGAGGTTATGGACTCCACATCAGCGGTTCTTCAAGTTCATGGAATTCCTCCCACTTCAAAGGGATACTAAAGCTGGTGTGATTTCCGTCTCATTCTTACCACCCTAACGAAAAAGGCGTCGAGCTAACGACGTAAAACAAGCGCTTGTTGGGAGGCAACCCAACTGTTTAGGTTTGTTTTAATTAGTATTTTGATTTTTAACATTCATCCATGCATGTTGGGATAGTGGCAAGAACTTCAAAATTTATTTTTCTGTTTTCTGTCATGGTCGCTACAGCGACCAACTCATCGCTGTAGCGATGGAATTTACACTTGTCGCTTGTAGCGACGCACTTGTCGCTTGTAGCGACAGTTTTTGCACGTGCGCTTGTAGCGCAACAGTACGCTTGTAGCGATGGGCTTTTTGCCTGTCGCTGAAGCGACAGGTCGCGCGCTTGTAGCGAGCGTATCAGAAAACAGTTTTATAATACCCAGGCTTGACCTGTCGCTTCAGCCACCCCCCAACCACTTTCATTTATTGCATTAGCCTTTTAAACTTACATTTTCGCATCTCTTTCCATCTGTAAACATTCCACATCATTTCTGCATTGTTCATTTCCATTTCTGCTTAAGTTCTGCAAAAATCCACTCTGTACCTGCAATAATCTTGCTAAATCAACTCACCAGGTATGTATTTCGTCCCTGTCTGTTACTATTTTTAAGCTTTTTACTTGCTATTAGTGCCTGCATGTGATTTCGTAATTTAGGGTTAGGGTTTTTAAGAAATTTTGAAATAAATCATGCCCTGTTGTTACCCATTGCTTATACTTAGTTTAAGTTGTTATAAATGACCTAGAATCACTAGGAAAACTTCCCTTTAATCCTCTTGTACATAGAAATCGTATTTTTGGAAAAACCCTTTTGTAAAATTCAAAATAAATTAGGGTTTTTGAGGATTTAGGAAGTTTAGGTGATTGTTAGTCATTTATTTTAGCTTTAATGTTGATTTCGCATGCTATAAGTTAGTCAAAATCAAGAAAAACATGAAAATCTGAAAAGGGTCTTCCTCGCTACAGTACGCTTGTAGCGAGGGAAAGAGGCATTTTCTGGGTTTCGTCGCTACAGCGACCAAGCTGTCGCTTGTAGCGAGCGTACCCAGAATTTGTTTTATTTTTGTTTTGATTGATATATGACTTGTGTCCTACCTGACTTTTATCTGTTTTGATCAATTGTGTAGGAATGGCACCTAAAACTACTTCTAAACGTCAAAGGAACGTTGAAAGTTCCTCGTCACGACCACGAGCAAATGTGCCACAACACGATGCAGCTCGTTTCCTCAGCTGGAGGAACCAGGAGAGATACGAGGAACTGAGGACGAGAAGAATCTGGTCCGAGAAGAGATTTGAAATTTCTGAAGAGGGTGAATATGGACATATAGCAGCTGTGATTAAAGAGAGGAAGTGGGGAATCCTTTGCACACCACCGAGGAGGATCAACTATGAGATCGTACGCGAGTTTTACGCGAACGCAATCCCCTCCGATCCTTCAGATGAGTTTACCTTCACGACTTACGTGCGTGGGCGCACCGTCACATTCGACCGCATGTCCATCAACGCATATCTGGGCAAGCCTTTGGAGCTGGTTGATGATGAAGAGGATAATATACTTGCACCCACAGCACTGTGTGATTTTGGTGAGCGTCAGAGGAGTGGTGACTGGGACCACGACAGCATAGCACAGGACATCTTCCAAGCGGGGAAGAGTTATGACGTGAGTAGGGCTTCGGGTAAGCCTTTTCGAGCATTCCGTGAGCACATGACCACTGAGGCTCAGGTAATCCTTACCCTGATTCTTTATAACATTCGCCCCAAATCTCACACCTCATCCACCACTTTAGATGTGACCCCCTTAGTCCATTACATCCTCACTCAGCGTCAAGTGGACGTAGCTAGGCTCATTGCTAATGAGATGAGGATTGTTGCTGAAAGTGGACTATTACCCCCGGGCAAACCTAAATGCCCTTTGACTTTTCCCGGGTTGATCATGGGTCTATGTAGGAGAGCTAGAGTTCATATGCCATCACAAGTTGATGAGGAGATTAAAAATCCTATTGATGATAGATACATCAATAGGTATTGCTCTGCACCTGCACCTGTAGCTCCACCACCACCTCCTCACACCTCAGCCGGACCTTCATCCTCAGCAGGACCTTCACATGTACCACCACCACCACCTGAGACTACTAGCCACCCTAGCCATCCGACCATTCCACCTTTGGACTTTTCCGGTTGGGATTATGCTACTGTGAGCTCTATGCTGTTGGCGCAGAATGCGTCAAATCATCGGGCACTTACTACGCTTCAGAGCCATCTGCATGACAGTGGCCACAGCCCGTGGACACCTGCGTTCTTCTCCGAGCACATTGCTTGGCCTGGGGACAGGCCATTCTTTCCAGGAGGGGCAGAGGCAGCTGGTGCTGGTGATGATCAGGATGCTGGTGACGATGGTGATGATGACGCAGATGTCGATGCTGATCTGGGTGATGATTCTTCATTTGCTACTATTGATCGCATGGCAGCTGACTTGACTGACTCTGAGGACGACATGGCCACAGATTCAGATTGATGCAGAGCAGCAGATCTTGATTTGTTTTCCCTTTCATTTTATTTATTCTGCTTTGTACTTTAACATTTTGATTTATGCTTTGTACTTTGGGTATTTCTGTTGTACCTTGGATAATATTATGTTTATGTTTATGTTATTTATATTTTGGGTATAACATGTTAGTATAGTTTCTATTTTATTTATGCTTTAGTGTTTATTTATGTTAAAATTTTTTGAAAATCCCAACAAATTTTGAAAGAAAGATGAATGATTCAAAAGCAATGCTTGAACTGTGAATCATCTGAGTGATAATGATAAGAATGAGTGTTAAAGCGCGCAGCTAAGGTACTCGTTTTCTCGTTTTTCTAGGTATATTCTTTAATGTGAATAAGTTCTTTACACGCACAAGTTAATTTATTCAGTTTTTAAGCAAGCATGTGTTTAGTTTTGAACCAATGTAGAACTAGCCAAAAATGTGAGGAATCCTCAACCAATGTATATATATGCAGGAGACCAATACCATGTTTAACTCAGTTAGATTATGTTAAATCTGTTGTTGTTTTAATTTGTATAAGAGCATTGAAATGATCAAGGCAATTTTTTTTTGAATTTGAGAGAAATACTTGACCAAATGAACCTACCCTGTGAGATGAGTGAGTATCTGTTAACCCAGCTGAGCCTAATGGAATCAGAATTGTTAACTGTGGACTGTCAATTTAATAAGCTCATCTGCTTATTTAAATTGCCGGAGTTTGTAAAAAAATTCAGTCACAGTTAACTCTCTATTGAATTCTGATAATTGTTTTCTTTTGAACCCTTATCCGTCGTTTTTATTGACTTTTGCCATAATAACAAAGGAACATTCGATTAGGGTATCATTGGAATAAGTTGGGGAGAAAGGAAGGTTATATTTAAGTCAATGTATGGTGAATGTAATAATTGATCTTGACAATATTGAAAAGAAAAGAAAAAAGAAAGAAAAGCAAACCAAGAAAAAGAAAAGAGAAAAATGAAAAGGTTTGCAAGATTTCAAAGAAAAAAAAAAATAAATAAATAAATAAGAAAAGTTGTCAAGAATCAATCAAGATTAGAAAAGAATGAAATTCACCAAGTGTTGTATTGGAGAAAGAAGGAAGTTGTAATTAGTTTGAATGTTTCCTTTTTGCTTGGCCATTTGAATTCAAATATCCCACATATGACAATTCTTTTGTAGCCTAGCCCAATTACAACCCTTAAAGTCCTTTTGATCAATGCCTTTTATGCTTTTGGAAATGATAATTAGATAGACACATAATTTGATTGTATGTTATCATGTTTGTTGGATGAGTGTTCATAACCTTACAAATGATTTCAATTGTTCATTTACTTTATATAGAAGTGTGTTAGGTTTGGTTCAATTTTAAACATATTGCTTGTTTAGGATTGTGTGATTTAATTCCTTGTGTTTAGAACTAGTTCACATTTGTAGAATGTATTTTGTTTAGTGAGAAACTTAACCTTAGTTTGCGCAATCATGTTAAATCATTCATCTATCACTTATTTGCTTCAAACTTTTAATTCTTTTGCATTCTTGCTCAAAGCCATGATTAAAGCTTGTTTCCTTATTTGTTGTGTCCTTTGTTTGAGGACAAACAAAGATTCAAGTTGGGGAGTGTGATAAGTGCCAAAATTGACTTAAAAAGTATATTTATTTTAGGCACTTATGTAACTTATTTCACAAGTTATCTTAGGATAAGCTCGTATTTATGGTTCAAAATGCTATATTTGAGATCCTATGTCTTACCCCATGTTTTTATTGCAGGAAATTCATGCTTGATCATGCTGAGCAAAGAAATGAAGTTTGTTTCAAAGCCATCGCTACAAGCGCAAGCATCCTCGCTACAAGCGAGGATAGGCAGGGAATTTGAAGGCTTCATCGCTTCAAGCGCCAGATGCCACGCTACAAGCGAAGATAGGCAGGGATTTCTAGAGGCTCATCGCTACAAGCGATGGACTGGTCGCTTCAAGCGACCAAGGGCGGTTTATGGCTCCATGCTGACGTGGAGGATCCCTATTGGCCATCAGACTTCCTCGCTACAAGCGACCAACTCATCGCTTGTAGCGAGCGTGCAAATATTCAGTTTTATAAAGCATTTTTGGCTCATTTTTCTAATATAACCAGTTGGAGAACTTTGAGACTTTTTCTTCCAATTTGTTAGGATTGCTTTAGTAGTAGTTTAGGACTTAGTAATTAGGGTTAGAGCTTTGATCTTCAAAGATCAAAAGTGATTGAGTAGTGGAAATCAATCAAGGCTTTGGGAAATCAAGACTTGGTTTGTATCTTCATCTTTTCTCTTCACTTTTGCATAGTTGCCATGAAAATGAGCAACTAACATCCCTTTGTTGGGATTAGAAGTAATCTTTCTAGCTTTGATTGTAATGAATGATTATGTGAATATATGGTTTAGCAATTTATATGTTTATGAAGTTATTCTTGCTTTTCATTCTCATGATTGATTCAAATGATATTGACAAATACTTTTGAATCTATGTTTAAGAATAATCTTCTATCAAAATAAGAAAATCTAGAAATGGATTTGGGTTTTGATAATCGCATTAAGTTTCGGATCGTAATGCTTTCGAATCGTTTGATTGATTGGGAAATCGTCGATTAAACGATACGATTGATTTCACGATGTCATTTGGGAAATCAATGATATTGTAGAGCGATACGTGATATTTACGCTAAAACGCTAAATTCATATGCATGATTTATGTATTACATTCTTTGCAAGATTGATGAACTTTAATCTCAACGCTTTTATTCCCTAATTCTTTGTCGCTTTAATTCCCGCATTTAAATTCCGTTAGTTTATGAAACCAACCGTACAAACCCTTAACTCAAAACAATACCTATTATTGAACGGTACGAAGTAAGGCACCAATCCCTGAGGAGACGATAATTGAAAATACTTACTTTTGTTGTATGAAATACTGCTTCAACACCCACTGACCTTTCCCGGATTGATTATGGGACTCTGTAGACGGGCTAGAGTGCACATGCCAAATCAGGTAGATGAAGAAATTAAGAACCCTATTGATGACAGGTACATCAATAGGTACTGCTCTACTCCCGCACCTATACCCCCACCTCCTTCCGCAGCTGGACCATCCACTTCAGCCGGTCCTTCTCATGTACCACCACCACCACATCATACTAGCCACCCTAGCCACCCGACCATTCCACCACTGGACTTCTCGAGTTGGGACTCTGCTACGGTGAGCTCTTTTCTGTTGGCGCAGAACGCGTCAAATCACCGGGCACTAACGACTATTCAGAGTCATCTGCATGACAGTGGCCAAAGCCCATGGACGCCTGCTTTCTTCTCTGAGCACATTGCTTGGCCTGGGGACAGGCCTTTCTTTCCAGGAGGGGCAGCTGCAGCTGATGCTGGTGATCAGGATGCCGGTGATGAGGGTGACGACGACGCTGATGTTGATGATGATCTGGGTGATGACTCCTCAGCAGCTACAAATAGCATTGTCCGCATGGCAGCAGACCTGATAGACTCTGAGGACATGGATTCAGATTCAGACTGATGATGCAGAGCTGCAGATTTTGATTTGTTTTCTCTTTCGTTTTATTTATTCAGCTTTGTACTTTTATAACATTTTTTTTATTTATGCTTTGTACTTTGATTATATTTCTTTTGTACCATGGATGATGTTACATTATGTTTATGTTATTTATTTTGGGTATTACTTGTTAGTATAGTTATATTTTATTTATGCTTTAGTATTTATGTTAAAATTTTTTGAAATTATCCCAACAAATGTTGAAAGAAAGATGAAAGATTCAAAAGCCAATGCTTGAACTTTGAATCATCTGAGTGATAATGATAGAATGAGTGTTAAAGCGCGCAGCTAAGGTACTCGTTTTCTTGTTTTTCTAGGTATATTCTTGAATGTGAATAAGTTCTTTACACACACAAGTTAATTTATTCAGTTTTTAAGCAAGCATTTGTTTAGTTTTGAACCAATATAGAACTAGCCAAAATGTGAGGAATCCTCAACCATTGTATATATATGCAGGAGACCAATATCATGTTTAACTCAGTTAGATTATGTTAAATCTGTTGTTGTTTTAAATTGTATAAAAGCATTGAAGTGATCAAGGCAATTTTTTTGAATTGAGTGAAATACTTGACCAAATAAACCTACCCTGTGAGATGTGTGAGTATCTGTTAATCCATCTGAGCTTAATTGAATCAGAATTGTTAACTATGGACTGTCAATTTAATAAGCTCATCTGCTTATTTAAATTGCCGGAGTTTGTAAAAAAATTCAGTTCATAGTTAACTCTTTAATGAATTCTGATAGTTGTTTTCTTTTGAACCCTTATCCATCGTTTTTATTGACCTTTGCCATAATAACAAAGGAACATTCGATTAGGGTATCATTGGAATAAGTTGGGGAGAAAGGGAGGTTATATTTAAGTCAATGTAAGGGTGAATGATGATATTTGATCTTGACAACAAGAAAAAGAAAAGAAAAAAAGAAAGAAAAGCAAACCAAGAAAAAGAAAAGAGAAAAAATGAAAAGGTTTGCAAGAATTCAAAGAAAAAGTTGTCAAGATCAATCAAGAATAGAAAAGTAAGAAATTCACCAAGTGTTGTATTGGAAAAAGAAGGAAGTGTAATTAGATTGAATGTTTCCTTTTGCTTGGCCATTTGAATTCAAATATCCCACATATGACAATTCTTTTGTAACCTAGCCCAATTACAACCCTTAAAGACCTTTTGATCAATGCCTTTTATGCTTTTGGAAATGATAATTAGATGGACACATAATTTAATTGGAATGTTATCATGTTTATTGGATGAGTGTTCATACCCTCACAATAGAATTCAAATTGTTCATATACTTTATATAGAAGTGTGTTAGGTTTGGTTCAAATTTAAACATGTTGCTTGTTTAGGATTGTATGATTTAATTCCTTGTGTTTAGAACTAGTTCACATTTATAGAATGTATTTTGTTTAATGAGAAACTGAACTTTAGCTTGCGCAATCACATTTGAATCACTCATTTGATGTTTATTTCTTTGCACTTTTGAATCCTTTGCTAATTGCTCAATACTGTGGTTTCAAAGCTATGAAAATTTCCTTTTGTTCTTTGGTTTGAGGACAAACCAAAATGTAAGTTGGGGAGAGTTTGATAAGTGCCTAAAAGTTGTTATATTTTGATACATTTTAGGGCACTTATGATTACTTGTGTTACAAGTTACCTTAGGATTAGAGCATAAATATGTTAAAAATGCAATAAATGTGATCCTAAGCCTTACCCCATGTGATTATGCAGGAAATACATGCTTGAACCTGATTGATGCAAAAGAATGAAGCTTTTCTTGATGCCATCGCTACAAGCGCAGAAGCCATCACTAGTAGCGAGGATAGGCAGGGATTTCCAGTGTTTCATCGCTTGAAGCGCAGCTTCCATCGCTAGAAGCGAGCTTAGGCAGGGATTTACAAGGGTTCATCGCTTGAAGCGATGAACTGGACGCTTGAAGCGAGCCTAGGCAGGGAATTTCAATGATCCATCGCTTGTAGCGACAGACCTTATCGCTACAGCGACCAGAGGGGCGGTTTAATGCTGATGGTGACGTGGAGCTCTATGATTGGCCTGTTGACTTCCTCGCTACAAGCGACAGGCTGGTCGCTTGTAGCGAGCGTACATTTTCTCAGCATATTTAAGTATTTTGAACTCATTTTTTAGATATATAGTTTTTTATCAGAATTCTTATTTTCCAGAGCTAAAATTACTTGTTATCTTTGAGAGAGAATAGGCATAGAGGGAGAAAAACTTCAAATAGCAATTTGATTTGGATTGAAGAAGACATTAGGAAGCTTTGAGACATCAAGCTCTCATATATCTTCATCTTCCTTTCTTATTTTGCAATAGTTGTCATGACAATGATCAACTAATCTCCTTTGTTGGGATTAATAGGTAATCAATCATTCCATGTTGTAAACTTTTGATTATTAAATATATGATTCTAGCATTTTTATATACCATTGAATTTCTTCTTGCTTTTCAATCTTATGTTTGATTTAAATGTTGTTGAAAAAGACTTTTGAATCTAGGTTTAGAATGATTTTCTATCAAGATAAGAAATTCTAGAAATGGGATTTGGTTTTGATAATTACATTATAGTATTGGATCGTAAAGCTTTTGAATCGTTTAATAGATTGAGAAATCATCGATTAAACGATACAATCGATCTCACGACGTCATTTGGGAAATCAATGATATTGTTGAGCAATACGTAATAATGTCATATATAAGAAAATGCTAGAATCCGTATTTATAATCAATCGAATACAAACGATGTTTGATTGATGAAAGTTAATCCTAACACCTTCTATGTCCTATTACTCTACTATTTATTTATTATGTTTTTAAAATAATGAGTAGTGTAGTAAAACAAATGGTTAAACCCTAACTTAAGACGATAATCGACGTTGAACGGTTTATGATATCACATTAATCCCTGTGGAACGATATAAAAACGATACTTACTTTTGTTCATTCAACATCATGGTGGGGAATTTGAAAATGAACCATTTGAAAATTTTTGTGAAGATCATGGAATTCTCCATGAGTTCTCATATCCTAGAACTCCACAACAAAATGGAGTTGTAGAGAGAAAGAACAGGTCTTTACAAGAAATGGCCAGAACCATGATCCATGAATCTAAAATTGCTAAGTACTTTTGGGCAGAAGCTGTAAACACAGCATGTTATATTCAGAACAGGATCTATATCAGACCTATTCTGAATAAAACAGCATATGAACTGTTTAAAGGAAGGAAGCCAAGTATTTCTTATTTTCATCAGTTTGGTTGTACATGTTACATACTAAACAATAAAATCTACCTAAAGAAATTTGATGCCAAGGCTCAAAAGGGTACCTTTTTAGGATACTCACAGAGATCTAAGGCATACAGGGTGTATAATTTTGAAACACATGTTGTTGAAGAAGCTATACACATTAGGTTTGATGATAAGAAGCCTGGTAATGAAATACCAGAGCTGGTTTAGAGTTTTGCAGATGTCAGAATCTCAGAAGAACCTTCAGAAGCTGAACCCAGTTCAGAGTCTGAAGAAGGTTCAGAAGCTGAAAACAATCAAGAATCTGAGAAACTCTCTGATAATGACACTACTCCTGAAGCAAATCAAGACCATCATGGTTCTGAACAAATCCCTGATGGTTCTTCAGTAGCTAATCCACCCAGAACCTCATTCAAATACAAGTCTTCACATCCTGAGGAATTGATCATTGGAAACAAGAACAGTCCAAGGAAGACAAGATTAGCATTCAGTCAGAATGAGTCTATGCTTGGCCTGCTATCCATGATTGAGCCCACAACTGCTGATGAAGCACTTGCTGATGATGGTTGGATTGTAGCAATGCAGGAAAGCTGAACCAGTTTCAAAGAAATGATGCCTGGGATCTAGTTGCAAGACCTGATCATAAGAACATCATTGGAACAAAATGGGTGTTCAGGAACAAGCTCAATGAACAAGGAGAAGTGATCAGAAACAAGGCTAGACTAGTAGCTCAAGGGTACATCCAGCGAGAAGGAATTGATTACACAGAGACTTTTGCTCCAGTTGCAAGACTGGAAGCAATCAGGTTACTTCTTTCTTATGCTGTTAATCATGATATCATCTTGTATCAAATGGATGTTAAGAGTGCCTTCTTAAATGGTGTAATTTCTGAAGAAGTGTATGTAAAACAACCTCCTGGTTTTGAAGATGTTAAAAATCCAGATTATGTTTTTAAACTTAAGAAGTCTTTGTATGGTCTGAAACAAGCTCCCAAAGCTTGGTATGAAAGGCTAAGCAACTTCTTGATTAAAAATGATTTTGTAAGAGGTCAAGTTGATAATACACTCTTTAGAAAGACTGTTAAGAAAGAAATCTTAATTGTACAAATATATGTGGATGATATCATATTTGGTTCTACTAATGCCTCCCTTTGCAAAGAGTTTTCAAAGTTAATGCAGGATGAATTTGAAATGAGCATGATGGGTGAGCTGAAATTCTTTTTGGGAATTCAAATCAACCAATGCAAAGATGGTGTCTATGTTCATCAGTCCAAATACACTAAGGAGCTTCTGAAGAAGTTCCAGCTGGATGATTGCAAGCTGATGACAACACCAATGCATCCTACCTGCACCTTAAGCAAAGAGGACAATGGCTCTAAAGTAGATCAGAAGCTGTACAGAGGTATGATAGGTTATCTTTTATACTTAACTGCTTCTAGGCCAGATATTTTATTTAGTGTATGTCTGTGTGCTAGATTCCAGTCAGATCCTAGAGAATCTCATATGACTGCTGTCAAGAGAATCTTTAGGTATCTGAAAGGAACAACTAATTTGGGACTTCTGTATAAGAAATCTCTAAATTATAAGCTAGTTGGATTCTGTGATGCTGACTATGCTGGAGACAGGATTGAAAGAAAGTCCACCAGTGGAAACTGTCAGTTTCTTGGTGAGAATCTGATATCCTGGGCCAGCAAGAGACAAGCAACCATTGCTTTGTCAACAGCAGAAGCAGAATACATCTCAGCTGAAAGTTGTAGCACACAACTGCTCTGGATGAAACATCAATTAGAGGATTATCAGATTCATGTAGATAACATTCCAATTTATTGTGATAACACTGCTGCAATATGTCTGTCTAAAAATCCAATTCTGCATTCTAGAGCCAAGCACATAGAAATAAAACATCATTTTATCAGAGACTATGTTCAGAAGGGTGTTTTAGATATTCAGTTCATTGATACTGATCATCAATGGGCTGACATCTTCACAAAACCCCTAACAGAAGAAAGATTCAATTTTATTAAAAAGAATCTGAACATGCATTTTGTCTCTTGAGAAATGTGCTTGAATCTGAATGAAAACCTTGATTCTGAGTTTATGATAAGCTAAGACTTATCAGACACTCATTCTCTGAGAGTCTGAAGAAAGTTAAGCCTGAAAAACTTCAGAGTCTGAAGGATCAGAACCTGGATTTTCTGACTTCTGAATCTGATAGGAATCTAATGTTTGGTCAGAATCTGATAAGTATAACCCTGGGCAATGATGACTAAAGCTTTGAAAGTTTATACTCTAACCCTCCCAAAGTCATCAATATGAAAATGTGATTTTCTGCCTTGATATCAAATGCTAAAATTGCTTTAATTTCAATTGGTATCAGTCTGTTTTTAAACTGTTTTAACACAGACACATTTTTCAAATGCTCATTTTGTATCAGACATGTTCAGCTTTTAGAACTGTTTTTCAAATTTGGTATCAGGCTCTGATATCAACCTTCAGTTGGAATATGAACTGAACAACTTTGTTTAAAATATCACAGATTTGCTCTGATACTGAACAAATTATACTGAACAACTATGTCTGAACAAAGAATGCTCTGATCAGAAGCACTAAACTATCTTTTTCTGCTTCTGAACAACATTCTATTTACAATGCAATGTTATATACTCATTGAAAATCAAGTATGCTCTGATGATCATCTTTGCTGCCTGATTATCTATATGATTGCATAAATATCTCACATGTTTTTTTTTTTAAACTCTCTTGGAAAAAGGGGAAGAAATTCCTAAAGGGGGAGAAATTTTGTTTTTGAAATCCTTCTTTTCTAATAACTTTTTGTTGATGACAAAAGGGGGAGAAAGTAAAACAAGTATTAAGGCTCCTGAGCTCAAAATATAAGTTAAATTCTGTCAGTAATTAACTTATGAAAGGAGAGTAAAAGGCATTAAGACCTGAGGCTCTGAACATAAGTTAAGTTCTGAATGAGATTAACTTATGAGAACTGATTTTAACTCTTAGCCTCTGAATTTAATTTTTGTGAGATATACATAACTCTTAGTGAGTTAAAATGAATTTAAAATAACTTGGATAAGACTCAGGGAGCTTACAAAACTCATCCTGTGGATTATCAGACTTAGGGGGAGAGCTTACAAACCTCAGAACCTGAAGTCAGCAAGTTATTTACAATTCTGAGTGTTAATTTCACTTTATTGTTTTAAGTTGAGTTTAATTAACATGGATAAGAATCAGGGGGAGCTTACAAACCTAACCTTGAGGATTGTCAGACCTAGGGGGAGCTTACAAACCTCTCCTGAAGTCAGCTTGTTAATTAAACTTAACAACAATTCTGAAATTTTCACATTTGTGATTTAAACTGAACTTAATTAACTTGGATCAAACTCAGGGGGAGCTTACAAACCTCACACCCTGTAGTTAACTTGTTAATTAAGTTAACAACAATTTTCTGTTTTAATACTTATGTTTGTCATCATCAAAAAGGGGGAGATTGTTGGAACAAAATGTGTTAAACAACTCTCTTCTAAATTAAGGGGGAGATTGTTGAAACATTATGTGTAAACATATCTCTCTTTGAGGTTTTGATGATAACAAAAGTGTTAAATAGAAAATTGGTTATTTGCTAATGCTTTGTTCAAGTGTTTTCAGAACCACGTGCTTAATGATTGGTAATTGATAATGATTATGAAAGAACAAGCTTAGAGCAAGAAAGGAAAGCTAAGAAGCAACGTTGCAAAGCTGGAAAAACTGGGTCTGAAGAGTGCTCCTGAAGTGGTGCCTCTGAAGTGAGAGTCTGAAGCCTGCGTCTGAAGACAGCTTCTGAAGTCTGAGTCTAAAGGTGCGTCTGAAGAAGTCAACAAAAGTCAACGTCTGAAGACCAGCTTCTGATCCGTACAACTGAAGGCAGCTTCTGATGTTCAGTACGTGAAGCCAGCTTCTGATGAAGAGAAACTTCTGAAGTCTGATGTGGCATGGAAAACAACTGTTACTGTGCGCATTTAATGCCTGGATGTGTCAGAACAACCCAATGGAACAGTTGTCTCCCAGACTCAAACATTCCCCAGCTTTTAAGGAAAGCAAATTCAAAAATGGTTGCTGCTCTGTTTTCTGCAAAAAGTTCAGCACACAATTGCAGCTAACCTAGCTCTCAACTTGCAACAGCTCCTTTCCTAAAACCTGCAAATCTTCAACAGCTCTAATTTCCTCTATAAAAGGAAGAAGAATTGAAGAAGAATTAAGCTAAGACTCTTGGATAAAATCTGTCTGAAACTTGCTCTGTTTTGCTGTCAAAACTTAAAGTTCACAAACCTCTTAGAAATTCTTTTATCTGTTGTAAATTAGAATTTCTTAAGGTTAAGAGTCTTAACCTGTGTTGTATTAAGAGAACACCTCTGATATTTTATCAAGTGTTCAACCCAAACTCATTTCTTGTAATTCAGTTTGGTCCCTAAGTCTCAGTCTGTATACTGAGCAATTGTAACCTCATTCCTTTGTGGTCTGAGCTGTTAGTCACATTCCTGGGTGGTCTGTGCAGGGAGTCTTATTCCTTTGTGGTCTAAGCAAGGTTGGTTCATTCCTTAGTGGTCTGAACATTGGAAGCCTCTTCCTTGGTGGTTGAGCAACTGGAAGTCTCTTCCTTAGTGGTTGAGCAATTGTAATCATCTGATTATAGTGAAAATCTCTTGTTGGAAAACAAGGGGACTGGACTACTTCCAACATTTGGAAGGAACCAGTATAAATCTGTGTGTGTCTCTCCTTCCCTCTCTCTTTTCATTTTGAATCCGCTGCAATACTCTTGATAATAGTTCAGAACTGATTCATATCAGCTTCTGAACTTAACTTAAGTTCTTGAAAAGAAAGAAACCAAGTTTTTGGAGTCCACACAATTCAACCCCCCCTTCTTGTGTGTTTTTCTCACCTTCAAGAAGGCGGCTTGAAATTCTCTGGGACCAGCGTGTTCCAC
The DNA here is from genome assembly GCA_018208015.1 of Medicago ruthenica. NCBI lineage: Eukaryota > Viridiplantae > Streptophyta > Magnoliopsida > Fabales > Fabaceae > Medicago > Medicago ruthenica. Next base: position 105,631,728 of record CM031372.1, on the reverse strand, counting down.
ACTTCCACCGAGAGTGGTTGATGGTCGAGATCGGCCGATTCATCCTATTGAGACCCATTTCCTTCGGTGTGTTGTTGCTGGATGGTCTCCATGGTTTCTTGTAAGGCTTCGTTGTGATCACGAAGCTGCTGGATCTGGCGCTGTAAAGCTTCTAGGGCGGCCGGATCTGCCATCGTAAGGATGGTGAAGGTCGTCTGAGGTTGCAAATTAGGGTTATAGCTCGAGATCACAGAGATCGTAACTTCTGATTCCTCTTGGCGGATTATCTTTGATTTGAAATAGTTGATCATGAATCGAGAGAGATTCGAAGAGATTGAGGTTGCTCTGAATCGTTCTAAATGAAATCCGCGACTTCAAAAGGTGCTTTTGGGTCGCCGGTCATCTACTTTTTTCCGATTCAGGGTGCGGCTAAGTCAGTTTTACCGTAGCCCCACGGTGGGCGCCAACTGTACTAGCTGAGAGTACAATCTTGAAACTAGGGTTTCAGGTATCTGTTTAGGTCATCCCTTAGGGATGATCCCAAGGCTACTATTTATAGCCTAAACTGGGCTTAATTGGTCATGGTTTTAGGCCCAATTGGTTTGGGACCAATGTCATGACCAGAGCGCCCAAGAGGGTCCTAGGGACTCTTTCAGGGTGGTGCCTTTAGCAGGGCCACCTAAAGCTATGTGAGCCCTTCTACCGGGCTTCATGTCCTTCTGGAGGGCGTCCAGCCCTACTTTAGGGCTTCGAGTCCCCCAAATGGTGAGATTGATAGTCCAATTACCCACGAAGGTATTAGCTGGGAGCCTGAATCCTTGGCAAATTCCGCAGTAAATGGTTTTCATGCGGAAAGTTTCCCAAAATCCGCAGGTAATTCCGCAGAAAAATCAAGTGTTTCTAGTAGTGTGACTGTAAGTAACCTCACCAATATTATTATATAACTGGTGAATATCTTCCGCCAAAAAACGGTATAGATGTATAGTACTCCAAGCCAACTTTAAGACATTAAAAGTTCCCATAGCTCCGCTCAAAGGACAAAACAAGGGCTTAGCTTAGCCTTTAAAAAAAAAAAAGAAGCTTAGCTTAGCTTCATAAACACTAATAAAATTCCCCCAAATAATCTCTAAGAACTCCACAAGAAGCCAAACCCCCGTTAAGAGTAATTCCACGACCTATATTGCACTCTTTATGCGAGAAAATTAAGCTTTAACCATACTTGTGGTTGAAAGCGAAATACGTCACTTTCGTTTATTATTACCATTATTGATAGGTTTTATCCTCTTAAGTGTTTAACATATGCTTCTTAGTTGCTTTCCTTGTTGCTGCCATTGTTGTTTTCTTTGTGTCATTCGTGTTTTGCTTTATGATGTAACTTTGTAAACTCTTTTCAAGTCTAATTTTGTCACTCCTTGTGGGGATTGACTTGTTTGGTTTCGGTAATATAATTCATTTTGTTTTTTTTTTTTTAAGTTTTTTTAAGGGGGATAGTGAATCAAGTTATCCTTTTTTTATTATATAAGTGAATAAAATTATTAATGATAGTATATAGAAATCCCTTATTAAGATCGATTCCGAAATTTTATCAAAAGGGGATAGTGAATCAAGTTATTTTTATTTATTATATATATATATATATATATATATATATATATATATATATAAGTGAATAAAATTAATAAAATTATTAATGATAGTATATAGAAATACCATTAAGATTGATTCCGAAATTTCATTAAAAAAAAAAAAGATTGATTCCAAAATTGTTTTTCCCTCAAAAAAAAATTTGTTTTGTACACACAAAAAGCGTGCTGCTTTCCTACTTTTTTTTTTTTTGGTGAATACTGCTTATTTCCTAGTTAGGTTTTGGATTTAAAAATAAACATCTTATAGTTTTTATTTTTGTGCCATTTCTAAAGATATAAGATGTTTATTTAATTAATTTGAAAACGATTATAAAACTTTTAATAAAAAAAAGGGATTATGTAAAAACTTTCTGAAATTTTACTCTCTATTCTAATGATGTTATGACTTGGTTTTTTTTCTTCCAAAAATAAATGTTTGAGCATTGGGATACAGACTCTTCCTATTTCAAGCAAAACAAACCATAAACCAAAACTAGAACCATATATAATTAGCATTTTTTTTTGCTCTAGAGAATCAAGCAATTTTAGGAGATAAAATAGCAATAAAAAATTGTTTTCATAAAAAAGGAATATAAAATTTTTGGCAATATATGTAAGAGTTAATGCATAATTGATTTAGAATCTTAGATAGGGAGAAATTGTAGGATCTTAATTTATGGCACGCGGTTCTTTACCCTATAAATAAATCTCTATCAAGTTTTATAACAATGCAATACTAAATTATTTTACTCAAAATCCAATTTCACCATGGATATGGTTAACCAAAGAAAGAAGAACATGGGGCGCCAGAAGATTGAGATCAAGAAGGTTGAGAAAGATTCCAACAAACTTGTCACTTTCTAAAAAAGAAGACAAGGTTTATTCAGAAAAGCAAGCGAACTTTGTGTTTTATGTGATGTTCATGCAGCCATCATTGTGTTTTCCCCTGGTGACAAACTTTTCTGTTTTAGTCAACCCGACACCAACGTTGTCCTCGATAGCTACATCAAAGGAACCACTGAGTTTGAGGATTCAAAGTCAACAGAAAATTTTCCGACTTGCAAAGATTACAACAGACAATATGAAGAGGCACAAAAGATGTTGGAGACGGAAAAGAATAAACCAGAAGATGTTCAAAATTTGGCTAAGATTTTCAACAAGGGTGACTGGTGGAATGATTCAATTGATGATATGAGTAGTGATCAACTTGAACAATTTATGGTGTCCATTTATGAGTTAAAGAGGAAGCTTGTTGAAAGGGCTGATGAACTTGTCATGAAGGAAAGTGTCATGCCGTAAAATAGAATTATTAGCTATCCATGAATAAATTTTTCTTTCAGTATTTTCGTTTTCTTTTTAGGTTAGGGTTTTTCAGTCTCCACTTTTTTGTTTTTTTAGTTGCTTTCGGTCTGCACTTTGTATACTGCAATTGAGATTTTGTTTTATGGTAATTTAATTTGGATATTTTTTTTCACACTATGTGCTTATTTGGTTTTATTTGTTTTTTTTAATCCTCACATCATGATCTTTTCCTGTAAAATTATTACCGAGGATCAAGATGTGTATGTTTCAAATTGATTCTACTCGACGTCTCTAAATGTTTTGTGGTATTCATCGATTTTTTTAATTATGTGATCTGCTATTTGATTGTAGTCTCGTTGGCGGAGTAGAACGGTTGGTTACAAGTGTAACTCAGCTTATAATCCCTAAGTTTCTCAATTAGATTAGACTAATAGAAGAACCTCTATGATAACACTGATTTTTTCATTAATGTTGATTATAATAACTAGTTAAGTTCTGGTAACTACTACTACACAGGAATCTTTTATGTTTGTTAATAGATGGTAATCGAGTTTCATAATCTGCGTTATGTATCTAGATCCACGTTGTGCTTTATCTTTGACGAAGCAAACCGTTCCAAGACATTCGGGTTTGCCAAGAAAGATTGTGGTTGTGTTCAAAAGACATCGTACGGGTTGCCTTGTGCATGTATTATTGCCATGAAGAGAAAAGAAAAATTGTTCATTCGATTGAATGAAATAGAGCCTCATTGGCAAAGGTTAAATGTATGCGGAGAAGAGGTTGATGATGAATTTTTGGTGATGGAGGAGTGAAATGACATTCAAGAAAGGCTCAAAAAGTCCTTACAAGATGAAACTCCACAGCAAAGAGGTGATGCGTCAACTTGCATTTCCAGAAGACACAATGTTGTCTCCACCTCCAAGAAAGGTGGTAACCAAGGGAGCACCTAAAAGGGCGATGTCTACATCGAAAGAGTCATCCACGGGTCGAATCCTCTCTACATGGGAGCGTGTTGATTCTCAAAATCCTGATAGTCAATCTTCACATGCAAAGACAACATTTCCAAAGAGGAAAAGTGCACGTTTAGGCAATTCATCTCGCTCACAAACTTCAACCTCTACTAGACACCCGGATTTGTATATTTTGGGTTTACCATACATAACACATTTCCAAAAGATCATGAAACCTTTCATCGAACATATTGTGAATGTTAAAGAAGATGGTAATTGTGGATTCTGGGTCATAGCTAGACACATGAGTATGGATGAGGAAAATCATGTATTGGTCTATAGCACTTATTCAAGAGTTGAAAAACAATAAGAGTGACTATTTACCGATATTTGGTTCGGAGAAGCATTTTCAATACATCTTGAATGGTTTTCACCCTCCAACAAATAGCGGTGGAATTGCATACGAAGATAAGTGGTTGGTATTACCTGATATGGGTCACATTGTTGCAACTTGCTACAATAGAGCCATTGTTCAATTGGTTTCGACCGAAAGAGGTATACGTGAAACATATTTCCCAATCTGAGGTGCTCCACCACTTAACCCACATTCCCACATCTTGTGTCTTGACTTAATTCCCGACCACTTTCTTCATGTTTATTTGAAAGACGGTTGTCCATTACCACCGTCTTGTATGGAGTGGAAGATTCACAAGATTGGTGTGGCAGAGCAATGAGAGTTTGCATTTATGGATAGACAAGCTTTGTTCAAAGACCTCATATCTAAGGAGCCGAAGCCGCCGAAAAACCAACAAATCAACTCAATCCAATATATTGCGACACTCCCACTCCAGAAAAACTAAAAGGAGAATTTAAAGTAATTGAAAAAGATGAAGATTATGCATTACCACTAGCTAGTTAGATAGGCTACACCGACATATTTTTTTGTGGTCCGTCGATTATGTAATGCCAATTTTTGTGGTCAATATGTAAATAAGATTATATAAATATATAACACTTTTTGTGATGGATAAAACATTTTTATTCGTTATTTTTATTGCTCGCATTTTATAAAATTATGTCTCTAATTATTCAACTATTTATTTATTTTGTGAAGTGAAACATGTCCCAAGACAAAGTTGAAGCTCATGTCCGATACTCCCACATGAAGAAGACAGTTAGGTTCTATTTAACCCCAACCAACAGGTTGGATGATTTAAAGGCACATCTTGACTTGTCCATCTAGGTGAAAATCAAAAAACATCAAATGTATTTGTACAGGTGCCATGTGTGGACTTGGGGGAGGATAAGGAAGAAGACTTTTAGAAGACGGTTTATTATTCAGATATTATCCGTGATGATTTCGATGTAGGTTACATGTTTAGGTTATTGGTTCAAAATAACATTTTACATCTTTGTGTCCGATCCATTGAAGTGTAATATTTATTAACGTGTAATAGTGTAATGTGTTCGAATTTGTGTCTGTAATGTTGCATTTTAATGAATTTGTGTATTTAAAGACGAATTTGGATCGTTTATGAGTAATTTATCGTTAACGACGAATTTGGATCGTTTATGTATAATTTGGATCGTTTATGTGTAATTTGGATCGTTAACGATGAATTTGGATTGTTTATGTGTAATTTGGATCAATTATGTGTGATTAACGACGAATTTGTGTAATTTGGATCGATTGTTTGTAATTTGGATCGATTGTGTTATTGTGTGGTTAACGACAAATTTATGTAATTTGGATCGATAATGTGTGATTATGTGATTATGTCGTTGAAATGGTGTAATTGAGATCGATTATGAGTGTGTATTGTTTTGGGGTCATTAATGGCTTCTTTGATAACATTCAATGTTGTTTTTCTGCTACACCAGAAGCCAACTTGACTTAACTCATGCTGACCTGTACTGGGCATTACTTAAGTCAAGCTCGTTATTTTGGTCGGTAACCTGCGTGACTTAAGTCACATTGTTGGACGGTGGACAGTGTGAGTTAACTCACGCAGGTTAAAGGTCAGCGTGAGTTAACTCACGTAGGTTGCATGGTGGCCAATAAGGGAGGAGCAGTTACTTCCTTCGACCAATAAAATACAAGCAAAAAAGCCTATAAATTGAAACCTTTTCATTTATTTTTTTTCTCATTCTCATTTCTTCTCGTTCATTCTCCCATCTCTTCTCTAAAATATTTTTTTTAAGTTTTGTTACTATAGACGTAAACGGCCTCAAATTCATTCGTCGATTAATCATAATGATCTTATGTTGTTTTTTTATGATGACAATTTAGATCATTATATTAATCGACGAGATAATTTTTGAGTCTTATTAGGATAATTATGATTAATCAATTTTATCGCTAGCGGTAGAGGTGGTTATGACGGGTTCGTCTAGTGGCCCCTACTCCAAGAAGAATGATCATTATGATTAATCGATTATTTTTTTAAAAAATTCTTTTAATTTATGTAATGAATTGCAATTAATGTAATAATTTTGTTTAATGTAATGAATTGCAATGTTATGTAATAATAAATCTATTATGTAATAATATTTCTGTTTTGTAATTTGTAATTATTTTTTTTTGTAACTAATCAGCGTGACTTAAATTACGCTGGGTATTTGGTCATGAGCAATTTTGGGGTGAAAGCTATTTTCTATGAATGTTTGTTGGGTTGATTTCCATGAACTGACGAAGGACAAAATTGAAATTTTCAATTACTAAAAAAAAGAAACGAAGTTAGAATTGTTTCATTTCATGCCGAACATCATCCATCGGAGCACCAGAATCATAATCTATCTCAGTTCACTCTCCTTCGTCTTCTTCCTTCAGGTATTCTCTCTCTACAGCCTTGTTTGTATTCATCTGATTTTCTTCTCAACTGTATGCAGGTTCTTTATAATACTAATCAATTATTAATTTCTTAGGTCTTATGTTTTCTTCACTCAATCAATAAAATAATATTTTTGTTAGTTTCCCCAAAACATGGATCTTTCATAATCATACATAGTCTACTCACTGTTGGTAACCATTTTAAGATGCATATGAATCCGTCTCCACCCTCCATTTATGAATGATGAGTTAGATACAAAAGTAAAAGATTAGTAGGACACATCTGTGGGGTCCACTATTTAAAATGGGTCATAAACAAATACTACAATGTTCCTCTTAGATAATGAATGGTATTAAGAAGTGAAAACCTTTTGCAGTTAGGTAGGGTGTGGTCAAATCAAGCTCCTCCTCCCATGGTTTGTGCTTGGTCAGAGACTTATTCAGATCATGATGTCACCTAGTGAATATAAATGCATACATACTTCATCTATTGTGACCACAAGTATGTTTCAGATTGATAATAAACTAATACTATAGTATGTATCTTATGTTGTTTATCTTTACATACTGCTTATAGAAAACAATAAACTACTAAGGTGACTCATATCCTTGCCTCATATATGCTTTCTGCAGTTAGCCAACCTCCATAATGGCAGATCTCAAGGAGCGGCTACTCCCACCAAAACCTGCATCGGCTTTTAACGTAAGAGAGGGTATCAATCGACCAACCGCCTCTGGAAGGCAAGCTTTTCAAGGAGTGGATGTTGTAGAGGTGAAGAAGCGAGGCCAAGGTCTTAAATCGTGGATCCGTGTTGACACATCTGGAAACTCTCAGGTCATTGAGGTAGACAAATTTACTATGATGCGGCGTTGCGATCTTCCTGCCCGTGATCTTCGCCTACTTGATCCTGTGTTTGTCTACCCATCAACAATCCTTGGTAGGGAGAAAGCTATTGTTGTAAATCTGGAGCAGATACGGTGTATTATTACAGCAGATGAGGTTCTTCTCTTGAATTCCCTTGATAAATATGTATTGCAATATGTGATTGATCTTCAACGACGGTTGACAACAACTGGGGTGGGCGAGGTAGGCGAGGTCTGGCAATCAGACCATTCTGACATGAACCAAAGGAGAGGCAATAGGAATTTTGAAAATTTATATAGCAATAATTCCCCTGATTATTTACCTTTCGAATTCAGGGCTCTTGAAGTTGCCCTGGAGGCTGCATGCACATTTCTTGACACCCAGGTTAGTAGAAGTTCATAATTAAATCAAAGGCTATCTTCTTTTGGTTGTTAGATTATGATTTTTCTTTCATTCTTGACTTACTTTAGAATAGAGAAATGGTTGCGATGAACTAAAATCTTATTTCTATAGAATTGTATACATGGTAGAGTTGAGTTTCTGCATGCAATATGGGGAAGTATTATCATATTTAAGGTCAAATCACAAATGAACTTGTAGGTCATTTTATTTATCTGATGATGTATTTAAATGTTGTTTGGATCTGTGTCCACTGATTGAGGCCAGTATTAGAGTAACTGCATTACTATCTTATAGCACAGAACTTATCAGATGTATATATTGCTTATCAGAATTAGTTTCTCTGATTCTGATATCCTTTTAGACAGTTACAGACTGCTTTCTGTTCACGGTCAGGAGACTAGCACTTTATATCAACGAATCAAGGAACTCTGATTAGATTCTGTTCAAACTAGATTAAATAACACAAAAATCTCCCTTTCTCCCTAGCTCTTCTCGGTTCTCGTTCTCACGCTTTTGTTCATTTTCTAATAGCCAGAAACCTCTTCTGTGGTAACAGAATGCCGAGTCTAGAATATTCTGTTGCGGTCTTTTAGAGAAAGCCAGTATGTATAGCACTAAAAGAATCAGTTTTATTGCATTTTTTTTCTTTCCCATCCCCAAGTGCAGTTACCCTTATTTGATCTTGAGTTTGAACACTCTGTTCTAATCTTCATCCTTTTGTATATCAAACTTATATCAAATTTCATCTACTTTTCTTGTCATTGGTGGCATGTTTTCGCACTCTAGAATGGTTTCTTTATAGGCAGAGTTGTGAAGCCACATCTCATATTCACATGTTTTACAAAGCTATGGGATGATTATTTGGCTTTGCAGTAACCACAAGATTCACAACTAGTACTATTCCGTGCTTGTTGCTTGGGATGATTTCAGTTTTATGTATAATATAACTTATGTGGTTTGTTGGTGGAAAAATTCACTAGGTGTTTATTACCTAGAAGTTAGAGATAAATAGAAACAAAAAATACATAGAAAAAAGGAACTAAATGTGAACCTGTGCATCTCTCAGGGAATTTCTACTTGCTATGTTTATACTGGTGAAATGTGGGAAACAGCAATTAACGATTTAACAGTGGATTGACAATATTTATACATATTAGAGAACCAAGTTGATTTGATGCCAGAGACATCGACCATGGAGGATATGTACCTACCATGGTATGATGGAAAGATATTGGAAGCAACTGTAGTGATATTAATGCCTTCATTTATATAGAAAAAGAAGGCCGGGAAGAAATCCTGTGAAAATGTGTTGATGTGCAAAATTCTGTCATAATGTATATGTCTACTGAATCGTTTATCCATATGCTTGCTTGATTAGTATATTTCTCTTCATATTATTGTTTATTTGGTTTTGACAAATTTGTCAGTAACATTCTCAATTCTGTTTGCAAAAGGCAGCAGAGTTAGAAATTGAGGCTTATCCGTTGCTGGATGGACTGACATCTAAGATCAGTACTCTAAATTTGGAACGTGTTCGTCGTTTGAAAAGTAGACTTGTTGCCCTGACTAGGAGAGTTCAGAAGGTGATGTTCATTTTATGGTTGTTCTTTCTTCACAGTTGAAAATGACAATTGATAGGAACCATATTTGCTGAGCTAATATTGTGGATGTGTCAGGTTAGAGACGAAATAGAGCAGCTTATGGATGATGATGGTGATATGGCTGAAATGTACCTTACCGAGAAGAAAAGACGAATGGAATTGTCATTTTATGGAGATCAGTCTATGGTTGGATATAGACCGGTTGATGGTGCATCCATCTCTCTTCCAGTCTCTCCTGTTTCATCACCACCCGACTCTCACTCTCGGAGGCTTGAGAAGAGCTTGAGCATTGCTAGGAGTCGACACGAGAGCATGAGGAGTTCTGAAAGTAATAATGAAAATATAGAAGAACTTGAGATGTTGTTAGAAGCATACTTTGTTGTCATTGACAGCACTCTAAACAAGTTGACATCGGTAAACACCCACACTGTTATCTATATTAACCCTTTTCTTTCCAACTTTACCGCAGTTTATCTATCACCGTTTCCATTTTCTTGTTTCAGTTAAAAGAATACATCGACGATACCGAAGATTTCATCAACATTCAACTGGTGTGTTATTCTGTTTTCCTTCTTTCTCATATTAGTCACAAAAGGTTATCCTATTGTATTTTGGTTATTAGTTATAACTGATCCAACAATAATGCACAAATTACCACACATACTCATACAGACAACGCATAATTGGGAGGGGGAGGGTTAGTTTAAGAGAAAAATAATGCACAAATTATCACACATGCTTATACAATGTATGTATTATTACAGGATAATGTGCGGAATCAGCTTATCCAGTTTGAGCTTTTGCTCACAACTGCAACATTTGTGGTTGCAATCTTTGGAGTGGTGGCAGGAATATTTGGGATGAACTTTGAAATTCCATTATTTGATGTCCCATCTGCATTCCAGTGGGTCCTTATAATAACAGGAGTTTGCGGAGTGTGTATATTTTCTGCATTTGTGTGGTTCTTCAAGTACAGAAGACTCATGCCCCTATAAGAAGCGACACCAACATGAACATGATTAAAACAATTGCAGGGTGGCATATGATGTTATGCGTTTTTTTTTTTTGTCTTAATCATCTGATTCTCAGGGAAAAGGGACCCCGATAATTAGGAGTATGATGTTTTGCATTTGTTATGCAATCATAAAATTCAAATGCAAAGCCGGCTCATATTGAAGAGCAATTTTCTAAATTCAATTTTGTATCAATTTTGGAATATTCCTTTCTGATTCGGCAATGTCTGTATAGTGAGACTAAATTAATAATTGGTTGGATAAAGCATCTTTTTAGTTCCTATTTTATTTCTTTCAAGATTTGACAAAGAGCTTTCAGCCGCATGAAATGTATGTTTTAGTAAGACTGAGACAAGGACACTTAGAATAGAACTTCGCATCGAGAGATATAAAGTTTTCCATGATTGATTAATTTAAAGTAAAATATAATTATTTTTTTGGAGAGGAAGTAAAAAAATAGAATTAAATAATACATTATATAATAATATAATATGTATCAACTAGTTTAAAATTGTAAAAAAAAAAATTATAATTGTCTTTGAAACGTAATAATAAATCATAAATATTAAGATTTTTTTTTTAAGCAAAAAGAAAATATAATAAATAAAAAGAAAAAGATACAAAGACTGGGGGACATAAGACCTGACCCAGGAAAACCCAAATGGAAATACATCATGATAAATCAGCCTAAGTGGAACTACTCCAATCTATCCTTAACAAAAATTCACTAATCACGCGGGTGCGAAACCAGGTTACAAAAAAAGAATGAAAAGTGAACATATGCAGAGAACAGTTAGAGTGAAATTATGGCGAATGGATCGACCGCCAACACGGTATCATCCAAGTGCCAACAGCTCCCTGAACAACAACAAGCATAAAAGCTATTTCGAGCAAACAACGCGTAAGAACTCAGATCAAGGGATGAGTCCAATACGTCAGACTCTATCGGGTTAAAAGAACCAGACCCTAACGGGTTTTTGTAACAGACCCTTTCGGGTTTACGTAACCGAACCACCGCACAAGGTCACGTCACTTGTCACCCAGTCTCTCATCAAACAAGAACACAACAAACAATACGAACAAAAAAAAACAACGCACAATAAAGGAACAACATAAATATTAAGATTTCAAAATACCAAAATTTCTGATCGCATGGGGGCTTGGTTGTATTCTTAAACATTTATTGATTTTTTTTTTTTTGAGAGGTGCATGTATCGATCCTTTAGTTTTCACTGAAATGAATTAGTATTTTCAATGAAGGGTCTTTCTTCTCATTTTTAGTATCGGGCAGGTTGATTCAATCAAACTGTGAGTCTAGAATTATATTAGAGGTGCTGAGTTAGATCTACCTCAGATGTTAACTATGTGGATATGAAACGTACCTTTTTTTTTTGTATTGTTTTGAATAAAAAAGTTGGGTCTGGTTGGCAAAAATAGCGGATAGCTTATAGCTTATGACTGATAGCTTATAACTGATGACTGATGACTTAAGGCTGATAAGCTAATTGAAGTGTTTGGTAAAATTAGCGGTTCAACTAGCTGATAGATGTAAAATGACATAAAAAGACATTTTTATATCATTCAATTTTTTATGAAGACAAGAACAACATACATTAATAATAATAATAATAATAATAATAACAACAACATCAACAATATCATTGTCAGTTAAGTACGAATTAAGATAATCTTAACTACAATTATATTAATCCAAAATAATAATAAAAATAAGTCTATCGCCTAATATTCCTTAACTACCTATATATATATATAACATACAGAGCTCAAAAATACTTGCATATTCAATTCATTCTTTGCACAGATATTAGACATTAAAGCACAAATATATATAGAATCCAGACACAAAATATGTAAATATTGGACATCAAAGAACAAATATTCTAATATATTCATCAGTAATAATAAAAAAATAAATTGGGGTTTAGGGTTTTTCAATCTATTTATGAATCAAACAACTCTTTTAAACAACAATACAGACACTGAAGAAAATAAAATAGTATTTAAATAAAATAGTAAGGGTAAAAGAGGAAGAAAAAACAATAAACTATAAGTTATAAGCTCAATCGCTACTTGAAATAGCGTCTGAAAAATAAGCTATAAGCTTCTGAAATAAGCTATAAGCTCCTGACGAAAAGACTGTTACCAAACAGGTCTTTTTTTGCTAGACAAGTTTATAAGATATAAGACATAAGCTTGTTTTTGTGCTTTGCCAAACAAACTCGTTGTGTGCAACTCTTTTGTTTGTATTTGTAATGTAAGTTTTTTTTAAAAGAAATTAATTGAAAATACGATTTTGTTATTTATAAAATTTTATTTATTTTTACTTTAAAATATATAATAGTTATTGTTCTGTCTGATAACAAGATTATCTTAATAAAGATAAAGAATCTCACATTGATGATGGACACGTGGAACAATGTGTTTGTTGTCAAAGGTCTCGCTTCCATATATATGTGTTCGTTGTATTTGAATTGGCAGGTATTTTCATCCCAACAGAGGAGACCGAGGGAGGTGTGTCTCTTTCTCTCCATTGATTGGCAGGTACTTCGCATGTTATTCTTGATTTTTTTTAATGTCAAATGTTAGTCATTAGTTGTTGGATTAGTTTTTTTTTCATATGATTAAATTTGATAACAGACGGTGGGATACATTCCAAATGCATCAACGATGTTAGCAGAAGATTGACTCCTCGTGAAGGTTTGTGATATGCAAAATACAAAAGACCTACTTTAATATAAAACAATTATTCAATTTAAGGAAGAAAAAACCATAACCCTTCTTAGTATCATTAAATCAAAGATCTCGATGACCAATAAGACGTATTTATGTTCTGGTGTACAGATGAATATGGGAGAAACATGTATGTATGGACTTGATTGAGGTTTTTTCACTTGTTAGATTGATGATCAGGGCTTTATATGGGACATGCAACTCTCAAAGCAGCTTCAAGCAAAATGGTCAAGCATGAGAAGCGTGTTCAGACAATCAACATGTTTTTATATTATATTTCTTTGACTTTTTTATCTTCCTCGGGCTAGCGGTTGTTGATCTTCTGCAAAGAGTTCAAAGAGTCTTGCATAATTAATAATGTTGTCTCTTCTAGGTTTAAGGATGTAATTTTTAAGAGGATTTATTTTGTCATCCATAAAAGGTTAGCTGGGCAGTTTGTAGTCCTCTTACCTTCCATTTGTGTGTAATTTTTATATATTTAATTATACCTATATATAGAGGGGATACATAATTTTGTGTGACTTTTTCACTTTCAATTTTATCCTTCATTTAAACTATTGTATTTTCAATTTTATCCTTTTTACGTTATTACTTAAATTATTAATTAGAAAAATGTTAAATCTCATTAAAATAGGAACAACACCATTGCAATAGAAATTTTAATTATTAATTAAAAAATAGTTAAATCTCATTAAAATAGGAACAATACTACAACAACATATTTGACACTATTAAAAGAACTTATTTTAATTTTATTTGCCAAAAATATATTTTATCATAGTATATGTCAATTTTGAGCGCAGTAGAAAAACGGATAGACGCATACGTTAGTTAAAATAAATGTATTATAAATTATGAATTAGATGTTTAATATTTTGTTGTAATAAGTGTTTTGTTAACGTAAATGTATTATGAATTCTAATATGCTTAATTATTGCCAATTTGTATTATGCCTCATTACATTTTATCATTTTCATTAATGTGATTTTAATATATTAAATCGCTGTTTTTGTTTTGAAAAAACTAGTTAAACACAAACTGGATTATAAAACCTAAAATACATAAAATACAGTTCGGATTATAAATTCCAAACAGAAGGTAAAATTGTCATTTTAGAGAGCACGCGAAAAGTGAGAATGGTGAAAAAATAAATTTTCTAATATATTTTAGTTTGAGGCCCAATAAAAAAAAGGTCATTAGGTTTAATTATCACTTTTTTACCGAAAAAAATCTTTTTCAACTGTAAGAAGGTGGAAGTCTCCAATGCTCTTGCAAGGAGGGAGGCTTCTTCATGGTCTTGCAATTCCAAAACCTTGCAACATCTTTCTCTCAGACATTTTATCGAACACTTTCATTCTCATACTCTGTATCCATCCGCCTTTTGACTTCACCTTTGATATAAATGACCCATTTCAACAAAGGGGTGTTCAACTAAAATAGTTAACTGAACCAAAGTATGAACTGCATTAAACCATATTTTGAACTGAACTGCATTAAACCATATTTTGAACTGTACCATTTTTTAAAACCAGTTTTAGTTCAATTTAAAACCGGTTCATATTTATGAACCTTTTTTAACCAAAATAAATAAAATGTATGATATGTTTTTTTTACTGAAAAAAAGAAATAATAAACATAATTAATCCTTGGCCCATAATTAACCAACAAAAATCTTTAGCTTAATCTTCAGCTTAATCACATAAACAATTGCGAATAAAGCTTCAAAAAGCAATTAAAAAGTTCCTTCCACTGTTACAATTAATCATTCCAATTTCAATTGAAGTCAAAATCATCTGAGAATACACTAATTCCCAAATGCAAAATTCCTGAAAATTCACATCCAATTTCAATTAAATTCAATAAAAACAAAATAATCAGTGCATGAATTAATGAATACATGGCAAGAATCGGCGTCGGAAAGCCGCGTTGGAAAACAAAAGAGTAAGATCTTCAAAGGGAGAAGGAAGTGGGAGTTGGAGGAGAGAGCGAAGAGAGATATGGGAGAAACTTTGTTTTGGTAAGAATCGGCATCCTAAAAGTGATTATGATAGAAAAGCAGAATTTAAAAAAGCTATTATGATAAACTAGTTTTTTTGTGTCGAGAAAGAAAGAGATACGGAGCTTATAATCTAAGGAAAACAATCTGCTTCAAAAATAATCTACATGGAACTAAACTAAAAAAAAAACTCAGGTTTTTATAGAAAACCGGTTCAAAACTAGTTCAAATGAGATAAACTGATTTAAAATTATAAACCAGTTTTGTGTTGGAACAAAATGTATGAACAACTCTCTTTTGAGTTTTGATGATAACAAAGTGTTAAAAAGAAAATTGGATATGCTAATACTTGATTCTAGTGTGCAGAACCATATAATTAAAGATTGGTATCAAACAATGGTTAAGAAAGAACAAGTTAAGAGCAAGAAGGAAAATATAGAAGCTTGTGTTGCAAGGCTGAAGAAAATCAGCGTCTGAAGAAGAGCTTCTGAAGGCAGCATCTGAAGGTCTGCTTCTGAAGAAGTGCGTCTGATGAACAGTGCGTCTGAGAACCAGCTTCTGAAGACTGCGTCTGATGAACAGTGCGTCTGAAGCCAGCTTCTGAAGAACTGCGTCTGAAGACAGCTTCTGATGAACAGTGTCTGAAGCCAGTTCTGAAGAGAAGCTTCTGAAGTCTGAAACGCAGAAGTCAACAATTGAAACTGTCTACAGTTAAGTACTGTACGGTCAGAACAGCTCTTTGCAACAGTTGTCTCCTTGGCCAAAACATTCTCCCTGTTTTAAGGAAACAATTCAAATTCCATTCATCTGTTTTCTGTGTTACGCACACAATGTAGGAAGGAATTAAATGCTGGACATAGCTTCTATTGCAACGGCTCTTTGATGATATTTGGCTCTTCTCAACAACTCTTTAATTCTCTATAAAGGATTGAAGGATTGAAGAAGAAGAACAAGACTCATAAGACTGAAAACGCATTGCTCTGTTTTCTGAAACTCAGTTCTGCCAAATCTGAATGTCATCAAAATAACTTAGAAATTCTTACAAACTTCTTATCTTAGAATTTCTTAAGTATAGAATCTTAAATCTGTGTTGTATTTTGTGAACACCACTGATAGTATATCAAGTGTTCAACCCAAACTTATTCTCTTGTAAAATCTGTTTGATTCAAAGTCTTAGACTGTGTGTCTGAGCAAGATAGTCTCTTACTTTGTGTTTGAGCATAGGAAGTCTCTTACTTAGTGTTTGAGCAATTGGAAGTCTCTTACTTTGTGTTTGAGCATAGGAAGTCTCTTGCTTTGTGCTTGAGCAATTGCAATCTTTGTGATTATAGTGAAAATCTCTTGTAAGTGACAAGGGGACTGGACTACTTCCGGGTTGTGGAAGGAACCAGGATAAACTGCTTCTCTCTCTCTCTCTCTCTCTCTCTCTCTCTCTCTCTCTCTCTCTCTCTCTCTCATTTACTTTATATCCACTGCAAACAACTCTGAAAATAGTTTCAGAATCTGATCAACATCTGATTCTGAACTAACCAAGTTTTTGAAAGAAAAAGCCAACACAATTCAACCCCCCTTCTTGTGTTTTTCTCACCTTCAGTTGGTATCAGAGCTCCGGTTCTGATATTCAATCACCTAACAGTGAGTCAGTAAAGATCCTGAGAAAAACATGTCATCCAGTGGTTCCCGTCCACCCTCTCCTAGAAATCGCGCTTCTGTATCATATGACTATGGTACAGGTGAAAGGCATTCTCGCTCACACAATAAACCTCCTATGTTTACTGGTGATCCTGAGAAATTCTCATGGTGGAAAAGCAAAATGTACAGTCATATCATTGGAATAGATGATAGTCTATGAGACATCATTGAAGATGGTATAACTATACCAGTTGATGAAGAAGGAGTGGCTACTAACAGAAGAGGTCTTTCTGATGCTGAAAGAAAGATCTACAGAAAGCATCACAATGTTAGAGGTATCATTGTGGATTCTCTACCTCACAGAGTATCAAAGCTAACTGATAAATCAACAGCTAAAAGCCATCTTAACCTCTCTCTGCTCTAACTATGAAGGAAACAAGAAGGTTAGAGAAGCAAAAACAAATATTCTGGTTCAGCAGTATGAGCTGTTCAGAATGAAGGAGGATGAAAATATTGAGACTATGTTCTCAAGATTTCAGACTCTGGTTTCTGGACTTCAGATTCTGAAGAAAAGCTATACTACTGTTGATCATGTGAACAAGATCCTCAGAAGTCTGCCATCTAAATGGAGACCTAAAGTGACTGCCATTGAGGAAGCTAAAGATCTAAATACTCTAAGTATTGAAGATCTTATAAGCTCTCTCAAAGTGCATGAATTGGGACTCAATGAAGATGATTCTGTTAGAAAGTCTAAGTCTATAGCACTGAAATCCAAAAGAAAGTCATCAAAAGTTCTAAAGGCTGTAGAATCTGATGAAGAATTTCTTGAGGGAAATTCTGAACAAGATTCAGATGCTGAGGAACTTGCAATGATTTCTAAAAGATTTCAGTACTTAATGAATAGACAAAAGAAGTTCTCTAACAGGAGCAGTAACTTCAAAGGATCTGGTTCCAAGAGGGAAGATCAGAAGGGTTGCTACAACTGCAAGAAGACTGGTCATTACATAGCTGAATGTCCTGAACTACAGAAGGACAAGTCAAAGGAGAAATCCAAGATGACCAACTCTAAATCAAGCAACTTCAGAAACAAGATCAAGAAAAATCTTATGGCAACATGGGATGATCTTGAAAATGAATCTGAGTCTGAGAAGGAAGATGGAGAAGAAGCAAACCTAGCTCTAGTGGCAACTGTATCTTCTGATGCAGAGTCAGGTTCAGACTCTGAAGAAGAAGATGAGGTATATTTTGAACTTACTCGTTCTGAACTTATTGATACAGTTAAGGATCTTATGAACCATCTCCAAAGCAAGTTGAGTCAAGTAAAATCTTTGAAAAATAAATATAACTTACTGACTGATGAGAATCTCCAACTTCAGAATCACATCAATGAGATTGATGAAGAAGTTAGAGAACTCAGAGAAATGGCTCATAAGAAACCTGATGAAATTCCAAATGAGCAAGAAATTGTATTTCAGGATTTCATCTTAACTGGAATCAACAGAAGTAAGATTGCTTCTATGATTTATAATATTAGCAGAAACAGAGGAGAAGGTATTGGTTTCAAAAATGATCCATTTAATCATTCAAAAGAAACTAATACACCATCCTGTTCTGGAAATATTATGAAAGGAACTAAGGTGTGTTTTGTACCTGCTTATGAGATTTCTAAGAAACATAATTCATCAGAAAATGAGACTGTTAAACCTGAGGTTCTGAACAACTCAGAATTCAAAACTTCTGAACCTAAGGGAAAGATGAAGGCAAAATCTGAAACTTTGCCAAAGTCTAAACCAAAAGGTTCTAAGTCTAAGACTATGAGGAAAACAAACTTTAAATCTGAAAAGGTTCAAAGTCTGAAGAGTTCAGAACCTAAGACAAGCAAGTCTCAGTGTCTGAAAACTTCAAACTCACATTTTCAAAAGACTGTGTTTATAAAACCTTCAAGGAATACTAAACCAGTTTATACAAAACCTTTCAAACCTCAAAATGTCAGACCAAAGGTACAAAATAAGCCTTATCCTTTCAGAACTAACCAAAGAGGACCCATAAGGATATGGGTACCTAAGTCTGAAATAATTTCTATTGCAGATATGCTTAACATCCAAAGAAAAGGAAAAGTCTTGGTACCTGGACAGTGGCTGCTCGCGTCACATGACAGGAGAAAGGTCTATGTTCCTAACCCTGACCATGAAAGTGGGAGGAACTGTGGGATTTGGAGGAAATCAGAAAGGCAAGATCAATGGTACTAGTAAGATAGGTAATTCTTCCCTTTCCATTGATAATATCTGGTTGGTAGATGGACTAAGACATAACCTACTTAGCATAAGTCAATTATGTGACAGTGGTTATGATGTCCTGTTTAATAAGAACACTTTCACTGTAATCAACAACAAAGATAAATTTGTTGTGTTCAAAGGAAAGAGGAAGAACAATGTTTATAAAATTAATCTTTCAGAACTGGTTGATCAGAAGGTAGTTTGCCTTCTGTCAGTGAGTGATGAGAAATGGGTATGGCACAAATGGTTGGGACATGCTAACTGGAGACTCATTTCTAAGCTTAGCAAGTTACAACTGGTCAGAGACCTACCAAACATTGACTATCACTCAGATGCTCTCTGTGGAGCATGCCAGATAGGAAAAATTACTAAAACCTCTTTTAAATCCAAAAACATTGTTTTTACCTCCAGACCCTTAGAACTACTTCACATTGATCTGTTTGGTCCTGTTGGAACAACATCAATCAATGGGAAGAAGTATGGGTTAGTAATTGTTGATGATTACAGTAGGTGGACTTGGGTTAAATTCCTAAGAACAAAAAATGAAACATATGATGTGTTCAACAAATTCTGCAAACAAGTACAAACAGAAAATGATTTGAAAATTTTAAAAGTTAGAAGTGATCATGGTGGTGAATTTGAAAATGAACCATTTGAAAATTTTTGTGGAGATCATGGAATTCTCCATGAGTTCTCTTCTCCTAGAACTCCACAACAAAATGGAGTTGTAGAGAGAAAGAACAGATCTTTGCAAGAAATGGCCAGAACCATGATTCATGAATCTAAAATTGTAAAGTACTTCTGGGCAGAAGTTGTTAACACAGCATGTTATATTCAGAACATGATCTATATAAGACCAATTCTGAATAAAACAACATATGAATTATTTAAAGGAAGAAAGCCAAGCATTTCTTATTTTCATCAGTTTGGATGTACATGTTACATTCTAAACAATAAAGTCTACCTAAAGAAATTTGATGATAAGGCTCACAAGGGTATCTTTTTAGGATACTCTGAGAGATCTAAAGCATACAGAGTGTACAATTCTGAAACACATGTTGTTGAAGAATCAATACACATTAGGTTTGATGACAAGAAGCCTGATAATAAAATATCAGAGCTAGTTGAGAGTTTTGCAGATATACGACTCTCAGTGGACACTTCAGAACCTGAACAGAATTCTGAGTCTGAAGAAAGTCCAGAAGCTGAAAATTCTCCTGAAGCTGAAAAACTCTCAGAAGCTGACACTCCTCCTGAAGCCAATCAAGATCAAAATGGTTCTGAACAAGCTGTTGATGATTCTCCAGAAGCAAATCCACCCAGAACCTCATTCAAGTACAAGTCTTCACATCCTGAAGAGTTAATCATTGGAAACAAGGACAGTCCAAGAAAGACCAGATCAGCATTCTGTCAAAATGATTCTTTAATTGGACTACTGTCAATGATTGAACCTACAACAACTGATGAAGCACTTGCAGATGATGGATGGATTGTAGCTATGCAAGAAGAACTCAATCAGTTTCAAAGAAATTATGTTTGGGATTTAGTTGCAAAACCAAATCACAAGAACATTATTGGAACAAAATGGGTGTTCAGAAACAAGCTAAATGAACAAGGAGAAGTAGTCAGAAACAAAGCTAGACTGGTTGCTCAAGGCTACAGTCAGCAGGAAGGAGTAGACTACACTGAAACATTTGCTCCAGTTGCAAGACTGGAAGCAATCAGGTTACTTCTTTCCTATGCAGTAAATCATAATATCATCTTATATCAAATGGATGTTAAGAGTGCTTTTTTAAATGGAGTTATTTCTGAAGAAGTATATGTCAAACAACCTCCTGGTTTTGAAGATTTAAAAAATCCAGATTTTGTTTTTAAACTTAAGAAATCACTGTATGGTCTGAAACAAGCTCCCAGAGCTTGGTATGAGAGACTAAGTAATTTCTTACTTAAAAATGATTTTGTAAGAGAACAAGTTGACAATACACTTTTCAGAAAGACACTTAAGAAAGACATCTTAATTGTGCAAATCTATGTTGATGATATTATATTTGGTTCTACTAATGTCATTCTTTGCAAAGAATTTTCTAAGTTAATGCAGAATGAATTTGAAATGAGCATGATGGGAGAATTGAAATTCTTTCTTGGAATTCAAATCAACCAATGCAAAGATGGAGTGTATGTTCATCAATCTAAATATACAAAGGAGCTTCTGAAGAAGTTCCAGCTTGAAGATTGTAAATTGATGACAACACCAATGCATCCAACCTGCAATTTAAGCAAAGAGGACACTGGCTCAAAGGTAGATCAGAAGCTCTACAGAGGTATGATTGGTTCTATGTTATACTTAACAGCTTCTAGATCAGATATTTTATTTAGTGTATGCTTATGTGCAAGATTCCAATCAGATCCTAGAGAATCTCATATGACTGCTGTCAAGAGAATCTTCAGGTATCTGAAAGGAACAACTAATCTTGGACTTCTGTATAAGAAATCCTTAGATTATAAGCTTGTTGGATTCTGTGATGCTGATTATGCTGGGGACAGGATTGAAAGAAAATCCACCAGTGGAAATTGTCAATTCCTAGGTGAGAATCTGATATCCTGGGCCAGCAAAAGACAATCAACTATTGCATTGTCAATAGCAGAAGCAGAATACATCTCAGCTGCAAGTTGTTGCACACAACTGCTCTGGATGAAACATCAGTTAGAAGACTATCAGATTCATGAAAACATCATTCCTATCTTTTGTGATAATACTGCTACAATCTGTTTGTCTAAAAATCCAATTCTTCATTCAAGAGCCAAGCATATTGAAATTAAGCATCACTTTATTAGAGATTATGTTAAGAAGGGTGTTTTGGATATTCAATTCATTGATACTGATCATCAATGGGCTGATATATTTACAAAACCCCTCATAGAAGATAGATTTAATTTTATTAAAAAGAATCTGAACATGCATTTTATCTCTGGAAAAATTGCTTGACTCTGAATAAGAAACTGAGAATCTGAAGTTCATCAGAAGCTAAGACTTAACAGACACTCACTTTGGAAGTCTGAAGAAAGTTCAGCTTCTGAAAACATCAGAGTCTGAGTTTCAGAATCTGAATTTTTAAACTTCTGATAAAACTCATTATAAGTGGACACTTTACACGTGGTCCACTAATGAGAGTGAATCTGAACAGTTGTCTAACACATGGTCAGAATCTGATAAGTTATAACTGCTGGGCAGTGATGAATTAAGCTTTGAAAGTTGTACTTTGCCCCTCCTAAAGTCATTAATGTGCAAGTTGTGTAATGTTTTTCTGTTTTCAGTTTCTGAAACATTTTTAAACAAAAACACTCAACACAGTCACACTTTCATCTTATATGTTCAGCTTTCAGACCAATTTAAAAACACTGAACAATTTTGTCTGAAAGAGTTCAGCAGCACTGAACCATATGCTCTGAAAGAGTTCAGTGGTACTGAACAGAATGCTCTGAACAAAATGCTCTGAACATTTTTATCTCACATTTTTCACTCTCTTGTGTCTTAAAAATTCTTGAATTTTCTTTTTGTTGATGACAAAAGGGGGAGTAAAAGGTAACAAGTATTTCAGGCTCTGAGCTCAGAACATAAGTTAATTTCTGATAAGTAATTAACTTAGGAGAACATTTTCTCATCTCTTAGCCTCTGAATTAAATTCTGTGAGATAAACTGAATTTTCAATTCTGTGAATTAAACTGAATTTAAATAACTTGGATAAAACTCAAGGGGAGCTTACAAACCTCACCTTGTGAATTATCAGACTTAGGGGGAACTTACAAACCTCAGACCATGAAGTCAGTTTGTTATTTAAATTCAGAATGTATTTACACTTTGATTTTTCATCTGTTTGATTTAAATGGAATTTAATTAACCTGGATAGGACTCAGGGGGAGCTTACAAACCTCACCTTGTGGATTATCAGACTCAAGGGGAGCTTACAAACCTCAGACCCTGAAGTCAACTTGTTAATTAAATTAACAACAATTTTCTATTAATGCTTATGTTTGTCATCATCAAAAAGGGGGAGATTGTTGGAACAAAATGTATGAACAACTCTCTTTTGAGTTTTGATGATAACAAAGTGTTAAAAAGAAAATTGGATATGCTAATACTTGATTCTAGTGTGCAAAACCATATACTTAAAGATTGGTATCTAACAATGGTTATGAAAGAACAAGTTAAGAGCAAGAAGGAAAATATAGAAGCTTGTGTTGCAAGGCTGAAGAAAATCAGCGTCTGAAGAAGAGCTTCTGAGGGCAGCGTCTGAAGGTCTGCTTCTGAAGAAGTGCGTCTGATGAACAGTGCGTTTGAAGACCAGCTTCTGAAGACTGTGTCTGATGAACAGTGCGTCTGAAGCCAGCTTCTGAAGAAATGCGTTTGAAGACAGCTTCTGATGAATAGTGTCTGAAGCCAGTTCTGAAGAGAAGCTTCTGAAGTCTGAAACGCAGAAGAACAATTGCAACTGTCTACAGTTGTCTCCTTGGCCAAAACATTCTCCCTGTTTTAAGGAAACAATTCAAATTCCATTCCTCAGTTTTCTGTGTTACGCACACAATGTCAGGAAGGAATTAAATGCTGGACATAGCTTCTATTGCAACGACTCTTTGATGATATTTGGCTCTTCTCAACAACTCTTTAATTCTCTATAAAGGATTGAAGGATTGAAGAAGAAGAACAAGACTCATAAGACTGAAAACGCATTGCTCTGTTTTCTGAAACTCAGTTCTGCCAAATCTGAATGTCATCAAAATAACTTAGAAATTCTTACAAACTTCTTATCTTAGAATTTCTTAAGTATAGAGTCTTAAATCTGTGTTGTATTTTGTGAACACCACTGATAGTATATCAAGTGTTCAACTCAAACTTATTATCTTGTAAAATCTGTTTGATTCAAAGTCTTAGACTGTGTGTCTGAGCAAGATAGTCTCTTACTTTGTGTTTGAGCATAGGAAGTCTCTTACTTAGTGTTTGAGCAATTGGAAGTCTCTTACTTTGTGTTTGAGCATAGGAAGTCTCTTTCTTTGTGCTTGTGTAATTGTAATCTTTGTGATTATGGTGAAAATCTCTTGTAACTGCCAAGGGGACTGGACTACTTCCGGGTTGTGGAAGGAACCAGGATAAACTGCTTGTGTGTGTCTCTCTCTCTCTCATTTACTTTATATCCGCTGCAAACAACTCTGAAAATAGTTTCAGAATCTGATCAACATCTGATTCTGAACTAACCAATGTTTTTGAGAAAGAAAAAGCCAACACAATTCAACCCCCCCTTCTTGTGTTTTTCTCACCTTCATTTTGAACCGGTTTTAAACTGAATTGTAACTGATTCGAGAAATTAACTAGTCTTTACTAAAGTGGTTTTAAAGAACTGAACCAAACCATTAATATGGTTCGGTTCAGTTCAGTTTATGAACCACGAACACCCCGTCAACATCAATTGATCCAATTCTCAAAAAATATGATGGTGCTGATAAAGATTGCTCTCAGTCAGTCAAAGAATATACAGGTTAGGTTATAATGATGAAAAAGCTTGCATTGCAAATTGATGATTTGGATTTTGGGACACACTGCTCTTGTCTCTCCACCCATCAGGCTACAGGTAACTACAATTCAAACTTTGCTACTTCTTCATCAATTTTATACATAGTAATACTAGCAGAGGGGTATTTTTCGAGGAAAAAAGTGGATGTGGTTAGAAAAAAAAGTATTTTTCGAGAAAAAGGGGGTGTGGTTAGAAAAAGGTTAGTTTTTTTAAAAAAAATATATATATTTAAGTGTCATTTACACTAGTTTTTGGCCAAGCGCCCAAGCCCATTACAGTAAATCGGGATTCTATGCACCATATGGATTGGTGATGCTCAGTGAAATTGTAAACTCGAGAATTTTGGGATTCAAATCGGGATTTTGATAACAATGCTCAACAGAGTCCCCTCATGCCTAAGTCTGAACATTTGGAGCGTGACATGAGTGATGCGGTTGTAGATGGTTCAATGAGTCTTAGATACACTCTGATACTATATTAAAATTTGGGTTGTACATAACTCAACAATACAAAACCGGTTTGTGAGACGAGATATGCTTCCCACTTATAAACACATTTTCATATCATATTTCATCCAAAGCGATACTCTCAACATTATTTAATTTATGCATGGATTATTAGGTAATGATTTTGAGTGCAACTATAACACTTGGTTTTTATTGCCATGCTTAAACTTTTATGGTTCATGTGTACAATGGTTGTCTTGTTTTGGTGATAAATTACATCAATTCTTGTTTGTACCATGCCAACTCGTCTCTATTGGTAGCAGATAATTCAGTTTCTCACCTTTTACTGTGGCATTTTATTTCAACCAGATATGCATATGCAAATAAGGCTGCCAAGGCTATTGAAACATCAAGTTCATGAACAAGATCAGATTGACTCCTGATCAGGAAGCATTCCATGCAATTTTGACTGCTCTTTGCAAATATGGTAATGTCAAAGAGGCTGAAGAGTTTATGCTAGTAAACAAGAAACTCTTCCCGCTTGAGATTGAGAGCTTCAACATTATTCTTAATGGATGGTGTAACATCACAACTGATGTATATGAAGCAAAAAGAGTTTTGGAGAGACATGTTAAAATACTCTATAACACCAGATGCTACTTCACATAGCCACATGATTTCCTGCTTTTCAAAGGAAGGGAATCTTTTTGACTCTCTTAGACTCTATGATCAGATGAAGAAAAAGGAATGGATCCCTGGGATAGAGATTTACCATTCTTTAGTGTATGTTTTAACTGGCGAAAATTGTCTGAAGGAAGCTCTCAAAACTATAGATAAGTTGAAGGAACAAGGTTTGCAGTCAGGTTCTGAGTAACAAAATATTATCACACAACTAAAATAAGAGACGAGAAAAGAGGAACTGAACACACAATATTTACGTGGAAACCCCTCAACAAATAAGGGAAAAAACCACGGGGCAAGAGTAGAGAATTTTTACTAAGTGGAAGAAATTACAAGGACCTCTCTCTAAATGCAAGGAGAGTACAATTATCATCATCTCTTGTAAATAGGAGAATACTAACACTAACTAGGAGAAACCTCACAGGAGAAACTATTTTTTCTTTCTCTCTATATTTTTCCTCTCTAACTCTACTAGAACAAAACACTTGTTATTGTGTTACTTTGTTCTCTAATGGGATGATTTACAACGGTACAAGAGCAAGCTATATATAGGATTACAAAGCCATTGCCCAACCACTTAAATTTATGACCATAGGCATAAGCACAGTAGCCAACCAATTTATGTTGAAAATATATGCACCGAAAATCTAAATGTTAAATGCAAAGCCCTTTTGTCAAACACGTTTTACTGCCATGTGAAAACATATCAACAAAAGGTGACTTTATGGCTTATGTGTTCACACATGTTCACAGATATTCCCTCTTTGTGAAGCTGTAAATCTAGCAGCGGCAAGAATAGTATTGAACACAATGGCAGAGGAGAATATTAGTCCAACTGTTGAGACCTACCACGCATTTTTTGAAGCAACAGATTATCAAGGAACTTTAGAATTTCTGAGTAAGATGAAAAGTTCTGGTTTGGGTCCAAATAAGGATACCTTTCTTATAATTCTGGTAAAATTCTTAAATTTGAAGCGACCTGTAAATGCACTTAAAATTTGGGCAGAAATGAAGAAATATAATGTGGAGCCCAGTCGTATAGATTACAGAAAAATGGTTGAAGGGCTTGTTGCATGCAGTGATTTTTATGGCGAGATGATCTCAGACGGATATTCAGAAGATCCAAAGCTTAATAAGCTCCTTCAGAAAGAAGTACTCAATGGCGAAAGGCTAATAGATTGTGCCATTTGGTAGAGATTTTTAAAAACAGATCCTTGGTGTGCTTCAAACTTTTAAGCTTGTGTCTATTCTTTTTAATATAAGTCTTTTGTTTTAAGACTTAACTCCATTTGTTTGAATTGTAAGAAAAAAAAAAACTCAATTATTTTGAAGTCAGTCTTAGAATGTTTGGCAAGGTCAATACCTTTACTTATACGTTATTTTGTAAATTTATTTGATCAAAATAGATGTGTTTGGTAAGTGAATTTTTTTTCCTAACTTTTACACTTCTCAAAGGTTCTTGGTTTGTCCGAATTTTAGAATTCAAACGAGTAAAAAAAAGTTTCAAAAAACACCTCTTTTTACTCGTCCAAAATCTTAAATCTGGATAAATTAAAGGCTTATGAAAAGTGTGGGGCTGAAAAAAAAATTCACGTTTGATAAATGATTTTATTTCATCAGTTTTTTGGGCTTAGGCTCGCCTTTATTAGAAAAAGAGAGACAATTTCTTTTTCCACCATATTTATTCCTCGCGCGTCTTACGCATTTCAGATTATATTATCAGAAAAGCGTAAAACACCCGAGATTACTATTTGAATGGTAGGATACTTGACATTTCTTTGACCAATACACGCCTTTGCAGGCAGCATGACTGAATAATATGGTTACGATAATGCATTATGATTATAATAAAACATCGATCATGTTCCGCATAACTCATTCGGTAGGGGTTAGATTTCGAACTTGGAATTCATCATTTCATTACACTTGAGTGTGTGAATTTAGCCACTAAATTATTTGATCATCAAAAGAATCTAGCCACTAAATTATTTGACCAACAAAAAAACATCGATTTATCACTCTCTCCAATTTACTTTCTAAACTATATACAATGTAACAAATAATTTCTAAAGTATATGAAACTTGTCAAGTTAGTCTATAAAGTTCTACAATTCACCAATTTAGTCCTTAACATCTAAAAAATAGTGACTAAATTGACGAATGTTATATACATTAGGGATTATTTATTATATTTATATAGTTTAGAAACTAGAGACATTGATAGTTTGGAGAGTAAGTTGATAATTTATTTATTATTATTATTATTTTAATGTATTAAAGTATTAATAACGTGTAGAAGAGTCGATTTGTTTCATTTTAAGTTTGTCGTTATTATAAGAATACACGGTTTTCTTTTGGACTGGGTAGCATTTGTAATGGCTTTGTCCTCTTTAAGAACTGGGGAAGATGAAGACAACTAGATGATTTTAAGTCATGCAAAATTATTAAAAAAGAAAAAATTATCAGTGAGATTATGACACGTATATTTTACTTAAGGGGAGAGAACAAGCACTCCTATTTCATAGTGACTTACTTTAGTCTTTGATAATGATTTGTGTTCTGTGGTCCATCCAAGACTAAATGTAAAACGTACTACAAGTTTACGATCAATACAGCCAATTTCAAAACCATTTTAGGTGTTAGATATACTTTGTTTGTTAACCAAAAACCAACTTAGATGTTAGATTGAGATCTCCTAAAATAGACCAACCATTGTTCCAAAAATGAATCTTTGTGCTAGCTTCTTGTTCTTTCATCTTTGTGTTAACCAAAACCAATTTATTAAATTGTTGATACTTAATAGCTTTGGATAATGACTTGAAAAACATAAGATGTTTTTTTGAAGATATAAAACAAATAAACAAAGTAGAAACAACTTGTGTCTGTCAAGCCAAGCCTAACAAAAACAAGTGTAACCATATCATATTAAGTTCATCTGCAAAAAGCAGCATTCTAACAATGCCAGAACACTTGGGACAATAGTGGAAATTGAGTCAATGATTAATGTTTATGCAACTGTTAGTTGAGAAAAGCATAAATAATAATCTCATTCTCATGTACATTCAACATAATAAGTCTCACAATATGAGTGTGTTCAGCTCCCAAATGCACTCATTCTACATAACCTGATCTTAACATGACTTGTAAAGAAACCTTCAACATTACAAAATCCTATTCTGCATTGCCCTTTTGTTTTCTCCTTGATCTGCTGTATAATCTGGAAGGTGGAGAAGGTGAGAACTCAAATGGAAGTGGTGGAATCTCCATCTCCCCCTTCAAAATCTTAACAATATCTCCAATATCTGGCCTCAACTCAGGAATTTTCTGTAAGCAAGTGAGTGCTAAGTTGATACACAAGCTTGCTTGTTCCTTATTGTAATCATCTTCTTTCAATTTCTCATCAACTAGTTCTAAGATGTTGTTACCACCAGCCTGAGCCAAGTGTCTACACCAGCTTATTAAGTTAGCTTTCTCTAGCTTCATAGGAGATGCAAGAACATGTAATGGTCTTCTACCTGACACAATTACAAGAATCAAAACTCCAAAACTGTATATATCAGCTTTCTCCATTAAGAATCCACACCCTCCATATTCTGGTGCTACATAACACAATGTCCCTCTCATGCTAGTTGTGCTGCTGAGTTCGCGGCTGAAAAGATCGCCACTCCACATATCACTTCCAATCGAACGCGAGCTTTTTTTCCTCCAACCTCTTCTGAAGCTAAACTCACCATTTTGTTCACACTCATTTTGTCCTTCCTCTCCATAGTTCTTACTACGTTGGCAAAGATAGAACCTTCTACCTAAACCAAAATGTGGCACTTTCAAGCCTTTTTTCCATTTGGTTTGAAGACTTTTCAGCTTATTTGACTTTTTCTTGCTTAATTCAGCAAGATGTTCTTCTTTCCACCACTCTTGCATCTTCCTATTCTTCTTCTTGAGGCTTTTCTTTTCCTTCAGCTCTTTCGTATCTACAACTCCATTATCTGCATTTTCAATCACAGATACTTGTAGTAATTGTGGTCCATTTGCATCACTGGCTTTACCAATTGGACTTGAATTTTCCAACTCTGATTTCTCCTGAATGTTGTTGATCTTAACACTGCCAATACCATCATCCCAATCAGCATTTGATGGACAAATCTGACTCCCAATCCATTCCTTGACATAGTCTTTACTACATAATTCACCACTTCCATCTTGTCTCCACCACCAATCTTCTCCCCATTGTTTCCCATTTTCCTTCTCTTCATCAACCAAACAAGCATTATTAATAGCCAATTCCTTACTATAATCAGTGCTGCAGAACTCATCATCATAAGGAACAAACTTATTAGTATTCCAACAATCATCCCCTCCACCTCCTGTATCCAAACTTGAAATTTCCTTACCCTTTGCATTTACATTCCTACTTTCGCTTTCACCAACAATATTTGCATTATAATTCAAAGAGTTCAAGTTCAAAGCTTTAACATTTAAACAACTCCTACTATTTTTGGATGAAGTAGAAGCTTGCAACGCAAGAGCAAAATCAACTTCACTCACACTCTCAACAGGAGTGCCAATTACAGGAGTTTCTGCAGTCAAATTACTTGAAAGGTCTTGACTCTTCCAAAGATCCTGGCTCTTCCCCAAATCCTGGCTAAACAAGTCAACTCCAAATTCACCCTCCACCTTAATCCTTGACAAACCAAAGTCCGAGATCTTCCCGCGAAACTCGGCATCAAGCAAGACATTACTTGGCTTAATATCACCATGAATCACAGGTGGATCACATCCAAGGTGCAAAAACTTCAATGCTCTAGCAACATCCATAATTATACAAAACCTTCTCTCCCAGCTCAAACCAAAACACTCATCACCAAAAAGTGACTCTTGCAAGCTTGTATTAGGCATATACTCATAAACCAAAACTCTCTTATTCTTTTCAACACAATAGCCCAAAAGGGTCACCAAAAAAGGTGATCTCAAGCCTCCAAGAATCTGCAACTCATTTTGAAACTCTCTCTCTGATTGCAAAGACAAAGAGTCCAACCTTTTGATGGCAATGAATTTTCCATCTTTAAGTAAACCCTTGAAAACAGTACCAGAACCACCTTTGCCAATGATATTAGCAGTGTCAAAACCATTGGTAGCAACCTTTAACTCTTTGTAAGAGAATCTTTGTAGCTTCAAAGGAGCACTTGCATCAAAAGGAATGGTCTTAGCTCTATGTACAAGAGAATGCCAAAGATGATAAAGGAAGTAAAGGATTGAGAAGAAAATCACAACAGAAGCTGAAATGGTTAGTGCTATGAAAAGAAACTTTGGTTTGGTGAAAATATTGGAGCTTGTAGAAGTTAATTGTCTTGAAGGCATGTTGTTATGTGATGTGAATGAATGAATATTGATGATCAAAGGAGCAAGTAATGAAGAAGATGAGGACTATGGTTTTTTGATTACTTTTTTGTGTTAGTTTTATGAATTTGGTATCCAAAGTGGATTGCTTTACAATTAGATAATCATTAGAGGAGGAGCTGTATTCTACTATTGTTAAATCTGTTTTCAGTTTTTTTTCTTCTTTTCCTTGATTTATGGTTTCCATCACCAACTATTATTTTAATTTATTAGTTTTTCTTTTTCTATGCCCTATTTACTTTATTTATATAATGGAATGAGATTAATATTGGCAATTGGGATATGAGGATTAGAAAAAGGAAAGAAAGGGATGGACCCAAGCTAAGGTGCTTTTTTGACTAAAGTGAAATTTTTGCTGGCAAAGTCTTGGACTACTTTAGTTATTACAGTGATATTGTGAAAATTTAACTGAGAAGCTGTACACTATATTCTGTCAAAAAAAGAGATAAGTATTATTTATTGGAAAAATAGTTTTTAAATGCATCAAAATTACAAATACATCCTCAGTGTCTAATTTGTTTGGACTAAATTAACCAACAAATTTACTATTTAAAAACTTTTTGAAAACCAAAATGAGTAATAAAAGATATATTTGTGGATGTGTTTGCAATTACGATTAATTCATGGTTCAATGTAAGAGTTACACTTCAAGGGACTAGAATGATGGTTTGTCCATTTTATTACTACTTTGGGTAGCTAGTTAATTAATAGATAGATATGTTATTGGTTGAATGAATGAACCATTGGAATAAATGGGATGAAATTGAAAGGAAAAGTGAGGTATTCTGTGCAGCTATTTTGTCTTATGCGCCATGACTCGGGCATTGTTAGGAATCTACAAATAGTGTTCATTTTTTAATTCTTTCTTGTTTGTAATTTTTGACCAAAGGTTCGCAGTTCACATAGTTGGATATATGTCAATAATTTCTTGGAATGCCAACAATTTCTTGTTCTCCATCCTTCTCACATTGCAGCTCCGGTCCCATGTTGCACTCACAATGCATCATGATATTAAGCTTTGATAATTGATTAGGTGGTCGTTATTGTTAGGGGCACTGTTGAAGATATAAAATACTCTAAATAACTTGACTTTTACAAAAATATTTTGGGCATTAGTACCATTTTATCAAATGATGGGAATTTTGATTCTTATTTATTAGGAAACTGACCAAGTCATCTCATTCTAACGCTCTAGAGTAATTTTTTTTTTTAAGCAACACTCTTAACTATAAAGTTAACATTTAAAACTTTTTCGGACTATGGTATGGGCATGTGTCACCACAAGAATCTGAACCTGAGGGATTAGTTACCATGGAGCTGGATTGTAAGATAGTGGTGGATGGGGTCAATGAAAACATGAGGAATGTGACTGAGTTTTCATCAAAATTACAAGTTTAGTCCCCTGATTAATATATAACCGTTTGATTAGAAGTAAGTCTGTCTTACCCCCAATCAACTTCAAAAAAAAACAATTTCACATGAAAAAGTTTTCATCGATGTAATTCATTTTGGTTATGCAGTATGCACCACATGACACGTTATTTGGTATTCACCACATGACACGTTATTGGTACTAAAATAGGATAAGGGATTCAATAATTTCATCATGGTAGGCCCTTTTTCTTTTACAACAAACCGTTCTTGTTAAATGATTAAAAGGTTAATACTTTTAAGACTTAATTACGCCATTCTTCACATTAAAGTTTAATTAATAGAGGAACTAAAATCACTTGGAAAAAAAATAGAGGACCAAAATCGAACCTACTTTTCTTAATGGAGTAACTTACCATAATTCGAAGCTAAAATGAGTTTGGATATATTGTAAAAATACTAGTAATAGTTTGAGAAAAGAGTAAATCCCCTAGACTTTATTTTTATCCATGTGAGAACTTATGGCTGGCAGTAAATGAATCGAAGAGGCTCAACTTTCTACATTTTCGTATTGAATAGGTGAAGAAATCAACAAATTAAAGATCACATGTTACATCTTAGTATGGTGTCCACATCATGAAGGGCCAAAGTGAATGATTTGCATTTGCAATAAATATGCATGTCATAGGTCTCTCTGTTACTTTACCATCCCTCTCCCACAAAAAGGAAGAGCACACACATAGACTGGAGTAGACAGTATCATCTATCTTATAACAAAGGAATAATAAAAGATGGAATGTCGCTGTTGTATGAGGGATTTCATTACATTACGTATAGTGTACACTGCACTGTAGAATCAGAGTTAACTTTATGTGTGGTAACAATAGCAAACAGAAGAATATGGGTGATGTGTTGGGGGAATGAATATGCGTGGGGACCTCTTATCACTGTAAGAGATGATATTTTTTGGTTTGCGTTTGGGGGTATAATGACAAGCTTTAATTTCTCTCTTGAACATTTTTCCCTCTTATGTTGGGCATGCAATCATATGCTACTTTTACACGATGGATTCCATTACTCTGTTATGGCACATTAATTTGAGTTAAGAGATGCAAACAATGTACTGGAGTAACATCCAACTGCTTTGTTCACAAGGAAATGTGACTAAAAAATAAAATACTGGTATCTGTTAAGATAGAAAAGAAGAAAGGATCCTCTTATTTATTTGAATGAAAAAAGAAATATATAGTAAAAATGACAAAACTAACCCTTCCCATTTAGGTATTTGACTTTTTTACCACTTTTTTTTACTCTGCCTCCAGATTTTCTTATGGCTTGCCTCCAAAGAAATCCTGATAAGCCAGAAACAATATTACAGTGGATTCAACAGAACTAAGCTAATATTAATTTGAGCTGGTTATTCCCCCTGCCCCACTTTCACATAAAAATCATGCATAGTTATCACAACACTCCCTTCCCCATAACTATCATGACTTGTAACTTGTTAGATGTGAGAGCTTTGAAAAGGGGATCAACGGCAGTGATTAGTGAGAGTGTCAGTGTCCAGGAGTTCTTGGATGGGTCTAAGGTTCTGCCATAGATAACCGCCACAACAGCTACTTGGCTTACACGGTTAATTTTCAGTCCAACGAACTCATATCCCCGCAAACGGGGTTGACCAAAGAGATTGACAAAGGTAGCTAGTTTGCCACATAGAAAAAATAAAGGGACAACAGAAAAAGCAAAGGGCCTTTTGGTCTTATACAATAAATTCTCTCCAAGACCCCAGAGTTCCAGCTTTCTCTACAAACCCATATGAAAATCATTTGTGGTAGTGCCTCAAGCTTAGGTCATTTTGAGTGGCTTTCAAAAGGTAATATTGTACTAAATGGAAGAGGTCAAAATTTGACAACTCGATGTTTGGCATTGAGAGGAATAAAAGCCCAAAACATCACAGATAATGGGTTGCGAACCAAAAATTTTACAGAGTCAAATACAGGTAGTAATATCAATTTCTATAGCTTATGTTATAACTAATCCAAAGACTGAAAACACAGATATTTCTCTCTATTTCCTCATTTCCACCCCTCCAATTTTCCTCTCAACCACACAGAATACTAAGTGATCATTTCTTTGCGTAAAATGCAATAGAATTCAAACTGTATATCCACAATGTTGTAGACTTATAGTTGTTAGTATTAAAAAGATCTAGTTTGTTGGGTCGGATGATGCTTCGAGTATTGTCATTAGAAGAAAATAACCAACCACCAGCAAGTCATTTTATAAGAAAAGTTTAGACACACACTCGACTACCAACAAAGTGTGTATTTTCTGTCACGGGAGAAAGTAACAACACTAATTTAGCATTAAGTAAAGTATAGATGTTTAATTATTGTTAGCAAAAAGTGATCTAATCTAACATCCAAATCTCATATTAGCTAAAAGTGGTAAAAAACTTTTGTATTAAGATGCAAAATTTAGACTACATAACAAAAATAACATCAGTTCAAATTCAATTCTGACCAAAGCAATTTTACAAGATCAAGTTTATTCTTAAACACATTTGCCGAACACACCCAAAAACATACACAAAGCAGGCCAACTCATTAATCTCTATTTTCTTTCTGTTCAATTTACACGCACCAGTTTCCCATTTACCCTGCACATGAACCAAACATTGATTGACAGCCATGCAACTTCACTAACTAAACCATGGATATTGAGATATAGATAGAGAGAGAACCACATGAAATGAAGATCAAAAGCAGCACACATTTCTCATTGGCATTATAAGGATATTTTTGTCAATCTAGTTAAACTTCATATTTAATAAGTTCATCTTCTCTACCCTCCAAATATCCCCAATTAAGCAAGGATAAAGTTGACTCCCCTCTAATCCCTTCATCTTCCTATCCCTCCAAAACAATAAACCAAACCACGAAAATTGAAAATAATTCCTCTCATTTCCTCTCTCCCCCATCCTATGCCCTTAAACAAATACAATGTAAGGATCCATCTATATTTACTGATTATAAAAATGAAAGCAACTGTACAGCTAATATACATTAAAAATCACATGACATCCTAAAAAGACTCACACCTTTTAGAAGGTAGATCCTTGTTACTAAAATACCACATCGGCCTTCCATCATGTTTGCACAATATTGTGCAACTATAATGCACGCACATGTAAAACAATAACAATCCAAGTCTTATCTCACTAGGTTTTGAGACACGACAAACAGAAGAATAAATGAAAAGATACAGAGCCGGTCAAACTACAAACAATCAAGATACAAATTGTTACAGAAACAAGAAAATAGCAGCAACAACATAATAACATTATTAAGGTATAAAGTTTAGGTGCATGTATGTTTTGAAATGAAGATATTTGATTGATAGTATCTATGATTAAAAACAAAAGAAAAAAGGTTTAAACAAGAAAGAACCTGATTACTAATCATTGCGGTATCTTTGATGGACATCTTTGACCATTTTGAAGACAGTATCCGCCCTCTCAGCAATGTTAGGTACTTTATAGTTCTGAGCGACGTAAACTCCGGTAACAGTTCCTCCCGCGGCCGCTACGAACAGAATCACTGTAAGGATCGGATCAATCAGATTATAACCTAATTAATTTATACAGATTGAAATGAATAGAATTTTCTCACTGTTTGATTGATTCTGAAGGACGAACCACGACGATCAACTGCGACTGTGTTTTCCGGCGAGTTGTGGATGGATGGATGGAGCTCTTCAGCTTTCTTCTTTTCATTTATTTTATTTTATTTTAATTAATTTTTTTTTACTATATTAAATTAATACTTTTTAAGGGTAAATTAATTTGTTTATTTTTTTTGAAGAAAAGGGTAAATTAATAGTTACTTAACTTTTTTATATTTTTTCACAGATTAATTACAGAACTATGGTATTAATTTTATTTAGTCAAACAGAAAAAATGGGTTCAGCTACTCTTGAACAGAAAAGAGATAAAAATGAGCTTCAAAATTCAAATTAAAAAGAAAAGAGATAAAAATGATCTCATTATCGCTTATACAGTGACTTTCATCAACTAATATGATGTTTGTTTGATTATTATAATCTGAAACATATGTTTTTGGATTATACGATCCAAATTATATTTACTCAAACTTTTCATTACAATGACATAAAATATTAAAATGATATGGCATAAGTATGACGTACAACCTGTCATAGATTTATTTTTTAGGTCTAGGTTTGACTTTTTGAAGCATGATATGACTTGCTAGCCTATTTAAAAGATTATTTCATTTGAATATCTTTAAATAAGTAATGTGATATAAGTTTGAATAGAATAGCGAACTAATAGATCAACTTAAACTCCCTCTTGATACGTATTTAACATCAATTTTCTTTTTATAGAATTTGACTATATAATATATCGTATTTCAATTATAGTTTATAATATTATACATTTAAATATGTGAAAAATTAATGTATACTAATAAGCTTAAATTACTAAGAACTTATCAAATTTATAATTTAATTCAAAGTATAAAATATATATAATAATATTTAATAAATAATATTCATATTTATTGAAGTAGTGCTTGTTTTGATGCTAGTAATATATAATGTTGATTATCTTTATCTACTTATTTGTTATCTCCTAGTGTAGTATTTTGTCAATTGTAGTCATCACCTCACAACCTTCAATGACTTACACTCATCGTATAAATAAGCTGCTTCACAGAGCATTATACCCTATGGTCTGCGTATATTTAGGGCTGAAAATGAGTTGAACCGAATCGAACTTGACTCAGTTCGACTCGACTCGATAAAATTTGATTCGGCTCGAAACTCGACTCGAGTTCAAGACGAACATTTTTTTAAGTTCGAACTCAACTCGATTAAAGTTTATGAACAACTCGGTTCAACTCATTAGTTCGAATCATATAATTCTAAAATAAAAAGTTTTAACTTTTTTTTTGGACAGAAAAAAGTCTTAACTTTTTTCCCATAGACCGGTGTTAATTTAATAATCAAACTAAATGAGGATATTACACTAAATAATTAAAGTTGTAATTTATCCTCAAATCAAGTGTGCTTTCCTACAATGTAAGTCGCCACTTTTATACATGAAATCATCTACTCTATTTCCTAAATCAACTTATGTGGGACAATTTGCTTCAAAGCTTAAACTAGTGCAGTCTGTTATTACGTGTTTGTCTATCAACGTGGATATAGCTCACTTTCATCTTATCATTGATGATTGATTATTGGTAAGTGTTGGACTTGGTTTTTCATTTTTTATTTTATAATTGTTAAATTGTTAATTAAACAAGTAATTGTAGTTCCTTTAAATCAACATAGATAAATATTAGAGCAAGTCTTGTTCCACTTTTAAACATCTTAGTTGACTTAGTATTGTCTAACAACTTTTAAATTTAATTGATGAATTTGACCATATGTTCATGTTCACACTATTTAAACGTATTTCTTAAGTATTATATATAATCGAGTCAACTCATGAACCAAACGAGCCGAACTATATATAGCTAAAGTTCAGCTCATTAGATTAACAAACTTAATTTTCGGCTCAAGTTGAGCTCATTTGGTTCATGAACCAAGTTCAACGAATCAATTGTCGAGTCGAGTTTCGAACTTTGGCTCAGTTCATTATCAGCCCTACATATATGTGATTAACACGCAATATGAAAGAAAATGTCGTACAATTTGTTTCCATTTGTTTTCTACTTTGCAATAAAATAAAGCCCACATAAAATAAAGTCTACAAATTCTATCTCAACTAAGAAAAAATGTCAAAATTATTAGACCAGATGTCGTAATCGGAGTTTGAACTCCAACTCCTCCACTTAAATGTGTAGATTTCTAATGACTATCTACGAAAACAAAGCCCCAACCAATTCTAAGCATAGCAATCAAACTTAAAAAGAAAACAAACCAAAGCATACTAGTAATACTTTGAGAAAAGAAACCCACTTGGATTTGTCCGGTGGTGTTGACTTGACAACTTGGAGTGTTGCTCCTTTACAAGGTCTTTAGGTTTGATTCTCTCTAGTGTCAATTCTGATGAGCTAGTTTAACTTCTTCATCAACAAAAAAATACTTTGAAAAAAGAGTAAATTCCCTAGACTTTATTTTTATCCATATTAGAACGTATGGCTGGCAGTAAATGAATCGTCGAGGCACAACTTTCTACTTTTTCGTATTGAATAGGTAAAGAAAGAAACAAATTAAAGATTACAAGTTACATCATGAAGGACCAAATGTTTGCATTTGCGATATATATGCATGTCATATGTCTCTTTGTTACTTTACCACCCCCCTCCCACAAAAAGGAAGAGCACACACATAGACTGGAGTCAGGGGCGGACTTGGACTGGGCCTGCTGTGGCAGGTGCCACACCAGTCCAGGCCCAATTTTTTTTTTTTTAAATAAAAAAAATATTAAACATCAGATGAGAGGTGAGAGCGCTCGATCGATCCCCTTCTTTCCTTCTCCACTCCTTCGTTC
This sequence comes from Medicago ruthenica, assembly GCA_018208015.1. Lineage (NCBI taxonomy): Eukaryota > Viridiplantae > Streptophyta > Magnoliopsida > Fabales > Fabaceae > Medicago > Medicago ruthenica. The sequence continues at coordinate 105,592,524 of CM031372.1, read as the reverse complement.
CTTCTTGCAGCGCGCGCTCGATCCCCTTCCTCTCACGCCAGTACCACCGCCATCATCATCTTCATCCGCCCCTGGTTCCACCTCCACCATCATCTTCGTTTGCAATCGCAAATCTCACCAGGTTCGCAATCGCAAATCTTCATCCGCCCCTAGCCAAGATTATTATTTCTGTTGATGTTTTTGTTCCAGATTTTGTTTTGTGGGTTTTGATTTGAATTAGTTTTGTGGGTTTTGATTTGATTATTGTTTTGTGGGTTCCAGATTTTCTTTTTTTTTTCTTTTTCTTTCACTGATGAACTTTATTATTTTTTTGCAAAGCTATTGCTATTCATCCATGAGTAACCAATAAAATGATAAATTGAAAACAATTGGTTCTTTATTAGAAGCAGAGTGTCCAATTTTTTGCTCATAATCAGTATTCTGTTTATTTGTGCATTCACCAGACTCTGTTCTGAAGTAGTGGCTGACTCTTTGATTAGTAACCTATAACACATAATTCGTTGAAATGATATACATTTTAGCTTAGTATTGGCAATTAAAGAATCAGTCTTGTTACCAAAAAAGTTGAAGAATCAGTCTCACACCCACTCTTCGATTTTTGTTGGGTGTTTTTAGTTTGTGTTTAGTATGCTATGGAGTTTCAATAGAATTACGGTGTCACTGTGATTTAAAACATGTACATGGATCTTATTTATGCTTCTGATTTGATACTAAGCAACTGGTGTTTTCCATGCTGATTTATTGAATTTCTGACTGGTGTTCCTCTTTGCGGCTTTTTGATTGTGAGTGTTTTGAAACACAAAATTCAAATCTGTGTGCCATCTCATTAATTTTGTTGTGTAATTGAATCAGGTCAGGATGAAGAAATTTTTTCCAGTTATGCCTAGAGACAAAATATTGCCCCACTGGTTTTGAAAGTCCAGGTCCGCCCCTGACTGGAGTAGACAGTATCATCTATCTTATAACAAAGGAATAATAAAAGATGGAATGTCGCTGTTGTATGAGGGATTTCATTACATTACGTATAGTGTACACTGCACTGTAGAATCAGAGTTAACTTTATGTGTGGTAACAATAGCAAACAGAAGAATATGGGTGATTTGTTGGGGGAATGAATATGCGTGGGACCTCTTATCACTGTGTAAGAGATGATATTTTTTGGTTTGCGTTTGGGGGTATAATGACAAGCTTTAATTTCTCTCTTGAACATTTTTCCCTCTTATGTTGGGCATGCAATCATATGCTACTTTTACACGATGGATTCCATTACTCTGTTATGGCACATTAATTTGAGTTAAGAGATGCAAACAATGCACTGGAGTAACATCCAACTGCTTTGTTCACAAGGAAATGTGACTAAAAAATAAAATACTGGTATCTGTTAAGATAGAAAAGAAGAAAGGATCCTCTTATTTATTTGAATGAAAAAAGAAATATATAGTAAAAATGACAAAACTAACCCTTCCCATTTTGGTATTTGAATTTTTTACCACTTTTTTTTTCCCTCTATCTCCAGATTTTCCTATCGCTTGCCTCCAAAGAAATCCTGAAAAGCCAGAAACAGTATTCCCCCTGCCCCGACTTTCACATAAAAACCATGCATAGTTATCACAGCACTCCCTTCCCCATAACTATCATGACTGATAACTTGCTGCATGTGACAGTCTTTGAAGGGATCAACGACGGTGTTTATTGAGAGTGTCAATGTCCAGGGATGGGTCTAAGGTGCAGCCACAGAAAACCGGCACAACAACTACTTGGCTTTCACGGTTAATTTTCAGTCCAAAGAAGCCTCATGTCTCCCACCAACAGGGTTGACCATAGAGATTGACATAAAAAGCTAGTTTGCCATATAGAAAAAATGAAGGGACGACAGAAAAAGCAAAGGGCCTTTTGGTCTTATACAATAAATTCTATCCACGAAACCCACTGAGTTCCAGCTTTCTTTGCAAACCCATATGAAAATCATTTGTGGTAGTGCCTCAAGTTTTGGTCATTTTGAGTGGTTTTCTAAAGGTAATATTGTACTAAATGGAACAGGTAAAAATTTGACAACCCAATGTTTGGCATTTATAGGAATAAAAACCCAAAATATCACAGATAATGGGTTGGGAAGCAAAAAAATTACAGAGTCAAATACAGGTATAAATATCAATTTCTACAGCATATGTTATATATAATCCAAAGACTGAGAACACAAATATTTCTCTCTATTTTCTCATTTTCACCCCACCAACTTTCCTCTCAATCAGCAAGTCATTAGTTATATAAACTTCAAATAACGACAGACAACTAAACATCGTATATCATTCATAACTTCAACAAAAAGAAAGCATGGCTTATGACAGTATACAGGGTTTTGCGTAAAAATGTAATGGAATTCAAAATGTATATCCACAATGTTGTAGACTTATAGTTGTTAGTATTACAAGGATTTAGTTTGTTGGGTTGGATGATACTTCAGGTATTGTCATTAGAAGAAAATAACCAACCACCAGCAAGTCATTTTATAAGAAAATTTTAGACATGCACTCAACTACCAACAAAGTGTGTATTTTCTGTCACGGGAGAAAGTAACAGCATTGATTTAACTTTTAGTACAAAATAGATGTTTAATTAGTGTTAGCACAAAGTGATCTAATCTAACATCCAAATCTTATATTAGCTAGAAGTGATAAAAAAAACTTTTGTATTAACTATTAAGTTGCAAAATGTGGACTGCACTTTTTCATCAAACCAGTTTTAGATTAGAAAAATCCAAACACAAATAACTTCAGTTCAAATTCAATTTTGACCAAAGCACTTTTACAGGATCATGTTTATTATTCAGAAATCTATTTGCCAAACACTCACCCAAAAATATACAAAGTAGGCCAACTAATTAATCTCAATTTTCTTTCTGTTCAATTTATGCTCACCATTTACCCATTTACTCTGCCCATGAACCATAAATTGAATGACTAATATGCACATTTCTCTAACTACGCCCATGGATATTGAGATATAGATATATAGAGAGAGAACCTAAACGAAAGAAAGATCAGAAGCAGCACACATTTCTCATTGGCATTATAAGCATATTTTGGTTGATCTAGTTCAACTTTATACGGAATAAGTTAATCTTCTCTACCCTACAAATCTCCCCCATATTGGCGGAGAGTCACAATTAAGTGAGTATGAAGTTCGCTCCCTTCTGGTTAACAAAAAAAGTTGGCTCCCCTCTAATCCTCTAATCCCTTCATCTTCCTCTCACGGGAGGATCCATGTTTGCTCATTGTGGATGATAAACTTGCATTTCCCAAAACTCTTTACCTAATCATTCTTTATACAGCTAATATATATACATTGAGAGATCACATCCTAAAAAGCCTCATATTCTTTCAGAAGGTAGATCTCCGTTACTTAAATACCACATCCACCCTCCATCATGTGTGCGTGATGTAAAACATAGCATTACACATATGAAGAGATGTCAACGTTGAGAAAAAAATTGTGCAATTAAAATGCGAGCACATGTAAAACAAGAAGAATAACAATCCAAGTCTTACCTCACGCATTAAAGAGTAAATGAAAAAATACAGAGCCATGAAACTACAAATAAAGGTTGTAGACAAGCAAACAATCAATCAAGATACAAATTATTACAAAAACAAGATAATACGGTAAAAGAGAAAACTCCAATCAAACATTCTCAATACCAGTATCAGATAAATAAAAAAGAAGAAGGATGTTATTAAGGTATAAAGTTTAGTTGCATAATAATGAATACAAAACAAATTCTAGAATTTGATCCTAGAGTTTAAACAATAACCTGATTGTGATTGATGAATCATTCATCATTTTGATCTTTCTTGTCGGGTTTGCGGTAAGTTTGTTCAGTGACTTTTGCTACGAACAAGAAAGTATCAGCCAGCTTAGCTATGTTAGGTACTTTATAATTCTGAGCGACGTAAACGCCGGTAACGGTTCCTGCTATAAAAGAGAAGCAACTCTTTATTATACCCATTTGTATTGTTGCTCCAGCACCGGCGGCTACGAAAAGGATCAATCGGAATTAAGCAAATCAGAATCTGGTAAAATATAATCATAATTCCATAAGTAATTTATAGAATTATGATTGATTGATTGATTGATTGATTGGTTACCTGGACAGAACTTTCTCGCTGTTTGATCACTGCGTTTTCCGCCACCGCCTGGATATTCGATCAGACCTGTTCTTCTTTCAGGGTTTTAATTTATTTCAATTTAATACTTTTTTATTAACACTAAATTATATTAATGTTTTTTTTTTAAAGAAAATTAAATCACTCACAATATTATAGAGGGTTATTTACCTAAGAGGGATTCCAATCTATTAAGGACTCCATTGAAATAAGAAAAATATGAGTATTGTTATGAATATATAAATTAGTGGATGTCCATCCATTAACCTTTCACATACATGTAACTCCCACTAGTAAGTGGATTGAAATGTGATTATTCATTTACCTATTTGTGTCCTATAAATAGGACTTATGTTGCAATGTAAAGAGACACTTGTGAAGTAATACAATATACTCTCATGTTCTCTCTTTATTCTTTTCTCTTTATTCTTCTATATTTTACATTATCTTGCAATATTTTTGATCAATTTCATAACACGTTATCAGCACGAGACTCTACCAAAGCAATGACTTAATTATCTTAAAGGTTATATTCTAAGAATTTTTCTTCTTCTCATTTCTTTGCACCGATTAGTTTAATTTGATCATGATATCATGTTTTTTTTCATTGTTTTTATTTTTATATTTGTTTGATTCAATCACATAGATTGAGTATGATAATGAGTATGATCTAGTCATAGACAGGAGCAGGAGATCAATCACGATTGTTACAGTGAAAAGTGTTGAAGAAGCTAAATAAGTAATTTGAATGTTTGATGGTTCTAGACATGATTCAGGTTTGCTAATAGTTCATTACATCTCTATTTTTTAATTTCTCATTTTGTTTTGAATTTGTTTTAGTGAATTATCTACAACTTTTCAATTTCTCACTTTACAGACTATGATAATTAGGAAAGGGATAGTTTTAACTTCGCACTTTATTTTATTTTGCACATGAATTTTGCTGAAAAATTCTTTGAATTGTATAATTATCATATTTTTTTTGTTATTCTAGTTAAATTTTGGAAGAATTTAACATTGAAGCATCCTTGAAGGATTGCTCAAACAATGAAGATATTTTAAGATATAGTTCTTGAAGAACTATTTTTTCCTTTTAATATTAAAGCATCCCTGAAGTATTGCTCAAAGAACAAATATATATATATATATATATATATATATATATATATTTTTCATTGATTTGAGATATATATAGTTCTTGAAGAACTAAATATTTAATATCAAGCATCCTCGAAGGATGACAAAAATCATGATCTTATTTGGTTTTGATAGATTTATGGTTGAAAATAAGATCTACTTTATTTTTGTGTTATTTTTAAAAAAAATGTTTGAAGAGTTACACATTGAGAATGTAATGTAGTTCTCGAAGAATATTTTTTTTTAGAATCCCTGAAGGATCGCTCAAATAAATTCTTATTTATTGTTTATAAAGATTTGGAATATAGCTCTTGAAGAACTAAAATTTAATATTAAATCATCCTTGAAGGATTGCAAAATTGTGATTTTACTTGCTTATTGTTCATAGAGGTTTGTGGAGTTCTTGACCACAATTCAAATATATAAGATGATCTATTTGATTGTAGTATAAATTCTATGAAAGAATTAAAGAAAAAAAATAAATTATTTATGCCTCTTGAATGTGCTCCTGAAGTAGCAAAATTGAGAAAATAATATCAAGAAAACTTTGTAAGATAAATCACATTTGTGATTGAACATAAGAGTAGTCATTGATTGAAAAGATGAAGTCTCACATGATAAATTAAACTTTATTTCTAGATTGAATCATCCATATTAGTTGTTTCGTATAATTTGTGCTCTGCATATTTATTTATTTATTTATTTGGGTAGAATGCTCCACATAATTGTTTTTCTAATGAAATTGTAGGTATTGTGTTTATGAATTTGATATTATTGCTACTTTTTAAACGATTAAGACTTACGAACTATATTGTTTCGAAATGAGAATCTTGTTAGTTTATAGAATAACTATAAATCGTATTTGTATTATTGATTTCTTTTAAAAAGTATGTCTATACTATTTCGAGATTTCATGCAAGTATTGCTCATAGAACTTGGACTCACTAAGGATTACAATAATTTTATGTATATTTTGTTGGATATTGTTTGTAAATGAATGATTTCTTATGTAAAAGACTATAAAAAATTGGATGAGTGACAGAAAGAAACTAATTTTATTATTATATTTGGCATTGCAAAAATTATTAAAGGCTCCAGAAGAGTCGATATATTGTTATATGGAGGAATAAAATTACACATTGAGAATGCATTATATTCCTCTAGGTCTCATAGAAATTTATTATCCTTCTAAATGGATATTATATTGAAATAAAAAATAAAGGAGATGTTGAATATCTCTATATTACGAGACATATTTTGGATAGAAATAAGTGTAGATAAAAAATTGCATGTCTTCATATGTATTGACTACACTTATATTAGTGCAATTGAAGCACACATTATTGTAAAATTGAAATTTACGTATCATATTAAATTTATTGTTGGCAAGACCAGTTGGGTTATCCCGGATCTATTATGATGCGAAAATAGTTAAAGATTTATATGGACATGTATTGAAGAACCAGAAGATTCTTCAAACCATTAATGTTTGTGTGTTATTACTTTCCAAAGTAAGTTGACAATCTGAGAAAATAAGTCTCTTATATATATTAGGTGATATTTGTGGATAAATACACCGATGATGTGAATCATTTTGATACCTTATAAATTGATTTAATACATCGACTAAATGATCACGTATATGTTTATTGTCAACTCACAACCAGAAGTTTGTGAGATTGTTCTCTCAACAAATTTGACTAAGAGCTCAATTTTTTGGAGTTTTCAGAAAGTATCATTTCTTAATTTAAATTGATATTGAACATCGTGTAGTATATGTTCATAAAAAAAATGGTCTTGAAGGTCCATTCTTTAGACGTCTAAAGTTAATTGTATGAATGATACTTATGAGAACATAACTTCTAAATTCTACTTTGGGAACATGTAATCTAGTATGTTGAGATATTGATTCGCATCAAGCCAACACATTATTATGTGTAAGTCCTCCCCTTAATTTATAATTTAATTTAGGTTAACAACCAAATATTTTTCATCTAAGTGAATTTTTGGATGTGTTGTGTATATCACAATTGCTCCAAAATATTGCACTAAGATAAATATTGAAAGAATATTGGGAAAATATATTTGATATGAATCTCATACTATTATAAATTGTTGAGCCAACTTCAGTAGGCCGATTATCGATTGATGGATTAGTTTTCCCAATATTAGGGGGAGAGAATAAGCAGCTGAAAATGTGAACCCGAAGTTCAATTGAATGAAAATGTGAACCCGAAGTTCAATTGAATTATTTGAAAGAAAATATTATTATCTCATCTTGATCCTCGAAATATCACTCATTTGCGAAGTTAAACAAATAAAATAGCAGCTGCTAATGCTCCAAACGAAATAGATGTCCCTGTAGGATAATCTTATATTGCAAATGAGTCCCAATCATGCATCAAGCATGGTAAACCAATCGGTTCCAAATATAAAAATCCTCAAATATGAAAAGGAGCCAAAATGAAGATAACCCAAATGAGGATATAGAAACTCTAAAAGAGTCGTCTAACATAATGGATTTTTCAGTTCTAGAAGAACTTATCAGGTACCTGAAAATTATGAAATATCGATAAATTATGTCATGAGTGAAAGATCTCAATGAAATGAAATGGAACCGAAAAATAAAAGTCAACGTTGACGATGTTTTTACATAAAATATAGCGCTATATTTAAAAATGATAACGAGGATCATGAATCAAAGTCTATTGAGGATTATAGACAATAAAATTATTGACGAAATGGAAAGACGATTTTGAGGCGATATTAAACTAGCTTTGCAAAGAGAATGATTTTTGGACCAGTAGTCCATACATCTGAAGATGTGAAAAGAAAAAGAGAATCATGAAATATTGATATATGAAGTTTGCCTTATTTTCAAGAGTATTGGTGAAAACCTACCATTAATTTTGAAGAGGCTTATTCACCTGAAGTGAATTCAAGTACATTATCATATTTGATTAAGTCTAGCACCACTTGAAATGCTCAATCTATCGATATATGAATTACATGTTACAATATATTTATATGAGTCACTTGATATTTTTATATGAAATTCCCCGAAGGAATTATTTTATCGAGGCATACAATTCATATTTTTGAAGAGATTAATTAATCAACTTGAAATATAGAAACATGTTGTATAATATTCTTAGTGAATATTTTCTAAGAGAGAGATATAAACCTGATATCATTTGTCCATTTTGAAATAAACCTAAGAACTCTTGAAGAGTTTTTTGAAAGTTGAAATATGTAAAAATGGTAAATATTTATTTGAGATTACAAGTTGAGTATTTGAAAAATAACACTTTTGTGAATCATGAAGCTTATATAGAAATGTGTTAAAATGGTTATAGATGGACAAATCACATTTGTTAGCACTCAGATGATTGTAAAGTCACTAGATGTAGACAAAAAATTGTTTGAGAATTTGAGTAAATAATGAAGAACTAATTGGTCCTGAAGTACCATATTTTAGTTCAATTGAGACACAATAATGTACCTTGATAACTATTCATGTTAGATATATTATTTGTTACTTTGTTATATTAGAAATGCAGGTTATTTGTGTGATGCTCATATGAAATTTTAGCACTACATAAAGAAAGTCGAGAATGTGTTTGGTTGAGGTCTATGATTGAACACATAGAGAAACTTGCAATTTGTCTTCCGGAAGAGTGAATGAAAAAATCTTTTATGAATATGATACCACGTGCATTGCTCAGTTGAAAGAAGACGATCTTCAGAAGAATGATGATATAAGCCGTCAACAAATTTGTTCGTGTGATAATCTTGCAAACCTTTTCACAAAGTCACTTCCAAGCATAATTTTTGAACAACTGATACAAAATATTGATCTTAATCGTCTCAGAGATGATTGTTTGATTGAGGGGGAGATATAAATATATTTTGCACTCTTTTTCCCTTCACCATGGTTTTGTCCCATTGGGTTTTCCTGGTAAGGTTTTTAATGAGGCAGATATACCAGATATTGTACTCTTTTTCCTTCAGTAAGATGTTTTTCCATTGGGTTTTTTCTTAGTAAGGTTTTAATGAGGCATATCCTCGATGGACATCCAAGGGGGAGTGTTATGAATATATAAATTAGTGGATGTCCATCCATTAACCTTCCACATACATGTAACTCCCACTAGTAAGTGGATTGAAATGTGATTATTCATTTACCTATTTGTGTCCTATAAATAGGACTTATGTTGCAATGTAAAGAGGCACTTGTGAAGTAATACAATATACTCTCATGTTATCTCTTTATTCTAATATACTTTACATTATCTTGCAATACTTTTGATCAATTTCATAACAAGTATCTATTAATTACAATTACCTATACAATCACTCTCTATTCAATAACAAATCAGTCTAAATTAAAATAAGTAGAAAGAAATACATAAACAATGGTTTCACCGCGACTCTCTCTTTATGTAGTGATCTAAAGTTATTAGTGGGGCTTATTTAATGGTTTTCTTTAGAGGAACTGGGTTGAAGTTATTGAGCCCTTAATATGTATTTTCATTAAAAAATATATAAATTAGTTATATCTATATGTATGACTCATTTAAGTCCTTAAAAAATGTATGACTCATTTAAAGATTCTTTATAGTTTATTGTCATTGTGAATGCGAATAAAATTTACATAGGTCTCACTAATTTTAAAAATATAGGACCGAAATTAATTTGAGTGTTAGAGAACGTATTAAAATGATGATGTTTTTAGCACTCGTTCTACTCAAATATCAGGAAGTTATATGGAGTAATTGTTAGTATCATTTTTTTTCTTTTGACAAGAAATTGTGATAATAGGGAAAAAAATTAAAATAATAGGTATAATATAAATATGAAAATTAATAGAGATTTCTTATTAAATAATAGGGAAAATTACACTGACCTCGTCTCTCGAGGTCTCCTAAAATAACACAAACACTCCCTTTAGTTAAAAAAATGAACATTGACCTCCCTCAAAGTGTGTTTGAACGAGGTAATTGAGAAATTTTAAAGAATTTAAAATTCTAGGCAATTCAAATGACTCAATTAAATTGTTTTCATTTCTCAATATTTTTGTTTGGATGAAGTAATAAAAAATTTCAATGTCATCATTTTTGGACAACTTTTATAAATTTTAATTTTTTTGGGCCAAATTTAAAAATTGAAATCAGGGGTCAATTTGTAAATTTAAAAAATTCTAGTGGTCAAATTATAATTTTTGAAAAAACTGAGGGTCAATTTGTAATTTTTTGGAAATTTATTGGGGTCAATTTGAAAATTTTGGAAAATTTGATGACTAAAATACAAAATTTGAAAAATTATAACAATGAAGAAATTTGAAATTATTATCTTTTATATGTCATTTGAAATTCTGTAAATTTAACTTGAACAAAAATACTTCATAATCATTTTAAAAATTCTTCAAATTATCATTCAAACAATAGAAGTCACATCAAAGTATTTAAATTTTCTCAAAATATTATATACCTCAGAATATTCGTCCATCCTCTGAACATTGCAATTAACGTCGTCACCGGCCTTCTTATAGTAAATCAAAGTCCTTCTTCTGCAACAAACACAAACAATTACCTTGTCGTCTGTTTGCAATTTTACCATATGGATTTGATTTCTCCAAAGAATTAGACAAGGGTTTGATGTTCCATAAGACTTCAGATTGCAGTCCTTTTTATTTTACAAATCAAAAAGAAAAAGAAAATTGACCCCACCCTCCGTTCCCGATTATCAAGAATAGCCAATTCCTTTACCTTAAAAAATAATTATAATCGATTCCTTATAAATTGGATATACTGAAAATGAATTCATAATACTACAATATTAATCTTAGCTCAAAATAACAATCTTAGCCATTTAAAACTTCAACAACATGGCTTCACTCCAAATCGAAAACAATAACATCGGTATCCCAGAAACAAGGAAAAACATTAATAGAAAACTGGGTATATTAGGGTGGAATACGTTAGAGGGGAAGTTGAAAAGGAAGAAAAGAGTAAATTGGTGGTGGAGTAGTTGGTCAAAGACTCAAAGTGAATATTGCAGTGGAAAATGGTCGAAGTTATTGTGTCATTGGTGGAAGGAGTTTTCTAAACTTAACGGTGTTATTTTGCAGGGGAGGTAAGTGTTGTTTAAGAAAATTTTAGGGGAGGTCATTGTAATTTTCCTTAAATAATAATAGAGAAATTTTGTTCAACCATAAATAGTATTTTTATAATTAATTGTTTGCACTAAAATTAATATAGATTTCTTATTAAATAGTACTATAAGGATTAGTAATAGTAAGAGTTTTAAACTTATGTTAACAAGAAGCTCGAAGATGCAACGTTCTAAACTTATGTAAACAATATCATAACCTCGTCATGTCTAAACCATTAAAAGAGTTTTTCTCATGATGAGCTTAAACACAAAAACAAAAACTAGAGATGAGATGAATGAAAATGTAATAGTTATAATGATAGAAGAGTTAAGAGTTAAAAAAGTATTACAATATTTGAAGGAGAGGAGTGAAATCTTTGCATTTCTCACCCAATATAACCCTCAACTCTAACTCTCTAAGAAATAGCACTCATGCTCATTAATGGAATGTATGAGATGGTGAGAGAACTCTAGTGGCTGCTAACCCTACCTGGAAACAGATGTTCAAATCAAACAACAACTTTTGGACCCCTAGCACAACGTTAACATTGTCCTTTTATAGTACAAGTTCAACCACTAGCCAAGTTGTGCCCTTTGGTAATTTTTCATGTCTAGCTGTCTTAGTCTTAACTCATGAGAATCAGCGTATTCCTTATCTTCCTCGTACTGCCAATCATAGATGACAACTCATCAAACTTCGTCCCTAGGCTTTGCCAACGATGGACCCAATTTTGTACAAGTGTACGCCGCATACTGAAAGTCCTTCGACGATGCAGCTGCAAAATTCTTCCCAGCGCTGCATCTTCTTACAACTTTACAACAATTACTCAACCTGTTTTCACAAAACCAACCATAACAACCATTATTAATTTAAAATGACTAAATAACAATTAAAACTAAATAAATTTCTAAAATCTTAAATAGACATATATTATATGATTTACGCCATGCAAACACTTAGAACATCATTAGATTAAAGGGATAAAATTAAAAGGTAATAACCAACATTATCTTGGTCATTAGAAAGTTTGAATGATATTGTTGATGTTGGTATTTTCTTGGTTGGAGATGAGTGTTGATGATGAGATGGTGAGCTATGGTATTGATGAAGAAGGAAGCAAAGGAAATCACCACAAGCATAAAGGAGAGGCAAAGTTTAGTTCTTGTAGAGCTAACACGTTTAATTGACAGGGGGTGAAGGAGTGAGTTTTGATTTTAAACTCAAATCCGATTAATGATAAAGATGAATGTGTTGATGATGATTAAGTTGATGAAAGCATAAAGATTATTAACGATGACTACATTTCTGGGGTCAATTACAACAAAAATAATTCAAGGAGCTTACTTATGGTTTTGAGTATATGAGAACCTCTAACTTAGATATGCTCTTTGATCCGATGTGTTGACAATGATTGCATTTTTGGAAAGGGAGATGAAGGTGATGAGCGATGGTTTTTTTGGGCTAGTCTTATTTTTTTCGGTTGTGGCTGGTGAGGATGATGATTGAATACATTTCTAGTGAATGATGATGAGTTTAGATAAAGAGTGGTTATTAATCACGATGAATATGGTTTGGTTTTCAATTTATTAATAACTAGATCGTCTACTCTCGTGCTACCGCACGAGTCATAAACATTGAAAAATTAGTTAAAGTGCAATATCATCCGTAACACATACAATGAAAAAATTTGACGAAGATGACCTTAATATTATATTTTTAACATCATTGACAATGTTCATACATTCTGGAAAATTTCTTTGTATACGACATTGGTAGTAGTGTCAATGCAATCACCATTTTCATCGGTTAACAAAATTTTCAAACCATTTCTTGACTTAACCCTTGAAACTGCAACGTACAGTTGATCATGCGAGAAGACTGACTATGGAAGATATATGCCAACATGCTTAAGTGACTGCCCTTGACTTTTGTTAATAGTCATTGCAAAAGAAACAATTATAGAAAACTGCCTACGTTGAAATTTAAAGAGTATTCTTGTATCATAAGGTGTCAATGATGACTTCCTCAACTATCATATATAAATAGTAAGTTAATGTAAAGTCTACTAATTGATCTAAAACAAAAAAAACTTGAATCACAAAACATGTTACGATCTACCAACACATACCACAATCATTGTCGGGAACATCCCTATCTTCAACATTCTCACTGCACTCTATATAATTGAATTGATACTTATTTATAGACTTGACATTGCCTTGATTTTGGTAACCATCATTTACACTTAAAGGTACTTCAGAACATGTCTTCCAGGTGCAATTGATGTAAGCTTTCGCAATGCATTGTTACCAGAGAGTTGTGAGAAGCTGGATGATGAAGGCACTATATTGATGTACAAAAGTAATAAGTCTAAAGAACAGAAAAAAAAAGAAAAAAAATCAGATTCATTAAATGACTAAAGTTTGCATGATCAATCCTACCATTGGTAATATCGGAGAACGACGATCTTGGTTGATTCTTGCACACACATGCCTTTAGTAGCAAGTGAATTTTGTTACGCTAATGTATAACTGACCTTGTCTTGCATTTATATATTTAATTAGAACACTATGCTCTTATAGATCCCCATGGGAGTAAGACATTAGTGAGAGTGGCGAGCACAACGTCACTCTTCTCCTTCTCATCACCATGTTGCTCAAGCGCTCGATCATTCTGGTTTTCAGGTTTCCAACACTTTGGTTATGCAAGTTTTGAAGAGATTTGGAAATGATTGGGTTCTGGCTTTTGCTTTTTTCATTTGGGCACAAAAACAAACACCTTATGTGCATTCTCCTCAAGTCTACAATTTCATGGTTGATATATTGGGAAAAGCTAAGGAATTTGATCTCATGTCCAAATTGGTCAAAGAAATGAAAGGATTTGAAGGGTATGTGAGTTCGGATACAATGAGCAAGGTAATGAGGAGGTTTGCAAAGGCTGAGAGGCATGAACAAGCTGTGGAAGCGTTTCGTGGAATGGGTGAGTATGTTGTCGAAAAGGATACGGCTGCGCTCAATAAGCTCTTGGATGCTTTGGTGAAAGGACAAAGTATTGAAATTACTCATAATGTTCTTGATGAGTTTAAGACTTCTGTTCAATTAAGTTCTCTGTCATTCAATATTTTGATAAATGGGTGGTGCAAAGTTAGAAACTTTGAGAAAGCACGGAAAGTGATGGAGGACAGGAAGGAACATGGTTTTGAGCCCGATGTTTTTCCCTATAATAATTTCGTTGAGTCTTATGGGGGTGTATTGGATTAAGATTTTAAAGGACAATTTTTGTTTAAAAAAGTCTCGAGCATTTTAAAAGACTTTGGAGGATTTTAATAACTTTGATGATTTTAAAAGACTATCAAGATTTACAATTTGGATTTTCAATGAATTTACATCATAAAGATTTTAAAGGATTTGAAATAATTTTATGGATTTAAAAGATTTCAAAAGATTTTATGAATTTTAATGACTCATTGAAAAGAAATGATCATAACACATTCTCATTTACAATATTTTCAATACAAACTCTTTTATTTATTTTACTTTATTTTTTATGAGAGAGATTGAGAGAGGAGAGAGGGGGAAGAGAAAGGGAGAGAGTGGGAGAGAGGAGGGAAGAGATAGGGATAGAGAGGGGAGAGAGAGAGTGAGGAAGAGAGAGAGTGAAAGAGAAGGGAGGAGAAAGAGAGAGAGAGGGAGGGAGGGAGAGAGTGAGAGGAAAAGAGAGGGTGAGAGAGAAGGGAGGAGAGAGATAGTAAACTCTTAAAAGAAAAAACAATCTTAAAAAATCTCATGTTTTTGTGAAAGACTTTTTCATGCTAAAATTTCACTAGAAAATCCAACAAATTTCATCAAAATCCAATTTATTAAACAATCCTTCGAAATTTGAATAATTTTGAATACCACATGACTTTTTTTAAGTTATAAAGAGTCTTGATTGAATACCATAAGATTTACTTTAAATGACAAAGAGTCTTGATTGAATACCACGTGACTTTTCCATAATAAAAAGTCTTTTAAAATCCCTTAGAATCCTAATTCAATACACCCTCCTTACTGTCATGATAAGGATTTTCGCAAAGTGGATCAAGTTTTGGAGGAGATGAGGGGAAATGGTTGTCCTCCGAATGCTGTAACTTGTACAATTTTGTTGCTTGGTTACGGGAAGGCGAGGCAATGGAGCAAAGCTTGGGAGGAATATGAAAGAATGAAGAAGGATGGAATTGTGCCCGACACTCCATTTTATAGCTCATTGATGTACATTCTTGGCAAAGCTGGTAGGTTGAAGGATGCTCGTGAGGTTTTTGAGGATATGCCTAAGCAAGGGGTTGTGAGAGATGTTGTGACATACAATACCATGATTAGTACTGCTTGTGCACACTCAAAGGAAGAGACTGCTCTTAGGTTGCTTAAAAAAATGGAAGAAACATCGTGCAGGCCGGATCTTCAGAATTACCATCCATTGCTCAAGATGTGCTGCAAAAAGAAGAGGATGAAGGTGCTCAAGTT
Source organism: Medicago ruthenica (assembly GCA_018208015.1). Taxonomy (NCBI): domain Eukaryota; kingdom Viridiplantae; phylum Streptophyta; class Magnoliopsida; order Fabales; family Fabaceae; genus Medicago; species Medicago ruthenica. The sequence goes on along the minus strand of CM031372.1, from coordinate 105,576,568 downwards.
TTTGCTGGATCACATGTTCAAAATTGATCTAAGCCCTGATCAAGGAACTTATACACTTCTGTTGCAGAGTCTGTCTAACAGCAGAAAACTTGTGGAGGCTTGTATGTTCTTTGAGGAGATGGTCTCAAAGGGATTTACTCCAATGGAGACCACAGTCAAGCTATTGATGAGAAAGCTCGAGATTAAGAGCATGTTAAAGGAGAAAGATCACATTGAGTAATTGATGGCTGGACATGTTCTGGGGGAACAAAACGTTTAGTGCACTTTTAGCACAAGATTTACTTGAAGAGGACTTGTTGAGTTGTTGGCTCAGGCTGGATCACGGTTAACCCCGTAAGTAGACTGTTGGTGATTGGTGGATCAATAGTATTTAACTTTTGTAAGCCATAGTTCAAGGGTAGAATAAATCTACACTAGATACACCCTTACCTCAATTGGCATGTAATTGCACTTATGAAAATCAATGGTCAATGGAGTTTCGACTCCATACACTTTTGAAAGGACTGTTTGGAAAGTTGGCCTAGTACTGACATTCATGTGTCATACATACTCTGGTTTTTATTAAAAAAAATAACCAAATTATACGGGGATAAATTAGTCCAGACTTATTTTAACAAACCCAATTTGAAAATGCCAAGGGTTAGTTTGGTATTATTTTGTTAGAAAATTGTAAGACCAAATTGGTTCTTCACTCCGAATATTAGTACACTGATAAGCTGAGACACAACACTTGGACATGCCATTTTTTTTAACACCTCTTGCTTGGTTTCTTTACATATATTCATTCAAACCAAAAGCTATGAAGCTCATCAACATAAATGGGTCCACTCCACTCATGTCACCAATTCTAAGTTAGTCTTTTCATGTATAATTATTCTACAAAACATGTGTAATTCTGAAAATTGTGCTGTTACGGCAATCCATTTGTGATAACTGATAAAGAAATTCATTTCTATGCATTGACGGTGTAAACTTTTCTACACATGCATCAAATCAAATTACACCATAGTGCCGCTTTTATAGGTTAGTTCATAAAATACCTCCACAAATATATGTTTAAAAAAGTTTTAAATCAGCAGTATATACAAATTAAATCCTTGTGAAAAATTGTATTTTGTATGCTGATTCCTTCTAATCAAGATGGTGGTTGCAAATAAAATTATATTTATGGTCATATATGCTAATCTGTAAAACTACAGAGCATGTTGAGTGAAATGGGGGTGAGGGAATTTAGTGGGTGGAGGTGGAAGTTTCTCTGGCGAAAGAGGTTGTTTGAGTGAGAGGCGGGGTTATTCAAGGAGATATTGGCGACATTGCCGTCGCCAAATAAGTCAATGAAGGAAGATTTGTGGTGGGTGTGCACTCTGGATAGTGAAGGCTCTTTCTCAGTTAAACCGGCATATTCTTTTTTAGCTAGATTGATCCTGAACGAGGTCAATCTTGCCTTTTTGAAGGCTTTTGTGTTTCAAAGTCTATGTAAAAGTCCATCACCTTCCAAGACAGTGGTTTTTTCATGGGAATTGCTTCATAATCGAATTCCGACAAAATCCAACTTAGCATATTGTGGAGTCATTCTACTGGGTACATTGGTTGATTGTGTTTTGTGGGATAGGACAATTGAAACAGCTCTACATATGTTTATCCACTGCAATTTTGCATCTTTTGTTTGGTATTGTTTTTCGGTGGTTGGGCTTAATTATGATACTAACACCAAATCTTAGCATGCTCTTTGAATGCTTAACTGGGGCGGCTACGGCTATGAGTACGAAATTTAAAAAGGGGGTATTGATTGATTTGGCATACAACGCGTTGGGTAATTTGGAAAGCTAGAAATGCTATAATCTTTTCAAATGGAATAAAAGATCCTATCGCGGTGGTTGACGAAATTAAAGTTTGGTCGTGGCGATGGGGGTTGCATAGGACGAAGATGAATCGGTGTCTGATTTATGATTGTTTTTGGGACCCTGGTGTCCTGAGGCTTGTTTCTGTTACTCTGTTTTCTGTTTTGGTTGTGTGTAGGTGTTGTTTTTCCGCTGACTGGTTTTTTCCTCTGGTGTTTCTAAGGCTCGGTGCCAGCAGGTTTTGTGGAGGTCTTTTTCTTTCTTTGGTTTCGGTTTTCTGCTTGTGAGTTAGCATGTGACCTTCTGTCCTGTGTAGCTTTTGGATGGTTTGGTGGGTAGTTTCTGGACTCATTTTGGGTTCAGGTTGTATTTGGCTGAGCAATTGTTCACTGTTTCAGGTACTGCTCTTTGTCCTTTTGTTTCATTTGTGTTGGGTAGCTACATGTGTAGAGTTGGTTCTTTTGTAGTTGGTTATTTTCTGTTGACTTGCTGTAACCTTTTTGTGCCTACCAAGGACTCATCTTGTTCCTTGTATAGTGCCTTTATGATCAATAAATTGTTTTAGTGATTCAAAAAGAAAAAAAGATATACAAAATGCATTATGAAAATACTAATCTTTTTATTCGGAATTGATTTAGAAGATTTGCAACCTGCCCTTAGCTGAAGTATATTATTTAACTATTGTTCTTGCAGGGAACTATTGGAAAGTATGCAAGCAGGGAGATTGGAGCCAGAAGTTGCATTCCTTAATGCTTCTCTTGTATAATTTCTTATATTTGTATTTTATTCATGTTCAGCACCATTTACAAGAGGATCAAGATGTCCGATTTCACTAACTTCACAAGAGAAGGTCATGTTGTGAGATAATATGTACAGAAGTAGTATTTAGTAGGACAATATGACCCACACTTGTTTATAGAGGATTTACTAATTTTACTCTGTTTCTTTCTCTTTCATAAAATGATCTTATGTTGTTAATGAGAAGTTCCCAATGATGCCAGTAATTAATTTTTAACAATGACTGTATACAACTCTTCTGCTTCTTTCTGATGTTACCACTGTTCTCAACTGCACCAGATTCCAGATATTTTCCCTGTTCTAGCAGCTGCGCAGAAGACACTTGTAGCTAAGTTCCAGGACTCTTTGATCACACACACTCTTCATTCTGAGCTCGTTTACAACTACTCAGGGTCCAAACATGTAATTACGTATTGTTATTTAACCTGTTGTGGTTCCTATTTCCAATTAGAGTTGCTAATTTCAGCATGTCTTGCAAATAGATTACTGAATCTTTAAAAAGATGTGGCATCTCTGAAAGCACGACTTATATCCTTGCTGCTCGATTTGATGCTTCTCCTGATGAGGTGAGAAGATTCTACAATAGAGCATAGCACCTATTTTTTCTGTCACTCTAAGCTAAAATGATACATGTCTCTCTTTACTAGATAAAAGCCATAGACAAACTCGTAAAGATCGACCTGAAGGAGCTGGAACGGCGAGCAAACCAATCCCAGATGCAAAAGGTTTGTGAGGGCTCTGATAGAGATCACTTTGCATCTTTTTTTTTTGTGTGTGCAAGATAGCATATTCAATAATTTTTTTTCTTCAGAATTACAAGATATCTGCCTCGGAACTTGGAGTATCATCACTTACAGATGCAATAACTTGCCGAATAGCTGCTCGTGATGCCTTGTAGAAGAATTATTGCGATCTTCTTGTATGCGTAGCTCCTAGCCTTATTGTGTAAGAATGACTTAGATTTAGTTGATCTATCTTAAACATTATTTATGGTGAGATATTATGGCATCATTTGATCTATGAAGTTGACTTCCATCTTGTTGTGAAGTGTAGTCTATTCATAGCTGAGAAACAAATCTTTGTAGTAGCTGTAGAAACATGAAGTGTGGAATAAGAGTTCTAAATGTTTGAAAAAAAAAAATTCAGTGAAGGTCCTGGCTCTGTTGGATAGAACTTCCTTCCGCCCTTGTATGTAATAAAAAAAGCTGGTGTTAATAGCCAGCGGGGACTTGATTCATTCAATTTTACTTATAGCAGTCTGTTCAGTTGTGTGATAATATACCAAAGAATTCCACTTCACTCTAATGCAATTTTATAGACTACCTCTTCATCAACAATATCAATATTTTGTTGCAAAAACTGGGAAGATGTTCCACAATTTTGCACTGTATAATCAGGCAGTATCGATCGAGACCATTCTGTCATCATTAGATTTGGTACATTCATGCTGAACTGGATATAGCTAGTGATGGGAATATTGAACGCATTCGCATGGAAAGCTAGGCACTCGATGGGCTGGAGTGCGTAGCCGACCAAGTGAGACAACTGATGGCAACACTAGAATATGATAAGGACTTAATGAACGAAGGGTTGCAACTGAAACAGAGAGTGTGCCGATGGCTATAGATGGGCGATCAGTTAGTATTGTTTGGGGTATCTTCGCCACATGGTAGTAATCCTCAACCACCTCAATATTACGCACCTCTTCTTAGTTCTGTGTTTGTTGGAGAATGTGAAACACATGTTAAGAATATTCTAGTAAAAATAAATGACAATGTATTAGAGAAAACTGTAATACTCGAAAGTTAGTACATATTTCAAATTTGTTCTGATAATGCCTACGTTGCTCATATAAATCCCAATCATAATTTTTCTTTAACAAGTGTAGTGGAATTATGATACGGATGGCATTTCTAAGGCCACATCAAAGGCACCAGTGAAGTTGCACGGGAAAGTAAGCTCAGATTTTAATAGAGCAGAGATTCGAGGAACTTTAATCCCTTATCCCTTCTTTTAATATGTTTCCTTTATGTCTCATTGCCATGCACATTACAGATTAATTGTGGAGTAACTTTGTCATTGTGCATACTTTTCTCCATAAAGTTTCCACTTATTAAAGTGCTTTGTGAAACAATATTTTTGGTCATTGATAGTCCACATGAATCAACCGGTCCTTCAGCGTTACTTTACAAAGAAAGCTTTACTTTTGAATTATCATGTGTTGGGTTTAGATTCAAGACAATCCAAAATTCCAAGTATTATGACTTCAAAGTTATTACTTTATCACATTCAGTACCGTAAGCTCGTGTTGTAGTTGTTTAGGGTTTCAAGTTCAACATAGTGCAACAAATGACGATGACAACCAACACTAAACTGCTCAAGCAACAATAGATTCAATGCCTAAGTTGACTTACGTTTGAAGAACAACTCTCCAATCCACTGTCAATGAGTCTTTACAATATATACAAAATAGTTACAAAAATAATTAGTTTTCAATGTTCAACTTGAACAAACACTAATTTCTACAATTTTTTTTTTCTCTAAAGAGTTACAAAAGTGACTAAGAAATTATTTTCAATTGCTCACCAAGAGCAATCCATAATTTCTCTCCTTTATCTCTCAACCCTCACTTGATAATCACTCAAGAAAACAAAGAGAAAAAACTTTTGATCTTTCCTCCAATAAAATCTCACTATCTAAAGTGTTTGAAATGTGTTTCTCAACCCTAGAATTTCACTCAAAATGCACTAACCCTTAACCTTAATTCTCCAAAGAGTCTCCTCTTTTTGGTTCTTACTCTAGATTACAAAAAATTAGCACAAAACTATGGTTTTATACACATACCTGCGTACCTGCGTCTGGGGCTTAACTAGGGACGCATGAGGGTGGATGACTTGTGCTTGGTGCAAACTACAAAATGTAAAAAAACTTATTTAAAGACATTTTTCAATAGAATATATTTTTTTAATTGAAAATATAATAATAATAATAATAATAATAATAATATCCCTTGATATATTTGCTAGGGGTGGGCAAAAAAACTAAAAAACCGAATCGAACTGCTGAACTGAACCGAACCAAACCAAAAAAACTGAACCATTACTAACAGTTCTAGAACTGAACTGAAACAGTTCGGTTCAGTTCAAAACAGTTCGGTTCGGTTCGAAACAGTTCAGTTCGGTTTTACCTTCTAAAATTCGTTTTTGTTTGGTTTTTTATATTTTTTTCAATGGTACCAATAATAACAGTTCGGTTCAGTTCGAAACAGTTCGGTTCGGTTTGGAACAGTTCGGTTCAGTTCAAAATCCAAACAGTTCGGTTCGGTTCAGTTATTTTAAATTTATCAAACAGTTCGGTTCGGTTCGGTTCAGTTTTCATCCCGAACCGAACCATGCCCACCCCTAATATTTGCATGTGAAGGACATGAGATCATGATTCATAGTATATATAAAATAAATAAAGTACAAAGGAACCGAACCCCACTCCACAACTAAATTAAACTTAAACTTAAACAGTGTTATTGTTCTTTTGCTCTTTTCGTTCTCTCTGCCGTTGTTGTGCTCTGTTCTTCTTCTTCTTCTTCCATTTCCATTTCCATTTCCATTACAATGGACAACTTCTTCTTCTTCGCTCTAATTTGCCCTAATTCTCCATCTGTACGCATCTCTTTCCATTTCCGACTCTTCTATTTATTTATTAATTCTTAACTAGAAAAACCAACACTTAATTATCAATCTCATAATCTCTAGCTTTTAACTAGTCAATTTTTCCAAATTCTAACGTTAGCTATTTCATCAAGAACAAGAATATCAAACACTACATTTTCTGTCAAATTTTTACTCAAACTGACTCATCATATTCTGTTTGCCACTAAAACCTAGGCCTGATGCTTTCTTAACCAAATTCTACATTTCCATCGACTCCAGAATTTACTTTACTTTATCAATGTCACACTAATTCAATTTCTTCCATTTTTTAAATTATTATTAGTGTGTCAGTGTTAGTGTAACTGCAACTGAAATTTTCAAAAACTGCAACGAAGTACTAACATTGTTTCTGGAGCATTGAGAATATTTGTCTTAAAGCAAAGGGATATTAGATTGTGTATAGTTCAATGTTGCAGCTTTTAAGATCATTCATGAAGGTTCTTTTCTTTTCACCTTTTTCTTGTCCTGGTTTACAGGTATGGGATGGAAAAGGATTCTCTGAGTGTTTCCAAGACATATATCCTTATTATTATTATTATTAATTTTTTTTTTTTTGAGATTGTAGTTTAAGATTCTGCATGACAATTTTTTCCCCTTCTATGAATTGATTTTCCTTAATAATGCATACTGTTTTAGGTTTTTCAGTGAATGTAGTGACTATTGTTATGATTGTTGTGCTTGGAATTAAACAAAAGATTGGTGGCCGAGGAGCTCAGAGATCAGACATTCAGGTACTAGTAGCTGATCTTGTGATTTTAAAAGGGTTTTGAGAAGGCACAAGAAAAGTACCACAAAGAAACATGTCAAATTTATAATCTTCCCTGTTTTATATTCATAACACAGTTCTTTGCAAGCTTTCAACTCTGTTCTATACAGTAACACAGCTCATAGATTGTCCATTAATTGTCATACATTGTTGAAAATTGTCTACGAATGATCTATGTATTATAGTATATACCTGAGATAATTCTATTCATGTTTGATACTTTTGAAATGAATCAACAGATTACTCTTCCAGAGAAATTTGTCCTAGATTTTGTACCACCCATTGGAGCATGTTTTTCAGTTTTGGAAATAACATTTCTGCTGAAGAAAGAACATGATCGTCACTTTGTTCAATATCATAAGTGGTTGTGTAGCTGTTCTGAGTTGTTGGTGTGGGTAAGTTGCCTAATTTTCATCTCATCTACAATGTTTTGAAGAGTTTAACGCATTTTTTTTTTGTGATCTAACTCTCCACTCTTGCCAATATGTAGGCAAATATCATTCTCTTCACAAAGTGTGCAAGCAGTCACTGCATAGTCTTCAACCGTGTCTTATGTTTCTGGTGGATTCCGAAGCCAATGTTGGGGATTTTCCATTTGATAACGAAGTTTCCATCATTGGAGGTGATATTGTTTTTTGGGCATGTCAAGTTTACCTTTCTTACTAGTCAATTAGTAATATGTGAAAGTTTTGATATAATTTTGGTTTCAGGTTTCAGTATGTATAATGGAAAGCTTACTTGTTCTCATGAATATATCATTTGGCATAGTTATCAATGTGATTAGGATAAAGAGATTATCTTCCAAAAGCAGGTATATACTGGTCTATCATTCTTACGTAGTCACTTATTTTTGTGCTAGTATTAGAACTGATATCTCTTTCACATAAGCAAGTTACCTAAGCCCATTTAGTTTCCCTATAAACTGGCCTAGCTGTCCTAGTAGGCAGGGTACATTACATGTCATTCTGCTTACCGCTTATTCTGATACAAACCAATAACTACAGAATAAAAATACAGGTAAAACACTTATCAATGATATAATACGTGTGTTATTGATGAAAGATAGGAATTACAGAGGAAATGGATATTCCTTCTGCCACCGAACCTAGCTTCTGCAGAGAGCAATGCCCTGATGATTTCCAAAAATGCCCCACTCTCATGCATTCCCGCTATTTGTTAACGTCCCCGCCATCAGTAACAAGCTCCTCCGTCCTCATTCTCTCTCTCTCTGGCAGCTTATTACTTCTTCCCACCATCCCTTATCCATTCTCGCATACACTTTCCATTCCTTAGGTCCATGCGACAGTTGATAGCCCAATTGTCCTACTAGCTCACTTCCCTCAGGTCCCATTATATTCAAAATGATTTGATCTTATAGCGGTACCAAGAAAAGTGCATTCATTTGATCGCCTCTGTCATTTATATGCAAATCATGTTTTGCTTTTGAAGCACATTGAAAGCTCTTGACTGAATCTGCTGTCATAATTTTAGTTTATTGGAAGATCCACTTCTTTCCAATGGAGGGGACCTTGAAGAAGGTGGAAATCATGACCATGTAAGTACATATTGTCAATTGCTACTCTCTTCTCGAACTGCGTTACTCACTTAAGATAATTTTTTCTGACATATATGCCTCAGGCTATATAGTCATACACTTTGAGGAGTGGAAATGTAAAAAAACTCTTGTTGAATTTGACAATGTCAAATATAGTCATACGCTTTCAACTTTGGCACTTAAATCTCCTCACTTGGAAAATTGTGTCAGTTGTTAGCTTATGCATGAAGAAATTGCTAACTTTAAAATTTTGATTTCAAAATTTGAAGTTTTTAAGATGGAACTGATGTATGGAATAACAGTTAAAATTTAACTTAGGAGTGGCATGGATATCAATTCACTAACCAAAAATAGATATAAGAAAAAAACCATTGAATTTTTCAAACATGGTAGTTAGTTACTAAGTTGGAAGTTGACAGGTTTATTTGCCAGAGACCTGAAGTTTAAGAGGGCTGCATGCATATCCCTTAAGCTATTGTTTCCTGTAGAATATTATCTTGTTGAAGTTGTCTTAGTTGTGTTCGACCATATTGTTTTTTAATGATTCAGCTCTTCTTTTTATTTGAATTTTCATGCATTTTTTCTTTTAAATTTTTCACTTGGTATGATATGTACATATAAATAATAACTTGTCTATCGTTCATCTTGGATGTATGGAGTTCATTGATGCGGTTTCTTGTGTTTGGTGTAACCTTAGAAAATGCTTAGAAAGCAATAACGTGGCCTGTATTTCCTGTTGTTGACAATCTGCCTAAGACTTTCTGGTAAAATTACGATGATTTTGAAGATTAAAATTTTCTTAATAGATAATTACATATATAGCCTGTTTTTGAAGCACAAAATCACTCCTTTGAATGCAGTCTAACAATCACCTCTGTTTTTTGTTTTTGTTTTTTTCTTTCAAGTTTTTAAGATTGACATGCTCTCATTAGTTGACTCTTTCAAACTTTCTTTCTGAAGGGAAATAATGGTAACTTTTGGGATTTGATGACTTTCAAATTCATAAGTCCAGTAATGAATCAAGGTGTGCTAAAGCAATTAGACTCCGATGACCTTCTGCCGCTACTACCTGATATGAGTGCTTCTTTCTGTCATGATATAATTTTGTCCAGCTGGCAAACTCAAGTGAGTAATGACAGTTCAAACCCTTCCTTGTTTAGAGCACTCTGTAATGCATATGGATGGCCGTATCTCTGCCTTGGTTTATTGAAGGTATTTTTCTACGCCAAACCACAGTTTCTACCCCTGTACTAGATAAATCACAGTCGATAAAATATTGAAGCTTGCGCCTTTTCTATTTATACACGATATTTACTCTATGTTTAAGCTGCCTGCTATAGACTGGTGTATTAATGCTGCCTTCAAGTATATTTTACATGTATCTAAACATATTTATTAGAAGAAAAGAATTCTTATCAATAACCAGATAAGCAGCAAAACAATTGAATAGTCTATGCGTTGCATCTGTCGTATATCCCAGTTAGTAGTGCTGATGCCTTGAGACGTGTTTTAAAGTTATAGTAGCTGAATTGATTATCATGTCAATTTAAAAGTAGGATTACATGGATTTTCACTTCAATTTAGGCGTGTGGACACCTTGACGGTTGAATTATTTACTTTTTAGTTCACATGTTATGAAAACAGGTGCAAAATCACTTCTGCCACGAAAAAAACCAAAAGATGTTCAGTCCTTATCCTGTCCTTTTTTATATTTACTTGCCTTTTGTGAATTAAATTCATGTCAATATTAAAAAATCACTTCTGCCAAGAAAAAACCAAAAATATAATCTAACTATATTTTATTTTCTTTATACTCTAGAACTTAAAGTATTTAAAATTCTTCCAGGTGATAAATGATGGTATTGGTTTTGCGGGACCATTGCTTCTCAATAAGCTGATCAAGTTTCTTCAACAAGGTTTTGCAACAAGGAATAGTTTATGTTTCACTATTGTGATCATTAAATTTTCATTGCATCTCTAGCTTTATTAGTTCTCTTATTGAAATGCTCTCCATTTTATCACCCTTTTTGTGCACAATACTTTTATTTCGTAATCCTTGATACATAACTTCATCTGCTAATCGAAACATGGAAACAGAGATATTAGCCTCATCACCCCTTTCTCTTTGGAGAAAAAAGATCCTTCCAGCTTCGTATCAGCCAATTTGCGCAAAATATTGACATATTGGTTCAATTTTTGTTATGTCTTTCAGGTTCAGCAAGTTGGGATGGGTATGTACTTGCACTATCCTTGGGTCTCATATCAATAATTAAGTAAGTTTGGTTATTTGCATTCATATAATTGAGGATGCTTTTCCTTTTGTTTTTATTTTTCTCATGCTTTATGTTTCTAGGCTTCACACTACTTGTATAGTTATTGCTGCTACTGCGGATGGTTCATCCTGCACTATATCAAAGTAAAGATTTGACAAACATCTTTATGGGCGATTGATTTGTTCAAAACTCATTGATACTTACATAAAAATGCATCAAATAATATTGTATAGATTAACTTATTGCTTATCATTCACTCATTATTCATTTGTTAGAATGCCTACATAATTGTGCAAATAACATAAAAATAAGAAAGACAAAGAAGTAAAAACCTATGAAATATTCCTTATCTTGATTTAACAGAAAATAAATTATCTTGGTGTGTTTGATATATAAAACTATTTATGGGCAAGACTCCACATAAACAACTTAAGTTTCTAGTATAAGTGGTTAGGAAAGAGTACAACTAGTGGGAGGACTAGGAAACCTCCAAAATGCACAAACTGAAATTTTGTTAAAAAAATTTCCACGAACTTGTCCACTCTCTTCAAGCCAGATGTCCAAACACCCTTAAAAAGAAACCATGTGTTGAATATCAAAGAGAAAGGATTCTCTTAACGAACCTACACACACGTGTTTAATGCATTTTACGTGTATCGGTCAATATTTTCATGTTGCATTCCATCTGACTTTGAGCAACATACGTTGCATCTGTATGGATTTATATAAGTTCTTTGCTGTATATGTTCTTTTTGTTTCACTTACTTGTAGCAATTAATAAATCAGTATCATTCTGGTCTAGATCCTTTTTAGATACACAGTATACTTTTCGTCTTTCCAAACTGAAGCTAAAGCTACGGTCTAGTATTATGACTCTAATCTATGAGAAGGTATGCTATTTTGTTTTTTGTAAATGTTGAAATTATATATTTTCAAAATAATGAAATGCTGATGCTATTTTTTGATTTTTTTTTCCAAGTGTCTATATGTGAACCTAGCAGAGCGTTCAAAGTTCACAAATGGAGAAATTCAGACATTTATGTCGGTGGATGCTGACCGAACTGTCAACTTGTGTAATAGTTTCCATGATATGTGGAGGTACTCCCTTAATTTTTAACGTATTTCATCAAACTATCTTTGTGTAATAGTCTCACAGGCTTATTGTCTTGTAAAGACCTTTCTGTGTTTTACCTACGATAAAAACTATTTGTATATGATTTTTATTAAGGGTTACAGATATAATTTCGGCATCAACCTACTTTCACGTGTAACGGAATTTTCTGAGTTATTAGCTGTATGTGATAATTGAGTTTTACCTAAATGTATTTGATGAAACCATCTTCTGAAGTCTACAGTCGATGTCAAATCATGAATGTTAATGTTTTAATAATGTTTAACTTGCATATATGTTAAACACTGTGGCTATATTATTTCAGCCTGCCTTTACAAATTGGAGTAGCGCTTTACCTTTTGTATACTCAAGTCAAATTTGCATTTGTGTCTGGATTAGCAATAGCCATTTTATTGATACCAGGTAGATCTGTCACTCCAACAAAATTTCAATTCATTTTTAATTTCTTTTTCACCTATTTGTGTGCATCAGTAACTGAACTGAATTCTCAGAGAAATTTATACTGTATCAATAACTGAATTCATTTCATGCATCCCAACAAGAAATCTTTTTTTTTTTTTAATTATCATCGACAAACATGCATTATTGTACTCACTGTCAGATTCTTATGAACACATTCCCTGCGAATGGGAACCTAAGGAATTTAATTTAATTTAATTTATAACACGTTAATGTTTCCTGACACTTGAGTGATGTAACACATCACACATCACTGAACTAAGTTGTTAACCATCCTCTACACTGCAGTTCCCGTTCTCATGAATAACAGATCTAAAAATTGAATACTTAGATTAAAACAAATTAAAAAAAAACTCATTTTAATATACAAAAATATAGTCAAGTCTTTATTTATTGAAAAAAGTAGTTTATTTATTATTGAATTTTAATTGATGCAGTGAATAAATGGATATCAACATTGATTGCAAGGGCAACTGAGCAAATGATGAAGCAGAAGGATGAAAGGTATCCATACATTATCGCTTTTCCCATAAGTAATAATTTATTTTTCTTTTTCTTTAGGGACAGTGCCCTCCTTTGCATTTAGGGGATCTATTATCCTCTATACTCATTATAACTATTGTGTGTTTGTCTTTATAAATTTTCATATTTTATCCAAAAATAAATTTGTGAAGAATACTTGGTCAGCAGTGAATTGATTCATATTTGTTAAGAACATGATGCAATTGTTTTCTAGCAGTTGCTTACTTATTTTTCCTAATTTTACCATTTTCCTTCATTCTGTTGGGCATTAATGGACGAATATAACCAAAGCTGCTGGTACATATAATATTAACATTATGCTTTGTTAGAAATCCACCATTGATGGAGATAAGAAAGCTTGAGAGAAGAGAGAGAGAGAGAAAGAGAGAATAACAGAATTGTAACAAACTCAATATTTCACATTTAATGAATCTGAACTGTTTACAGTTATTTATAGTCACAAGGACTTGAGAGGTACAACTGGCACTCTATTAGTGGACAGCTGAGTTACAGTTATTGCTTAGCTATTTTACAGTTATTGCTTAGCTATTACATAAGCATAAAGCCTAATGACTTTATACTCTAACATTCCCCCCTCAAACTGATGGGGTCAGAGACCCTCAGTTTGTTCCTGAGTTCTAAAAACCTTGATGCTGAAAGAGGTTTGGTAAGAATGTCAGCCCACTGGTCCTGTGCTGGAATATGGGAAACAATCAGGCTGTTGTTGATAACCTTATCCCTCACAAAAAAGATGTCCAGTTCCATGTGCTTGGTCCTGGAGTGCAAGACAGGATTGTGGGCTAAAGACAGCACTCAGGTTATCACAAAATATCTTAGGGACTTTGGTAGGCACCCTAAGTTCTTTGAGGAGAGACTAAAGCCACAAAATTTCAGCAGAAGCCTGAGCTAAACTCCTGTATTCTGCTTCAGCACTGGACCTAGCAACAAGGGTTTGTTTCTTGGCCCACCAGGAGATGAGATTGGGACCCAGAAAAATGCAAGCACCTGAGGTGCTTCTTCTGTCATCTGGATCAGAAGCCCAGTCAGCATCACAAAATCCGGTAAGAGACAAAGGCTCAGGCACAGGAGCAGGGCTGAGAAGAAGACCATGTTGAATGGTACCCTGCAGATATCTGAGGATCCTTTTGACTGCTCTCCAGTGGTCTTCCAAAGGTGCAGAAAGAAACTGACAGACTTTGTTAACTGAGTATGAAATCTCAGGTCTGGTGACTGTAGCATACTGTAAGCCACCCACTATAGTTCTAAAAAATGTAGGATCAGAAACAGGACTAGATCCATATTTAGACAGCTTAGTACTGGAAGCCATAGGGGAAGCAACACCATTAGCATTTGCCATATTTGCCTTAGTTAACAGATCATGAATATAATTGGTTTGAGATAGAAGAAGAGAACCAGTGGTGGTATGATGCACCTCAATGCCCAGAAAATAATCAAGGTTGCCTAGGTCCTTGAGAGAGAATTCTAAATGCAACTTCTGAACAAGTTGCTGAATCAGTTGTTTAGAACTTCCAGTAATTATTATATCATCAACATAAACCAGAATGAATGTGCTGTGCTGGTTAGCATGAAGGATAAACAAGGATGGATCACACCTACTGGGAGTGAAACCTAGCTTGACCAGAGTGGATCTCAGCCTTTCAAACCAGGCCCTATGGGCTTGCTTCAGGCCATACAAGGCTTTATTTAACTTGCAAACAAGAGAAGAATCATGCCCTTCAAAGCCAGGAGGTTGGGTCATGTACACCTCTTCTTCCAAAAAACCATTTAAGAAGGCATTGTTCACATCAAGTTGTTGAATACACCACTTGTGAGTCACAACCAAGGTAAGTACTGATCTGACAGTAACAGGTTTAACAACAGGGGAAAAGGTTTCTTTATAGTCAAAACCAGGCATTTGATGAAAGCCTTTAGCAACCAACCTTGCCTTGTACTTGTTAACACTGCCATCTGGATTTTGTTTCAACCTGAACACCCACTTGCACCCCACAGCCTGTCTGCCAGCAGGGAGAGGCACAAGAGTCAAGGTGTTATTTTTCAATAGGGCCTCATACTCAAGTTTCATGGCTTGCAACCACTCAGGACTTTTCATTGCTTGCTTGTAATTGGTAGGCTCAATGTGAGTAAGAAGAAGAGTAGGCTGAAGCCTCTTCTGGACTATTCCATGCTTGCCTCTGGTAGCCATAGAATGAGTGTTGTTAAGGTGAATACGATGAGGCACAGGGGTTGAAGCAGATTGGCCACTGCTGGACCCAGTGGAGGGAGAAGGGCTACCAGATGGTGAAGGAGGAAGAATAGTGATAGGAGTAGGGTTTAAAGGGGGCTCAAGAGGAGTAATAGGATGTGGATGAGATGTAGTAGCTGACACAGATTGAGTACTAGTAGCAAGGGGAGGAGTAGTAGGAAGAGTAGGAGACTGAGAACTCTCAGGAGAAGAGGTACTGGATGAGGAGACAACAAAAGGAAGAGATGTGGGTGAGATGGAATAGTCACTGGGAGCAGGGGAGGACTCAGATAAGAACAGTTCAACATAGGGAAACCTATTCTCATTGAAGACAACATCCTTTGAAATGAAGATTTTGCCTGTGGGATCCAAGCATTTGTATCCCTTGTGGGATGGGGAGTAACCAAGGAACACACACTCCTTTGAGCGAAATTCAAGCTTCTGACTGTTATAGGGTCTGGTAAAGGGAAAACAAGCACAACCAAAGCTCTTCAAAAATTTGTAATCAGGGAATTGAAGGTGAAGAATGAAAAAAGGAGATTTGTTGTCAAGAGTTGGTGAAGGTAACCTATTTATGAGATAGGTGGCTGTTAGGAAGGCATGGTCCCAGAAGTATAGGGGTAGCTTAGCATAGGCCAGCAATGTCAAACCTGTTTCAACTATGTGTCTATGTTTCCTTTCCACAGAGCCATTCTGATGATGGGTGTGAGGACAGGTCAGTCTGTGTGTGATGCCTAAGGTTTGCAAAAACTGAATGAGAGGGCGAAATTCACCACCACCATCAGTTTGCACAGACTTGATAGGAAGGTGATATTGAAGTTCAACCATTGCTTTAAAATTCTGAAATGTAGTAAGTGTGTGAGACTTTAGTTTGAGAGGAAAGATCCAGGTATAACTGGAATAAGCATCTACACAAGTCAGAAAATAGGAATAACTTCCATGAGATTCAACAGATGCTGGACCCCACAAATCACAAAAGACTAATTCAAGAGGTTTATTATAGGATGCAGTAGAGGAAACTGAAGGAAGTCTATGTGACTTCCCCAATCAACAAGCTGAATAGAAATCTAAAGGATTTTTATTAGGTAAATGTTGATTACACAATTTCATTACATTTTTGAGGACCTCATGATGAGGATGACCAAGTCTACTGTGCCAGATTTTGTACAAAGAAACAGAATTCTGACAAGAGGTACCACCAGCACTACTATTGTTACTAGATGAAGATTGAACACTATCAACATTATTACATTGAGACCTAGACAAGGGAAAACTAGAATATGAAAAACAATTATTGGCATGACAGTTGAAGTTGAGAGCAGAATTTGTGGAGGTTGGACCAGCAACTGGCTTGGACACAGAATGTTGCTCAAACTGATAAAGACCATCATCTCCAAGGTATCCTCTTAGAAGAATCTTAGAAGTACCCTGAGATTTAACATAGCAAACATTAGGATGGAATTCAAAAAACACATTATTATCTTTGGAAAACTGACTGACACTGACAAGGTTCTTAGTTATGGAAGGTACATGAAGCAGGTTATTAAGTTTGAGAGTAGTATAGGGAGAAAAGGGAGAAGAAAAACTCATTGAGCCAACTGAGTTGATGGACAGACCTTGACCATTGCCAATGTGCACCTGGTCAGATCCTGAAAGAGAGACAACATCCATAAAGTTGTGAGCATCAGGAGTGGCATGGTGTGTGGCACCAGAATCAGGGTACTAACCAGAATTGTAGGATTTGGAGCTAGTTGATTCATTCCCAGTCAGGTAGGCTTGAGGAGGTGGAGGCCTGAGATTGCCAAACTGAGGTGGAAAGGAAGGTCTGGGTGCATGAGCAGTTGGAATCCTCTGAGAGGCACCCTGCATCCAGACATTTGGAGGAACACCATAGCTACCTGCATAGCCATAGCCACCAAAAGCTCCACCATAAGAGCCATATCCCTCAAACTGAGGTGGGACAGATAGCCTATGATAACAAATGCAGCATCATGGCCAGTTTTGTAGCAAATCTGACACTGAACAGGACTTCTGCCAAAACTATGTCCACCTCTTCCTCTAAAACGTCCTCCACGAAATCCCCTGCCTCTAGAAGCACCATTCCTTCCACCAAAATTGGGATTAAAAAACTGAGAAGCACTGATTCCAGTAGGATTTGAAGGAAAAGCAGGATTCTGATCATAGTAGGAACTAGGTTGAGACTGATTGCCTGGACTCTTATCATCAGGATATGCAGATTGAGTCAAGTTGACAGAAACAGAGTCTCCACCTAAGGCTTTCTTGAACCTTTCATTGCGTGCTTCTTGAGTGAGTAACTGAGACTCAAGTTCATCTAAGGATATGATTTCAGCCTGACTATTGACAGTTGCAACTATAGGATTGAATTCCTCAGGAAAAGCTTCAAGAACAACCTCAATTAGGTCACGGTGAGATACAGGATCACCAATTGTCATGAGAGATTCTGAGATGGTGCGAATGCGAGCTATGAACTCAGCAATTGAACGCGAACCCTTGGAAATAGCACGAAGTTCAGATCTGAGTTGCCTTGAACGTGTTCGCATTTGCGTAAAACAGTAACTGTGAATTTCATCTCAAACCTGATACAAATGGCGTAGACGAACAAAGCGCGAAAGCAAAGAAGAGGAAATTGTGGAGAGGATCCAAGTGCAAAGCAAGGAATCTTGTTCCTCCCACTCCGTATACGCCGGATTCTCAGTTCCAGCCTCGCGCGCAGCATCAGTGAGAAAAACTGGAGGAATCTGAGGTGAGACAACATACTTCACCATTTTCGTACCGCGTAACACTCCTTCTACTTGTTGCTTCCATTGGAGGTAGTTTGTATCATCAAGCTTGACGGAGACTACTTGTTTGAACGTTTTCGAAGCTGCTGCAGTGATGCGTTGCGCTTCAGACATGTTCGTTTGCGTAGGAGAAGGTGTAGGAGAAGTCATGGCTCAGGATCGAACAAAAGCTCTATGATACCATGTTAGAAATTCACCATTGATGGAGATAAGAAAGCTTGAGAGAAGAGAGAGAGAGAGAGAGAGAGAGAGAGAGAGAGAGAGAGAGAGAGAGAGAGAGAGAGAGAGAGAGAGAGAGAGAGAGAGGGAGAGAGGGAGGGAGGGAGGGAGGGAGGGAGGGAGGGAGGGAGGGAGAGAGAGTTGTAACAAACTCAATATTTCACATTTAATGAATCTGAACTGTTTACAGTTATTTATAGTCACAAGGACTTGAGAGGTACAGCAGGCACTCTATTAGTGGACAGCTGGATTACAGTTATTGCTTAGCTATTTTACAGTTATTGCTTAGCTATTACATAAGCATAAAGCCTAATGACTTTATACTCTAACATGCTTCTTTCAGGATTCGTAGAACAGGAGAACTTTTGACTTATATTCGCACTTTGAAGATGTATGGATGGGAACTTCTTTTTTCTAGTTGGTTAATGGATACAAGATCCTTAGAAGTGAAACACTTGGCTGTAAGACTTTTATGCAAAAAAGCTCTTAGAAGATGCTAAGCTAGTGTTTAAGAATGGCACAATCAAATGGAATGCTTTCCTTTTCTTCTTATTTTATTTTGATCATCATGTTTCATCTGTTTTTTATAGACTCGGAAGTACTTGGATGCATGGTGTGTATTCTTTTGGGCTACAACACCATCCCTCTTTTCTCTTTGCACATTTGGACTCTTTGCTTTGATGGGACATCAACTTGATGCTGCAACGGTATTTCAAGCTTGTTATACCTAGTCTTACTGATAAATTTTTCTCTCTTTTTAATTTTCATTTAATTATTTTTTCTGTCAGTTGTTTAGAGATTTCATGCGGTCAAGCAAATCTTAATTGCAGGTTTTCACTTGTATTGCTTTGTTTAACACACTGATTTCACCACTTAATTCATTCCCTTGGGTGATTAATGGATTGATTGATGTGAGTCTCCTATATTCCATGAATTTTTATCAACAGAAGTAGCTTTTTTCCACGTTCATTAGTTTTTAGAATAAAAAGAATCTCTAACTCCACTGTAGGCCATCATATCCTCCAGACGGTTGAGTAGGTTTCTCTCTTGCCCTGAACATAGACGGGAAGTGGGAGAGAACAGTTCCTGTTCATCATCATTCCTGAGTAAACAGCCAGATTCTATACAAGATTTGGCTGTCTTTATCCAAGACGCATGCTGTTCTTGGTCAAGCGGTGATGAAGAAGCAATAAATCTGGTGGTGAATCATGTGACTCTTAGCCTGTCCAAGGGTTCCTTTGTTGCAGTTATTGGAGAGGTCAGATCCTTGTTTGAATTTTGTTAATGTCTTTATCCAATAAAATAAAAACAGTGTCATACGCGGTAAAGGAATTACTACAATGGATATCTTATGCCTATTACATTTCCATATCACAATGCTAATAGATATTTGAAATCTTTAGATCAAAATATGAGAAATAGGTCATGATCCTACCTCTTAGTCACCTGTGTCTGTTAGAATCATCAGTATTTTTAATATTCGACAAATAAATTTGATAAATTAAATGGAAAGAAATGTAAATCACCCAATATCTGAAGCACACCCACAGTTACATTTATTTCACTTCACCAGCTGCATATGTTCAGGTTGGTTCTGGTAAATCGTCCCTGATATATTCAATTCTCGGAGAAGTGCGGCTTGATCATGGATCTATTTATTCCCATGGATCTGTAGCTTATGTACCACAGGTTTGTATGTGATTATACCATATACATAACCTCAGAATGAAATTTCTTATTTCTTTATTTCCCAAAATTCTCAGGTCCCCTGGATTATATCTGGAACAGTTCGTGACAACATACTATTTGGGAAAAGCTATAATCCCGAAAGGTATATCGCCTTCAACAATCTAATACTTTTTATTTGATTGAATCTTAGACCTATTTCCTCTGATTCCTTTGAACTTGAACTTTACAAACATGTTTTGAACAAAAGAAGTTTTGCTCTTCCCTAGTTATTATCTTCCTACTATAAGCAGGTATGCGGATACAATAAATGCATGTGCATTGGATGTTGATATCTCATCGATGGTTGGTGGTGACATGGCTTATATTGGAGAGAAAGGAGTCAACTTATCAGGTGGACAGAGAGCTCGTCTTGCGTTGGCAAGGTGCAAGCTTCCGTTTCACCTTTCACTGCACTAGCTTATATGTGCTTTTTTATGATTTGATTATAATAAAGAAAAAGAACTAAATATTGTCTAATTGGCAGGGTGCTGTATCATGACTCAGATGTTATTATGCTCGATGACATCCTGAGTGCAGTTGATGTACAAGTTGCTCAGTGGATCTTACACAATGCCATTCTTGGTCCTCTTATGAAGGGAAAAACCCGATTGCTCTGTACCCACAACATTCAGGTTGTTGCGTACTCTCTTTACATTTATTTTATGTTTATGTGTGTGTGTGTTGTATGTATGTGTTGAAATTTGGGGCCTAACTCATCCTTACAAAACTGGCTTGGAAGATGAGGAGTGTCACCTCTTTAACGGTAGATCTTGGATAGGCTCTGATACCATGTTGAAATTTGGAGCCTAACTCATCCTTACTAAACCGGCTTGTAAGGTGAGGAGTGTCACCACTTTATAAACTCTTATCAAGCTTCTTATCTAACCGATGTGGGACTAAATCCACCCCCTCAAAGCCAACACAAGGCAACTAGGGCAGATCACATAAGGTGGGATTACCAACACACCCCCTCACACTCGAGGTGGGATTTCCAACAAAATAATAAAATAGAACACTACATATAAAATAGGGCAGATCTCATAAAAGGAGCCCCTTTTCTTCATAATAAAATAGAACATTATCACCCATATATTTTTCTAATGTATGTATGTATGTACGTACGTACGTACGTAATTACACCGAAATGATACTTAAAGACTACTACAGTATTCCATAACATTTTACGAAATTTTTGTTTCTCAAAGTTCATCATAGGATTGAAAATGACTATCTTATATATCATATATGTAAGATTTTTACCTTAATCCAAAATTATTTAATATGTCATTGAGATATATCAAGATTAATATTATCTTTGTGAAATATATAAAAATAAGAAGCGAAGTGCTAAATGGTACGAAAAAGTCAACGCAAGAAATGCAAGAATACAAACGTGTCATGCTTTTAGTTAAGGAAGAAACTTTAATCTCGGCAATTGGCGGAATATCACGGGTAGGTGGGCATGACAAAATAACCTTCATGTATTTCTTCTATTTGACTTTTTCGTGCTTTTTATCATTTCCCAAAAAAGAACTATTTGATTATAAACTTATTTTTGTTTAAAATCTTATGAGATTTGACACAAATAATCAATCTAATATGTAGTTATGTTTTAATCGTTGGATCAACAAGAATCACACTGTATCTAAAATTATGAATAGGCATAATAATCAAAGTTTCACTCCAATATAATTGGATTCCTCCTATATATTTATATTTGTTTGTGTATTATATGAGGATTAGCATAATGATGTGGCTAAATTTATATGCAGGCAATATCTTCTGCAGATATGATTGTTGTATTGGACAAAGGACACGTAAAGTGGATGGGAAGTTCAGCTGATTTTCCAACTTCTTTATATTCAGAATTCTCCCCATTGAATGAAATGGATTCAACTTCACATAATCATCAGCAATCTTGCAGCACAAATTCTTCTATATCCGAGGAGCAGTCTCTTCCTGATAGAATTGTCATGCATGCTCTGGAGGGAGCAGATGATGTAATTGAAGTTGAGTTGAGGAAAGAGGGAAAAGTTGAACTTGGAGTGTATAAGTGAGTATAAACACATTGATTGTTGATATCAGTTATGTACAGGGAGCTTATGTTGTCAATTTTGTAAGTCATCTTTTGCGCTTTAAATTGTACATTAACACTTTGGTGTCTTATGCAGGAACTATGCTGCTTTTACTAGCTGGTTCATTGCCGTTATTATATGTCTATCAGCTCTTCTGATGCAAGCTTCACGCAATGGAAATGATTTATGGCTTTCATATTGGGTTGATACCACAACGGAAGACGGTCAAACAAGTCACTCTATGTCTTTCTATCTGGTAATGGGCTGATCTGTAGTGATGGATTCCATAGTACCTTTTTTGCTGGACATATTGTTGATAGAATAAATATTTTTTGGCACTGTGTATAATTCAAGAAGCAGAACAAAATACCTTTATTCCAAAACTTTTTTACGTAAAATACTGAGAATTTAATAGAACAGTAACACAGGAAAAATATAGTAAGATAATAATGGTGGAAAAGGTCTGAAATTGTATTGATAATACAATTACAGATGGAAAACAAAGGATAACAACTGATAGAGAAACTATCAGTCCCTACACAGATGATGGAGGACCTCTTCTTTCTATAACAGAAAAATTGGATCCTTTTCCTCACTCTCCTTTCCCCACTATATAATAAACTAACTCGTGTGTTCCTTCCCTCCTTCTGCCAGCTCAGCATCTCTTATTTCTTTCCCACGTTTCCTCCAAATGTTGGGCCTACTAGTGCCAAGGCTCACTTCCTCATCCATATTCCTATCAATGCCACCCTCCTTAAGCACAGCCTTGTCCTCTAGGCTAAATTCAGGGAACTGTCCTCGCATAAACTCATTATCCTCCCAAGTGACATCCTATACAGGTTTGTCCCTCCATTTTATGAGGCTTTGAGAAACTGAAACCCCTTCCTTAGTAATCACTCTGGAGCCAATAACTTGCTCTGGACTGATGTTATCAGCATCTGGTATCTCTAATTCTTTGGGAAGCTCCCCTTGCACCTGATAGTCTCCCACTGCTTTCTTCAACAACGAGACATGAAACACAGGGTGTATCTTTGAGTGTTCAGGCAGCTGCAACTTATAAGCTACGTCTCCCAATCTTTCAATAATGTTAAAAGGACCATAGTAACAAGCAGTCAACCTCTGGTAGACATACTCTCCCACTGCAAACTGTACATCCCTTCGCTTCTTATCAACATACTTCTTCATCTGCTGTTGTGCCTTGAGCAAATGTAGCTTTAACTGGTTCAAGTGCCACAGCTTTTACCTTAGTCTCATTTCCCAAAAATAGAAGTAAGCCTGGGGGTTGCCTACCATATACGACTTCAAATGGTGTTTTACCAATGGAGACATGAAATGTAGTGTTGTACCAAATATTTAGGCTGTTCATAAGCGAAACAGCGTAAATAGCTTTCAAGGCACCTGTTGATGACCTCAGTTTGTCCATCCCTCTCCGGATGATAGGCAGAGCTCATGTTCAACTGAGTACCCTGCATTTTGAACAGTTCCATCCAAAAATGACTAACAAACAGCGGGTCTCTATCACTTATAATAGTGTTAGGAACCCCATGGAGTTGGACCACTTCCTTCACAAACAGTTCCGCCACTGTCCTGGCCGTATAGGGATGTTTCAGCAAAATTAAATGACTATACTTAGACAATCTGTCCACAACCACTAACGCGGATGGTACCCTTTAGATTTTGGAAGCCCTGTGATAAAATCTAATGAGATATCTTCCCATATAGCATTCGGAATTGAGAGAGGCTGTAGCAGTCCTCCGGATGTAGTAGCAGCATACTTCTGTCATTGACAGACATCACACACCCTTACAAAGTCTACGACCCTCTTTTGCATTCCTGTCCAATACAGATTCGCTACCAAACGGTGGTACGTTCTGAGGAAACCGGAGTGCCCTCCCATAGGAGTGCTGTGAAACTCATTCAGTAATAAAGGGATGGACGGGGAGTCAGGAGATAACACCAAACGTCCCTGATAAAACAAGATTCCCTGCTGCACCGAGAATCCTGGTTTTGCGTCAGGATTATTCTGCAATTCTGCTATAATCTTAAGTGTGTCATCTTGCTTCACTTCTTGCAACAAAGAGTGTCTTCTCCTGATCAACAATGTTAGCTGGCAAAGCTACTTGGCTATCGGTTTGAGGTTAAATACAAACCTAATCAACAAAGAGTTTCTTGAAGTTCCTTCTTTTTATAATTTGGAATCCCCTACTATCATTCTGTAAAGATCATGGTGGAAATATCAAGCTTAAATGAAAGTTCTTCTTTGTTGTTCATAACATTTAGTTACCGTCGGCTACTAATAAATGTAACTTTCTAATTACAAGAATGATAATTAATGCCCCAGGCTGTACTATGTCTCTTTTGTATTATGAATTCCCTTTTCACATTGGTGAGGGCGTTCTCTTTTGCATTTGGCGGCTTACAAGCGGCAACCAAGGTACACAATAGACTGCTCAGCAAGCTTATCAATGCACCTGTGCAGTTCTTTGATCAGACCCCTGGTGGAAGAATACTGAACAGGTTAGAATATGATGTCTTCAGGCCATTGCAGTTATACGGATATGAAATTTGTAGACTTCATGATTTATAATGTTTTGTGCAGGTTATCTTCAGATCTTTATACAATCGATGATTCTCTTCCATTTATTTTGAACATTCTCCTGGCTAATTTTGTAGGCCTTCTGGGTATTGCAATTATTTTGTCTTACGTACAGGTATTCATGATTTTTCTTAGTTTTTCTTATGCACTGAGATTTTGAAATTTGCATTAATTGTCTCCATCATCAATATATTTTTATATTTTGGTTTTTTTTGTAGGTCTTCTTCTTAGTTCTGCTATTGCCATTTTGGTATATATATAGTAGACTTCAGGTACTCATTTTGCTTATTATCATTTTCTTGGATTTAACCACTCTGCTGGTTGAACTGACCAATGCAATGGCTTCAGTTCTTCTACAGGTCAACATCGAGAGAATTACGACGACTGGATAGTGTTTCTCGCTCTCCAATATATACATCTTTCACCGAAACACTTGATGGATCATCAACTATTAGGGCATTTAAATCTGAGGTAAATGCATTTGTCATTTTACAGAAATAATAATAATAAGTAGAAATTTGTTTTCATAGATCATAACAGTTATAGGTAAGGAGTGTTATTGAATGACTTCAAATTCTTACCGCTACCATCATTTAAAAGCTAATTCAATTGTAAATGTGGAGGAAGTAATCTTTGAACTATGGATCATGAGGTTGGAGAAACTTTTGCACCATGTTGAAGAACTTTACTAATAACTTAAGATGTGATGATGAACATTGTTTATGGATGAGAAATACCTATCTTTTTAAAATATTTTCCTTATTATATCCATGAACCATATGAAAAATGGTGCATAGAATTGGCCTATTGGTACTGATAATTATATTTTTTTGTGTTTCAAAAACCCACTTTAACCGTGTGAAATTTCTTGAAGAATTTTGTTTATCCATAACCTAAGATTTTACTTGTGAAAGTTTTGTTTCTTTGGTCTTCTCAGGGTATCATTTGCTTACCTTATCACCGTGTGGTGTGTTGAGATTTTCATACCAGCCTTTTGAGTTTGTGAAACTGTTTAACTCTGGTACAATGGTCATTGTGGACAGGACTTTTTCTTTTCCAAATTTACTGACCACATAACACTATATCAGAAGACTTCCTATACAGAGATAGTGGCGAGTCTGTGGCTTTCCTTGCGTCTTCAGGTATGTAGCTTTCCTTTTGAGTTTACTGACATTTCAATGCACCTAAAGCTTTACACTTTACAAAATTAGTTGTTCAATATTATATTAGATTTGAACTTACGAAATCTGGAATATCAACTGGTTTGTTGCTAATAATGACTTTCTTCCAGTTATTAGCTGCATTTATCATCTCATTCATAGCCCTGATGGCTGTTGCCGGATCTCATGGAAATTTGCCTATCAATTTTGGCTCCCCAGGACTGGTTTGTTATCCTCTTAGCAAATATCTGAATTGATCAACCGACAAATACAAAAAACTGAACATGACATTTAATTTTTTTTCAACAGGTTGGATTGGCCCTCTCGTACGCAGCACCAATTGTGTCCCTGCTGGGGAGCTTCCTAACAAGTTTCACTGAAACAGAAAAGGAAATGGTTTCAATCGAAAGAGCCCTTCAAGTATGAATAGACTTAATATCTCACTTAGTTGAAAGATGTTTAAGCGTATAGACTCCAATACTTACCAGACATTAAATGTTTTATAGTACATGGATATTCCTCAAGAAGAACAAGCTGGATGTCAATACTTGAACCCAGATTGGCCAAATCAAGGAGTTATTGAATTCCAACACGTGACTTTGAAATATATGCCATCTTTACCAGCTGCACTATGCAATATTAGTTTTAAAATTGAAGGAGGGACACAAGTAATGCATGATAGTTGAATTTTTTCTACTTTTCTTATAATCTTGGATATGTATAAAGCTATGTCTAATACCTTTAAATGACATGTACTCAGGTTGGAATAATTGGAAGAACAGGGGCTGGAAAGTCTAGTGTGTTAACTGCACTTTTCCGTCTTACGCCAATATGTGCAGGCTCTATCACAGTCGATGGCATGGACATTCAAAATATTTCGGTGAGAGAATTACGCATACATTTGGCTATTGTTCCTCAGAGTCCTTTCTTGTTTGAAGGACCACTAAGGTACTAAGTTTGAATATTATTTTTTTTAAGCATATTATAACATTCTCACTATCTTTTTGGAAAAGATTTGCATTAGCATTTATTTTCATTGCACATATATTTCATGTCTACTTGATATCCTGTATTTTGAACATCTTCAAAATTCTAGGGATAACCTAGATCCATTCAAAACGAATGATGACTCAAAAATTTGGGATGCACTGGAGAAGTGCAATGTGAAAGAGGAAGTAGAAGCAGCCGGCGGGTTGGATGTTCTTGTAAAGGAAGGGGGGGTGTCATTTTCAGTTGGCCAGCGGCAGCTTCTTTGCCTTGCACGAGCACTTCTTAAATCTTCAAAAGTAAGAATGGTTGTACTATATATATATATATATATATTTTTTTTTTTTTCGTTATAGTTTAATTTTGTTGATGATTATAGTAGTATCTTCTTAAGCAACAACTTCACTATAGCTCATTCTATGATACAAAGAAACGTGTATCTAGATATATTATGAAGAAAATATCTCAACATATATATGATAAGACTCTTCCAAATCTGACCAGTAGATTATTGTGGTGTGCTTAGGTTCTTTGTTTGGATGAATGCACTGCCAGTGTGGACATTGAAACTGCTTCCCTGCTGCAAAGCACTATATCCAGTGAATGCAAAGGAATGACGGTCATCACAATTGCTCACCGGATTTCAACTGTAATAAATCTGGATAATATTCTGATTCTTGATCAAGGGAACCTGGTATGTTTTACTTGTCTTAATTGTACTTTCGGTTCATCTACTATAGTTAATGTATGATTTAGTTCTACAACTTTTCTTGGGCACATGTTACCTACGCAATAACTTATACTAGGGCACTTGTTACCTTCATAGTGATTCTTTTCAACCTTTGTGCATTAGTTTGTTAAGATAAAAAAACTGAAATCAAAGAAAATTGACTGCACCCCACCCCCACTCTCTTCCTCCACCGTTCAGATCTTCTCTGCTGGGACATGATTTTATGCACTACTATGTAGATCTTAAAATTAACATTGCAAAATTTTCACAAAGTTGATTTACATGTCATTTGTTAATTGCAATGTGAGTGTGTGTAGTTGTTTGTCACATGTTAACTGCATATTATGAGAATTGCATACAATGTTGTTGTATTCGCTGCCATTCTATAGTTCCCTTGAGGCTCAAGTTATTTACCAACATGAAATAACATCAGTTTTATTCTTTTCTTTCTTCGTTATTTTCAAGGCTGAACAAGGACATCCGCAGATCCTTCTGAAAGATGGCACCTCTATATTTTCTAGTTTTGTTAAAGCTTCATCCATGTGACCATGGAAGGCAGCTAAGGTTGGGTTCGGTCTGTTGTTGGTCTATAGCTATACGAATATCAAATTGCATTATCAGTAAATAGATGTCTGACCTATAATTTTATCATATCATATAAGTTGTTTTGGATCTTTTCTTTTAAAATATCAAACCTAAACTAGGAATACACTCTACCGGTTGTCTATACCATAAAAGACGAGTATGAGTACTTCTAATGTGTTAGATTTGCCTTTGCAAAAGGAAAAAAAATTGCATTATATAAGATTTATGATTAGCTTGAGTTGTATTATGCACAAGAATGAATTGTCATAAACATAATTCTTTTGTTTTTTTTTTCTTTCTAAACTCCAAATATAGACAATTCTCTATAAAAGAAAATGTATAACAATCCAGAGATTAGCAAAGGAAAAGAAAAAACGCCCTTTTCCAACATTGACTTAGATATTTGTGGTTCCTCTTCAATAATTGGTTCTAATCTGAAGGAATTTGAGGATCTCCTACTTTGAGAATGAGATATTTGGAGGCTTGGTGCAGCTTCACACCAATTGTGAATGGATCTCATCTCTCCTGCCATTTGAAAAATGTATAACAATCCTTTGTTGTTTGGAAGAACGAAGAAGAATAAGATTGTATTGAATATTTTATTGAAGTAAATGAAGAGACAAGAGGCAAATAATTGAATACATTATGAAAAAAGTTGGAATTTAAATAATCTTTTGCTGCCGGAAAAGAAGGACAAAACAAAGAAAGTCCAACAATGTTTTCTTTTTTTACACAAAAGTCCAACAATGTTAGAATGGATAATTGTGTTAATCCACACAAAGTTCTAAATTGGGTTGACAGAAAATTAACAATTTAGAAAGAGAGATTGCTTTGGAAAAAAGTATGTTGAGTGTGTCTCAAAACAAACATAGTTGATCCCAACTGGAAAATCTAGGATGAATGTTTTTTATAACTAAATATTTGAAAACAATTGCTAGGTTGGACGTTGTGACTGTGGTTCGAACACCGGCTCCTCCACTTGTGTGTGTGAGTTTTTAATGACTATTGTTGTTTTGTCTATCTAAAAAAATAATTTGGTAACAATTGTTTTTTTGGGTACATATTCGGTGACATTGCTTTCCCTATTTTTAGAACGATTCATGTTTGCACAACATAGGTGACATCAAACCGATAATAATGTTATTGTTACAAACTAGTCTTTTGGAATAAAACATTGTGTTTGCGTCGTGCAATGACAAGTTGTTATATATTTGGTGTGTAAATAATTTTGCCAATAATATATCAAAAGATTCATTTGGGGCTTACCATGTAAGATTTAACCTTAAAAGCATGTGAACCATAACAAAGAGGATTAAAATTGATGTTAAAAACCAGTAGATTTGATGTGGATTTAATTATGTTGAAATTGCCTGGTATTTGAAGTATGTATGAATTCTGCAATACTTACTATGTTTCAAATGGTATGTGTTTATATGATTTCGTGAGTATTGATTAAATTTATTGCGAATTAATGTGAATTGTTTGATGATTATATGTTGTCTGTTATGGATTTGATGCGTAGAAGTGGTGGGAACAAGTCATTTAGCCATTGAATCCTTAAAAATGTCAAATTATGCATAAGTATGTTAAAACTGCATTTTCTGCATCAGAATTGGCAGGGGCTATGGATTTCCAGATCTTTGGCATCCATTCCCAGCATATTTTTCAAAAATCTAGAAGTAATGTTGTCATCGATGTTCAAATGTGTGGAAGCGATTCCCAACCTCTCAAAAAACTCTAGAATTGCAGTGGGTATCGATGCCCAAAAGTCGTCTGACGTCGGTTCCTAACAGCCGTTAGGCCATTTCTCAACTTTCTGCACAAACGTTCTTTGCAATTCTAATTCTTTTGCATTCTTAAAGATTTTTAGTGTATTGAAATGACTTGGAACTTCTTAGATTAGAATACGAATCCTATTTGAATGTATGATGTGATTGATTCCCTATTGTGTGGATTGTACTTGTAATTATGGCTTCATGTACATAAACTATTGTGATTTGTTTTGAATTGACTAATATGTATTGATGTAAACCTTGATGAACATAAGGTGTGATCATAAGATCTGAGATTATGTCACTACTAGAAAAACGCAAATTAGAGACGGATTTTAGGGAGAAAAAAATCAGTCACTAATTGTGACGGTTTTAGAGTCAGATTTTCATATTCACCAAAAAAAATCGAGTTGACAAACATTAGTGACGGAATAGATTAATTATCCCTCACAAAAATTCCGTCACTAAATCCCTCAAAAAATTGATGAGTTAAACGTTTGTTACGGAATTTGACACGGAAATTATCCTTCTCTAATTTTTCCCTCACTAAAACCATCACTAATGTCAACTACATAGTTAGTGAGGAAATTAATCCGTCACAAACCAATATTGATATTAAAGCCAAATTATTCACCCCAATGTTTCACTTTTAGCTTTCCCTCCTCTGGTACTAAACATTCCCCCTCTTTTATCACAAACCCTAAAATCAAATTTTTCCCCCAAATTCACTTAACCCACAAAGAGAGGAGAACAAATTTCACCTCTCAAAATCAAATCCTCAAATTTCACCTCTCAAAATCAAATCCTCAAATTTCACCTCTTTTATCACAAACCCTCAAAATTTTCCCCCAAATTCATGTAAACCACAAATCTCTCTCAAAATCAAATCTTCCTGGATCGAATCTTTCCAAAACTGAATCCTCATTAAACCAAAATCTCTTCCTGAATCGAATCCTCATAAAACTGAATCGAATTCTTCTTTACTGAATCGTAAACCACAAATCTTGTAACATCCCGCCTAAGACTCGAATATTTATTAATATTGAGACGATGTATCAGAGATGTTTCAGACAAAGGACAATTTGGTAGATTGGCAGTTAATGAATTTAATTATATGACAAGTGTATATATATCCCGCTTAGACGTAACTTTTATCGGTGATTGGGGATTTAAATGGTTAGCATGGCAATTTGGTAATAATTAGAGAAGGGAGGATTATTTTAAAAAGGGGAGGCAAGATATTTTCTTGCATACTCTTCTCTCCCCTCACTCTCCCAAGATGAGATTTTCTTTCCCCTTCTTCTCTCCCACACGCCCTCCTCACTCTCACTAATCCATCAAAGCTTCATACAATTTCTTGGGAGGAATCTTGCAAAGCAAGCTTGGTATGGAAGTTAGAACAAGAGTAAAAAGAAGAGAAACAAGGAAGAATCAAGGAGAGCCAAGCTAGGGTTTGAATCAAGGCTGGTTAATTCATCAATCAAGGTTTGAGGTGAGCTCCCTAGGGGTTTTATAACCCCTCTTTGAGAGGTTTATATAGAATTTCTTCATATGCTAGTTTATGGTTTTTTTTTCCCTAATTCTCCCTACTTGCTAATCCCTTGCTCATACATGTTTTAAACTATCAATTTATAATAGAAAATCATCCCTAGCATGTTTGGGATGCTTGGGTACCATTGAATGAGCAAAAATGGTGGAAAATCACATTTTTACACATAACTGTGCTGTCACGGTCGCTGTAGCGACGGGCTGTCGCTTGTAGCGACCAGGTTCTGTCTGTCTGCGCTTGTAGCGACGGATCTGCGCTTGTAGCGACAAGCCTGCGCTTGTAGCGACCAACTGGGCGCTTGTAGCGACCAGGTTCTGTCTGTCTGCGCTTGTAGCGACGGATCTGCGCTTGTAGCGACCAAGCCAGAACATCAGCACTCAGTTGGGCTGTTCTGGAGGTCCTGGAGCGCGCGGGCATGGTTTTATGCAACAGTTTTCTCTAAATACATTTTAGAAACATTAACCACCATTTTAACTCATCCAAAGGCTTTTAATGATTGGAAAATTAGAGGAGCAAGGAATGCGCAAGGCACGGGAATTACGGGAACAATGGTTATATGTATAGGTAAACCCTAATAGCGGCATATGACAACGATATGCCGAAACCTACGATAGGAAAACAAGAATTTAGAGTATGAGGATAAGGCATACGACTTGGATAGTCAAGAACCTATTTTAGGTATACAAGATTATAGATGTATTCAGTTTAGAATACAAAGGTAATGGGAATACTTTGGCAACCAAAGTTTAGGATGAGCTTATAGTGTTGGTTCTCCAACAATTAATAGGTGGCTTATGAGAACGATAAGCCAAGAACCTTTGATAGGTTAAGCCTTTAAGAATGTTTACATAAGAATGCAATAGATATGCACAAGAAATATGAAACGTAATAGATACGTCTATGAACTTAAGTAAGAATTTAATGATAAAGAATATGATAACGTGTTCATCAGACTCCGGATTATGCCGGATGGGATTTCTCCGAAAGGGCTATCCACACGTAAGTTATAAGACGATATTAAACGTGTTCATCAGACTCCGGGTTTCGCCGGATGGGACTCTTCCGAGAGGATTGTCCACACGTATGTTAAAAGACTTAAGCATGTCCAGCAGGCTCCGGGATTCGCCGGATGGGACTTCTCCGAGAGGGTTGTCTACATGCAAGATGTGTCCAGCAGGCTCCGGATTATGCCGGATGGGGCTTCACCGAGAGGGTTGCCTACACAAAGATAAGAGGAGTCCGGTGTTAGCCTGATATGATAGGAATTTCACCGGTATTATGGGAGATGTACTTCGGGGTTACTCCACCCGGATGCACTCCGTAAAATGAACCAAGATAATGATTGTTTGTTCAACCCTAACTTCTAACTTAACGTGATATGAAAAGATGATACGAATATGAAATGAATATGTATATTTTATATGTAATACGAGACATGATGATTAGTTCCTAGTGAACGCGATGTGATCATAGGATGTCCCCAAGATCACTACGTACAAGACTAAGATAAGAATAGAGTATGAGATGCATAAGGTCATGTGAATGACAAGTATAAGAAAGATAAAGTCATGACGCGATCCTAGGTTTCCCCTTGATCGCGAAATAAGTAAAGATAAGACTTGGCGATCGTAGTTTTCCCCAAGATTGCCGAGGTAGGCACGGCGACCCTAGGTTCCCTGTGGTTGCCAACAGTAGGTAGGGTAGGAGCTCACTGAGACATTATGTCTCATCCCTATCCTTCTGGTGCAGGTCTTTCAGGTAGTCTCATGGTTTCCAGATGAAGACGTTCAGGAAGACGCTGGATGGAGTGCAGTTGCTCGTCAAGGCAAGCTCAGGAGGTTGACAGATTTTACATATGTATATGAACGTGTAATATATATTGTATTTGAATAATTATGTAAACGAGCAAATTGTACTCATTCAGTGGTTATGTATATATAATATTATTGAAATTTTTAATGTATCCGATATCAGATTAACGCACATGCTAATATACTAGTTAACGTTAGTATGGGTGTTACAATTGGTATCAGAGCAGGTCGATTCAGACCGTGCCTTGGGTCATTAAAGTTTCAATAAAAGTAGTGGGACCATTGGGTTCCGGATAATGTTCTAAAGGTCACATCTAGTTGAGCCTGATCAACTCAATCTAGTATATGACAGTTAGGATAAATGTCTGTGAGCTGAATGTGACCAAGGAGGAATGAAGTGTATGAAGGGCGAAGATTAAGGTGTCAGAATTCTAAGACGGATTTAGCGAAGAAGTAATCAACGCCAAATGGTGGCCATCGAACAGTGAAGTGACTAAGTCTGTTTAGGGCAGAGTTTCAGGAAGGTCAAAAATATTTAAGGATAAGGTGAAGAGCCTTAACCCAATTGGACGCACCGTTGGACGATGCCTCTTCTGCGGAAGACATAAGGATTAAGGAATCATGGAATGCTCTAAGGAATGACGTGGAACCTTGACGGAAACCGTAGTTTGAGAAGTTAAAGTGAAGTGTGGACTAAGTAACAATTCTGAGCACAGAGTTGAAGAATCGAACTTGAATCGGATAAGATTTGAATGTCCGGACAGTTAAGAGAATTAATTATGGACTAAGAGAGTTATTTGAATAGGTGAAACTATCCACTCAAGTGTGGTTATTGAGTATGAATCATAAGTAAGTTTGACTCCCATCAGATCAGCCACGTCTACTGAACCAGATTTGTGAAATAAGAAGAGGAGATGATGTACAGCCTAAGAACTAAGATGGATGAATAAGTGGTAACAATAAGACTCGTTGCAGGACAAAGCGTAAATCAATTGTTGGATGTATCCTAAAGGTAAGAAGATTAGAAGTAAGATAAGCTAGACCGGAATTTTACTTAATGAAGGTTGGATAATAAATGATAAGTTGTTGGAATTTATTATGCTGATGGACGAATTATGTTGAAATTTTAATATACGGAGGATCGTCTTGAACATGAAAGTTTGGGATTGAGGTTAATGCTAAGGAGTTATATGTTCTTAATTGAAGAGTTTTCTTCCAGAAAGAGATCACCTCGTATTGATAAGCTTCCGAGGGTAGTAATAAGGTATAGATTTGAATTGTGAATACAATAACGAGTTACTGGAGGGATCCAATAGAACATGATAATGTTCAAAAGTTTAAGATCGATTAATCGGGTACTCGAAGAAACGCAACCTAGGTCGGGCGTTCTAGAGGACCGGTAAGAATATGGAACTTTTCAGGACAGATTGTTCTGTAGAAACTAAAGGGTAATTTAAGGAACATGATAGAGCTAACGAGACCTAAGTTGTCTCGGGAAGATTATAGATATGAAATCATTACGGATAAAGAAAGAGTGAATAGTAACAAGACTTAAATGGAAGGTATGGATCTTCAGAAGCTATAAGTGTTTTTAGAAGTTGCCACAGATGGATGTACAGGAATTTAAGCTGCCTCAGACATACTTCCAGTTGGGTTTCTGCAATGTTTAATGATTATACGTGAAGAGCTGACCAAGAGAAATGGTAACGTCAGACAAATTTGTTACAGTGATTACGAAGTGATGGAGTAAAATGATTGATCGAAGGAATTTTATATGACAATGGTGAAGTTTTCCTCCGATGCTAACTCGAGTGTTAAAATCAGAGTGGCGCAGCGGAGTGTAATCTAAGAATGATATAATGAACAACGCTAAGCTGAGGCTTAGAGTACGAGAAGATGTTAAGTGTTTAATTCCTATTATACGGGATAGTAGTAAGTATAAGCGATTTGAATATATCATGAGTTCTAATGGAAAGTTATGGAGGTTAAGTTGATGACTGCCTTAAATCTTGAAATCTATGAGGAATGAAATATTTGAATAGAGGTCTTGATCAGATACGACAATGCAGTGGCGAGTAAGTTTGATTCCATGTTGTAACAATGTCATGTTAACCTATATTAGCCGAAGATTTTGGAAGTCTTGAATTTAATGCTCACCAGTAAAGGAAGGAGAACTTTTACGTAGAATTAAAGTTACTCGTAGTCCACAGTAAAGGGCTGTGTAATTTCAGGATTATGACAAAAAGGATTAAAGACTGAGTGTGCTATTTGGGTAGCAATCAAGTAGAGTTTTCTGTTGAAAATAAGGATTTTGAATTTGACATCCCAAAACGAGAAATAAGTTTGTGATGCCAGTGGATTGAAACCATAAATTTACATTATAGGATGTTGTATACTTAAGAACAAACATGAGTAACATTAGCGGGGCAAACCTGGCAATCCAGTTGAAAGGCAAATCCCGGATGTTACGAAATGAGTTAAGAGTAAGAAAAGATTCCCGTTTGAGGTGGTAGTGTCTCAAATATGTTAAGGTTAAGAATGATGTCCCGTTAGTCGGACAAAGATGAGGTAATGTAAGTGTATACGTGTTCGCTTATATATGTAAGATATATGCTATGAAATATATTGTATAATGATATGTGAGACGACTTAAGCCATTCATCACTTGGACTAAATTCCTATAAGTTTGGGATTATCGGTGTAGAAAGCATTTATGCTACAACAAGAAAATGAGAATAATTGTGACAAGAACGATGGGAGATTGGCAAACTCCTAGTATGAAGAATGATTCCTAAGTTATTAAGATAAGTAACGTCATAGATCCATCGAAGCAGAACGCGGGTAATCAGTAAGTTTTCACGAACCCTTGAGAAATTCCGTAGTGGAAGCAATAATTAAGACTATGGAAAGTAACACACCAGGATGCCTCCTCCTTGTATTTGTATAATGGAGGTAGTGCGATGGTTTTACTCTCAATGAAGAATGGTATAATTATGGTAAAACCATATATGTAGGATGTTGTTGTATAAGGCAAGGATCAAATGTAAGAATTCAATGGAATCGTCGAGGATAATAAGGAAGTCCAATGTCGTTAAGGTAAGATTACGCGGACTATGACGAGATTATAAGAATTCAGCACAAGTGTTAGGATTGGATAACTCTAGTTTGGGTTACAAGAAGTGTATGAACAAGGATATATTCAACAAGTTGGATGCGATGGTTCGGATAACCTCATATTCGGCTACGCAAGAAAAGTGTATTGTACATCAAGCGTTTCAGATAACGAAGAGATTGTCGAATACATTCGACTTATAGAATAGAAAATCTAAGGGATTCTGGTAAGCAAGATGAACTGGAGTCTTGGCTTATGAAGGAAGTAATATGTGAGATTAATTCATGTATGATATTAGATTCTAAATTTCGAGGACGAAATTTCTTTAAGGGGGGTAGATTGTAACATCCCGCCTAAGACTCGAATATTTATTAATATTGAGACGATGTATCAGAGATGTTTCAGACAAAGGACAATTTGGTAGATTGGCAGTTAATGAATTTAATTATATGACAAGTGTATATATATCCCGCTTAGACGTAACTTTTATCGGTGATTGGGGATTTAAATGGTTAGCATGGCAATTTGGTAATAATTAGAGAAGGGAGGATTATTTTAAAAAGGGGAGGCAAGATATTTTCTTGCATACTCTTCTCTCCCCTCACTCTCCCAAGATGAGATTTTCTTTCCCCTTCTTCTCTCCCACACGCCCTCCTCACTCTCACTAATCCATCAAAGCTTCATACAATTTCTTGGGAGGAATCTTGCAAAGCAAGCTTGGTATGGAAGTTAGAACAAGAGTAAAAAGAAGAGAAACAAGGAAGAATCAAGGAGAGCCAAGCTAGGGTTTGAATCAAGGCTGGTTAATTCATCAATCAAGGTTTGAGGTGAGCTCCCTAGGGGTTTTATAACCCCTCTTTGAGAGGTTTATATAGAATTTCTTCATATGCTAGTTTATGGTTTTTTTTTCCCTAATTCTCCCTACTTGCTAATCCCTTGCTCATACATGTTTTAAACTATCAATTTATAATAGAAAATCATCCCTAGCATGTTTGGGATGCTTGGGTACCATTGAATGAGCAAAAATGGTGGAAAATCACATTTTTACACATAACTGTGCTGTCACGGTCGCTGTAGCGACGGGCTGTCGCTTGTAGCGACCAGGTTCTGTCTGTCTGCGCTTGTAGCGACGGATCTGCGCTTGTAGCGACAAGCCTGCGCTTGTAGCGACCAACTGGGCGCTTGTAGCGACCAGGTTCTGTCTGTCTGCGCTTGTAGCGACGGATCTGCGCTTGTAGCGACCAAGCCAGAACATCAGCACTCAGTTGGGCTGTTCTGGAGGTCCTGGAGCGCGCGGGCATGGTTTTATGCAACAGTTTTCTCTAAATACATTTTAGAAACATTAACCACCATTTTAACTCATCCAAAGGCTTTTAATGATTGGAAAATTAGAGGAGCAAGGAATGCGCAAGGCACGGGAATTACGGGAACAATGGTTATATGTATAGGTAAACCCTAATAGC
This sequence comes from Medicago ruthenica, assembly GCA_018208015.1. Taxonomy (NCBI): domain Eukaryota; kingdom Viridiplantae; phylum Streptophyta; class Magnoliopsida; order Fabales; family Fabaceae; genus Medicago; species Medicago ruthenica. Next base: position 105,538,685 of record CM031372.1, on the reverse strand, counting down.
GGCATATGACAACGATATGCCGAAACCTACGATAGGAAAACAAGAATTTAGAGTATGAGGATAAGGCATACGACTTGGATAGTCAAGAACCTATTTTAGGTATACAAGATTATAGATGTATTCAGTTTAGAATACAAAGGTAATGGGAATACTTTGGCAACCAAAGTTTAGGATGAGCTTATAGTGTTGGTTCTCCAACAATTAATAGGTGGCTTATGAGAACGATAAGCCAAGAACCTTTGATAGGTTAAGCCTTTAAGAATGTTTACATAAGAATGCAATAGATATGCACAAGAAATATGAAACGTAATAGATACGTCTATGAACTTAAGTAAGAATTTAATGATAAAGAATATGATAACGTGTTCATCAGACTCCGGATTATGCCGGATGGGATTTCTCCGAAAGGGCTATCCACACGTAAGTTATAAGACGATATTAAACGTGTTCATCAGACTCCGGGTTTCGCCGGATGGGACTCTTCCGAGAGGATTGTCCACACGTATGTTAAAAGACTTAAGCATGTCCAGCAGGCTCCGGGATTCGCCGGATGGGACTTCTCCGAGAGGGTTGTCTACATGCAAGATGTGTCCAGCAGGCTCCGGATTATGCCGGATGGGGCTTCACCGAGAGGGTTGCCTACACAAAGATAAGAGGAGTCCGGTGTTAGCCTGATATGATAGGAATTTCACCGGTATTATGGGAGATGTACTTCGGGGTTACTCCACCCGGATGCACTCCGTAAAATGAACCAAGATAATGATTGTTTGTTCAACCCTAACTTCTAACTTAACGTGATATGAAAAGATGATACGAATATGAAATGAATATGTATATTTTATATGTAATACGAGACATGATGATTAGTTCCTAGTGAACGCGATGTGATCATAGGATGTCCCCAAGATCACTACGTACAAGACTAAGATAAGAATAGAGTATGAGATGCATAAGGTCATGTGAATGACAAGTATAAGAAAGATAAAGTCATGACGCGATCCTAGGTTTCCCCTTGATCGCGAAATAAGTAAAGATAAGACTTGGCGATCGTAGTTTTCCCCAAGATTGCCGAGGTAGGCACGGCGACCCTAGGTTCCCTGTGGTTGCCAACAGTAGGTAGGGTAGGAGCTCACTGAGACATTATGTCTCATCCCTATCCTTCTGGTGCAGGTCTTTCAGGTAGTCTCATGGTTTCCAGATGAAGACGTTCAGGAAGACGCTGGATGGAGTGCAGTTGCTCGTCAAGGCAAGCTCAGGAGGTTGACAGATTTTACATATGTATATGAACGTGTAATATATATTGTATTTGAATAATTATGTAAACGAGCAAATTGTACTCATTCAGTGGTTATGTATATATAATATTATTGAAATTTTTAATGTATCCGATATCAGATTAACGCACATGCTAATATACTAGTTAACGTTAGTATGGGTGTTACAAATCTCTTCCAAAATCGAATCGCAAACCACAAATCTCTCTCAAATCTTCACTGAATCTCAAATCTTCAATGAAACTCAGAATTTCCTTCTCTCAAATCTTTCTTTCTCATGGATGAGCTCACAGTCATGGTAACCTCTCTCTTTATCTCAGAATTTATTTATTCATTTATTATTTTTATATTTTATTGCAATCTGATTTGGGTTTTGTGGGGGTTACAGTGAACTCACTCACCTTTCTGAATCCAAAAGTGAATCAATGAACATACTCACTCACTTTCTCTGAAACAGGTGAATCCAAACCCTTCCTTCTGTTTGTTATTAATTTTGATTTTCAATTTTGGATTTTGAATGATTGTTGTTGAAGACTGGGATTATATAACTTTTCATTTTGTTGAAGATTGGTAGTATGAGACTTGTTTTAGATTAAATTTTTGAATGGGTCTTGTGATTCTGTTGTTTATAACGATATTTCATTGGATTTTTGTTTAAAAAGAATGAAGAAAGTGTGTTTGAAAACCAGTTGAAAGAGAAGGAACCATCTGATACATCTAATAAATTCTCAAACAAAAATTAGAGATAACTATTTCACATACTACAGTCTATAGAGATAAATGAAAATGTAAACAGAGGTCAAACTGTAGAATCAATGTATTGTATCTTACGAATCTTAGCTTTGGCCTCTGTGTGTGTCTGTGTTGTATACTTATAGTTATATATATAGATATATAGATATAAACAACTTAGCTTTGGTGGGTGAGTTTTATGGGTGTGTGGCTGGTGGTTGTTTGTCCCTTGGCCTGCGGTTTTTCTGGTGGGCAGCAGCATCTGTTTTGGCAATCTGTCGCGGCTGTTGTCGCTGTTGTCTGTTTGTTTGTGGCTGTCAGCCCTGTTTTGTTGCTGCAGTTTGCTTGCTGGTGTTCAGTTCTAGGTCGGTTTCACTGTTTTTGTGCTGCAACTGATGTATGTTTAGTGTGCATCTATTTTGTTTGTTGTGGTTTTTATTTGGGTTGCCCTGTACTGCCTATGCGCTGAGGTTTTGTATGTTTTTTTCGGTTCCATCCTTCTCACCTTGAGGGGTTTAGGTGCCTTCAATAATATTGGTTGTTCAAAAATAAAATATAGATATATACTACTGCATAGTGCGTGCAAGGTGGTTTTTTAATTTTTTTTTCTTTCTATTTTGGTTGAATTACTATGTATAAAATAAAGTCAACATTTGCTTGCTACGGTAAATCATTCACGTGAGGAGTACTTTTTTGTCATTTGTCTTTGTTTTGGGAGTTCAGTTAAATCATATTGTCAAAAGTGAAAAAAGATTGCTACAATTGTTAAGTGGGGTAAACAGGAGAAGGCCAGCTTGAATGGTCGAACTCATAACTTTAACTCATCATGTCTAAAATTGTAGGTTAAATGGGTCCGTCCATAGGCTCCCTTAATATTTATCATTAATCAATAGTATAGTAAAGGTAACAAATAAGATCTTAGGAAAAAAAAACTTAGAAAAAGAGAAAGGATAAACCTATACGTTACAATACTGCTGATATATATATTAACTGATTCTGCTACTATATGCTTACAAGCGTAAAATTTAAACGGAGAGCTACATCTTAAATATATACTACCTACTACATAATGATAAACTTATGTTATGCATGCGTGGGATATCTCTCTATTACAATATATATCGGTATATATGTGGTAAGAAATAAGAAGGATGTGTTCCTACCACGTTAAGTCTAAAGCGATTGAAGTCACCGCTAGTATGGTAATCTAGCTATTCAGCTCAGCAACTTCAAGGGGAATTGAAGTGTAAGTTTAACCAAAAGAAATTATGCATGAGGCAACAACAGTAATTGTTGCACGTGTAAGATGATGTTTTTGGATCTGAAGCATTGATCAGGGACGACAAATGTAGTGACATATGAGTTTATTTCACATTATACCCAGGTTATGAAAACATGTCTCATGTACCAGATTATGTTCAGTATTTTGTACTCGCCAGACAGTACTCATACTACTCAGATAGTAGTGTATCATATTTTCAGTTATGTGACATGTATCAATAACCGTTGTATGCGGTCATTAATGTTTAAGTGAAAAGGCACCACTCAAATCAGGTTTGATGATACCGAACGCGTTTTAGTTGAGAACATTCAAGAATCTTGAACTCAATGTTCAGAAATGAGAAATAAGTTTATAATACCGATAAAATGTAACCGTAATTATGTTATGGGATAATGTATGCTCAGGGAATAAACATGAGTTAAGAATAAGAAGAAGGTCTCCAGTTGATGTGGTATTGTCTCAAATATTTTTTTGATTAAGTATGATGTCCCGTTAGTCGGACGAAGACGATGACGTACTGTGTACCCGCTAGTAGTGTACGCGTACTCGAATATGTATGTAAATTATGTGCTATGAATTGTACCATATGATGATATGTGAGACGGCGTATACCACTCATCACTTGGAAAAAGCTCCTATAAGCTTTGGATATATCGGTATATAAGATATTAACGCTACGGTAAGAATTCGAGAATAAGTTGTGCCAAAGATGATAGAAGATTATCATACTCCTGGTAATGAAGAATGATTCCTAAGTCATTAAGATACGCGTTGACGTCGTAGACTAATTGAAGCGGAGCACGAGTAATCTGTAAAGTTCCGCGAGCTCTTGAGAATTTCATAGTGGAAGTAATGGTTATATTTGTGATAAGTAGAACACCAGATGTCCGGAAGAAAGGAGCAGGTACTAGAAGTAATGCCTCCTACTTGTATTTGGGTAGTGGAGGTAGTTGCAGTAATCCTTACTTTCGTTTGAGAGTACCCAATATCAGATATCTTTCAATGCAGGGATGATTCTATATGAAGAATGGTACGATTATAGATGTAAGATGCCGTCATACGAGGCGAAAGACAAAGATAAGAATTCATTGCAATTAGTTGTAGTGCAATAGACCTCTCAAAGAGTGGGAATAGTTGAGGAGTATGAGAACGACCTGAAGTCGCCAGGATAAAATTATGTGAATAATGGAAGAAAACTTATTAAATTCAATGAGAGTATTCAATATTTGATAACCTTAAGTTGGATTTGCACAAAGTGTGTGAACAAGGGACATAGTCAAGTGAGTCGGGTATATTGGTTCAGACAACCACACATCCTACTAAGTAAGAATTATGAAATGCACATCAAGCCTTTCAGTTAAGGAAGAGATTGTCGAGTATTTTCGACTTATAGAATTGGAAACCATGGCCGTGAACCAGTTTTAACCAGCCAACTTTAATCGAGGTGTAAGGATAAACTACGTATCATACCCTAGAGTAACCATGGAATCCCGATAAGCAAGTTGAATGAAAGAATTGGCTAGTAGAGAAAGAAGTATGAAGGATCTATTCGTATATGGTCTCAAGAGAATTCTAAATTTCGAGGACGAAATTTCCTTAAGGGGGTAGAGTGTAACATCCCGCTTAAGACTCAGATATTTGTCAGTATTGAGACGATGTACCAAAGATATTTTAAGTGAAGGGCATTTTGGTAAATTGAGGCTTTAGGCTATATATAACATATAAACCCCCATTTTCCCTTCATTTTTCCTTCCCTTTCTCTCTATAGAAATCTTTCCTCTCCCTTCTCTCTACTCCTTCACGCCATCCTTCCTCCTCCTTCCTCCAATATTCATCAATTTTCATCTCTATCTCTCAATCCTTATATAAGCTCAAAATTTTGGGAACTTTGAGACAAGAGAAACTAGAGGAATCAAGAAAGGAAGGAAGAGATCAAATCTAGGGTTTGAGGAAAAGCTTGGCAGAGGATCAAATCAATGTTATTAAGGTGAGTTCCTTTAGATTAGAACCCTCCTTGGGTAGTTTATGAGGTTTTTGTGGGGTGAGGAAAACTTGGATTATTAGGTTTAATTCTTGTTTTGTTAGTTCCCCTTGTTAATACTTGTTATGTTATGACCTTTCTAGCCAAAAGCCCTAAATTTTGATATATATATATATATATATATATATATATATATATATATATATATATATAGACTTGCTGGTGCTGAGAATTGGTTATGGTTCGTGTTTGAATTTTCTGGAAAAGCTACAGGGCCTGGCACCACAGAGATTCTCGTGCCACGATCATATGCATCGTGCCACGATCATATGTTTCTGGACACCATCGTGCAACGATAATGCATCTCATGCCACGAGAATGGCAGTGAGGCACCCTTTAAAGAAATGTGTTTTTATGGCCAGGAAACTGTTCTCGCAGCGCTAGAATGTCTTTGTACATACAGTAATGGAAGAAAGGGTCATGAATGTATCATTGTATTAACGCATGAGTGTTATACGGTGTTTAAAACACTATCAGAGATTAATATAAGTTGAACTCAGGTGTCATTATGACTGGTGGATAGATTTATCCATAGGTATCAGATAAGTTAAGGGTTTAGAATTTTCAAGATACCCTTAACCAGGCAGAATAGAGTGTACCTTAGACAGTGGTACAAGGCTTTCCCAGTTACAGGTACATTTACATGTACACCAGAATGTGCCTCAATTGTTCACGTCAGAGTGACATTGTGGATACACGTAGCAGATCAGATAATTAATCATAATTTATTAATTAAAAGGTTAAATTGTGTCTCCGTTGTTCTCTTCAGTTAGAGAGCACGTGGGTTCCAGATACAGCTGGAACGGGCAACAACCATCCGCGAGGATAACCACACAGCAGGAGGAGTCCGATGATTAGCCTCAGAGAAGGAATTTTCATCGGTTAGCAGAGGAATATACTTCGGGGTTACTCCACTCGGAGGCATTCCATAAAATCAACTCAGATAATAATTGTTTGTTACACGCTACCATACTAACAGTTAATATCAGGAAAATACTTTAATATGTTCAGGCAGATATCAGTTACCAGACAGTGATCCTAGTTTTCCCCTTGATCACTGAGTTAGCAGAATGTAGTCTAGTTTACACGACTACACAGTATAGCAGTCACAGACACGTATAAACCCGAAACGGGTTGAGATTAGAAGGTGGCAATCATAGGTTTTCCTTGATGTTGCCACACAGCCTAGGATAGGTGGAGCTCACTGAGACATTATGTCTCATCTCAATCCATTTGATTCAGTTTTAGGTAAGCAAGAGGTTCGTGATGATGTTTATCAAGGAGAAGCTGAGTGGAGTGCAATTGCTTGTCATGTACTAGCTTAGGAGGATATCAGTAAAATTGTATATATACATTTAGTGGTATTTGGTTAATTGTATAAAACGAGCAACATTTGTATTCATTCAGTAGAATCTTATTATTATTGAAAATTTTAATGTATCCAGTATCAGATTTAATATGCATGCTAAATATTCTAGATAAATTTAGTATGGGTGTTACAGTAATGATGTTGATCTTGAATGATTTAGATGTTATATGTATTTGTTATTTCATTACCAATTAATTTTAGCTTGTTGGAACCTTTGAAATCACATATCTTAATGTATAAGTGATTGATCTACACTAGTCTTAATGTTTCAGTGACTGATCTACACTAGTTATTCACTATTCAGTAACATTTATATCAGCAAAGTTGGCCAAAATTGTATGCTAAAGATTGGTTGCTAATTAGCCACTAAACATGTAACATTTTTTCAAATGTTACCGATAATACCCTCAAGTGTTACTAAAACCATTTAGTAGCATAGGTCTTACCCAACATTTTTCAAAAGTCATTAAATGTTAAGTAACATTTTTTTGTTTAGTAACATTTGAAAAATGTTGCTAAATCTCATATATGATTTACTGTGTTAGTTTTAGCAACCCCTAATTAGTTTTTCCAATTACTGTTAGTGATGCTATAATAATAATAATAAGTTTTGTATAAGAAAAGAGGACAATAATAATAATAATAATAATAATAATAATAATAATAATAATAATAATAATAATTAGTGTTAGCGACCTTTGTAGCACCAATATTTCTGATGAAAGGTGTGTTAGTGTTCGACACCAATAAAACACTGATACATGTGATTACATTTAATTAATTTATTTTCTTAAATTTTTATTGTTGTTTACATGTTCGTATCAATGTTGTGTTTGTGTCTATGTAAGTTTTTATTGTTGTCAACATGTTCTTATCAATGTCGTGTATGTGTCTATATTAATAATTTGTTACTAAGATACAGTCGTATATGCAATTTACTACCAGCAGTTCACCTTAAATGGAAACATTCGTATAATTTGGCATTAAACAAATAAATAATTGGTCAAAAAATAAATAAAATGTTAACATGTGCTCTAGGGCATTTGTTAATGTCCTAGAAATAGAAATCTTGCATAGGAAATACGGTAAAAGAGAAAACTCCACTCAAATCAAGCATTATCAATAACATCATGAAATAGAGAATGATATTACAAAAATAATGTTAAGGTGTAAAGTTCAGTTGGATAATAAATACAACTCCAACTACTATGACAATTTAGTGCAAGAAAGACAGCAGAAGAATGCCCATTTCTCCAATGAAAAAGGACAAAATAATGCTTCCATGAAAACCAGGTGCTGATTTGTTTTTCAAATCAAGCCATCTGGTCCTATAGTATACATGATTTAAAACAAAAAAAGTTTAAACAAGAACGTAGTTCAAGTATATGGAAGTATAGTCTTAGCAAAAAAAACTAAAGCAATGTCATTTAGGAACTAATCATTCATCAATTTGATCCTTCTTCCGAGGTTTGCGGTATGTTTCATCAATGGCTTTTGCCACAAGATAGTGCCAGCCACCTTGACGATGTTAGGTCCTTTATAATTCTGAGCAACATAAACTCCAATGATTATTCCTGCTATAGAAGAGAAGCAACTATTGATTATACCAATTGTTGCTCCAGCAACGTTAGGATCAGAATTAAGCATGTCAGCATCTCCTAAAAACTATTAGGGTTAATAGGCTTTAAAACAAGAACGTAGTTCAAGTATATGGAAGTATAGTCTTAGCAAAAAAAACTAAATCAATGTCATTTAGGAACTAATCATTCATCAATTTGATCCTTCTTCCGAGGTTTGCGGTATGTTTCATCAATGGCTTTTGCCACAAGACAATGCCAGCCACCTTGACGATGTTAGGTCCTTTATAATTCTGAGCAACATAAACTCCAATGATTGTTCCTGCTATAGAAGAGAAGCAATTATTGATTATACCAATTGTTGCTCCAGCAACGTTAGGATCAGAATTAAGCATGTCAGCATCTTGTAAAAACTATTAGGGTTAATAGGCTTTAAAATAAGAACATAGTTCAAGTATATGGAAGTATAGTCTTAGCAAAAAAAACTAAATCAATGTCATTTAGGAACTAATCATTCATCAATTTGATCCTTCTTCCGAGGTTTGCGGTATGTTTCATCAATGGCTTTTGCCACAAGACAGTGCCAGCCACCTTGACGATGTTAGGTCCTTTATAATTCTGAGCAACATAAACTCCAATGATTGTTCCTGCTATAGAAGAGAAGCAACTATTGATTATACCAACTGTTGCTCCAGCAACGTTAGGATCAGAATTAAGCATGTCAGCATCTCGTAAAAACTATTAGGGTTAATAGGCTTTCACCCCCCCCCCCTCCTCTATTTGGGCGAATTTTGGTTTAACCCCCATAAAAAAACTTGGAGATTCCCACTTGAAATATCAAGATTATTTATTTAGTTTACACCCCCAAGCCATCTGACTGGATTAATGAGATGATGTGGCATGCTTATGTGTAATTTTTTTTAGTTTTGATTTTTTTATCTTCATGTGGCATACATGTCATTATTTGATTACTTCTTCATCTTCTTTCTCACTCTCTTTTTCAATCTCCTTCTTCTATCATCATTTTTCCATATTTTTTTTTTCTTACTCTTTTACTCCATCTCCCTTCAATCTCTTTGCTTCCTTGAGACACAAACCCCAAATCAATAACAACAACACAACATCTTCTTCCCAAACCAACAACAACACAACATCAACAACAACAACAACAACACGCAACAACACAACAACAAACCTAGACAAAAGAACAACAAATAAACCCTCTCTCTCTCCGAATAGAAAAGAGGGACAAAGTTTAAAATAATATGGAGAGAATGGAGACAAAACAACAACAACAACAAACCCTCTCTCTCTTCGAATCTTTGCAATTTTTTCCCTGGGTTTTAAAGTTTTGTTGTGTTTTGACTTGTGTTCAACAACTCATCTATAACAACACAAACCTAAAAATTCATTAAAAAAATCCAAACACAACAACACAACCGATCCAAAAAAAAATCATTTTTTTTTACCATATTGAATAAAGTTTTGAGTTTTTATGTTGATGATTTTGTGAAATTGGTTTTGAATTTATGGGTTTGGGGAAAACATAGATCTTGAAATATTTTGAATAAAAGAGAAGAGAGAAAAAGGAGGAAGAGAAGGGAACATAAGAGTGGGGACGAGAGAAGAGAGAATGGGAAAAAATAAGATAAGAGAGAAGGGAGAAAAGAGAAGAGAATAGAAGGATGGTTCTGGAGAAGAGCGAGGAAAAGAAGAGGAAAATAATTTATTTTAAAGTTTTTATTTATTAAATTAAGTTTTTAATAAAAGAAATTCAAATGGAATAAAAAAATTTGGAAAAAAAGCCAAGTCAACGTGCCACCTCGTTAATAAATGCATAGTCAGCATGCCACATAAGCTAATTTACACAGTCAGATGGACTTAGGGTTCAAAACCAAAGAATCTTTAAATTACAAGGGGAAATCTCAAAGAAAAAAAATTACAGGGGGATAAACCAAAATTCGCCCAAATAGTAGGGGGTGAAAGCCTATTAACCCAAACTATTATTTCCAAAAGTGGTTTTAGAGTAAATTAATTTTACTTGAGAATCCAACACCTAACTAGTTTCAGGTACAACAAACAAGGCATATCGCCAGATGCTCTGTTTAGGGTTTTAGCAGATAGTTTTATAGATATAAGTCCAAGTTCAGGGCTTTTTTAAAATGGAAATAGGCTTGACGACTTTGTGAATTATAACCTTGACCACCTTTCTTTCTTCTTCTGTGAAATAATAGACCAGGATTTAAAACAAAAAAGTTTGATTAGAAATAGAATATACTCCTTTTAAAATGAAATATAAGTAAAAATAATTTTGAAAAGTTAAATTTATTTGATCCAAATTTTATACCTAATACACTTTATTTTTCAACAAGCTTTTGTTCTCATGGAACGTGTTAGCATGATGGATAATTTTTTTTTTTGCTTTGTAGACGAAGTGACAAGCAATAAACTCACAATTGACGGTGAGATTTAGGATTTGAACTCAGTTAAGGTGTCCGGTCTAACAATATCAGCATTCTCAGTTGAGTTGGCCTTACGAGACACCGTAGTGGGTAGTTCAGAAAATACAACTTTTTTATTTTGAGAAAACGAAAGAACACTAATTATTTTCTTTAAAGGATGTAAAGTTCAATTTTTTTCCCCTTTTATATGAGATCAGAGGGGTATAGTTCATTTTAGAGAGATCATATAAGTACAATAAAAGAAAAAGTCGGCCTTACGGGACACCGTAGTGGGTAATTCGGAAAATACAACTTTTTTATTATTTTGAGAAAATGAAATAACACTAATTTTTTTTTAAAGGATGTAAAGTTAAAGTTTTTTCCGCTTATACATGAGATCAAAGGGGTATAATTCATTTTAGAGAGATCATATAAGTAAAATAAAAGAAAAACAAAAAAGTTTTTTTAAAATGACAAAAAGGAAAAAAAAACATGTATCTTTCATTCAATCTGCTAACTTTTAAAAGAGGAAAATACTATCACTCCCAAAAAGGTGTACAATTACATGTATAATCCTCCTCTCCAAAATATTCATTTACATTCAGCCTCAATTCCTACCCTCAAATTAACAAACGCATAATCACTTTTCCTATCACACCCACTCTAACCCTCTTTTTCTTCTTATCTAGCTTTGCCAATGGATTACTACAACATACTGAAAGTGAATTGATACGCATCCAAAGAGGCATCCAAAGAGGATTTAAAAAAGCTTACAAAAGACTTTATTTAGTATTTCACTTTGACCAAAACCCTCAAAACAAAGTCGAAGCTGAAAGCAAATTCAAGTTGATTTGGAAATCTTATGACAACACACTCCTCTAACACCTACCGTCCGCTTCATTGGGTCGCTGAGAATGTCATAAGCTTTCGAAATCATCTTGAATTTGCGTTCAGCTTCGACTTTTCTTTGAAGGTTTTTGTCTAAGTGAAATACTAAAAATTAAAAATCTTTTGTAGGCTTTTCTTAAATAGTCTTCAGATGCATAACAATTCACTTTTAGTATGTCATAGTGTTGGAAATTCCGCCTTAATCGTGGTCCGCCCCTAGTCGCCTAAATTGCGACCTTTGGTTAGCCTTCATTGCTGCCTCCAACACCTTCATTGTGTTGGCTTCGAGGGGGTGGATTTAGTCCCACATCAGATAGATAGTACTCTTGAGAAGAGTTTATAAAGAGGAGACACTCCTCACCTTACAAACCGGTTTTATAAAGATGAGTTATACCCCAAATTTCAACACATAGTAATCCATCGGCAATGGAGAGGTAAGAAGACGGAAAAAAATAAAAAGGGTTGGAATGGGTGTAAGAGAAAAAGTGATTATGAGTTTGTTGGTTAGGATTTTGGGGCTTAATGTGAATGAATAATGAATATTTTGAGAAGATGTGTGTACACACGATGATATGAATGTCATACATGTAATTGTCAACTTTTGGGAGTGATATCACTATATTTTCCTCTTTTGAAAAGTAGCGGAATGAATGAGAAGATACAAGGAGTCTGTTTGGCAAGACACAAAAACAAGCTTATGTCTTATAGCTTGTAGCTTATAAGCTTGTCTGGCAAAAAAAAGACCTGTTTGGTAACAGTCTTTTCGTCAGGAGCTTATAACTTATTTCTGGAGCTTATAGCTTATTTTTCAGACGTTATTTCAAGTAGCATTTGAGCTTATAGCTTATTGTTTTTTCTTCCTCTTTTACCCTTACTATTTTATTTAAATACCAGTTTTACCCCTTATGTTTTATTATAATTTAAAATAAAAAATAAATGTATTAAATACAGGGAATACCAACGATCATGCAAAGAGAGATAAAAATGGTTTCTACTGCTTCTTCATTCTCTCTGTATCATCATTCTCCTTCTCCACCATTCCTCCATTGTTTCTTCTCCTTTCTTCATCCAGGTTTGCGATTTTTCCTCTATTTTCTTCAGTCTCTGTATTGTTGTTTAAAAGAGTTGTTTGATTTATAAATAGATTGAAAAACCCTAAACCCCAATTTATTTTTTTATTATTACTGATGAATAGATTAGAATATTTGTTCTTTGATGTCCAATATTATACATATTTTGTGTCTGGATTCTATATATATTTGTGCTTTAATGTCTAATATATGTGCAAAGAATGAATTGAATATGCAAGTATTTTTGAGCTCTGTAGGTTATATATATAGGTAGTTAAGGAATATTAGGCGATAAATTTATTTTTATTATTATTTTGGATTAATATAATTGTAGTTAAGATTATCTTAATTCGTACTTAAATGACAATGATATTGTTGTTGTTGTTGTTGTTGTTGTTGTTATTATTATTATTATTATTATTATTATTATTATTATTATTATTAATGTATGTTGTTTTTGTCTTCATAAAAAATTGAATGATATAAAAATATTTTTTTATGTCATTTTACATCTATCAGCTAGTTGAACCGCTAATTTTACCAAACACTTCAATTAGCTTATCAGCCATAAGTCATCAGCTATAAGCTATCAGCTATCAGCCATCAGTCATCAGTCATAAGCTATAAGCTAGCTTATCAGCTACCCGCTATTTTTGCCAAACAGACCCAAGGTTTTTTTGTCTAGTTTTTCCTTTGTCTTTTTTAAAAAAAACTTGTCCATTTATATTTTATTTTACTTGTATAACTATATAATCACCCTAAAAAGAATAATACTCGCAAAAAAAGTTTCAACATAATTCATAAATTTTGGCTGTTGTGTTACAAAAATGCATAACATGATCGCTTCACCCATTCACTACTTTTTCCTTCAAAGGTTCCAATATAGTACTTTCAACATAATTCATAAATTTTGGAAAATTTTATAAAACCTTTATGAACTGTAACAGTACATCTGGATATAGCTCCTCAGATGGAGATTTGACTATAGCTTTCTAAGCATTCATGATGGTATCAACCAAATCCGAGGAATTCGCTTGTCTCCCTTTGGAATCTTTGACATTGCAATCCAAAATGCATCTAGCTCTCACATTATTTAAAATATGAAATTCACACACTAAAGCAGTAGATCTTGGAAAAAATTTGGCAACAACATTCATCAGTACGGTTTCCCTGTCAGTAACAACTACCTTCAACATATTTTTTTACACTTCAACAGATTAGCACAATCTTGTAGAGCTCAAGTGAAATTTTCTTCTTTTTCATGGTCAAAAAAGCAAACACGACATTATATGTCCTTTCAGTTGAGGTCAAACCAACAATATTCTCAAACAATGACATTTTGTATTGATTGATTTTATAAGTCGAATCCATCACCAATGCAGTAGAAAAGGTGTTAAATAATTTCACATATTTAGGATGTGCAAAAAAATATATCTTGTATAGAATTTTTGACCAAATAACCATTTTATAATTGAAAACATGGTTGTTTTCCTCAAATTTTTTGACCAGGTTTTGCATATTTGTTCTCATATCTCTGATACTCCTATTGTATCTATGACATGCATTGTAAATTTACTTGGCAACCGTAATATTGTCTTCCCGTCTACCTTTCAAATTCAACAAAATATTTTTTGGTTTTATTAATTTCCTTGTCATATCACCAACAATCGTTATCTCTTCTACAGTTAAATGACCAACGTACATATGATCTTCTAACTTTAACTTCATCTTATGATTATGTAATCCTAAAACAAGATCCAGACTCCAGAGTTTTTCTGCACTAAAATAACCACACAGCCTAAAAGGACATTCTCATTTTGACTTCTTTTTTGTTCCTTTTTACTCACCATTTCTTTCACAACTTAAAACAAGCTTCAGTTTTCTGTGTCTGTAACCACTATCAAATTTATCTATTATAAGTGTGAACCTGACCTTTATTTCTTGACAACGAGCCCAATTAATCATCTATTCTCGATCTTCATATTTCTTTTTTCTCTTTAGTAGCAAAATATTCCGCAACATAAACGGAAGAGTCCTCCAAATCTGGCTTTGAAACAACAAGTTCAACCATATCTATGTATGCACAACGAAATAAAATGTGTAAAAAAGTTCATTAAAATAATAAAAAAATGTGTAAACAAATGCATGAAAATTATAAATGTGTAAAAAATGCATTATGGTGCTAGGTGGTCATAGAATTCGTTGAATTCGATGGCAGCCACAGGGTGTGCTATGGTATCTATCTAGGTGTGCTTGAGGGTATATGTGTAAACAAATGCATTTAAATAATAAAATATGTAAAATAAAAGCATTAAAATACAAACAATTTGTGTAAATAAAAATTCGGAAAAATAAATCAAAACATAACCTCCAGTAGATAACTACCGGACGGTTCATTATGTAACAATCAGATAATCTCTAAGACAGAAAAACAAAAAAATTATGCAGAAATTGAATGCGAAAGGAAGAAGTAAGATTTACCCGAAGAAGTAAACTTATGCAGAAATCGTTAATTGTTGGAATGTTTGTGATGGAAAAATCCAAACTTGGCCAAAATTCGTAAGGTTTAGAAGAAACTTCAAATTGAGTACAAAAGAGAAAATAAAAGTATCACAAATGTGTTCAGACGTATAGAATGATAATTTTGGGAGATACGTACCTAAGGAAGGTGTCCGATAGTTATCTCCAGAACCTCCGGTAGATACTTTTCAGATGTATAAACTAGGGGCAAATCCGGTATTTCAGGAGGCATTAGAGATTTTGGGGGCCTTAAAAGAAATATTGGGTTTAAATTTGACTTAATAAATAGCAATTTGATGTTCCCACATCAAAGTTTGCTAAGAAACACTAGAAAATTACACATTTAATCTCATCGGCAGTTAACTGCCGCCAGCTAGACCTCATCGGCAGTTAACTACCGTCGGTTTTGAATTCAGCGGCAGTTAACTGCCGTCGCGATCTTGATATTGTTGATTACAGCAACCTACTCCTACTCACTTTTTCATCATCACCTTTTTTTCCCTCTTCAATCAAAACCCTCAAATCAATTTTTTTTCCACAATCCTTGTCCAAAATCATTGAAGCAACAATCCTAGATGGTTTCAACACACTTTTGATCGACGTCAAAAAATAGCTAATGCATCTTTTAATCGGTTTAGATTTATTGATTTTTCTGTCATTTTTCGCCAAAACCTGACATGCAGTGTAGCGACAGTTAGCTGCCGATGTATGGCTTCATCTGTAGTTAACTGCCGATGGAGTAGCGACAGCTAAGTGCCGATGGAATTGTTGAAAAATTCCACTTGCTGCCTATTTTTTTGTTTATTTTTTTAGGTTTAATTAATTTTGAAATTCATGTTATTGCAATTGTAAGTTGTTTATTCATAGTTATGTGTTGTTTATTCATAGTTATGGATGAAAACACGGAAAGTGATCCGGTTGAGACAAAACCTATTTTTTGTCGATAATTCCGGAGATGTCACACCGCCTAAGGTTGAAGCCAAACCAAATATTGATGGAGATTCAGTCCATGTTGAAGCTTCATTATATGTTGAATTCGGTGTCGTCTCACTTGATGCCAACGAAGTTGACACATCTCAATTTTTTTCAAGCGAAGTTAAATGGAAAGATAGAGATGGCTTGCTTAATTGGGTATGTCTTCAAGCAAATAGGGCGGGATTTACAATTGTTATACGTAGATCCAGTTTGATCAATCCAATGTTGCAACTGTTGTGTGAAAGGAGTGGCGAACACAAAGTGCCGAAAAAAAGATTGAAGCATGGGGCAACCATATCAAAATGTGGGTGTATGTTCATGCTTCGTGGATATCTTAGTAGCGACACAAATGATTGGAGATTGTCTATTCTTAATGGAGTTCACAACCATGAGATGAAGCCAAGTTTGGAAGGACACATGCTTGCGGGTAGATTAAGGGAGGACGACAAGAAGATTGTACGTGACTTGACCAAGAGTTTGGTGCAACTAAAAGATATTTTGATAAATTTGAAGGGAAAAAGACAAGAGATCATGGAAAATATCAAACAAGTATACAATGAACGTTAAAAAATATTCAAGTCAAACAAAGGTAATAAGACGAAGATGCAGTATCGAATCTCAAAGTTGGAGGAGTACAACTATGTTTATTTCACCAGAACACAAAGTGAGAGTACTACTATTCAAGACATATTTTGGGCTCATCCAACATCTCTTAAGTTGTTTAACAATTTTCCATTAGTTTTGGTTATGGACTCCATCTATAAAACCAACATGTACAAGATGCCACTATTTGAGATAGTTGGGGTCACCTCGACCGATATGACACATTATGTTGGTTTTGGATTTTTGACAGTTGAGAAAGAGGACAATTTTATTTGGGTTTTACAGACGTTGCTTAAACTTCTTAACTCAAAGAGTGATATGCCTAAGGTGGTTGTGACTGACAGAGATACATATTTGATGAATGTGGTAGCAACCGTTCTCCCTGAAACTAGTGCAATACTTTGTTATTTTCATGTTGGTAAAAATGTTAGAGCAAAGTGCATCACTGATTGTAGAGTGAAACCGAAGGATGGGAAAAAGGTGAAGTCAAGTGACATAGTTAACAAGGTAATGAGAGCTAGGGATGTTGTTGTTGAATCACCTACTCAAGAATTATATGCAAGTGGGTTAATGGAAGTCCGAAATGTTTGTAAAGATTTTCCAAAGTTTCTTAGTTATGTCGAGAGCACAATATTGGATTTTGTTAAGGAGAAAATAGATAGGGCATGGACAGACCGTGTCTTGCATCTTGGCTGCAGACCACCAACAGAGTTGAAGGGGCTCATGGTAGACTGAATAAATATTTGAGCAATAGTGTGGGTGATTTGGGTATTTGTTGGGAGAAAATACATGATATGTTGGTGATCCAGTTAACTGAGATACAAACATCATTTGGGAGGAGTTGTACTATATTGGAACATAGATACCAATACGTCATTTTGTACTCTGGGTTGGCTGGTTATGTGTCTAGAACTGCTTTGAGCTTTATTTTTGAGGAAGGAAAACGTTCCAAGGAAACCTTGTGCATGGACAAAAAAAGTTGATGTTGTGTGATAAGGACATCGTATAGGCTACCTTGTGCATGCATCATTACTATGAAAATCCGTCACAACAAGCCTATTCCATCGGATGAGATACACCGACGTCATTGGCAAAGGTTATGTATGGGTGAAGAAAGTAACGAATATGGTTTTTCTGTCGTGGAGGAGTGGAATGGTATTTAGGAACGTCTGAAGAAAGTCCCTTATCAAATAAAACTAGAAATCAAAGAGGTTTTGCGTCAGTTGGCATTTCCAGAAGCCACAATGTTGTCTCCTCCTCCAAGAAAAGTACCAACCAAGGGAGCCAAGAAAAAAGTGGAAAAAGTGAGGTGTAAAGCAACATTGACAAGTCGAATCCCTTCTTCGTGGGAGCGTGTTGATTCCCAATTTTCGGATAGTCAATCGTCACCAACTATGTCATCATTTCCTAAAAGAAAGGGTGCTCGTATTGGCAAAGCATCACGTTCCCAACTTCCAACACCTACTCGGTTTCCTAAGCCAATTCCGGTTCCAAAGCCTATTCCGATTCCAACGCCTAATAATGTTTTGAGCCCTATTGATTATATACCAAAATTCATTGTTCCATTTATTGAAAAAATTGTGGATGCTAAAGGTGATGGGAATTGTGGTTTTCGGGCTATAGCCGAGTTCTTGGGTTTGACCGAAGAAAGTCATATCATGGTTCGTAGACATCTTATTCAAGAGGTGAAAGATCATAGAAATGATTATGTGTGTGTATTTGAGAGTGAGGATCGTTTTAACTACATCTTAAATGGTTTGCATCCTCCCAAAAATAATGGTGGTATTGCACTTGTAGATAAGTGGTTGACGTTTTCGGACATGAGTCACATTGTTGCAACTTATTACAATAGGCTTGTAGTGGATTTGACAAATCATGAAATCAGAACTTCGCAATCTTTTTTCCCACTTATAGGGGTGCCACCGCTTAAGCAAAAAACCCCATCATGTGCCTTGGCTTAATTCCCAATCATTTTGTTCTTATTTTTTTGAAAGATGGTTGTCCATTACCTCCATCATCCACGGAGTGGAACATACATGAGTGAAGACACATCGAGTTGGGAATTTGAGTATTTGGATCAACAAGCTAGGTTCTGACACCTCATGAACATTGAAAAAAGAGAGAATCCGCCCCCAACAAAAAAGGAGTCAAACCAAGCCAATCAAATTTAGTGTGACACTCCTGAAAAAACAAAGGAAGATGAAGATGATTCAAGTTATCGCGGAAGATGAAGATGATTCAATTTCACTTGATGCGATATAACTGATTTTTTGTCGGTGTTCATACGCCAATTTTTTGTGGTCAATATATAACTAACATTATATATATATATGACTTTTATAAGGTGGAATATGCACCTACTTTTTTATTGGTTATTACGTTTCATTAAATTTTATTCTGATGTTTGATGTTTCATAAACTTTTGTGAAGTTAAACATGTCTGAGGTTGCACAAATTGAAGTTCATGTCCGGTACTTTGCTTTCAAAAAGACAATTAAGATTTTTATAACTCCGACTGACACTATGGATGAGTTGAAGGCACAACTTAACAAATATTTTGTCTATGTTGGTGAAAATCATCATACATGTCATGTATTTGTTCAGATGCCATGTGTAGACTTGGTGACTAATAAAGATGAAGACATGTGGAAAACAGTCTATTTTTCTCGGGTTGTTCGTGATGATAGCGACGTTGGATTTATGTTTAGAAATATGGTTGAAAATATTATATTATATCTTTGTGTTCGTTCCAAGTGCATATGCCAAGAATGTCAGTAGAGATTTCATGTAATGTTATGTAATGTGTTGTTGAATTTCAAACACTCTTTATGTTTTGTTGAATTTCAAACAGTCATGTAATTTTAACGAAATGTCGAATTCATTTCATTTTAATCAATTGTGAAAAGATTATGTATTGTTCTTGCTTATGACTGATTATAATTGGTGTATGAGTTGTGCTACACTTGGAATTGTAGTTTTAAATTACAGGTAATAAATAAGCCAAAATTTGGCTGTTTGAGGAAAACAAAACCTACTGTCTGCATACTTAAACGCAGCAGTTAAGTGCCGATGATGTTATATTGATAATTTGATAATGTTTGCAAGTAAACTTAGATGTGGGAACAACAAATTTCTAATAAATATGGATTTTTATACCAACCCAAACCAAGACAACTTAATTGGGGCAATAGCCTGACCCAATCCAACCAAGAAGATCAAGGACCCAACACAGCTATGCGCATATAAATACAAACCTCAGCAAAATCCTCCCCTTTGTCTTTACTTTTTACTCTCTCTCTCTCTCTCTCTCAAACTTCTATCCCCTTTCAACATGTACGGTTACGGTGCACCACCACCGCCCCAATCCTACGGCGCGCCTCCCCATAGCTCCTACCCGCCACCAGCATACGCAAGCCCGTTCGCGTCGCTACTGCCGTCCACATTCCCTCCTGGTACCGACCCTAGCATCGTGGCCTGCTTCCAGGTGGCTGATCAGGACGGAAGTGGTTTGATCGATGATAAGGAATTGCAGAGAGCTCTGTCTTCTACTAATTATCAGAGCTTCAGCTTGAGAACTGTTCATCTTCTTATGTATCACTTCACCAACACTAATGTCAACAAGATAGGTACCGTACCATCTTCATTCGTAGCATTCTGATCTGTTAAAATTAGGGTTTTGTTTTCCGGCACGGCATACGATACTAAAATGTCCATTCTACCCTTGATCTTACGCTGCGTTTTAAGTAATTAATTAATATTGTATTTATTTTTCTTAACCACTAATTAATTACTTTACTACTAATTAAATGTGAGTATATCAGATAGGACACAAATAAAAAACAGGGACAATTAACCTGCATGCATGGGAAACACGTGTCGTATACGTTTGTGGGTTGGACTTCTGACTCTGTTCTCGATGGGACCCATTCAATAGTTTATTATAAAATAAAATAAAAACGCGACAAATTGACTAATTGCAGTTTATACATTGGTTCAAACCTTTCCAGTTTCAATTCATGCTGGGTTCAAATAATTTGATCAGTGACAAAATCTTAACTCGAAAATTAAAATTTATTTATTGCTTGAGATGTGGTATGTGAAAATGTTTATTACTGATGTCATATCTGCTATATATATATATGCTATGGAGTACTTTTGAAGAAAATAGATTAAAATTTGTATATCTATTTTATTAGGCAATTTATTCTTCCTATCATAATCTAATTGCTATTCGACTTCGTAATGCAGGACCAAAGGAATTCACTTCTCTGTTTTACAGTCTTCAGAGCTGGAGGGTATTTTCTCCTTTTTTTCCTTTTAAGTTTTCGCCTAGTTATTCTTAACTCTAACCGTAGTCTGTGTTTGGTTAAAATTTATCTGGAATCACAATTGATATATGATGGTAATTTTGCACGCGGTTGAAAATTTTATACAAAGTTTTACATCAAATTTGTCATTTGAGGGAAAACATACAAACATACATTACTTCTCTTCAGTGAATATTATGGAACAGTGTTCTTCTAACTAACTGTTGTTTCAGGGAATATTTGAGACATTTGATAAGGACAGGAGTGGCAGGATCGATTCAAATGAGTTGCGAGATGCGCTGTTAAGTTTGGGTTATGCTGTTTCTCCTATGGTATTGGACTTGCTCGTCTCCAAGTTTGACAAGACTGCTGGCAAAAACAAGGCTATTGAATATGATAATTTCATTGAGTATGGCTTTCCTACAACTCTTTTTTTTTATTGGATGCAAAATTGTTTATATAATTAAAAAGGATTTTGTCTTGGTGTCTTCTTTTTCAAAACTACAATGTTATTTTATTATTATGACTAGAAACAGAAGAAAATTTTAACTATAAAACCTTCAACACTCGTTTTTTCAATAAAAATGAATGAGGTAGCAATTAATTAAAAAATCAGAAAATTGGAAAGCAATTGTCATGTTTTTAATACTCCAATCGACCAACAAAAGATTTGTTAATTTTTGTCGATTATTGTTTCCATTTGATGTCAAATTTCTTCATCTAAAATGGGTAAAAAACCTTTAGTGAAGTTGAAATTTTCTGTGTATATCAGAACTATGATTGTGTATCCTTATCTGTTTTGATATCAAATCTAATGATAAATTGATTCTCTTCCTTTGTTTACTATTGCAGGTGTTGTCTTACTGTGAAGGTGAGCTATCGAAAGACATTGTTCTGTTATTTCTCCAATTTCTGCAATTAAAATTACATCTTACTATTCTTATTGAAAAGTACTTGGTATTAAAAGCAAATAAGCAAAATGAAACTTATGAGTATCAGGGCTTCGGTAGCATAACATCAGACATTGCTCATAGAACTGCATTCACACACACACAAACTTTTAAATGTTTGCTGCTACCTTTTTGTTCGAACTTCTGTGTTGAAATTTTAAAATATTGTTGTGAGGAGGAGAACAATGACGATGTTTGGTATGTTATGGATACGTTTTCTTAGCAAATGGACATGTCCGAATGATGTTGTTTCTTGGTAGTCAACTCTAAGAGAATACTACAAAACTACGAGTCCTTTAAGTTTCCTGTGCTATTTAGTTGATACATGAATGAAACATAATCAACCTGGTCTAACGTAGGGAGCAGGAAATCAAGCTTATGGTATGTTCCTGGTGGCAAGATAAAATACCTCACTTTTGACTGTGTGTATTGCAGGGACTAACGGACAAATTCAAGGAGAAGGATACTGGGTATACTGGCTCTGCAACATTCTCCTATGAGGCGTTTATGCTGACTGTCCTGCCATTCCTGATAGCTTAGGATAGAATGGTGTATGTCAGTTGACCATGTTAATTGCCTGGGGCTGTAATTTGGTTTGGAGATGGATATGTGTGGTTGACTGAATTGCTTTGGACAGTTTATAATATGCTTTTGTTCCCTGCTGTTTAGTTATAATTGAACTATGTTTAATTAACAATGGTTGATGTCATTTTACTTGAGTGATGAGGTGTTCTGTACAACACTCATGGATGGAACTTTTTTATTTTGTATTCAAGTGTGTTAAATGATTCAATTGCTTTGATATCTAATCGTTACAACCATGCTACTTTTTACATATCAATTTTGGGTGAATTTGGCAATGAGGTCTTGATGCAGAATCCAAGTACGTCACGGTGCAATGCAAGGCTAGATCTGATTGCTGACCAAAGCAACACATAATACCCACAATACAAGCAACCACTGCCGTACAAAGGCAACACTGGTAAGTACAAACTAGAGGCAGTGGCGAAACCTTAAACGAAATCAATTCTCAAACCTTTCGATTTCACAGTTGAAGAAACCCAGGATGAAGGTTGAAGAATCATAAACCTCTTGTCAGTGGAACCACAACAGATCTAAAACCACCGAACGTCTGTACCACAAATCATAGAAGAAACACAATAATTAGATCTTTTCTTGGAAGAAGATAAGCATCTCCTTCCATTGTATAATTATTTGTTTATAAGTCATCATCATTCTTATTTTCCCTCTTTTTATTTCATTATGATTTTCACCGCTGGTGCCAAATATTTACTCTTTGATGATTTTACTAACCCTTTTTCACACATTTTCTTAATTTATATTTTGGACAAATCCATCTCTATCTTGTTTTGTGTATATCATAGGTTCATATTTTAATTCCTTTGTTGGATCTTTTAACTTTAATTCAACTAATTCTATATTTTTATTATTAATTTTTGGATCTAGCAGGTTTTCGCTGCATACTTTATCTAATAATTCTTAAATATGTGATGGGATTTTTCTTCCTAGTTCTAAAGTTACCAGTACATGACATAGTTTTCTACAAACTAATTCTATAATATCACCATCTTTTAGTTTGTGTAGCTTTGATTGCTTTTTTCAATAAATTGTTTGTGAGGAATGAATAATAGGAATGTCAATGATTTCTTTCAATTGTTTTCCAATAAAATAGAGAGCTTTAATTGATATATATTCCAAGTATTAGTAAAAAGGTGAACATAATCCGATAAAATTATTTCCTATTATCATGTCTAATCCTGTTTTTTGTTGGTATACTTTAGGTACCATAAATAATCTAGGGTTAAATAAGTAAATAATCTCCATAAATATACCAACATTTGATTTTAGTCCTCCTAAAATATTTCTTAGGCTTTTGGTCCCTTCAAAATTTTTCATCTATGAAATTAGTCCCTGCTCTACATTGAGAACAAAGACTAATTTCATGGATGAAAAATTTTGGAGGGACCAAAAGCCTAAAGAATATTTTATGGGGACTAAAATCAAATGTTGGTATATTTAAGGGGACCATTTCCTTATTTAACCCAATAATATATTTTGGATATTTAAAGTAATTCTTGTGGCTACTCAATTTAGTGGATGAATCCATCCCTACGCTATTTGAATTTTTAAAGTTTTTTTTTTATTTTCCCATTTAATAAATAATTTTTCTTCTATACAAATAATTGCTCTTGTATATCTATGTAAGCTTCAATTTCTTTATTTTCTTTTTCAATTGTAATTTAGATATACGTAATATTCAGATTCTACATTACATATCCAACCTACAGATTTATTCTTTCTTTACTTTTCGCCAATAGTTCAAATAGATCAAAATACAACTGAAGTCATAGGATAGTAGTACAAGAAGTACTTAAATTCAGGACAAAATACAACAGAAACACAAAAAGTATAAATAGAAAGGAAAAAAATTACCAATCCTCCAAACATGACACCGAGATCTCCAACTAATAAAACTATCTATTTCACACATATTACATATTTGTATATTATTTAAATGAGCTTCTTTCTCTTGTAAAAGTTTATTTACCTCAACCTTATGTTCGAGGGTATTATATCCTACGAATTTCATATATTAACTCTATCATCAATCTAACAAACTGTTGATTACTTTCTATAATGCTAGTATACAGTTGCCAACTTTCAACATTAATACTTGTTAAGAATTTAATACATTTCCTGTTGTTCTAAGCTATAAATTTTTTAAAATTAGGTTTATTTTAGTGAATCTATCATCCGTTTCATATAAGCATAATCATTTCATTAGACCATCTTTGTAATACCTCTTATGTATTTCTTATATAATCTAAGTTTGGTAGTTGTTTAGATTTAGTTTATTGGGGTTTAAATTAAATTCATCTGAATTTTTTCTCCATTTTCTACTAGCTCTCCTATAAATTTTAGGGTTCATGGTAATTTTATCCTCATGTTTTTCCCAAGAACTATGAGGATTCCATTATTCTTCACATTTTCTTTTTTGTTTTGAATTACTTGATTTCCCCTTTTCCATGAATATTTGATCAAAACCTAATTCTGATCCTATTTTTGAAGAACTATAATTCAATAATACTTTTTCATTTTCATCCTTAGTTTCTATTTTTTCTACTCTTGCTATTTGTTTATTTTCTTCTTTAATTATCTTTAGTTGTTCCATTATTTGTTAAATTTCTTCAATATCATTATATCTTTTTAGAGCTTCGATATACTCATTTTTATTCCCTCCATAACGATACTAGTTTTATTGACATAGATGATATTAAGAGTAAATTATACTTCACTCTCCTCAAAGATGTTTGAATTACACTCTTCTCCTCTATTATGTTAAAATATACACTTCCCTCTCCTCTTATTCTAAACATATTAAAAAACATTTCACTCCTCACCCCTGAGAGAAGCTTGAATTACATTCATATCACCTACACTTTACTCCCTTAATATTTTTTTTATTTCTAATAATCTAGCAAAAAATATAATCTAACACGCTTCAAAGAAAAATAGTATTGTGGGTCCATTCAATATAATAAAAATTTGAATACATATTTTTTTTGCTATTTTTTATTCACAATTTCATTAGTATATAGTTTTAAACCCTATTTTAAAATATGAAACATCACAAATTAAAATTAAAATATGTGAAAAATTACTAAAGTCGATAAAGTATGGTTATTTAAAATTGAATTTTAAACTCTAAATTATAAAATAATAACAAAATAATTAAATTTAATTATGATTGACATTTAAATTATAAAGAGTTGAATTTATTTTTCTTAAATGGTGGTTCAAAATTTGTATATATTATAAAAAATATTTATTTTTGTTAAAATATATTAAAGTGTAGTGCATATTTAATTATTAAGGGAGAGGTTGTAATTCAAGCATCTTATAGGGGTGAAGAATATAAATTTTACTTTTTAAGGGAGAAAAATGTATATTTTAACGTAAGAAAAGAGGGAAGTGTAATTTACTTTGATATTGATTAAGAGAAATGTTGAAGTGCACGAGAACATCTGTCGTGCAAGACCGGCAATGAGTTGGCAATTGGAGTCCCCACTTTTTAAGTTCTGTTTCATATACAAAATGTCGAATTTAACCCTAGATTTGTTGTCTGGAGTGTGGAAGAATGCTATGATTGAAGAGTTGAATTCAATCATCAGAAACAACACATGGAAACTGACTGAACTACCTGTTAGCAAGAAACCTATAGATGTGAAATGGATTTTCAAGTTGAAACTGAAGCCAAATGGTGAAGTAGCCAAACACATAGCTAGATTAGTTGCTAAGGGATTCATGCAGAAGGCTGGTATGGATTACTTTGAAGTATATGCCCCAGTAGCAAGATTAGAGACTGTGAGACTGATAGTTGCTATAGCTTGTGGAAGAAACTGGCCAATGTATCATTTGGATGTAAAATCTGCTTTCCTAAATGGTCTCTTAGATGAAGAAGTGTATGTAACGCAGCCACCAGGTTTCAAAATCAAAGGGAAAGAAGATATGGTGTATAGATTACACAAAGCACTCTATGGATTGAAGCAGACACCAAGAGCTTGAAACAAAAGAATTGACAGTTTTCTTGTGCAGCAGGAATTTGTTAAATGCAAGTCTGAATATGGTGTATATGTGAAGAAAGGAATTGAAGGTAATCAGTTACTCATATGTCTCTATGTAGATGACTTGATAGTGACTGGTAGTGATGAGAATGAGATAGAAGCATTCAAATCTCAGATGATGTGTGAGTTTGAAATGCCAGACTTAGGAAAATTGACATATTTTCTAGGCCTGGAGTTTACTGAAAATGCAAAGGGACTGGTAATGCATCAAATGAAGTATGCATCTTGTCGCGGTGATTTTCGGAGATCAAGCTATTGATTAGCGTTGACTCACTAATTTTGTTTCACGACTGAACTTTTAATTTTTCAAAAGAAAATGGGAAAAAGTTCTAAATTACCACATTTTAATAGATTAGGGTTCGGGGGTTAGTTACGTTTAGGGAAGGTGTTAGCACCCTAAACGTTCGTAGTACTCTACGAGAACCTCTTGATTTTATTTATTTATTTTGGCTATAACTTGCTTATTTATTTTTTTTAGAAAGAAAAGAAAGAATTGGAATAGTGAGAAAAAATAAAAATGTTTTTTTGTATTTTTTATGATTTGGAAGGACAAGGTCCTCTGCCTACGTACCCGTGAGGGATCAAAACCTCGTAGTTCGGGGTAGAAATAACGGTTGATTTGTTTTGTGTTTTTTATTAGTTTTAAAAAAAGTTTTAAAGATAAAAATAAAGCCAAGTGGCAAAATGAGATTGGTTGGTGTTTTTTTTAATTTTGAAAATGATTCAAATGTTATTAAAGTGGATTAATGGTTATTTAAAGAAAATAAAAGAGAAAAAACGGACATTTGATTGAAAATCAAGGTTTATTAAGAAAAGATTTTTTTGTGATTTTCATTATTATTTGCATGTTTTTTGTTTTTAATTAACTAAGACTAAAAGTAACTAAAAGCTAATACGCGAGGAAATTCCGTGGTGACGTTGGATCACCACGAAACCCTTCTGAAATTAAACTAACCTACTATTTTTTGTATTTTTTTTAATAGCGAAATAAATAAAAATAAATAAAAGACGTAAAGCAGAATAAATAAAGTGTGAGTGTCAGTGCATATTCTCATTTATTTTTGTTACATTGATCCTAAGTACATTCTAATAGAAACGAAAATAAAAATGACAAAATGATAAACAAGAAAAAAAAAAAACAAAATTGCAAATGTATGAAAATAAATATGCTAAGAATTAAACTAAAATGAAAATGCATGAGATAAAAGGAAAAATAAAAAAAATAAAAATAAAAATGCATGATGTTCTAAAAATGAGGGCAATAAAATAAAATGCATGAACTTAAATAATAAAATGCAAGGAAAGAAATAAAAGGGGAAGAAAATAAAAGAAAAGAAAATAGAGAAGGAAGGGGGTGTAGGAGCAGAGAAGGGGGGGTGCAGGAAGTAATCAGCAAGAAAAAGGGAGAAATGCAGTTGGGCCGCGTGTGGGCTGAAAAGAGAAGAGGAAAAAAACAGACCGGTTAGGTTCGAGCGAACCGAACCGGTTCAGTGTTTATAAATATTTGTGGGCCGGTTTTTATTTCATTTACCACACAATTTTCTCTTTCTTCTCTTCTCCTCACTCTCCTCTCTCTCTGAAATTTGCCAAGGCTTGCATGGTTTCCGGCGCGGCGGCCGGCCAGCCCAGGGGGCGGCGCCACCGCGCCGGAGCGGCGTACCTCCCCTTTTTTTAAAAAAAAAAAACAGTTTTTTCAGAAGCTTTCCCCTCCCTCTAACCGAAAATTGACTTAGATTCTTCAAAAAGTTTGTAAAAAAAACCTAGATCTAAGTTTTTTTTTAAGAAATTCGAAAACTACCTTTGTATGGTTTCGGTTTCGTGATGGTTGTTGGTTGTTGGTTTTGTGTGTGTGCGGTGAGGTTTGGAGCGCTGTTCGTGTTGTTGGGGTTTGGGCCGTATGTGCGCGTGTGAGGCTTAGGGTGGATACGGACTGTGTTGTATGTGGGTGGTGGAGGATGCTGGATTTTGTTGTGTTTGTGTATGGTGAAGGAGATTAGTGTGTTGGTGAGTGGTTTGGACCTTGCTGTGTTGGTATCAAGGGAGGCCGTACGGTGTTGTATGTGGTGGACGTGTTGGGGTTGTGGCTGGGTTTGTGTGTGTTGGTATCAAGGGAGGCTGTACGGTTTTACTGTTTTGGTGATGGAGTGTGTGAGTGTGCGGTTGGTTGAGTGTGCGGTTGTGGGTGTTACTTTGCTTGGTTACTGATGAATGTTTTTTGGCTCTTGTTTCTGTGTGGTTCGTAACTGATGAATTTTTCTGGCTTTTTTTCGTTCCCCTCTTTTTATAGTGCAATGGTGATAAATGCAAATTAAAGAGCTAATGATGGACACTAATCACCATTAATCAGCAAAATTATCAAAAAGGCAACCATTAAAATGGTCCTTAAAACACATTAAAACAAAAAGTCAGACTTCTTAAAAAAATAAAACAAAAAAACGAAAAATAAAAATAAAAATAAAAAATAAAATAAAAAAAAGACAATAAATAAAAAAGGAAAGAAAAAAATGAAACTAAAAATAAAAGAAATAATAATTAAAAATGACAAACAATAATAATAAAAAAAAGGGTCGCCTTCGGAACCAAAAAATGAGGTATTTTAAAATACCTCCCTGCCGAAATTTCGTCTGAAATGACGAAAAAATTTCGAATCAAGAGACGAGTAAAAAAAAGAATCTTAGGTCAAAAATTGGGGTATGACACATCTGATATATTGAAGAGGTTCAATATGATGAACTGCAATCCATCATCATCACCTGCTGAGACAAATGTAAAACTAGTAATGAATGAAGAAGAAGAACCTATGGATCCTACATTGTTTAAGCAAATTGTTGGATCACTGAGGTACTTATGCAATAGTAGGCCTGATATTGCATATGCAGTTGGTATAATCAGTAGATTCATGAGTGAACCTAGAGTATCTCATCTGTTAGCAGCCAAAAGAGTAATGAGATACATCAAAGGAACATTGCAGTTTGGCATTCTATTTCCTAAGTGTCTGAATGAAAACTATGGAGAATTGATAGCTTACTCTGATGCAGATTGGTGTGGAGATAATCAGGATAGGAAGAGCACCTCAGGTTACCTATTCAAGTTTCTGAATGCCCCAATTTCATGGTGTGATAAGAAGCAACCAGTTGTGGCATTGTCAACCTGTGAATCTGAGTATATTGCAGGGTGTATGGCAGCATGTCAGGCCGTTTGGCTTGAAAATATACTCAAGGAGATAGAGATAGAAGTTAACAGACCTATAACATTGTTCATAGATAACAAATCTGCTATAAACTTAGCTAGAAATCCAGTTTTACATGGAAGAAGCAAGCATATAGAAGCTAAGTTTCATTTTCTGAGGGAGCAAGTGAACAAAGGAGCATTGCAGGTTGTTCATTGTTCCAATGAGCTGCAGCTTGCAAACATATTCACTAAGTCATTGAAGGTTGACAGGTTCATCAAGCTAAGGAGTTTGATTGGCATGAAGGAAGTGGAAACTTGAATTAATGGAGGATGTTAGTTTGTTAATTCAAGTTTGTTAGTGATGTAATCATGTTTAGTTGGTTAATCACATTAGATTTTTGTTTGTTGTTGATTAGTTACAAGTTCCCTAGAATTTAGCTAAAGTTCTGAGTTTTAGAGTCTGAGGTTTCAGACTCTGAGGTTGCTTCAAGCAATCTAGCATAGTTTTTGTATATAAGCCAATTCACTTGTACATTCTCATCAATCAATAACACAATTTCCTTTTCTTATTCTTCTCCTCTCATTCTCTCTAAATTCACCAAAAATCAGAAAACCTCTAAGATCAAAATAATTGCTTAGAAAGCAAGTTTCATAGTTGCGCTAACAATGGTATGTTCCTCGTGGCAAGATAAAATACCTCACTTTTGACTGTGTGTATTGCAGGGACTAACGGACAAATTCAAGGAGAAGGATACTGCTGGGTATACTGGCTCTGCAACATTTTCCTATGAGGTGTTTATGCTGACTGTCCTGGCATTCCTGATAGCTTAGGATAGTAATGGTGTATGTCAGTTGACCGTATAAATTTCCTGGGGATGTAATTTGGTTTGGAAATGGATGTGTACGTGTGGTCGAATAAATTACTTTGGACAACATATAATATGCTTTTGTTCCCTACTGTTTAGCTTTTATGATGCATAAATGAACAATGATTAATGAACGATGACAATAGTTAATGAACAACGTTTGATGTCATTTGACTTGAGTGATCGGTGTTCTTTACTACAATTATTCATCAATTTTTAAGGTATACTGCTGCCTAGATTATTTACCCTAATTCTGTTTCATTGATTGTTATTTATAATAATTCCGATTCATCAAAATTTGGTTGAATCTATTTATGATAATTCTGAATCTTGTTGTGTATTGATTCATTAATTTTGTTATGATAATTCTTTTGTTATCATATTTTGATCGAGACAACCATAAAACATTAGCAAGATGTGTTATCATATTTAGAAAATATCGAAAGGAAGGTTTTAAAAAAAGTATGAATCTTGTAAAAAGTGTTGCACTTCAAATGAATGTTGAGCCCATCTTTCCAACAAAATGTCTTGTGATTAGAAGAATTTTTTTTTTTGAGAGAACAGAAGAATCATTTAGATTATATATATATATATATATATATATATATATATATATATATATATATATACTCCGTCTGGTCTCAATTTTAAGCAAAACATTATTTTTTACTTTATTGAATAACTAATGTATCTGATCTATAATATGGATTAAATACATCAGTTATTCAATGAATTTGAAAAGTGAAATTTGTTAAGTTCAAGAGTACAAAGATGGACCTCTCAAAAAGAGAGTACAAAGATGGTAGAGTACGAGAAAATTCCCAGTCACCCCAAAGCTAAACGAAATAAAAAAGCTCACCCAACACCCCCTAAGAGAAAAGGAAGGAAAACCAACAAACACCAAACCCACCAACAAAAAGAAGGGCCATACCCAACACCTGCTCAAGATGACCTAGAAAATCAACCATCAAAAGAGCCAACCTCAAGGGAAGATGAACTGAACCTACTAGCCCAAAAGTAGTTGCGGCGGTTTAGACTGCCACAATGTACAGTTTTTTCCTTTTAAATATTGTACATTACTGTGGTTTAAACTGCCACTATGTACAATTTTTTGTTGAAACATTGAAACCGCCGTTTTATTCAATGCTGTTAAAATTAATGTGTTGTAACCACCACTATCTTTAGTAAGCATTATGAGAGAATTGTAACCATCACATTATAGTTATTGTCTTTATTTAGATTTATGGTAGAGTTGTATCATTAAGATTGAGAGAACCAAAGAGTCCTCATCTTGATTACCAACCTATTGTATTCTCTGTCAATTTCCTTCAAGCCTATATAAAGGCTTTGTAATGCTAAGTTGTAAGCAGGAAGTGTGTGGTGAATTCAATAAAATCAGAGTATTTCAAAGAGCTTCCACCAGTGGAAGTTTAGTGCAAAAGTGACTCAATATTTTTTTCCACTTAAAATTCTGCAACAATATAATTTATCACATGTCACCTCTAGAATAGCACCAACAGAATGGCATCAGAGCTACAGATCCGAAAGCTGCGAAAAATATTCACAAAGGAAAATGGCTTCCACAAACAACATTGCCGCCACTTACATCAATGTCAAAGTTCCTCTATTTGAAGGAGAGAACTATGATTTCTGGGCCGTCAAAATGGAGACTCTATTCACATCTTTGGATGTTCTAGAGTATGTCAAAAATGGGTATGAAGAACCAGCGCCGGCAGAAGCTAAAGGAGTAGAAGCTTCAAAAGCTGTCAAATCGAGCCCTGAAGAATTAAAGAAGAAAAAAATTGCAGATGCTGGAGTCCTCGGGATGATTCAGAGAGGAGTCTCTCTATCCATTTTCCCAAGGATTATGAGAGCTAAAACATCGAAGGAAGCCTGGTATATCCTACAACAAGAGTTTGAAGGAGACTCAAAGGTGCGAACGGTGAAGCTTCAATCTCTTAAGAGAGATTATGAAAATGAAAGGATGAAGGAGAACGAGAGCCTGAACGAATACTTCAACAGACTCTCCGAGTTGGTGAATCAGATGAAGTCGCATGGTGATACGATAGAAGATCGCAGAATTGTTGACAAAATTCTGATCAGTTTGACAGCAGGATTTGACCCAATGGTGGCTGTGATAGAAGAAACCAAGGATCTATCAACCATGACTGTTCAAGGGTTGATGGGATCTTTGAGATCCTACGAGCAAAGGATGTTACGACACTCTGAAAAATCAATTGAGAGTGCCTTTCAATCTAAACTCAACATTCACCCCAATAACGGTGAAAATAAACAGAATAGTGGTGAGTCTTCCAGAGGTGGCAGGTCTGGAAGAGGCAGAGGCAGAGGTCGAAACTCACGTGGCAGATCTGGAAGAGGCTCAAACGGTGGAAGAAAGAATGAAGC
This sequence comes from Medicago ruthenica, assembly GCA_018208015.1. Taxonomy (NCBI): domain Eukaryota; kingdom Viridiplantae; phylum Streptophyta; class Magnoliopsida; order Fabales; family Fabaceae; genus Medicago; species Medicago ruthenica. The sequence goes on along the minus strand of CM031372.1, from coordinate 105,505,567 downwards.
ATCAAACAAATGGTGCAAAATTTGCAACAGCAGCACTCATGACGAGAAGGACTGCTGGAACAAAGGCAAACCGCAATGCCACAATTGCAAGAGATTCGGGCATCTTCAAAAGGATTGTCGTCTTGCAAATCAGCAACATGCTTCGTACGCAGAAGGAGAATCTGATGAAGGAAATTTGTTTTTTGCTTGTCAAAAAGCACTTCATGAAGAAGGTAAAAATGTTTGGTATTTGGACAGCGGCTGTAGCAACCATATGACCGGACATAAGGAAGCATTTATAAACATTGATTCTTCATTCGGCTCAAAAGTTAAATTGGGCAATGGAGAACATGTTGAAGTGAAAGGGAAAGGAAGCATTGGAGTCACCACGAAGCAAGGAAGCAAAGTCATACATGACACGCTTTATGTGCCGGAGTTAGACGCAAATTTGCTTAGCATTGGACAACTTCTGGAGCACGGCTATTCTCTAAATTTTGAGAATAGAGAGTGCAGAATTTTTGACTCAAAAAGAAGAAGTGTTGCCGTTGTGAAGATGACTAGCAACAGGAGCTTTCCACTATCTTTCAATTATGAGAAAAATGTAAGCATGATGGCCAGAGAAGAGAATGACTCGTGTTTATGGCACCAGAGACTTGGGCATTTGAATTACGAAAGCCTCAAGCTACTCTATCAAAAGAAGATGGTGTATGGGCTGCCAAGAATCGAAGAAAAATCTGGTGTGTGCGAAGGTTGTGTGCTAGGCAAACACCACCGGCAACCTTTCCCAAAGGAAGGAGCCTGGAGAGCTAAACGAGTGTTAGAACTTGTACACACAGATGTGTGTGGCCCAATGAACACCTTATCTCATGGCAAAAACAGGTATTTTGTCTTGTTTATTGACGACTTTACCCGCATGACTTGGGTATATTTCATGAGACAAAAATCTGAAGTGTTTGTAATCTTTAAGAAATTTAAAGCATTTGTTGAAAAACAAAGTGGCAGATTTATAAAGATGCTGAGAAGTGATCGAGGGAAGGAGTACACCTCAAATGAGTTTCAAAAATTTTGTGAAGATGAAGGTGTCGAAAGACAACTCACTGTTGGTTACACACCACAGCAGAATGGTGTGTCAGAAAGAAAAAATCAAACAGTGATGGAGATGGCAAAATCTATGCTACTTGAAAAAGGTTTACCGAAAACTTTTTGGCCTGAGGCCGTTAACACTGCTGTGTATTTGATGAACAGGTGTCCAACAAAGGCCGTGTGGAAAAAGACTCCATTTGAAGCCTGGAGTGGAAGAACACCGTCGGTGAACCATCTTAAAATTTTTGGGTGTGTGTGCTACGCTCAGATTCCGATACAGAAGAGAACGAAGCTGGAGGAAACGAGTGAAAAATGTATTTTCATTGGCTACAGTTCCATGTCGAAAGGCTACAGATTGTACAATTTGAAAACAGGAAAAGTCATCATCAGCCGGGACGTCGTATTCGATGAGAAAACCTCCTGGAATTGGGAAGAAAATGAAGGAAACAAAGAAAAAACAGTCCCTGCAGTGTTGTTACAACAGAACCCAGCAGCTGGAAGTGAGCAACTAGCCCCGCGTTCACCGAGTTCCTCAAATTCGCCAAGTCCCTCAAGTGCACCGAGTTCGAGTTCAGCATCTCCTAGTTCAACTCCTGTAAAAATGAAAGATTTAAGTGATGTTTATGCAAGATGCAATTTCTGTGTTGTCGAACCGGAAAATTTCGAAGAAGCAATAAAAGAAAGTATTTGGAAGAATGCTATGCAGGAAGAAATAGCTGCAATTGAAAAAAACAACACATGGCAGCTTGTAGAAAAACCAAATGACAAAGAGGCCATTGGTGTAAAATGGGTTTACAAGCTAAAGCATAATCCAGATGGGTCAATTCAAAGAGCCAAGGCCAGATTGGTAGTAAAAGGCTATGCACAACAGCCTGGAATTGACTATAGTGAAACTTTTGCCCCAGTTGCAAGATGGGATACTGTAAGAACAATTATTGCAGTAGCAGCTCAGAAAGGGTGGAACCTGTACCAGCTTGATGTGAAATCAGCCTTCCTAAATGGAGAATTAAAAGAAGAAGTCTATGTGCAGCAGCCTCAAGGCTTTGAAACTCACGGCCAAGAGGAGAAGGTTTACAAGCTGAAGAAAGCACTCTATGGGTTAAAACAGGCCCCTAGAGCATGGTACAGTGAAATCGACGGCTACTTTGTTCAGCAAGGATTTGTCAAAAGTCAAAGTGAGCCAACCTTGTATGTGAAACGGCAAGGTAAAAATGATATTCTTCTTGTTGCTTTGTATGTTGATGATTTAGTGTACACAAGCAATAACGAAAAAATGATTGAAAATTTCAAAATTGAAATGATGAAAAAATATGAAATGAGCGATTTGGGCCTGCTGCATCATTTTCTTGGTATCGAGGTATATCAAGAAAAATCTGGAATTTTTATCTCTCAAAGAAGGTATGCTGAAAATATTCTCAAAAAATTCAGCATGTATGGCTGCAAAACAGTCGATATCCCCTTAGTAGTAAATGAAAAATTGAAGAAGGAAGATGGCGGAAAATTGGTAGATGAAAGCTTGTACAGAAGCTTGGTCGGAAGTCTATTTTATCTAACAGCTACACGACCCGACTTAATGTTCGCTGCCGGTTTACTTTCAAGATTTATGAGTAAACCGAGTCACTTACACCTTGGAGCAGCAAAGAGAGTTCTGAGGTACATAATGGGTACTTTGGAGCACGGAATAAAATTTGAAAAGAATGCTAAAATCGAAGTTAAAGGCTACTGTGACAGTGATTGGGCTGGAAGTGTTGATGACATGAAAAGCACTTCTGGTTATGTGTTCAACCTGGGTTCAGGAGTAATTTCTTGGTGTTCGAAGAAACAAGACACTGTAGCGCAATCTTCAGCTGAAGCAGAATATTTGGCAGCTGGTTTGGCTACACAACAATCATTGTGGTTGAGAAGAATACTTGAAGATATCGGAGAAAAGCAAGAAGAAAGTCTGCTGCTCCACTGTGACAATAAATCAGCAATAGCCATGGCAAAGAATCCTGTTTTCCACAGTCGAACAAGACATATTAATATAAAGCACCACTTCATTCGAAGTGTGATTGAAGAAGGAGATGTGCAGTTAGTTTTCTGCAGTTCACAAGAGCAGCTTGCAGACATTTTTACTAAAGCACTACCAAGAGGAAGATTTCAGCAACTTAGAGAAGCAATGGGAGTTAAAGAGCAACACATTAAGGGGGAGTGTTAAAATTAATGTGTTGTAACCACCACTATCTTTAGTAAGCATTATGAGAGAATTGTAACCATCACATTATAGTTATTGTCTTTATTTAGATTTATGGTAGAGTTGTATCATTAAGATTGAGAGAACCAAAGAGTCCTCATCTTGATTACCAACCTATTGTATTCTCTGTCAATTTCCTTCAAGCCTATATAAAGGCTTTGTAATGCTAAGTTGTAAGCAGGAAGTGTGTGGTGAATTCAATAAAATCAGAGTATTTCAAAGAGCTTCCACCAGTGGAAGTTTAGTGCAAAAGTGACTCAATATTTTTTTCCACTTAAAATTCTGCAACAATATAATTTATCACATGTCACCTCTAGAATAGCACCAACAGAATGGCATCAGAGCTACAGATCCGAAAGCTGCGAAAAATATTCACAAAGGAAAATGGCTTCCACAAACAACATTGCCGCCACTTACAGCAATGTCAAAGTTCCTCTATTTGAAGGAGAGAACTATGATTTCTGGGCCGTCAAAATGGAGACTCTATTCACATCTTTGGATGTTCTAGAGTATGTCAAAAATGGGTATGAAGAACCGGCGCCGGCAGAAGCTAAAGGAGTAGAAGCTTCAAAAGCTGTCGAATCGAGCCCTGAAGAATTAAAGAAGAAAAAAATTGCAGATGCTGGAGTCCTCGGGATGATTCAGAGAGGAGTCTCTCTATCCATTTTCCCAAGGATTATGAGAGCTAAAACATCGAAGGAAGCCTGGTATATCCTACAACAAGAGTTTGAAGGAGACTCAAAGGTGCGAACGGTGAAGCTTCAATCTCTTAAGAGAGATTATGAAAATGAAAGGATGAAGGAGAACGAGAGCCTGAACGAATACTTCAACAGACTCTCCGAGTTGGTGAATCAGATGAAGTCGCATGGTGATACGATAGAAGATCGCAGAATTGTTGACAAAATTCTGATCAGTTTGACAGCAGGATTTGACCCAATGGTGGCTGTGATAGAAGAAACCAAGGATCTATCAACCATGAGTGTTCAAGGGTTGATGGGATCTTTGAGATCCTACGAGCAAAGGATGTTACGACACTCTGAAAAATCAATTGAGAGTGCCTTTCAATCTAAACTCAACATTCACCCCAATAACGGTGAAAATAAACAGAATAGTGGTGAGTCTTCCAGAGGTGGCAGGTCTGGAAGAGGCAGAGGCAGAGGTCGAAACTCACGTGGCAGATCTGGAAGAGGCTCAAACGGTGGAAGAAAGAATGAAGCATCAAACAAATGGTGCAAAATTTGCAACAGCAGCACTCATGACGAGAAGGACTGCTGGAACAAAGGCAAACCGCAATGCCACAATTGCAAGAGATTCGGGCATCTTCAAAAGGATTGTCGTCTTGCAAATCAGCAACATGCTTCGTACGCAGAAGGAGAATCTGATGAAGGAAATTTGTTTTTTGCTTGTCAAAAAGCACTTCATGAAGAAGGTAAAAATGTTTGGTATTTGGACAGCGGTTGTAGCAACCATATGACCGGACATAAGGAAGCATTTATAAACATTGATTCTTCATTCGGCTCAAAAGTTAAATTGGGCAATGGAGAACATGTTGAAGTGAAAGGGAAAGGAAGCATTGGAGTCACCACGAAGCAAGGAAGCAAAGTCATACATGACACGCTTTATGTGCCGGAGTTAGACGCAAATTTGCTTAGCATTGGACAACTTCTGGAGCACGGCTATTCTCTAAATTTTGAGAATAGAGAGTGCAGAATTTTTGACTCAAAAAGAAGAAGTGTTGCCGTTGTGAAGATGACTAGCAACAGGAGCTTTCCACTATCTTTCAATTATGAGAAAAATGTAAGCATGATGGCCAGAGAAGAGAATGACTCGTGTTTATGGCACCAGAGACTTGGGCATTTGAATTACGAAAGCCTCAAGCTACTCTATCAAAAGAAGATGGTGTATGGGCTGCCAAGAATCGAAGAAAAATCTGGTGTGTGCGAAGGTTGTGTGCTAGGCAAACACCACCGGCAACCTTTCCCAAAGGAAGGAGCCTGGAGAGCTAAACGAGTGTTAGAACTTGTACACACAGATGTGTGTGGCCCAATGAACACCTTATCTCATGGCAAAAACAGGTATTTTGTCTTGTTTATTGACGACTTTACCCGCATGACTTGGGTATATTTCATGAGACAAAAATCTGAAGTGTTTGTAATCTTTAAGAAATTTAAAGCATTTGTTGAAAAACAAAGTGGCAGATTTATAAAGATGCTGAGAAGTGATCGAGGGAAGGAGTACACCTCAAATGAGTTTCAAAACTTTTGTGAAGATGAAGGTGTCGAAAGACAACTCACTGTTGGTTACACACCACAGCAGAATGGTGTGTCAGAAAGAAAAAATCAAACAGTGATGGAGATGGCAAAATCTATGCTACTTGAAAAAGGTTTACCGAAAACTTTTTGGCCTGAGGCCGTTAACACTGCTGTGTATTTGATGAACAGGTGTCCAACAAAGGCCGTGTGGAAAAAGACTCCATTTGAAGCCTGGAGTGGAAGAACACCGTCGGTGAACCATCTTAAAATTTTTGGGTGTGTGTGCTACGCTCAGATTCCGATACAGAAGAGAACGAAGCTGGAGGAAACGAGTGAAAAATGTATTTTCATTGGCTACAGTTCCATGTCGAAAGGCTACAGATTGTACAATTTGAAAACAGGAAAAGTCATCATCAGCCGGGACGTCGTATTCGATGAGAAAACCTCCTGGAATTGGGAAGAAAATGAAGGAAACAAAGAAAAAACAGTCCCTGCAGTGTTGTTACAACAGAACCCAGCAGCTGGAAGTGAGCAACTAGCCCCGCGTTCACCGAGTTCCTCAAATTCGCCAAGTCCCTCAAGTGCACCGAGTTCGAGTTCAGCATCTCCTAGTTCAACTCCTGTAAAAATGAAAGATTTAAGTGATGTTTATGCAAGATGCAATTTCTGTGTTGTCGAACCGGAAAATTTCGAAGAAGCAATAAAAGAAAGTATTTGGAAGAATGCTATGCAGGAAGAAATAGCTGCAATTGAAAAAAACAACACATGGCAGCTTGTAGAAAAACCAAATGACAAAGAGGCCATTGGTGTAAAATGGGTTTACAAGCTAAAGCATAATCCAGATGGGTCAATTCAAAGAGCCAAGGCCAGATTGGTAGTAAAAGGCTATGCACAACAGCCTGGAATTGACTATAGTGAAACTTTTGCCCCAGTTGCAAGATTGGATACTGTAAGAACAATTATTGCAGTAGCAGCTCAGAAAGGGTGGAACCTGTACCCGCTTGATGTGAAATCAGCCTTCCTAAATGGAGAATTAAAAGAAGAAGTCTATGTGCAGCAGCCTCAAGGCTTTGAAACTCACGGCCAAGAGGAGAAGGTTTACAAGCTGAAGAAAGCACTCTATGGGTTAAAACAGGCCCCTAGAGCATGGTACAGTGAAATCGACGGCTACTTTGTTCAGCAAGGATTTGTCAAAAGTCAAAGTGAGCCAACCTTGTATGTGAAACGGCAAGGTAAAAATGATATTCTTCTTGTTGCTTTGTATGTTGATGATTTAGTGTACACAAGCAATAACGAAAAAATGATTGAAAATTTCAAAATTGAAATGATGAAAAAATATGAAATGAGCGATTTGGGCCTGCTGCATCATTTTCTTGGTATCGAGGTATATCAAGAAAAATCTGGAATTTTTATCTCTCAAAGAAGGTATGCTGAAAATATTCTCAAAAAATTCAGCATGTATGGCTGCAAAACAGTCGATATCCCCTTAGTAGTAAATGAAAAATTGAAGAAGGAAGATGGCGGAAAATTGGTAGATGAAAGCTTGTACAGAAGCTTGGTCGGAAGTCTATTTTATCTAACAGCTACACGACCCGACTTAATGTTCGCTGCCGGTTTACTTTCAAGATTTATGAGTAAACCGAGTCACTTACACCTTGGAGCAGCAAAGAGAGTTCTGAGGTACATAATGGGTACTTTAGAGCACGGAATAAAATTTGAAAAGAATGCTAAAATCGAAGTTAAAGGCTACTGTGACAGTGATTGGGCTGGAAGTGTTGATGACATGAAAAGCACTTCTGGTTATGTGTTCAGCCTGGGTTCAGGAGTAATTTCTTGGTGTTCGAAGAAACAAGACACTGTAGCGCAATCTTCAGCTGAAGCAGAATATTTGGCAGCTGGTTTGGCTACACAACAATCATTGTGGTTGAGAAGAATACTTGAAGATATCGGAGAAAAGCAAGAAGAAAGTCTGCTGCTCCACTGTGACAATAAATCAGCAATAGCCATGGCAAAGAATCCTGTTTTCCACAGTCGAACAAGACATATTAATATAAAGCACCACTTCATTCGAAGTGTGATTGAAGAAGGAGATGTGCAGTTAGTTTTCTGCAGTTCACAAGAGCAGCTTGCAGACATTTTTACTAAAGCACTACCAAGAGGAAGATTTCAGCAACTTAGAGAAGCAATGGGAGTTAAAGAGCAACACATTAAGGGGGAGTGTTAAAATTAATGTGTTGTAACCACCACTATCTTTAGTAAGCATTATGAGAGAATTGTAACCATCACATTATAGTTATTGTCTTTATTTAGATTTATGGTAGAGTTGTATCATTAAGATTGAGAGAACCAAAGAGTCCTCATCTTGATTACCAACCTATTGTATTCTCTGTCAATTTCCTTCAAGCCTATATAAAGGCTTTGTAATGCTAAGTTGTAAGTAGGAAGTGTGTGGTGAATTCAATAAAATCAGAGTATTTCAAAGAGCTTCCACCAGTGGAAGTTTAGTGCAAAAGTGACTCAATATTTTTTTCCACTTAAAATTCTGCAACAATATAATTTATCACATGTCACCTCTAGAATAGCACCAACAGAATGGCATCAGAGCTACAGATCCGAGAGCTGCGAAAAATATTCACAAAGGAAAATGGCTTCCACAAACAACATTGCCGCCACTTACAGCAATGTCAAAGTTCCTCTATTTGAAGGAGAGAACTATGATTTCTGGGCCGTCAAAATGGAGACTCTATTCACATCTTTGGATGTTCTAGAGTATGTCAAAAATGGGTATGAAGAACCGGCGCCGGCAGAAGCTAAAGGAGTAGAAGCTTCAAAAGCTGTCGAATCGAGCCCTGAAGAATTAAAGAAGAAAAAAATTGCAGATGCTGGAGTCCTCGGGATGATTCAGAGAGGAGTCTCTCTATCCATTTTCCCAAGGATTATGAGAGCTAAAACATCGAAGGAAGCCTGGTATATCCTACAACAAGAGTTTGAAGGAGACTCAAAGGTGCGAACGGTGAAGCTTCAATCTCTTAAGAGAGATTATGAAAATGAAAGGATGAAGGAGAACGAGAGCCTGAACGAATACTTCAACAGACTCTCCGAGTTGGTGAATCAGATGAAGTCGCATGGTGATACGATAGAAGATCGCAGAATTGTTGACAAAATTCTGATCAGTTTGACAGCAGGATTTGACCCAATGGTGGCTGTGATAGAAGAAACCAAGGATCTATCAACCATGACTGTTCAAGGGTTGATGGGATCTTTGAGATCCTACGAGCAAAGGATGTTACGACACTCTGAAAAATCAATTGAGAGTGCCTTTCAATCTAAACTCAACATTCACCCCAATAACGGTGAAAATAAACAGAATAGTGGTGAGTCTTCCAGAGGTGGCAGGTCTGGAAGAGGCAGAGGCAGAGGTCGAAACTCACGTGGCAGATCTGGAAGAGGCTCAAACGGTGGAAGAAAGAATGAAGCATCAAACAAATGGTGCAAAATTTGCAACAGCAGCACTCATGACGAGAAGGACTGCTGGAACAAAGGCAAACCGCAATGCCACAATTGCAAGAGATTCGGGCATCTTCAAAAGGATTGTCGTCTTGCAAATCAGCAACATGCTTCGTACGCAGAAGGAGAATCTGATGAAGGAAATTTGTTTTTTGCTTGTCAAAAAGCACTTCATGAAGAAGGTAAAAATGTTTGGTATTTGGACAGCGGCTGTAGCAACCATATGACCGGACATAAGGAAGCATTTATAAACATTGATTCTTCATTCGGCTCAAAAGTTAAATTGGGCAATGGAGAACATGTTGAAGTGAAAGGGAAAGGAAGCATTGGAGTCACCACGAAGCAAGGAAGCAAAGTCATACATGACACGCTTTATGTGCCGGAGTTAGACGCAAATTTGCTTAGCATTGGACAACTTCTGGAGCACGGCTATTCTCTAAATTTTGAGAATAGAGAGTGCAGAATTTTTGACTCAAAAAGAAGAAGTGTTGCCGTTGTGAAGATGACTAGCAACAGGAGCTTTCCACTATCTTTCAATTATGAGAAAAATGTAAGCATGATGGCCAGAGAAGAGAATGACTCGTGTTTATGGCACCAGAGACTTGGGCATTTGAATTACGAAAGCCTCAAGCTACTCTATCAAAAGAAGATGGTGTATGGGCTGCCAAGAATCGAAGAAAAATCTGGTGTGTGCGAAGGTTGTGTGCTAGGCAAACACCACCGGCAACCTTTCCCAAAGGAAGGAGCCTGGAGAGCTAAACGAGTGTTAGAACTTGTACACACAGATGTGTGTGGCCCAATGAACACCTTATCTCATGGCAAAAACAGGTATTTTGTCTTGTTTATTGACGACTTTACCCGCATGACTTGGGTATATTTCATGAGACAAAAATCTGAAGTGTTTGTAATCTTTAAGAAATTTAAAGCATTTGTTGAAAAACAAAGTGGCAGATTTATAAAGATGCTGAGAAGTGATCGAGGGAAGGAGTACACCTCAAATGAGTTTCAAAAATTTTGTGAAGATGAAGGTGTCGAAAGACAACTCACTGTTGGTTACACACCACAGCAGAATGGTGTGTCAGAAAGAAAAAATCAAACAGTGATGGAGATGGCAAAATCTATGCTACTTGAAAAAGGTTTACCGAAAACTTTTTGGCCTGAGGCCGTTAACACTGCTGTGTATTTGATGAACAGGTGTCCAACAAAGGCCGTGTGGAAAAAGACTCCATTTGAAGCCTGGAGTGGAAGAACACCGTCGGTGAACCATCTTAAAATTTTTGGGTGTGTGTGCTACGCTCAGATTCCGATACAGAAGAGAACGAAGCTGGAGGAAACGAGTGAAAAATGTATTTTCATTGGCTACAGTTCCATGTCGAAAGGCTACAGATTGTACAATTTGAAAACAGGAAAAGTCATCATCAGCCGGGACGTCGTATTCGATGAGAAAACCTCCTGGAATTGGGAAGAAAATGAAGGAAACAAAGAAAAAACAGTCCCTGCAGTGTTGTTACAACAGAACCCAGCAGCTGGAAGTGAGCAACTAGCCCCGCGTTCACCGAGTTCCTCAAATTCGCCAAGTCCCTCAAGTGCACCGAGTTCGAGTTCAGCATCTCCTAGTTCAACTCCTGTAAAAATGAAAGATTTAAGTGATGTTTATGCAAGATGCAATTTCTGTGTTGTCGAACCGGAAAATTTCGAAGAAGCAATAAAAGAAAGTATTTGGAAGAATGCTATGCAGGAAGAAATAGCTGCAATTGAAAAAAACAACACATGGCAGCTTGTAGAAAAACCAAATGACAAAGAGGCCATTGGTGTAAAATGGGTTTACAAGCTAAAGCATAATCCAGATGGGTCAATTCAAAGAGCCAAGGCCAGATTGGTAGTAAAAGGCTATGCACAACAGCCTGGAATTGACTATAGTGAAACTTTTGCCCCAGTTGCAAGATTGGATACTGTAAGAACAATTATTGCAGTAGCAGCTCAGAAAGGATGGAACCTGTACCAGCTTGATGTGAAATCAGCCTTCCTAAATGGAGAATTAAAAGAAGAAGTCTATGTGCAGCAGCCTCAAGGCTTTGAAACTCACGGCCAAGAGGAGAAGGTTTACAAGCTGAAGAAAGCACTCTATGGGTTAAAACAGGCCCCTAGAGCATGGTACAGTGAAATCGACGGCTACTTTGTTCAGCAAGGATTTGTCAAAAGTCAAAGTGAGCCAACCTTGTATGTGAAACGGCAAGGTAAAAATGATATTCTTCTTGTTGCTTTGTATGTTGATGATTTAGTGTACACAAGCAATAACGAAAAAATGATTGAAAATTTCAAAATTGAAATGATGAAAAAATATGAAATGAGCGATTTGGGCCTGCTGCATCATTTTCTTGGTATCGAGGTATATCAAGAAAAATCTGGAATTTTTATCTCTCAAAGAAGGTATGCTGAAAATATTCTCAAAAAATTCAGCATGTATGGCTGCAAAACAGTCGATATCCCCTTAGTAGTAAATGAAAAATTGAAGAAGGAAGATGGCGGAAAATTGGTAGATGAAAGCTTGTACAGAAGCTTGGTCGGAAGTCTATTTTATCTAACAGCTACACGACCCGACTTAATGTTCGCTGCCGGTTTACTTTCAAGATTTATGAGTAAACCGAGTCACTTACACCTTGGAGCAGCAAAGAGAGTTCTGAGGTACATAATGGGTACTTTGGAGCACGGAATAAAATTTGAAAAGAATGCTAAAATCGAAGTTAAAGGCTACTGTGACAGTGATTGGGCTGGAAGTGTTGATGACATGAAAAGCACTTCTGGTTATGTGTTCAGCCTGGGTTCAGGAGTAATTTCTTGGTGTTCGAAGAAACAAGACACTGTAGCGCAATCTTCAGCTGAAGCAGAATATTTGGCAGCTGGTTTGGCTACACAACAATCATTGTGGTTGAGAAGAATACTTGAAGATATCGGAGAAAAGCAAGAAGAAAGTCTGCTGCTCCACTGTGACAATAAATCAGCAATAGCCATGGCAAAGAATCCTGTTTTCCACAGTCGAACAAGACATATTAATATAAAGCACCACTTCATTCGAAGTGTGATTGAAGAAGGAGATGTGCAGTTAGTTTTCTGCAGTTCACAAGAGCAGCTTGCAGACATTTTTACTAAAGCACTACCAAGAGGAAGATTTCAGCAACTTAGAGAAGCAATGGGAGTTAAAGAGCAACACATTAAGGGGGAGTGTTAAAATTAATGTGTTGTAACCACCACTATCTTTAGTAAGCATTATGAGAGAATTGTAACCATCACATTATAGTTATTGTCTTTATTTAGATTTATGGTAGAGTTGTATCATTAAGATTGAGAGAACCAAAGAGTCCTCATCTTGATTACCAACCTATTGTATTCTCTGTCAGTTTCCTTCAAGCCTATATAAAGGCTTTGTAATGCTAAGTTGTAAGCAGGAAGTGTGTGGTGAATTCAATAAAATCAGAGTATTTCAAAGAGCTTCCACCAGTGGAAGTTTAGTGCAAAAGTGACTCAATATTTTTTTCCACTTAAAATTCTGCAACAATATAATTTATCACATGTCACCTCTAGAATAGCACCAACAAATGCGTATTATCGCAGTCTCCATGGTGGTTTGTATTAAACTACTGTTTTAATCTCTGTGGCAGCAAAAATATTTGCGGTTAAAACCGCCGTAATAATCAAAATTTAGCCGCCATAATTAACGCATTTTTCTGTAGTGCAAAGACACATATAAGAAAACAGACTCAGGAACCCACTCAAAAGCACCAGCACAGGCCTTCCTCAGCAAACTACCGGTGGTGGCAACAACCGTGGTTCCATCCACTCATAATGGAAACCAGGATGACCAGAGTGCCTCCCAAAAAACTAGTACCAAGAGGTAAACTGAATAATAGAAATTCATTACGCTTATATATCTATTTTTGAACTTCATTCCATTCTGTCTTAAATATATATACCACTGTATAATATTGTTCTTTTATTTTTTTTAACGATGTAAATCAGTTAAGTTGGTGTGTATAGACTTCATGGCTTAGTTATGAAATTTTTACAGTTGTTTTGCAAACAAAAATGTATAATCCCCATTCCCCAAGCCCACTTGTTTCAATTTATGTCCTACTATTAGAGACTTAAGAGTTTGATAAGTGTATGTGTAAGACCCCCTCCCGTCTTAGTTCCTTATCGTCGAATACTGCAGTCAATATTCAGTTTCTGTTTTCTTTTTCTCTCAATTAAGAATTATATTAGAGTTGTTGAACCTTGATGAAGAAAAACTTCGCAACAGTACGCGGTGTAATTTTAATTTCTTATGATTTGTTTTGTTTTGCAGTAGACAAGTATGAATATATGGTCAGTTATTTGCTTGGTGATTTTCCTTTTACCACGCTCAAGTTCTCTATTTTTGTGCACTTAATGGCGATCTTTTGTGTATGCTCGTTATGATGCTTGCTCGGTAAAGACATATTGTGTTGGGGCTTTTTTTTTCACTTTTTTGTACAAAATGATGAATAATGTATATTTTTTTATTAGTGATGTCAAAGACACCAGTGTCATCCTTCCTTTTATTATGAACATATTCTCCTGGCTAATTTTACAGGCTTGTTGGGTATTGCAATTATTTTGTCTTACGTACAAGTATTCATAATTTTTCTTAAGCACTATGATATTTTGAAATGTGCATTAACTCTCTCCATTATCAGTATATTTTTATAGTTTGCTTTTTTGTAGGTCTTTTTTGAGATTTCGAAATGTGCATTCAGTTATTAGCTACATTTATCATGTGCTTGGTTTGGGTGCTGATGCCTTTAGTGGTTTGGGTGTTTTTTTTCTCACCTATTTGTATTGGTATTGCGCGCCTTGCTCGTCTTGTGCTTGGTTTGCACTTTTAATAAAATTTAGCCGTTTTGAAAAAAAGAAAAGGAAACTGCATGTATCATGTCATTCTTAGCCCTAATGGCTGCTGTCAGATCTCATTGTTTTCATTTTAGCAAATCAATGACTTGGCACATTTTAGTTTTTTTCAATAGGTTTGTTTGTTACTCTAGTACGCAGCTCGAATTGTGTCCCTTTTGGGGTGTCTCCTAACAAGTTTCACTGAAACAGGAAAGGAAATATTTTCAATTAAAAGAGCCTTTCAAGTATATATGAATAGACTTATCATCTCACTTAGTCGAAACATGTTTAGACATATAGGCTCCGACTATGATACCTATCAGACAGTAAATGTTTTCTAATAGATAGATATTCCTCAAGAAAACAAGTTGGAAGTCTATACATGAATCCAGATTGGCCAAATTAAAGAGTTATTGAATTCCATCGAGTTACTTTCAAACATATGCCATATTTACCAGCTGCACTCTGCAATCTTAATTTTAAAATTGAAGGCGAGTAACAAAAAGTGTATGATACTCGAGTTTGTTCTGTTTTCTTATGTATAATTGGAATGTCTGATATGGCATGTAATGAGGTTAGAATAATGGGAAGAACTGATGCTGGAAAGTCTAGTATAAGAGAACTACGCACACATTTGGCTATTGTTCCTCAGAGTCCATTTATAACATTCTTACTCTCTTGTTGGGAAAGAGTTGCATTAGCATTTATTTTGACAGCACCTATATTTGATGTCTTCCTGATATCCTGTATTTTGTGTATCTTCAAAATTCCAGGTATAACCTAGATCCATTCAAATTAAATAATGACTTAAAATTTTGGGACACACTAGAGAAGTGTCATGAGAAAGAGGAAGTAGAAGTAGTCGGAGGGTTGGATATTCTTGACAAAGAGAGGAGAGACAAGACGAACCATCGTTAAGGTCTTGCACATTTCAATATACCTAAATTACTTTCTAAGTTGTCTATGATTAAAGAATATCATTCATTGAGTTTGCAACAAGTTCTCACTTAATGTTAGGTTAGATCTGACTCACCGCCGACGAGATGAATAGATAGACGTTTCTCCCTATTTCAAGAGGATACATAATGGAGTTTGTTTCTCCTCTTTACTCCAAAAACAATGGAGTTACTTTTCTGAAAGGAAAACTTTTAGCAACAGAATCATAATTGATGAATTTAAGAGCAAAATTGTTTGAGAGTAATTTAAGTATATTGAAATAAGCTAAAAAAAACTATGTATCATCTTTGATCGAAAATAGAATTAGATAAAAGAAGAGAAAAATTAGAGTGAATTTGATGAATAAGAGGCTTAGGAATTCAGATAGAATCTCTTGAAAAAAAAAATTAGAGAGAAGTAGGTTTTTTTATGTAGAAAAATAATAGTCACTGCAGTAGGATCAAACACATCTTTGTTGGTGCTATTTTAAACAAGACTTTGTCTAATGTGCACAAGTTTGTTTTTTTACCTTTAAATTAATAAGTCTCATCACATTTCATTTGATTCAATGGTGAGATGTATTCATCCAATACTAAAAACAAGTTTGTACATCGTGGGAGACTTAACTTACTTATGTACCATAGACTTAGCCTATTAAAAAAGCACATGTTAATTTCCAAAAATAATTAATAATGTAAGCCTTAGAAACATTACATATATATATTGATATTGGCTTCCCTAACTCACATGACTTGATCAAGTAAATATATATTCCCTGGCTATAACGTTGGTGACAAACAACTTAATTACAACTTCCACTCCTCACTATGGAATGGACAATCTTTTTGAGAATAATAGTATTATCAATAGTGCTCCTACCTGAAATAAATCTATTTTGATTTGGCAAAATGATTTTAGGAATGACATCCTTAATGCGGTTAGCAATCACCACCTTAGTAACAATTTTGTAAATCACATTGCATAACGAAATGGGGAGAAAATCCGAAGTTGTAGACAGAACAGGACCCTTGGGAATCAACGTAATAAGAGTATTATTAGCCTTGCCAATATTAGCTAGATTAAGGACAACTCATTCACAAAATTATAAATGGAGTAGCCCAGTACATCACATTTCGACTTATAGGAAATATAGTTTTAGATAAACTTTGAATCATGGAAAAATTGAATTTTATTGAATCACACAAGGGATTTTTAGATAAATTTATCAAAACAAACCAAAGAAGGTAATTTTATGTATAGATTTTCTTAAGGATGATCAATCTTCAAGACACTTTTCATTTTATACTCAAAAGTTGTCCTACAAAATAGAAGGTCAAAGAAGATAGCTAATATATTCCCAAGATCAACAATGTGAGAACAAATATTAAATGTATTAATGACTTTATTATAGATTAAAAAAGAAATTCTAATCGATATCAAGTAAATAATTTAATAAATTATTTTGAATTTCCAAAAACTCAAAAAAATAGTTTTAGAATTAAATTTAAAAGGCATATTTTTTAATTCACTTCGAACCTCAATATATGTTGGGCCGACATTAGTTCTATATAAACAAATTTTTCATCACATTTTTTTTTTCAAACCCTTTCTCCCTCAAAATAATAAAACAATATGTTTTCAATCTCCAAAATGGATAAGAAAACTATGTTATTTTTTGCACTCATCTCCATTGTTGTCGCCGCCGTCAGAGGCCATTCCCCTTTGGCAACACTGTCCACATCACCCACGACCACTCCGGCTTCATTACCGGCAACACCTCCTTCCAAACGAACATCACCAGCTACCGCTGCTTCTCCCATATCACTGACCGCATCTCCTTCCAACGTTGTTGTGCCTGCTTCGGCCCTTGTTAGTACACCATTAGCACCAGGTCCAATAAGTTGTCCATCGACACCTGTTCCGGCCAGGTCACCTCCATCAGTGGCACATGTGGCCGCTCCAACGACCCTGGCACTTCCAGGTGGAGCCTGGGAAGATGTTGACGATGAGGTTAGGTTCTCCTTCCTCTTTTGATTTTTCTCTGTCATTTTGAAATAAGTGCTCGTTTTCTGCAATATATATATATAAGAGACTCGTGTTGAGTTAATTATTTTTACTATGTTTTGCTAATCCAACTCTAAGGCCAAACGGTGATTAACTTGAAGTTCAAAGGGACCCACGCGCCACCATTGACGGTTTTTTTTTTTTTTTTGTGCTAGCAATCTTTTTTTGGTCCTATGACGGGGGTTTGATTAGGTTAGGTAATTAACTCGCTGAGCTAATTAAGGAAGGAAACATTAATTAATGAATGAAAATTAAAAAGAATAGTACGACACATCTTAGGACTGAAATAGAAAATATTGTTTACCATAAATAGTAATAGTAATTTATATGTTTGTTACTGGAAATAATATATTAGTTATTGGAAATAAATTTATTGTCCATATATAATGGCGGTACTTTATTATATTAAATAATATTAATTAGTAGTATCCTTCAACAAAAAATAATAATTAATTGTAATAACAGTAATTAAAACTGATTTGGCTACAACACGTTTTTTTATGAAAAAATTAATTAAAGAAGGAAAATTAAAAAGGACAATACGACACACACCTCCATGGGAGGAGATTGTCTCCCGTTTTTTCTTCTCAAGTGTGATTTTGGCCATCCATCATAATATTGAGAGAATGTGTTTTTAATATTAAGAAATGAGAGAGAGTGTAATCAAAGGTTTGGATGCAAACATCGTAGAAAATTGTAGAGTTTTCCATTCGAGAAGATCCTCTCCCCACCTCCTTAGTTAGGACTGAAATAGAAAATATTTTTTATTATAAAAAGAAGAGATATTGCTAAGGATTAGTAATAATTATAATATTAGAGATATTTATTGTTGTTAAATATTTTCTCCGTCTCAAAATATAAGAAAAAATTGGTCAACAAAAGTGAATGTATATTTGGTTCAAAATTTGTACTTAATACATTATCTTATGTTGACCTATTTTTACCTATATTTTGAGATGGGAGAGTATATTTAAAAAATATATTTTTTTACCTTTGTCTAAAACATAATATATATATATATATATATATATATGTGTGTGTGTATGTTTGTATGTGTGCATATAACTAAATAAAATAAAGACAAAGTTGTCCACAAGGCATAGTTCAAATGACAAAAATTCAAAAATTAGTAGGTTGAAAGTGGTGATCAGGAGCGCTCCATGTGTGTTTATGAGTTTTTAATATCTATTGTCATTTCTTTTTCCCTCAAAAAAAAAATCTATTGTCATTTCTTTTGTCTATATAAAAAATAAAGACATAAAGTTGTAACATAAATCCTTAAAGATAAAGTGTGTATCTGCCATTTATTTAGAAATATATTTATAGTTTCTTTTATGGAAGAAATATATTTTTAGTTGTTCTCAAAAAAAAGAAATATATTCATTGTTTTTTTGGGTAGATGAAATATACTCATTGTTATGAAGTAACGTAAATTTTTGGGTAGATGAAATATATTCATTGTTTTGGAGTAACGTTAAGCGGAAGAAAGAGTTTTTTACATATTATTAGAAATTAATTATTCCTTTAAGTAGCACGTAATTTTGACTATAGAAAACACATAACATTGGCTTATGTTGTTTATCAGAGCACAACACTGAAGTATGCTAGCATCATGATTATGACTGCACTTTGCTCTATCATTACTTTGGGAATATGGGAGCATCAACTTGCAAGAACAATAGTTACCAAGTGCACAATGTTAACAAAGGACGAGGCACATTATCAAATAAAAGAGGGCAAGGCAAAAAGAGGATAACGAAAATGGCTGCTCTTGTTTGTTATTGGGTGTTATATCCAATAGACCATAAGGAAAAGAAGGTTTTGGGTGGAGCAGCTCTTGATGAAACCAAAAAAAAATCTGGAAAAAGCATAATTTTGATGGAAGTTACACATAAGCTAACACCAAGGGAAGTTTGTGCATATTGGTAAAATAGAAGGGTGATAGTTATATTTACACAAACTATAAGAGATGTCAATGTAATTTTCCTATAAATTTGAAACTTTTTTTTAACGGCAAAATTTGTTAAAAACTAGATCCCTGCTCAAGACGAAAAGAGACCAGTAAATTAGAAATTACAAAATAAAGGCGTCGTATATACACGTAACACCCAAAAGAAACACCATAAAAGACACCAATACACATCACCTAACCAAGCCCTACCTTCAACACCCATGAGAACAATAACCACCAAAACACTAGTAGAAAATATACATTTCACAACAAGGTTAAAATAGTTTTCACATTAGTCGATAACATACCAGATGTGAAAAGTAACACGGTGGCATTTTCGAAATTACTAACAAGGTTTTCACATCAGTGGAGAGGAATATTTGAGGGGAAAAATAAATGATAAAATGTTTTCACGTCAGTGGATATAATAAATGTAGGGAAAATAAAACTCAGTGGCAATTTTGTTATTTTGTTGAATTATATTTCACATCAGCTACATGGTACCCCAGGAGAAAAGCCTTTCAGTATAATATTTTCCTTTTCCCAAAAAGCGAATCATGTTTTCCCTCTCACACAAACCCTAAACTCTTCTCAAAACCTCCACCTCAGACATAGAGATCCCTTTTCTCTTTTCTCTCATCCGTTTCTGTCACCGTTCACGGTTCTTCTACCTCTGAAGCTACTGTTCACATGTTCTTCTCAAAACCCCAACCTCAAAAGTGTACTGTTCATGGGGTTCACTCTAATGTTCACGTTTCTTCTACCTCGTACTGTTCGCGCTACTGTTCACGGTTCTTCTACCTCCGGCGGTGTACAGGTCTGTTTTTGTTGATTTTGATTTAGTCAAGTTTGAATCTAATTTTCGAAAAAACAAGTTTACAATATTTTGATTTTGATTTGGTTTATTGTGAGTTTACTAATTTACAGGTTTATTGTTGCTGTTTATTGTGTAGATCGAGTACTTAAAGTTGAAACTAGAAGATTCACTGTTTTATCAAAACTCAATCATCTCCTCCTACCTTATCTATTGTAAGTTGTTTATTCAATCTAATTCATTATTTGATTTATTATTTACTTAGTTAATTTGATTAATTTTGGGCCTGTTTGTTAGGGATTATAAAAAGAGGATTTTTATGTTTAATAATTTAAATTGAATTGATTTTTAGTGTGTGTTTGGTTTTGTGATGATACAATTTGATTTTGAGTGAAGTGATTGGACATAAAAATGAGTTGAATTTAAAAAAAAAATAGAGGTAGAAAATTGCACACATCTGAGAGAGCATATGAATGCATTCTAGGCTAGTATTCATAAAATGCTGTGCTGAAAGTTTGAACATTGCAAGTTGTTTTTGTTTTAAGATTTACTTATGTGAGAAATTGCTTTTTCAAAATGTCATCTTTCAAATATGCATTATAATTTCTAAGTAATAGGGTAACATTTTAATATATGGTACATTGTAATACGAAAAGTTGGTGCAGTGTTGTTAAATTGTTATTATAGTCAGTAAGATTTATATTCTTTAGAAACATATTTTTGTGTGCTAATATGTTTGGAATCGACATAGCTTATTTTAGCATTAATTTCTTTAATTGCTTCTGCATGTCTGCTCTGACTGTTCTGTTTTGACCTTGGACAATTGCTTCTCCAATTGAATTAAGAAAATAAGTAATAATTTTATGATAACTTAATGTTTATACTATATGTATTGTCAAAGATAAACATATCCTTATTAGAATTAATTACTTATACACATCATCGTAGATATTCATTGATCCAACGACATTAACAGAAGATGAGTTATATCATTTGCGAAACCAGTGGAAAACTTGTTTAAAGCTTAGGATTTATATGGTATGTTTCAAAGCCAATCTCAGAATTTGACATTTTTAGAGAGATTAGAATTTTGAACGGACTTGTAATTGTCTTAATAATGCGTGGTGGTTTTGGGTCTGTGAAGTGCATTTCTTATAGCTCAGGATTTATATGTAGTTGGAAATTGATTCTGATATGGCTAAGATGAGATGATATTGCCGATGCTTATGGCTGAGATGTTGTGGCTATGCTTTATGGCGGAATATATGCAATGATGATTCTGTTGTTGAATTTTTTTTTTAAAGATTCTACCCAAAGATGTTATATGGCTGAATGTTGATATTGCATGCTCTAATATAACTTTCAAGCTATATTGTATTGATATGTACTTTTTTTTATATATTTTGGAATATTGATGTGGAAAGTTGAGGATTGATTATTTAATATCAAATTAGATAATATAATTTCCGTTTTTGGCATTAAAATTATCCATATTTGTTTTCATATTTTTAATATAAAAGAAAAGAGCAGGTGTCAAGCTTATTTATTAAGCAATTTTACAAAACAAAAAACAAAAAAAAAAAACAAATTGATTTCACAACAGTGGTTTTGAGAACCGATGTGAAACATACATATTTTACTACAGTGTCTATCTTATAACTGATGTGAAAACTCCATTGTCAAATTTTAAAGTGTGTCTATTACAACAGAGAAGGAGAGACCTAATGTAGAAAACAAGATTTCACAACGGTTCAAACCCGATGTGAAAGGATGTGTACATACCACATCAAGTCACCTTTCATCGGTTGCCACCCGATGTGAAAACTCATTTCCAACTAATGTAAAAACTTTGTTCTGCAGTAGTGAAACCAACTTCACCACCTAAATCAAACTCCATTGCGAACAACCACTGAAAACGAAATCCATAACCACCTATCGCTCGCTACTCACCCCAAAAAACACCCCTCTAAATCAAACATGCTCTTCTCATCAACATAGCTAAGCCACATCCAAAAATGTCATATTCCAACGCTCATACTACTTCCACCACCACTCTACCCCTAGTTCACCAAGGAAAAACACCATAATTAGCCCAAAGCAAACTTGAATCAAAGAATTGACTCCCGATCTCGAATCAAAAGCAATCGACCCACCAACCTCCAGAAACAAATCAATAAGGTACCCCTCACCCCCGTTCCACCAGAGAAGACACCATAACCAGTCAAACAAACTTGCAACTAGACAATAACTCCCAATCTCGAAGCAAAAGCAATCGGCCCACCAGAATCCAGAACACAAATTTGTAAGGCATTCAACATGATGGACGGTGATTCAAACAAAATCATGTCAGAAAGGAAAAGGCTCAGTTCGAAGACCACCCACACTTGAAGCACCCAAACACAAAAGCAACCCAAACGCATCAAAAGCTAAGGACAACAGATATGTACCCAAAACAGAAGCGGTCTACAACATAAACACCAAGAGCTCACCACCACCCACAAAAACACCATTAAGACATAAAACAAGAAAACCCTAAAAACAAAACAACCCAAAAGGACCTCATCATCATCATCGCCACAATAACAAACTCACCACCACACAAAACTTCACCTATAACATTTCATCTCCCAACTCAACATCAATAACCACCACCTATTATTACCAATACCAATAACCCCCACATCAACCACCACATGAAAAATACCAAGCAAGATATAAAACCAAGACATCATGCCAACGAAATCCAATAGAACAAGAAAACCAAGCATGCTACCTACTACTAGTAGTAGAAGCACGCCAAACATCAAAAATTATAAAAAAAAACCACACGACACAAACACAGCAAAACAAACAAAAAACAGCATCCTTGTGATCCAAAAACCAACTACAAGCACTAGACATAAGCCCCTCCAAGAGTCACCAACCATTAACACCTTAAACACAAAAAAACACCACCGATATATTAATTGATTTGGCTTTCTTTTAGAGAATTGATTTGGCCACACACACTAGGTGAGCTATCTGCAAAAATAAAAGCTGTCTAAAATAATTGAGGTGTTCAGCTTTTAAGGTTTTTTTTTTAAGGAGAAGGTAATATATTTTTAATTTAACCTCTTTGAAATGGTTTATAAACTTTTCTCTCTTTTTTCATATTGATCTACTATATCAAGGAAACACATCAGTAAAAAAAATCATTCGCTCTATTTCATTGTTATTTTTTAAACAGTGTGAAACAATCATATTAATATTGGACGACAGAGTAATATTTTATTTCCGTATTAATCTGTAGTTCGGTCGAGAAGTAAGTAAAGTATGAGAAATAGTTACTTTACCTAGAATCGAACTCATACTCTACTCAGCAATCCGTCTTCGGTGGTTTTCCTCAAAAAATATTCATCTTCGGTGGAATAACAATTTAGTTTGTTATATATATATATAGACACACACACTGAATTTGATAACTTTTTTAGGAAATGAATTTGATTATTGTTTTTACGGATTCAATTTGATTGCGTTGAGAATTATACGTGATATGAAGTTTAATGATTTTTTTGGGGTTATTGTAAAAAATAATTATAGCATATTACTCCAATATAAAAAAAATATGATTTATATATTTTTTTTATCAAGGATGTTGGTGTTTCACACTTTGATGATTGTAATAATAATAATAATAATAATAATAATAATAATAATAATAATAATAATAATAATAATAATAATAATAATAATAATAATAATAATTAATTGTTCAATAGTCTAGTTCAATTGACAAAAGAATATCGAAATTATTAGGCTTGTTGGATACTATGACTAAGGTTCGTATCCGGCTCCTTCATTTATGTGTATGAGTTTTCAATAAATATTTTCATCCTTCATATCTACCAAAAAATTATTACAATAATGAATTACTTATATGATTGCCAAACTAAAAAAAATGTGGGTTTTATGTTTAATTGGATCAATCAAATCTTAACAACTCCATGCTCTTACATCAACCACGCAACCCAATGAATTTTGTTAATGTCAGACAATTATTCAAAACATCAATGAATGTTTTCACATATTGTCATTGTCAATCTTAGGCATCAACACTTCCCTGCAAGCCTCTTATCTAGATCAAAACAAAAATATCACCCTTTGATTAGAATTAACACATGTTTTTTCAACTAACCAATTTAGACGGTCATTCACAAATCTCCCTAACATTTGAGTTGGAGTATAGGGAAAATTTTGAATAGTTGTCCAAAAATCATCCACAAACGTATAAATTTTAGTCAAAGTTTGACTATAACCATACTTATTTTGCACAACGGTTAGCAATGCCACAAAAGGATCGAGAAGACTAAGATGGTGGACAAAACCATGAGTGTCATTTTGTTCCCTGGGGATTGAATTTTGAGATATGTCACGAAGGAGACAATGATGACTCTGCACAACTTGCAGTTGCCTCAAAGGACTACGAGGATGCAGCTGCACTGGTGGTATCATGTTAGGCACTAGAAGATGGTAGATTATCTTACATTGAAAATAACGACAAATACAATTTGACCTTCATGTAGAAGGGGTATTTGTCTGGAGAGTTGTTAAACACTCAACATCAATCTGGAGAAGTGTTGTGAAGAAGACTCAAGGTCAGTTTGGAGAGACAGAGGTAAAAATAATCATGACAAGCCTTATAGGTGGAGATTACAAGGTGAAAGGCATAATGCTAGCACCGGAATCAATGTTGGCACCGGAATGGTACAATTATGGAGAGTCTCCCACTGGTGGAACTAGGGGAGGCAAATCAAAGCTGGCACCGGAATGGTACAATTATGGAGTCCTTGTGTACGATAAGCTCTAGTTTAGAGCAAGGAAAACTTTAAGAGGATGGAGAAGCGCACACCCGGGGTTCAAGAGATTATGATGAAACTTGTGGAACTACCTAAAATTCTAGTGTAGTTGGATGCAATGATCTTCAAGATGGCGTAAGATTTTTTTAGGGTTGAAGAGGTAAAGAAAGCTTATGGAACTACATGGTGTAATTCGATGCAAAGATAAGAAGCAAGGTGGTTGATGGTTAAATTAGCATCACCACAAATTTAGAGTCAAGGTGAAGAATTGTTGAAATTGTAACTCAAAGTTGATGATTTGATGAAATTCTAGTTTTTTTGGTTCAAGACAAATCATGAGGCGATCCCTGGAAACTTGAGGCGATTTGAAATGCTGTTTTTGAGCCCTGGTACTGTCCAATTCGCAAGGCTATCTATGGAAATCGTAAGGCAATTAAGCGATAGCTGGAAGCAGCTAGTACTATTTACAGCTCATGGCACGATCTGCCAGACCGTGAGGCGATTTAGCATGTGTCGGCATACTATTTAAGCATTATTTCATCATTTTGTTAAGCAATCCCATGAAACCAAAAGACTGAACTTTTAGGGAACTTATAGGCTGACAGTTTAGGTTCTTCAGGTGAGATTTTTGATTTGGGAAACAATTGTAAACAATTTGGGTGAGTCAAAATCAATGAGTTTGTTGTTCATGGGAAGAGATTGGGATAACGTAAGCGTCGTGTATCTCTCCGGGAATCTCGTTCAACAAGAATGCAGTAAGCACATTGAGATGGATAATCATTTTGTGCGTGAGAAAGTTACTCGTGGCCAAGTTCGTGTTACATGTTCATCCACAAAACCAAATAGCTGACATCTTCACTACAAGTCTTCCACGACAACTCTTTGAAGGTTTTAGACATAGTCTCAAAATTTGACAACCTCCCGTTTCAACAACGTGGGTGTATTAAAATATGTAAATATATTTTATATTTAATATGTATTCATTTGTATTTACTGATCAATTAATATCATTATTTATAGTCTACCTTTACGATTTGGTAACGTCTTGATAGTCATGATATTCTTGCATATATACATGATTATGCAATAAAATAAGTAAGGCAATTAGTATGCTATAATGTCTCCCAAAAGACAAAACCAAAGAAAAGAAAAAAGAAAGCCACACACAACCGAGGCCCCCAAACAATGTTTTTAAAACTGGACCGGACTGGCCATTCAACCGGTTGGATCGAGAGCCTAAACAACAACTCATAAATCTACTAACAGGACAACAACTCCCACTTATTCAGTTTTGTTCCAAAATCCAACCAAACTTTCTCCAAATTCTCACAAACCAATCTCCACCAATTTATTCAAAGTCAAGCAACTCATCAATCTAATAACAAGTATATTTTGCACAATGAACCAAGAATGTATATTTTACACTCTGAGTGTTTGATGAAATTCCTGAATGAGTTGTTATTTGATTTTTTTTTCATGTTTTTTGTTGTGTAGATATGACTGACAATCCACATAGGCGCATACTAGTCAAGGAGACCATGACCGGTAGCGCTCGTAGAGAGAGAGTGGGGGTGAACCCTCCTTCTAAACGAGGACAGGGGCGTAGGAATGATGAGATGAACTCATAGACGAGTATGTTTTTCTCTGGAACAGCAGTTAACTACTGCTCCAGCTAAGATAGTTAACTGTCGTTGAAGATATATTGATCATTTCAGAGTGTCTGAGAGCAATTTTAGAAGCCTAAAGAGTAATTTTCATAAAAGATTGCTGGAAAAAAATTATATTGGGCCTATAAAAGATTGGTGAAAAATTGTATTGGACCTATAGTTTGGTACAAAATGTATAGGGGTGTAATCTATATAATAAAAAAGTTTATTTATTTATCAATTAATAATCCGGTTCAATAATGGTTCAAAATCGGTTGAACTGGTTGAAACTTGAACCGGAGGTCACAATGGTTCAACCTCTAATCCGGTTTTCAAAACATTACCCCAATTGAGAAAAAAAAAACTCCAACTAGAGGTATGTTAAGGAACACAACACACCAAACAGAAGCTAAAGAGCTACACAGCATAGAAAAACAACCAACACTCCAAAAGTTGAAAAAGAGATTAAGATACTAACACCCCCCACCACACTGGACCACACAATGAATAGGGACCCACCCAAACTCCGCTCACACCGAATCCATCGTTGTAAAGCACGCCAACCTTTACTGGCCCCAACAGAGGACTAGTTTTGTATCCCACTCATAAAGAAAACAGTGATGTCCAAGGTTGCCACTGATCAACCACATCCACGAGGAGAAGTAAATCATGTCCACCAATTGCTCAACATTTATTGTCTTGTCAGAAAAAATAAAAATCATTACGGGTCTTCCAGATGGACCACACTGTTGAGGCAAAATCCCTAATTGATTTTAAAGATAACAAACCCCAAATGATTAAAGGATTAATGGACTTTGATTAGTTCCTTTGTATTTAATTTGTGTTCTTGAGTGTTTAATTAAGACAGGAATAAAGTATGAACCATATCAAGATACAAGGAATCAAAGATCATTAAGAAGAAATAACTTTGTCAGAGCTCAGAAAGTTAAACAAGAGTTCAGAAGGTTGGACATAGTTCAGAAGCTTGAACATAGTTCAGACTCTGGAACATAGTTCAGAGGCTGGAACATTGTTCAGAAGCTGGAACATAGTTCAGAAGCTTGGTCATAGTTCAGAAGCTTGGTCATAAGGTTATTCTTATGGATATAAAAAACAAGCCCAGAAATTCATGAACATTCAAGGCTCACGTGACATAAATAAGATGCCCAGAAAATTACAATAACTTGGATCAATCAAGAAGTTATGGCATCTACTTGGAATAAAGGCAAAAAGCATATTCATTGTTCATTGAAGACTTATGAACAATTGAAGTACAAAACATTATTAATATTCCTCTTGGAATATCATCCTAGATGTTGTACATACTGCACTTCATTAATGTTTTACTATTAGATTTGATTAAATCAAATGGAAGTCGTACAAATCATCCTAAGTAAAACAAAAGAACATTCTGAAGTTCAGAAAGTTCAATACTGCACATGCTTTAATTTTGACACCATAGTAAAGTGGTTGGCAAAGTAAAGCAAAAGCAAGATAGCAATCTCAAAGTCAGAATCTATGAGATTTCGACACCTAAGGGATTTGGTACTGTACAAGACCAGCAAAATCCCCTAAAGCATGGGCATGAAGTGACAGTTCCACTTTCCTCTCTCCTGCACACAATCCAAGACAGATCTGCAAAGCTTTTAACTCAGGAACATTCTGAAGTATGCACGCATAACAAAAGCTCATCAACAACCCAGATCTTCATGTGACATTCATAGGAATCACCCAGAAATTCATCTGACATTCATCCATATGAACCCAGGAACATTCTGAAGTTCATAACTGATGATTGTATGAATATTCTGAAGTATTCTAATGAACCCAGGAACATTCTGAAGTACAAGACTCTCAACCAAAAGTTGCTAAGTCACTAGGACACGTGGCACAAGACCATTGGATACCTCCTAACTGCTACAAGAAGTCAAGAAACTCTATAAAAGGGATTTAAGGCTTTCATTCAATATACACAGCTTAAAAGCATAATTAAACATCTTACAAAAAGAGTTTAAAAGCTTCCAAATTGATTTCACAATCAAACTCTAAAGATTATTAAAATCTCCAAGAGTGTGAATCAATCTCAAATTATCTTTTCAAAGATAATCATCTTCTCTCCCCCCTCTCTTCTGATTGTCTTCATCTCAATCTCATTTCTTCAAATATCCAATCAATTGTAAAGAGTAAATCTCATCTAGTTTTAAGGGTATTAAAGTCTAGGTTGAGTAACATAGTGCAAAGTCTGGTGTGACTTAGTACAGAAAGTTGAGAGCATACTGAGGCTTAGAGAATAGAGTTTGTAACCGTTCCAAGTGAACAAGATTGTAAGGTGCAGGATTTGAGAGGGTATCTCAAGCATTATAGTGGAAAACTTTCATAAGATTGTGAGGAGTGGACTAACCCACATGGGTGAACCACTATAAAATTATGTGTGTCATTCTTCTCTCTCTATACTCTTTACATTACTGCATACACAACACACACACAATACTTATCTTAAATATTTTATCTTGCAACTAATACTTCAGAACGTTCTGAAGTTTGTTTAACTTTATTCTTCCAAGTATCAACTTGAGAAGTATTTTTAAGTACAGGATTAAATTTTAAAAAGGGTCACAATTCAAACCCCCCTT
The DNA here is from genome assembly GCA_018208015.1 of Medicago ruthenica. NCBI lineage: Eukaryota > Viridiplantae > Streptophyta > Magnoliopsida > Fabales > Fabaceae > Medicago > Medicago ruthenica. Next base: position 105,476,729 of record CM031372.1, on the reverse strand, counting down.
TCTTGGGACTATATTATCTACTTCAATTGGCATCAGAGCACAGCTCTAAGGGTTTGAACACTTACACAAGTGTTAGAGAAAAGATTCAGGAATAAGTATGTCAAAGGTCAAGTACATTACAGAAGGAGGATCATCAAACAGACCACCACTATTTGATGGCACAAACTACTACTTCTGGAAAGGTAAGATGGAACTTTTTCTTAGATCTCAAGATACAGACATGTGGGCTGTAATCTCAGATGGAGACCATGTTCCAAAGAACAACGAAGGAGCCATAAAAGAAAAAAGTGCATGGTTAACAGATGACAAAGCTAAGGTATTACTAAACTCTAAAGCTAGATTATTTTTATCATGTGCACTAACCATGGAAGAAAGTGAAAGAGTTGATGAATGCAAAAATGCTAAAGAAGTATGGGATACTTTAAAAATACACCATGAAGGTACCTCTCATGTCAAAGAAACTAGAATTGACATTGGAGTCAAAAAGTTTGAAATCTTTGAAATGAGTGAAAATGAAACTATTGATGAAATGTATGCTAAATTCACAACAATAGTAAATGAAATGAGATCTCTTGGAAAGATATATTCCACTCATGATAGAATCAGGAAAATATTAAGATGTCTTCCAAGCACATGGAGACCTATGGTCACAATCATTACTCAAGCTAAAGATCTAAACTCTCTGACCTTGGAGGAACTTATTGGTTCACTGAGAGCTCATGAAGTCATACTTCAAGGAGACAAACCAGTGAAAAAAGTAAAAACTCTTGCCTTGAAAGCTTCTTAAAAAACATCATCAGCAAATTAAGACGATATGGAAGAACCAGATGAAATAGAAGGAGTTCAAGAAGATGAAGCTGAAGATGAACTTGCACTCATCTCCAAGAAAATTCAAAGAATGATGATGAGAAGGAATCAACTCAGAAAGAAGTTTCCCAACAACAACACCAACAAAACTGAGATTGACAAAAGTTAAGTCACCTGTTTTGGATGCAACAAGCTTGGACACTACAAAAATGAATATCCTGACCTTAAGAAGCAACAAAGGAGACCTCTTTTCAAAAAGAAAGCCATGATCATCTGGGATGATCTAGAAGAAGCAGAACCAGAAGATGAGGAAGCCAACATGTGTTTGATGGCTCAATCAGAAGATGAGGAAGAGGTAATTATCTATGAACCTCACTCTTTACATAAAGATCTTGAAAGAAAAATTGATAGTCTTATATATGACTCAAACTTTTTAAATAACAAATGTCACTCATTAATGAATGATCTTTCAGAACTATAAACAGAAAAAGGTAAACTTCAAATCAAATATGATGAATCTAGAAAGATCATACAAACTTTGCAAGACTCTCATTTTAAAATGTCTGAACAACAAAGAGAGCTAAATAAAAAGAAAAAGGGCATTTTATCTAAACCTTCTGAAGTACAAAAAGAAAACACTCTTTTGAAAACAGAAGTTGAAGGATTAAAAAATGATCTCTAACGTTTTATAAAATCCACAGAAACCTTTCAAAACATTTTGGGATCACAAGCTGAAACAAATGAAAAATTTGGCTTAGGATTTAAAGATCCAAACAAAAATCTTCTTAAAACTATTTTTGTACCAAGTGAAACTGAAATAAAAATAAAATGCTCATATTGTAACAAGTTAGGGCATCTTGATTCAATATGTTTTCATAAAAAATATTTTGAAACAAATAAACAGATTAATCTTAGTTCAGAACGTTCTCATCTCAGTAGATCAGAAAGTTCACAAAAGGCTGAGAAGGCTAAGAAGATATGCTCTTACTGTAACAAATCTGGTCATATGATAACAGAATGTTACAATAAGAAGAGATCTTTTAGAAAGACTAACCCTCAAGGACCCAACATTACATGGGTACCTAAGATTTTGTTCATGTCAAGTGTAGGTCTTCTCTCAAAATGCAAGGACCAAGCCATGGTACTTTGACAGTGGCTGTTCAAGACACATGACAAGAGATAGGAATCGCTTTCTAACCTTTGAAAGTAAAGATGGAGGACTAGTCACATTTGGAAACAATGACAAAGGCAAAATCAGAGGTAAAGGAACAATAGGTAAAACTAACTCTGCCAAACTAGAGAATGTTCAGTTTGTAGAAGGGTTGAAACACAATCTACTTAGCATAAGTCAATTATGTGATAGTGGTTTTGAAGTTATTTTTAAACCCAACATATGTGAAATAAGACAAGCCTCCTCTAAAAAATTAATTTTCTTTGGATCAAGGAAAAAGAACTTATATGTTTTGGATTTAAATGATATACCAGCTGAATCATGTTTTATGTTGTCATACCCCAATTTTTGACCTAAGATTACATTTTATATGTTTTTTGGCTCGAAGCTTTTTGTCCTTTCGAAGAAAGTTTCGGCAGAGAGGTATTTTAAAATACCTCATTTTTTGCTCGTTTTAGGCCCACTTTTTATTTTTACTTTTTTACTTTTAGTCTCATTTTTATTATTATTATTATTATTATTATTATTATTATTATTATTATTATTATTCTGTTTATTATTATTATTATTATCATTTTATTATTTTTTATTTGTATTAAAAAACGCCACAAAAAAACAAAGAGTTTATTTTGCATATGGCCCCTGGAATTTTTTTTGGAATAAAATCATCAAAGGTTGCATGAGGAGTTTTTGGACCATTAAGGAATTAAAAGGAAAAGAAAAGAAAACAATTTCAGTTTACACAAACGTTCTGGTGAAACTACAAAGAGAAACAAGTGACATCATCAATGTGACATCATTCATATCACATCAACAAGCCACCAGATCCCAGCTAGTATACATCATACGTTTTTGCTTCAAATTTGCCTGGAACTGAAAGAACGTTCTTGAGAACGTTCTGCCTTTGACAGAATTCAGAATTTTGGGCATTCTAACACTCCAAGCAACGAATTCCAGCACATGCCTCCTTGGGAAACGTGTCCAACAGTTGTTTTATGCAGTGGCCTCCAAGCTTCTATGCTGCTATAAATAGAGAAGCTTGCCAAAGGAATAAGGGAGGAAGAAAAAGGGGTTTTACAAAGAAATTATCTCTCTCTCTCTCAAGTGAAATTTATCACTACACTCAAAAATTCTTCAAACCACAATCCAACCACCACCACCACATTCAACCTAACCCACGGCCACACCTCTCTCACTCCCAACCACCACAACCACACACAAATTCGGCCACCACCCTAAAAACCCACAAATTCGACCACCACCCTAAAAAGAACCACAAAACATCGAAACCGAATCACAAATCATCCGAACCACCAAACATCAAATCCGAACCGAACCACCAAACATCAAATCCGAACCACCAAACATCAAATCCGAACCGAACCAAACACAAGGAAACAAAAGGTAGTTATTGTTCCGAGGCAAAATTTTAGATCTAGGCCTCTTTTTTAAAAAGATTTGGTTTTCTTATTTTAGATTTGAAAAGAAAAGAGAAAAGGATTCTAGAACGAATAAAAAAAATTTAAAAATAAAGAGGAGTTTTTTACTCCGGCGCGGTAGCGCCGCCATCTAGGCCGGTCACCGCGCCGGAATTCATCTCCGGCGGCCGGAATTCATCTCCTGCGCCCCCCTTTTCTTTTGTTTTCAATTTCTTTGTTTTTTTATTTATTTCTTGCATTTTTTATTATTTCATTTATTTTCTTTTCACATTTTTTTGCTAATTTGTTTTTATTGTTTTATGTCATTTTTACTTTGCTTTATTTATTTATTTTTATTTGCTTTCTTTATTATTCTTGTTATTTTTCTTTATAGCTTAGATTTATTTTAATGCATTTTCCATTATTATAGTTTATTTTCATTTGCACTTTTATTTAAATGTCCAGCATATCATGCATTTTTTTTTATTTATTTACTTTTATGCAACATATTTATTTAATGTCACTCATTTCATGCATTTTTATTTCTTTTTTTACTTTTATGCAACATATTTATTTAATGTCACACATTTCATGCATTTTTATTTCCTTATTTATTTTACGCAACATATTTATTTAATGTTTAGCATCTCATGCATTTTTATTTATTTTTGGTTTTTAGCATATTTATTTTAATGCATTTGCAATTTTATTTTATTTATTTGTCCTTTTTATCTTTTATTAGAATGTATTTAGGAACAGTGTAAATATACATGAGAATATTGCACCGACACTCACATTTATTTATTCCGCTTTATGTCAAAAATCTAAAATAAGTGATTAGTATAATCCAAGGAAAAGGGGACTTTTATTTTGATTCAACGTCATTATGAAATCTCTCGCGCTTAGTTTACCTTTTTTATCACGCTTAATCTTTTAGACTTCAAGTTGAAAAATAATCAAAAAAATCAAAAACATTTCATATAATCAAAAATTCAAAAAAATCAACCTTGGATTTCAAACCAAGTGACTTTTATTTCTTAATCAAACTTTAATCAATCTTTAAATTATCTAAACTTTTTTTCAATCAAAATCAATCAAACTCACATTTTTACTCTTCTATGCCATTTTGGCCTCTAATCTTTTCTCAAACTTTTTTCAAACTTTAAAATCAATCAAAACAAATCACTCAGCTTTTTACCCCAAACTACATGATTTTGATCCCATTCGGGTATGTAGGCAAAAGACTTTGTCTTTCCAAATCAATAAAAATAACAAAAACATTTTCCTTTTTTTTATCCTCGTCACTTTAATCTTTTTCACACTTAGGCATTTATTTACAAACAAGTAATCAATTTAGCATAAAGATAAATAAAAACAAGAGGTTCCTATAGAATACTATAGACGTTTAGGGTGCTAACACCTTCCCTTTGCGTAACCAACCCCCGGACCTTTAATCTCTAAAATTTAGGGTTTATACAAACTTTTCCCCTTTTCCTTGGAAAAAATAAAAGATCGGTGGTGAACTTAATTTTGTGAGTCAACGCTAACCAATAGCTTGATATCCGAAAATCACCGCAACATATGTCTCTTGAAAAAGATAAGTGGATTTGGCACAAAAGAGCCGGTCATATAAGTATGAAAACTATTGCTAAACTTTCTCAACTTGATCTAGTTAGAGGTTTGCCAAAGATCAACTTTGAAAAGGATAAGATCTGTTAAGCTTGTATTAAAGGAAAACAAGTTAAAAGCAGTTTTAAAACTATTGAATATTTCAACTCAAAAACCTTTAGAGCTTCTTCACATTGATCTCTTTGGTCCTGTTCAAACTGCAAGTCTTAGTGGCAAAAAATATGGTTTTGTTATTGTTGATGACTTTTCCAGATTTACATGGGTGTTGTTTTTAAAACATAAAGATGAATCATTTGAAGCATTTCAAAACTTTTGCAAAAAGATTCAAAATGAAAAAGGTTCTAATATCATATATGTAAGGAGTGATCATGGAGGTGAATTTGAAAATGCTTCCTTCAAGACATTCTTTGATGAATGTGGTATTATACATAATTTTTCTTTTGCAAGAACTCCACAACAAAATGGAGTTGTTGAAAGAAAAAATAGAACCTTGCAAGAAATGGCTAGGACTATGTTAAATGAATCTAATGTTGAAGATTACTTTTGGGCAGAAGTCATCAATACATCTTATTACTTTTTGAATAGAGTCTCAATAAGAAAAGTGCTAAATAAAACCCCATATGAATTATGGAAAAACATCAAACCTAGCATATCTTATTTTCACATATTTTGCTGCTATTGTTACATTCTGAACACAAAAGAAAAAATTGGGTAAGTTTGATCCTAAATCAGATAAAGCTATCTTTTTGGGATACTCTACAACTTCTAAAGGTTATAGAGTGTACAACCTAAAAACCCAAACAGTTGAAGTCAGTATGCATGTCATATTTGATGAATATGATGAACCTTCTCAACTCCAAGAAAAAGAAGATATTGAAGATCCAACACTTCAGAATGTTGACAACCAGAACACTGTAAGTTCTGTAGAAAAAGAGGATGATCAGAATGTTCAGGACCCATCCTTACAAAGCCCTCCTAGAAGTTGGAGAATGGTAGGAGATCATCTTGTAGATCAAATCATTGGAAGCACAACTGATGGTGTAAGAACTAGAATGTCTTTCCAAGGAAAGAACATGGCTATGATCTCCCAAATGGAACCCAAGTCAATCAATGAAGCCATAGTTGATGATTCATGGATTGAGGCCATGAAAGACGAACTTTCTCGGTTTGAGAGAAACAAGGTCTGGGATTTAGTTCCAAATAATCAAGGAAAGACAATCATTGGAACAAGATGGGTGTTTAGAAATAATCTTGATGAAGATGGCAAGGTTGTCAGAAACAAGGCAAGTTTGGTTGCTTAAGGATACAACCAACAAGAAGGTGTTGACTATGATGAGACCTTTGCACCAATAGCAAGGTTAGAAGCTATTAGAATTCTTCTTGCATATGCTGCACATAAAAGCATCAAACTTTTTCAAATGGATGTCAAAAGTGCGTTTTTAAATGGCTTTTTAAATGAGGAAGTTTATGTAAGTCAACCTCCTGGCTTCATAAATAAAGAGAAACCTAATCATGTTTTTAAACTCACTAAAGCACTTTATGGTCATAAGCAAGCCCCTAGAGCTTGGTATGAAAGACTTAGCACATTTCTAACTGAAAATGGATTTTCTAGAGGAAAAATTGATACCACACTTTTCAGAAAAACTCAGAACTCAGATTTACTCATAGTACAAGTCTATGTAGATGATATTATTTTTGGTTCAACCAAAGAGAAAATGTGTGAAGATTTTTCCAATCTCATGCAAAGTGAATTTGAAAATGAGCATGATGGGTGAACTTGGTTTCTTCCTTGGTTTACAAATCAAACAACATCCAGATGGCATTTTCATAAGTCAAGAAAAATATATCAAAGACATTCTTAAAAAATATAAAATGAACGAAGCAAAAATCATGGTCACCCCTATGCATCCATCATCTAGCCTAGATAGAGATGAAAATGGAAAATCAATTTCTGAAAAAGAGTATAGAGGCATGATAGGATCATTGCTCTATTTGACTGCTAGCAGACCTGACATAATGTTTGTAGTAGGCTTATGTGCTAGATTTCAAACATGTGCAAAAGAATCTCATCGAACTGCTGTAAAAAGGATCTTAACATACTTAGTAGGTACTACTGATCTTGGCCTTTGGTATAGAAAAGGTTGTAGTTTTGATCTTGTAGCCTATTGTGATGTTGATTATGCTGGAGACAAAGTTGAGAGAAAGAGTACAAGTGGATCTTGCCAATTCTTAGGACAAGCCTTGATTGGATGGTCCTGTAGAAAACAAAATACCATTGCACTCTCCACAACAGAAGCTGAGTATGTATCTGCAGCAAGTTGTTGCTCTCAAGTCTTGTGGATCAGAAGTCAATTAGAGGATTACTCACTAAGGTACTCTAATGTTCCTATTTTTTGTGATAACACAAGTGCAATCAATCTATCAAAAAATCCAATTCAACAATCCAGGTCTAAGCATATTGAAATTAAGCATCATTTCATACGTGATCATGTTCATAAAAAGGACATTGAGTTAAGCTTCATTGATACTGAAAATCAATTAGCTGACATTTTCACAAAACCATTAGTTGAAGATAGATTCAATTTTATTAAAGAAAAATTGTTAATCATGAAAAATCCCAAAAAAGATTGATTACTGAATCACTAAGGGTCTAGGACAAACCCCCTTGATTCATTCTGATTCACTTCAGAATGTTCAACAAAGTTCAGAATGTTCATTTAAGTTTAGAATGTTCACCTAGTTCAGTATGTTGCTCTGAATTCAAAATATTTAGAACAAAAATTTCTGAATTAAATAAATCACTCTCATAAGTGAATTTCGTCCTTCTCTAAAAATCTTTCCATATCTCAGCATTAAATGCTTATCTAGGAGTTACTATGATAAGCCATTAACCTCCATGCAAAAAACGAACCATCAAATCAACCACTCTCCTTTCTTCTCTCAAACATCTACTTTCTCTCTCTTGCCCACTACTTTTTCAGTTTCATCTTTTCCCATAAAACTACCATCATCAGTTTCTCTTTCCCTTCCTACACGTGCAGCTCTATAAATAAAACCACCACTTCACTCAAACCTCATTCATCTCCATTCCTTTTACCAAAACACTCTAAAAAAATTCAAATACTCTGTTTCTTCGCAAAAACTGCCATGGCTAGAACAAAACCACTGCTCGAAATAATGAACAAGAACATACCCCTGTTCCTCGTTCTGCACCACCACCATATCCCGCTGAACCTCAAGCACTTCGCACCATTCTCCCTGATGTCATCATCCCTGCTGCTGAACCTTCTAAACCCAAAAAATCAGTTTCTAAACCTAAAAAATCTGCTTCAGCTTCTCAACCTCCCAGAAGATCTCAAAGAATCATTTCTGGAATTGGAAAAACCAAGAAATATTCTACTTCCATAATTCTTCTCTCAGACTCAGAGCAATAATCTGAACCAACCATTTCTCAATACATGAGAAAGGTTAAGACTTCGTCCAAACAATCCTCTGAACCAGAAGAAGAAGATTCTGAATCAAAAAAAGGATCTCAATCCAAATCTCAATCTGAAGAAGGGTCACTCTCTGATAAGCAAGAAGAAGTGTCCCCTCCAAAAAGACATGGGAAAGGAAAAGACATTGGGAAGATAGCTTCCATTTTGAAAGCCAAAAAGGAAAAAGCACTTAGACCCATAAGCAGGGCTAAGTACTTTTATTTTGCTGATCTAAACAAGAAAGGATGGAACTTGTGTGAATACACTGATGCACAAGGATGGACAAGCTTTGTAGCTCTTCAGGAACTCACCTACCCAGACTTGGTAAGGGAATTCTACAGTTCCATGAAGATCAAAGACAAGGACGGAAAGAAGACTCTCATTTCAACTGTCAAAGGCATTAAGATCAAGCTCACTCAAGAGTCCTTCTCAAAAGCCTTAAGAATTCCAAATGAAGTTAATGAACTTTTCTTTCCTTCTTGGTTCTCTGAAGCTAAAACAAACCGTGTCAAACTCATACTTGAGTACACTAAACCTAACCTCCCCTTTAACTCCACAAACCTTGCTGACCTACCAAAAATCCTTCACAATATGATACGCCACACTTTGCTCCCTAGGTCAGGAACCTATGAAGTTGTAAGTGATACATATCTCTGCATTATGTTTCATCTCATCAAAAAGAAAAAGTTGAACCTATGCTTTATTATCCTTCAACACATGATTGATTCATGTATGAACCCCAAACAAACCAGTGCCCTAGCCTATGTAATGCCAATCACTCTTATCCTCAAAGAGAACAAGGTACCTCTTGAAGATGAAGAATGTGATTACACTTTTATGAGATTTACTGCAAAAACCAAAGCCCAGCTGCACATCACTTCCTCCAATCTACCCACACCTCCAGCATCTGAGACATCTAGATCTGTTAAAAGACATCCAGACCAGAAATTTGGAAAGGCAAAGAAGAAAAGAAAGGTTGAGAAAGTTAAGAATCTTTCAAACATCCCAATGGAAGAAGAAGAAGTTGTCAACAATGAGTCTCAAGAGGATCTCATGGATGAGAATCCTACAGAAAATCAGAAAAAAGGATGAGGAGGAAAGCCAGCAAGATGATGAATCTCTTCACAACAAAGAGGATGCTGAGACAACCACATCTACTGAGAAAGAACTTCAGAAAGAAGAAAAAGTTTAGAATGTTGTTGATGCTCTTATTGAACAACTTCAGCAAAACAATGAAGTTCAAGAAAATGCTGAAGAAGGAGCTCAAATTGCAAATCAACTTATGGAAGAAGAACCACAGAAAGTTGCTGAGGATCAAGACCTGCATGATGTTGCAGAGATCTTAGTCACCCACATGCTTAGTGACAATGTTGACTAGTTGGAAACTGGTGATGAAAAGCAAGATGGAAATCAAGTTGAGTTTGATCTCAATGTGGAAGACCTCAACTCAGATGATGGTGTATTTGAGGATTCTCAAATAGAGAATTCTAAAACAATGCCTGGAACTGAAGTTCAGATTCTTGAAAGAAACATTCTTCCTGATCACACCATTCCTTCTATAGGTGAAGTCTCTGCAGACCCTGTTCATGTAGCCTCAGGATCTCTACCTAATGAGCAAGTCCAACACCTGGCTCAGCAACCACCACCACCACACCTAAATCACTCTACCTCCACCATGGAATCTGAAGCTGTTTGCAGCAAATTTCTGATCTCTCCTCTTCCCACTTCTCAAAATATCTCTCCTGCTCCAGCCACAATCAAAACAACCACTCAACTACCAGACATTCCTACTCTATTTGCCTCTCTTGAAACCTTTGTTTCAAAAGAAGGTCACTCAAAAACAACCTTGGATGCCCCCACTTCAACTCCCACACCACAAACATCCAAAGCTGAAAAAATTGCCTAGAAGATCTCTTAGGGTTGCAACTAAAACCCATAAGATTGCATGTGTCCTAGCAAAATGGACTGTTGAGGTTGCTGCTCCTAGCTTAGCCATGGAACCTCCTGTGTTTGAGGACCCCTCTGTCTTTGATTTTGAGCCTTCCTCAGATTCTGGGGACTCTACTCCCTAAATCTTTTCTACTTATCCCTCCCTACCTTTTTTGTTGTTGACAAAAGGGGGAGAAGCTTTAGGATTTCAAGTCTTTTAGTCTTCAAGTTTTAGGCCCAAGTAGGTCAGTGATCAATAGTTATTGGAGTCTTAGAACTTCAACTTTTGCTTGATCACTTTTGTTATTTAACCTTTTTTGTTTTTGAACCATATATTTCATATGATGTAATTAACATTGCTAATTAATGAAATTATCATGATTTTGGTTCAATATTGCAAATTTTATTTATGCCTTGAATTATAAAAGTGAGGGGGAGCTTTTAAAAATAAAAACTCTTAAAAACTCACTAATATGGATTATAAAAATGAGGGGGAGCATAAAAATAATTTTCAGCTCTTAAACCTCTCATATTTTTAATCAAAATCCATAATCCTAAATCATAAGTTTGTCATCATCAAAAAGGGGGAGATTTTTTAGGCAAAATCCCTAATTGATTTTAAAAATAACAAACCCCAAATGATTAAAGGATTAATGGACTTTGATTAGTTCCTTGGTATTTAATTTGTGTTCTTGAGTGTTTAATTAAGACAGGAACAAGGTATGAACCATACCAAGATACAAGGAATCAAAGATCATTAAGAAGAAAGAACTTTGTCAGAGCTCAGAAAGTTAAGAGTTCAGAAGCTTGAACATAGTTCAGACTCTGGAACATAGTTCAAAGGCTGGAACATTGTTCAGAAGCTGGAACATAGTTCAGAAGCTTGGTCATAGTTCAGAAGCTTGGTCATAAGGTTATTCATATGGATATAAAAAACAAGCCCAGAAATTCATGAACATTCAAGGCTCACGTGACATAAATAAGATGCCCAGAAAATTACAATAACTTGGATCAATCAAGAAGTTATGGCATCTACTTGGAATAAAGGCAAAAAGCATATTCATTGTTCATTGAAGACTTATGAACAATTGAAGTACAAAACATCATGAATATTCCTCTTGGAATATCATCCTAGATGTTGTAAATACTGCACTTCATTAATGTTTTACTATTAGGATTTGATAACATCAAATGGAAGTCTTACAAATCATCCTAAGTAAAACAAAAGAACATTCTGAAGTTTAGAAAGTTCAATACTGCACATGCTTTAATTCTGACAGCACAGTAAAGTGGTTTGCAAAGTAAAGCAAAAGCAAGATAGCAATCTCAAAGTCACAATCCATGAGATTTCGACACCTAAGGGATTTGGTACTGTACAAGACCAGCAAAATCCCCTAAAGCATGGGCATGAAGTGACAGTTCCATTTTCCTCTCTCCTGCACACAATCCAAGACAGATCTGCAAAGCTTTTGGCTCAGGAACATTCTGAAGTATGCACGCATAACAAAAGCTCATCAACAACCCAGATCTTCATGTGACATTCATAGGAATCATCCAGAAATTCATCTGGCATTAATCCATATGAGCCCAGGAACATTCTGAAGTTCATAACGGATGAATGTATGAACATTCTGAAGTATACTGATGAACCCAGGAACATTCTGAAGTACAAGACTCTCAACCAAAAGTTGCTAAGTCAATAGGACACGTGGCACAAGACCATTGGATACCTCCTAACGGCTACAAGAAGTCAAGAAACTCTATAAAAGGGATTGAAGGCTTTCATTCAATATACACAGCTTAAAAGCATAATTAAACATCTAACAAAAAGAGTTTAAAAGCTTCATAGCAAATTGATTTCACAATCAAACTCTAAAGATTATTAAAATCTCCAAGAGTGTGAATCAATCTCAAATTATCTTTTCAAAGATAATCATCTTCTCTCCCCCCTCTCTTCTGATTGTCTTCATCTCAATCTCATTTCTTCAAATATCCAATCAATTGTAAAGAGCAAATCTCATCTAGTTTTAAGGATATTAAAGTCTAGGTTGAGTAACATAGTGCAAAGTCTAGTGTGACTTAGTACAAAAAGTTGAGAGCCTATTGAGGCTTAGAGAATACCGTTTGTAACTGTTCCAAGTGAACAAGATTGTAAGGTGCAGGATTTGAGAGGGTATCTCAAGCATCATAGTGGAAAACTCTCACAAGATTGTGAGGAGTGGACTAACCCACATTGGGTGAACCAATATAAAATTTTGTGTGTCCTTCTTCTCTCTCTATACTCTTTACATTACTGCATAAACAACACACACACAATACTTAAATATTTTATCTTGCAACTAATACTTCAGAACGTTCTGAAGTCAGTTTAACTTTATTCTTCCAAGTATCAACTTGAGAAGTATTTTTAAGTACAGGATTAAATTTTAAAAAGGGTCACAATTCAAACCCCCTTTCTTGTGACTATATTATCTACTTCAAATGTCTAGACTAAAATAAGACTAAGCCTATACCTAGTCTTCTCAACAAGAGAAACAACCACTTGAAACAGCCCAACTAAACTACCTGGTAAGAGGACTCGTGCATAATGTAAAGTCAGTCATGCAGGTAAACAAGAAGCAAACAAATTAAAAGAGCACAAACTAAAAATGGAGAAATGCAATATATTGTACAACAACAATAGAATCATATTCAAGTAATTAAATCAACTCTCACTTAATATGCAAAAGGGTACAAGAGGCCTTACCATAAATCTATAGAATGCTATCAGCAAGAAAGAACGTAGGGTGTTTGTTTCTGTGGGTCGAATACCCCTTTTACTTATTCCCGAGGTTTGGGTTGAGTACTTATTGTACTTTTATCACTTTCATCTAATTAAAATTTTTATGTTGTTCGAAAAAGAAAAAAAATAGCAACAAGATATCAAGATATTAAAGAACCCTTAAAAAGCCATGATTGGTGGACTTGACTGGTACAATATATTTAACAAGGCTCAAAATATTTACATACACAACGGATAACAACTCCACATGCAATATATATTATTTGAAAGAACAAACTACATTATTTCGAAATCAATATCATTTTCTGTTTAAGACATACTGGCCTGTAACATGCAATTTTTGGCGTTTGATATTAAAATATAGATATCCTTAATGGACCTATTTTGGGCATGCCTCATGCTTTCAGTTGACTTGTTTTCATTTGATAAAAGGGCTACGTTCTGATTGTTCCCTTGCAGTCCCCCAAAAAGATGTGGACCAAGTGTAGATACAGCTACTTGAAAGCGATTTATCAGAGGAAAACATGTATCTGGATGACAGAGTGCTTCCTTCCATATATGAGTGGAGGAAACTTGAGCACTGTCTATTTAATCAAGGAAATTACAATTTTATTGTGGTAAAACTGTCACCAAGGATCAAATGATGATCCTTGTCTACAAAACCCGACCATTGTTGAATCTAATGATGATGGGTAAGTTCGTGTAACTGGTGGAAGCTGTGACATTGATCTTCCATTGTATTTAGCTGCAATGGTATAGGTTCAAAACAATTGTCTATTTCCTATTAACATTCTTGCCCAAATACAGGGAAGATAGAGTAGGAGTAGGGAATTGCCTTGTGTTCTCGTGCCCGTGCCCCCTATGAGTACCAACTTGAGAGAGCCAACGACATTGCTCTGGGAAGCCCATGAAGTAATGATGAAGAACTTGCAGGAGAATTACTAGGTGAATAGCGAATTGGCATACCATGGAGTGCAGGGGCACGTATCTCCGGACCAGCTTGACGATTTCCTGAGGGTGAAGAGATTTAGTTCACATTTTGCTGTATTGAATGCTGATGTAACTGTTGGGTTAAACCTGAATCTGACATTAGTATGATAATGTGGTTAGAAAAAGTTGCATAGTTAAATAAAACCTTCCCTACTAGACATTAAAAACAACAGCAGCAATAAATGGTTGGTCGTTGTCATCAGCATAAACAGAGCGCCAGCAAAAGTTGCATTGTTCGGTTTTTCCCATTTTAGGGAAGTGTAATCAAACAATAGTAGAAGTACTTTATTGTCCCGTAAATATATCTCCACAAATATCTTATTGGCAATTCAGATACGTTTATGAGCAGCAAATATGCTATTTAATTTGGTAATAAATATAGTCAACAATTACAACAATCGGGATAACGGAGTATACCTTGCACCAAAAAACACATTATTCTACTCTACTTTTTCCTACTCTCTTTATAAGGCATAATCCATGATATTATATGAGGCTCTAGCCGCTCTACCCTACTATCTTTACAAAAAACTTTCTAATTAGAATATCATGGTACTATAAATATTCTCTTTCCTAATTTTATAAAAGATAATACTCTGTATATGAGGCTCTACCCTACTATCACTACAAAGAAAAAAAATTCTAATTAGAGTATCATGATACTATAATTATATTTTCTTTCCTAATTTTTTTAAATGGGATTACCCTATCACTACAAATAAAGTTCCTAATTAGGAGTATCACGATCATGATATCTATATATATATATATATGAAGATGGTGATTCTCCTCTTAACTATTCAATCACCAGGATCATTAGAGAAGCTATATCCTTCCTTTAATCTGGCTTCTAAAATATTATGTAAAGTAGTCAATATTCATTACAGAGGATGTAAATACCTGAAAATGATCACAGTGAGGTGACAATCCCAGACGATCCTCTCCTCTGCCTGAACCTCTAAGGTGTACAGTTCGTTCATTTTGCAAGACACTTACGGTTTCGACATATTTTTCCCGGAGCAATCTGACAAAATAAGATGTCCCAGGAAAAATAACATGACATTTAATCAAGGAAATCACACTTGTTATCGTAGTAGAACAGTCACAAACATGCAATTGATAGGATGTAATCGTAGTAGACACCAAACACATGCTGTCCTCTTAACAATTTATATAGCCTGAAATCCACTGAAAATCACAAAATAATCACATGTTAGTCGAGTTCTTCAAAAATACAAAAACAAAAATCGTTTGAAGATAAATAGCAAAGCATAAAGATTATAAAAAAAATGAAAATTCACCTAGTAATTAAGTAGAGAAGTGAATGATTTAATCATATAGGAAGAAAAAAAACACAGCAAAAGAAGTGGTATATCAAGAAATAATAGTTCTGATATTGTGAGGAAGAGGATTAAATTGCATGAGATACAAGAGAATAGATATATTCTGTGTAGTGTTGTAAAAATGAGGTTAGGTAAACAAGGTTGAAGGCTGCGGCGGCAAGGGAAAGGGAATGAGGTTTATAAGGGGGTATAAGAAGTGTGAGATAAGAAAGTATGCATAGTTTTGAGTATAAATAGAGTGTGAGTGAATGAACAAGTGGGATTAGGTCAAAAGCCTCTCATTCATGTAGAAGCATCTAGGTCTAGCCGTCGCAATTGCCATTAAGCTTCTTATTTTTAGAGGAAGCTTCTTTTTTTATTATGTTTTTTTTAATATTCTTTTTTTTTTATTATGTTGGATTTTTATTTTTTTATTTACCTATTTAAGTTAAGATTTCCTCAAAAATCAAAATAGGTTGAGTAAAATATTTATTAATATGTCGTTTTTTTTTTGTTTTTTTAATGGTGAATGTTAGTATATTAATTGTTATGTTGGTTTTTTCTTTTTGTCGAGACTTGAACCCTGAACCTCTAATTTTTTAACTCTGCTGAAACCAGTTGAGTTATCCAACCTCCCTTAATAATAGGTACTCCCTTCGTCCTTAAATATAAGCAAAAAAAATCAAGATTGACCAATTTTAATTTAGTGTTCCAAAATTACCCTTTTACATTTATGGAGCATGAATATTGCAAGTACAATTACCTAAGCGTGTTTAAGGAGTATTGAAATTGGAATGCCACTAATATTAAGTACCTTCAATACGATGGTGTTGGAATTCCAAACAGTATTGAAATCCAAAGGGTATTGGAATCACTTTACAATATTAAGTGTATTGGAATCAACATTTACGGTATTGAAATCAACAGGATTTACAACTATTTAGTGTATTGAAATCACTTGATAGTATTCATGCTTCCTTCTCCGTTTGAATTTCAATATTCTTCTTTTATCTCTATTACACAAAAATGGCAGGACATCAACCTTTGTTTGATGGACCATCATTTGATTTGGGAATTGAAGAAGACACAGAGAACTTGTAACTTCTTATTGTGGAAGACACATTAGATAAAGAGGTGGAGAGTGACCAAGATCAAGAAGAAGTAATTTCTAAAGGCAT
The DNA here is from genome assembly GCA_018208015.1 of Medicago ruthenica. Taxonomy (NCBI): domain Eukaryota; kingdom Viridiplantae; phylum Streptophyta; class Magnoliopsida; order Fabales; family Fabaceae; genus Medicago; species Medicago ruthenica. The sequence continues at coordinate 105,460,027 of CM031372.1, read as the reverse complement.
GTTTGTTAAATTGGCATAAGAAAAACTGGATAGTTCACTAGCTATTTAAAGGAGAAATTTTAATTTAATAGGCGGGAATGATAATTTTCATTTAGCGGGTATAAAATCCATTCCAAAAATTTCATTAAAAAGAAGGATAATATTAGAAGTATTGATTTCAGTTGGTGGTGCAGACTACAAGTATTAGTCATTAAGACTAGGTGGTAGTGGGATAGTTGCATGGAATACAAATACACGTGATTAATGTGCCACTGGTATTGAAGTGTTTTTGTTTTCAATGTGTGTAAGGGTGAATTAGGAACATTGTAATTTTATTTGATAAAATTTAGAGTAATCAATGAAGAATGATTGATTTTTTTAATAAGTGTGTCTTTTTTTGCTTATATTTCAGGACGGATGGAGTATGTTAACATAAAAGTTTCATGTTTCCTTTAAAAAAAGGTTTTATTTTCAATAAAAAGTTTTATTAAAAGGTTTAATTGTGGTGTAAAACCCAAACTAATGATTGATGAACCTAATGATCGAGTCAAACTCATTTAATTAGTTCAATTTTTCCATGTTTTGTTCTAAACCAAATCAATTTGAACTCTATATTGGCATTGCATCATCCAAAATAGATAGCCTATACCCAAACTAAATCATTATATTATTTTTTAGGATCATTATATTTTATTATTATATCACGATATATTGACAATTTTAATTAACATGCAAGGCCCCCCTTTCTTTCTAGTGAGAAACCACATCCAAGATATCACTTTAATTGTGTCGACAACCCCCTCCACCTCCGGAGTCTTAGAGGAAAAAATGACCCTGTTTCTCGCCTCTCAAATTTTGAAATTGTTGCGCATGCAAAATTAGAGTGACACTTTTCGGTTCTTGTTATTTCAAGAGGAGGATGAGAAATAATCAAGAAGTGAAACTATATGCTCGGGCTAAATCACTCTTATTTCAATCAACTTAAAGATATTATACCAAACCCTCCCAACAAAATTACACCTACAAAACAAATGGTTCTCCTCCTCAAGGTTCCCCGGACACCAATTGCACTCTCAAACTAACCCATCTCTCCCCTTCTAGTTAAATTTCCACGAGTATGAATTCTTCCAAGAATTAATTTACAAAGAAAAGTTGGGCCTTTTGTGGAGCATAACGTGCCCAAATTCCTTTTAATGCCCTACGCCTGGCCGCATTCAAATTTTTAGTAGGAAGAACCTTTTCACTAAGAGCCATATATAGCAATTTAATCAAGAAAATGCTTGAAGGTTCAACCACTCAACTCCATTTATCCATCCCGTTATGGATCATTGAAATAGAAAACAAACCCCATATAATTCTCCAAGAGATTGTTCTTCCATATACTGATGATAAATTTGGTAAGTGCATCAAATTTTTTCAAGTAATAAGTAAGTTATCGCCTTCATAGGAATGGTTGTTTTTTACTCGACGATTAATTAAACTTATAATAAAAACAGTAAATTAGGAGGATTTCCAAGATTGGTTGTTTAACACATAAAAAGTAACGGTTGGAATAGAGTGATGACGACGATTAGGACTCTTTAAATCCCCTCTATGTTCATGTTGGATAAAACATGTTCCTAATTCAAGTACAATTTAATTGTTATGCTCCAACGCATAACAAAGCAAGACATATTCCAACTACGGTTCCATAAGCTCTTTCGTGCAATATTGCTCCTCTAGGGTTGGTATGCACTTAGATTCTCACAAGCATTTGGGAATCACTACAAGAAATAAGCCATTTAGAGACTGAATTTTCGGTCGCTACATCAACAAAATCGGTCTCTAACAGATTTAGTGACCGAAATAGTGACCAAAAAGAAGAGTTGCTAATTCGCTGGTCGCTGATCCTTTCTGACTGGTATAGCGACTGATTTTCAGCGACTGATTTTGAGACTGCGTTTAGAGACTGATTTTGCGACTGATTCTGTAGTAGGTTATCAACCGCTTTTTGGTTACCGAATTTGCAACATATTTAACAACCGATTTAGTGACTGTTTTGAACACTTAGGTCACTAATTCGGTCTCTAAATGCAGACTTTTTTTTAAAAAAAATCTTTATTAATGGTCCAAAACACTATAAACCCTTTTAAATCATATTTAATATCTCTCAAATATTTCATACACACCAAAAACATTTAAACATTGATTTTTTTAAAGGCAAGGAAAAATTTATTAATAACCAAAGTAAGGTAACATATGTGCCATCAACACATAGTACATAGTTGTTACAAATTAAAGCCAAGAAGAAACAAATAGCATGCTATAAAACACCGAATGTCATAGCACAAAATGGAACTGGCCTACATCTTGATAGAAAATATACTAAATTCCAAAATCATTTAAAATGGCATAAACACCAATGGATGAGAAAAATGTTCTTGTATCAATGAAGATTCACCAACATCACACATCAAAGTCAAAAAGAGCTCCCTACATCAAAAACGAATTCTGCAGTAGACTCCTGAAACATTCAAACCTGCACCAAAAGAAAGATCAATACATGAACAACAAAGAATATTATCACAAATGAGTGGTATTGTATCAGTAAAGGAAACTTTCCATCATGCTAAGACAATATAAACCATGCATCAATCTGGTAGATAATAACCTCCAAATAAGCTTGGACATATTTTTAGACATAGGTATTGCTTCGAAGTTTAACGCATGGTATTCTTTATAATGAACTAAGTGGTGGCGGTAGTTTAATTTTAAAAGTATTAGTTTTGAATGTCTTTATTGTTCTCAGCCCAATAAAGTATGGTATAATCGGGGCAAGGCTTAATACATTCTATCTGAACAAACCATTGAAGTTGATTTTATAACATTCACCAAACTTAACAAAACCATTAAAGTTGATTTTTCATGGAGCACTAGCAAAACAATTAAGGTTGTTACGGCCTTACCTCTATTATGTCCTCAGGTAACAGGAAAATGGAACATCCAAGTTTTCTGGCAACACTGATTATATATGTTGAATTCAACTTCTTGTCATCATCTGTAATTTGTACAACAGATTACATTTAACATTTCAATTATTGTTAGTAAGATAACATATTCACAATCACATCAATGTTAAATTAAATGCTTGATCAAGTCAGCTTCAATTTCTTGAAGGTGTGGTAAAGTTGACATACCAGTCTCCCCTTTAGTAACTAAACTCCAGTTGACCACCCTTGGCTCCACGGCGCTCAAAAGCTCAAGGAAGAAAATTCCGTTGGAAAGATTCTTATCCTGATAAAATATAATAAATTAATAAATCTAAAAAATGTGTTGGAGTCCAAACATCAAAGCAACCACTATGCACACTGCCCCTTTATTAAACATTGAACAGTCCTTTTCTTTATTCTAAAGCTTTAACCTACTCAGTTTTTACTATCAGCAGTTATCAAATGCTTGTCATTTAATATGAGAGCAAATATCTAAGACTGATAATTGTTTTGTATAAATGTAAAATTAAGAGTACCAAATATGATATATGCAAATGCAAATACATATACATATTATTCTCAACAGTGAATTCATAATATAAACTGTTTTGGAGCCACCTTAAGATAATATGCATACATGTCAATATCAGTATACTCAGAACTGGTTATTTTCTGCTTTATTACCTTGAAACTCTCCATTTCAGATGTTCTTCCGGCTTTCTTCACTTTGTTGTTCGCCCAGTTTAGTATATCAGCATCAGTAATCTCTTTACCTTGGGAGTGTGACCTCAAGTTTCTCAGAAGTTGAAGCATGGTAAATCTCATAAGCTGCCACAAAAAAGCTGTTGGACAAACAGAGATGAATGTTCCTGTTAGACACTCCTGTGCTAGATAACACATGGGAAACGGGAAGGGGGAAGAAACGGGAGCTGTGCTGTAACAACCTTGCCTGTGCGAGCAAGGAGGGGGAAGCGGTTAAAAACAATGATAAAGGGAGAGAAAGGTATAGAATAGGGTAGCTAGTCATTAGTGAGTTTTTGTGAGGCCTTAAGGCATGGAGGTTGCCAAAACCTAGTCTGTTAGTAAATCTTACCTCTCAAATAGGCTCTTAATCCATTCTTCGGTTATAATATTTCTAGTTCCCATCAGTTTCAAAATTTAATGAGACAGCTCTGAACAAGATAATGACCAATCAACAGAACTTTGTCATAACATCCCATCTATAATGTTACAGAAGAAGGATCTCTCATTTCAACATTTCCTAGAAAGACTGTTTTTTTAACTTTCACTATAACTAAGAACTAAAAAGGGGGAAGGAAATTGTCATCTCAAATCCATCAAGAGTCGCCTAATACAGACACACAGTTCCTACTTTTCTGTAACTTCTTATTTAAACTGTTTTGTGAAATCAGACCAAGTACCAAATAAGGCTACAAATAAACAAACAAGAAACTTGTCAAAAGACTCAAAACTAAAGAGTTTAAGTCTGTCAAAATTCAGACGATCAAATTCGCAAAAAAGAAGATTGAACCTACTCTTCCTTCAACCATATCCTGTGTACCAATATTAACCACTATGCACCCAATAGCCTTTGCTGAATTGAGGCCAAGGGTGTGGTTTTCATTCCTCTCCCATGGATTAAGATCCCGTTTTGTGTTAATGGCTCACTCATCTATTGTCCCAGGAACAATGATATTAATAAGCTTGCTGCATCAGTTAAATAAACAATAAAATTAGACAGATAAAATTTTAGTCTTTTTTATAAAAAATAAAATTGATCTTATGTTTGGTGCTGATCATTTACCAAAGCAGGACTCCATCTTTAGCAAGATCAAACAATGCATTTGTAGACGGATCAATTGGAAGAAACTGCTTCATGAATTTATCTTCAGCTAAGTAACTGTTAATGTGTGCAACATAAGAAGCCTTCTCAGATTCATTAATTGCATGATGAACGGTAGATGTAGTTGCCTTCAAAAATGACGAAGAACTTTTTGAACCGCCACCATTTGCTGCAGCTCGAGTTTGCAAGTTAAAATGTGCCTACCACTCAATGTCAATAAATAAGCTACCAGGTTCAGTATAGATAATACCTATAAAGTTACTTACAAATAAACTGAATACACATTCCCACACAAACATTTGAATCAAAAAACAAAAGTATAATTTCACATTAGGTGCATGTATATATATGTCAAGACTCTAGAAGCAAATTGAACATCAATGACATTCTTGTATGTTCTCGTGGAAATTGCACTTATCTACTACGAGGTTCTATTTTTCAAATGAACACTAACGACTCTTATTTGTTGGAAAAATTGCACACACATCACCTTAGTTTTGATTAAATGAAGCAAATACACACCCACTATTTTTACATAACATAGGGGCAGATTCGGGTAATTGAGGAGATATACATGATCAATGTCTTTTCCTAAATCAAAAGAGTATATGACTATGTGTCATTTAAGCAAACATCAGGGAGATGAGTGCAATTTCTCCATTATCGTACTATTTCTTCTACGAAATCAAGAAACATACATATTCTAAGACAGAATAATTATATAAAAAACGTGAAAACGAAAAAAAGGCTCACCCTAAGGAAGGACTCAAAATCAATTTCATCATCCATATTCTGATATGACTCTTCCAATACAGTCTTAATCTCATCCTCGGTAAAAAACTCCGAAAAAGCCTTCAATTTCTTGAAAATGGGAGGCAAATTTCCCACAATAACACGACCTGATTGAGTTCTTTCAGATACATACTACAAACAACACAAAAAAAACACATTCCATCATTATTCAAATTCTCATCAACAATCAAGAAAACAAAAAGGTCAAATTCAAATTAAAAATCACAAAAAAAAAAACTTACTTTTGATTTGAGAGTTCTTAATTCGACTTGAGTGAACTGGCTCTGAAGCCATTGATCAGAAACAAGAACACCCACAAAACTAGACATGTTGAGAGTTGAAACTTTGGTTGAGGAATTTTAACAAGAACACCCTTCTTAGTTATAGTTATAGATATCAAAATTTCTGCTCCGCACCGCTATATCGGCCGCTATTGACAAACACATGCGAAGCAATACTCCATCATAAAATTTTAGCATAATTGTTTAAAATTATTGGGTCTGATTAAAATGCTACATATATACCTGCTTAGCAGCCTTGACCAAAGAAGCACCCATGAGCTTTGGTTCTTCATCAAAATTAGCAGCATCCTCTGTAGGATGAGGAGGTGGTTCAGGGTAATTTGGCGAGAGGCGGTTAGGAGGAGCATCCCTGTGCAATGTCCCAACAGTATTTAAAGCTAAGTTTGCAATCAAATTAACTTGTTCTTGTAGCTGAGAGATTATATCCATTACAACAACAACAACGTTCGGCTGCAAAATAACAACAAATTCACATATAAACAATTTATCGAACACTTGGCATACACACTATAAAATCTAATGGAATCTGAATTCTAACATTAGTATTAAATACAACACAGTAAAAAAGAATATAACAAAATCATTTTGTTGTTGATTTATTTATGTTGTGAAATATTTTCCCCACAAGGGATTCGAGCCCATAGAAAATCACTCGAGAGAATTGGCAACCTGTTACAAACTAAGATTCTTTTTGCAACTATAAGGTGTAGTAAAATCTCTTGGTAAAAGCAAATTATGAACTTGAGAACATAGAGATACACACCTTTCTTAACCCAATTAACAGTATTAAAAAATTCCAGCTACCTGCCCACGAGTAATGCCTTATTTACTCCTGAAATCGAGAGTTATAGTAACACATTTTTATTTACTCCAGCCCACGAGTAATGAAGGAACTCATAACAAAGAAGGAATATCATGAAAAAGGAAGAAGAAAAATGAAGAGAGGTGGTCGCAAATGGTCTTACCACATAGGAGAAGGACGATTAAATCCGCTCCTCACGAAAAAATGATCGGGCTAAAAGATTGGTCTTGTGATAAAGAGCTCCAAAAGTGTTTCGTTTTCTCAGATCTCATCGCGTAGTGGCCGGATCTGGCTTCGAAAGGTGTTGGACAGTGGTGGTGTTGGACGGTACTGGTGATGTGAGAGATGGAGCAGCTCTGTTTCTTTTTAGTGAGAGAAAATACAATTTGAAGTGTTGGTGCTTAGTGGTGTGGTGAACACGTGATGAGAATAATATCTCACTGACTCACTCAATGTAATATATGATCTTTTTTTAATTTAAATTTTATTAAAAAAATGTGTTAGTGGTTTCTAAATCAGTCACTAAATTAAATTTGTAACCGATTTCGAGACCAATTTATTATTGGTCAATACTTTCCCTTATTTGGTGTCTAAATCGGTCACTATAGTGACCAATTTTTTACAGTCTTTATTTCGGTCACTAAATAAAAAAGATTGTTCTTCCATATACTGATGATAAATTTGGTAAGTGCATCAAATTTTTTCAAGTAATAAGTAAGTTATCGCCTTCATAGGAATGGTTGTTTTTTACTCGACGATTAATTAAACTTATAATAAAAACAGTAAATTAGAAGGATTTCCAAGATTGGTTGTTTAACACATAAAAAGTAACTGTTGGAATAGAGTGATGACGACGATTAGGACTCTTTAAATCCCCTCTATGTTCATGTTGGATAAAACATGTTCCTAATTCAAGTACAATTTAATTGTTATGCTCCAACGCATAACAAAGCAAGACATATTCCAACTACGGTTCCATAAGCTCTTTCGTGCAATATTGCTCCTCTAGGGTTGGTATGCACTTAGATTCTCACAAGCATTTGGGAATGTTACGCATAGTCATACAAGGTGAATTCTCGATCTCTCGATAAACTGACCCATCAAATAATATATCTTGATTTTAGTTCGAAAAGCGTACTTAATCAAGAATTTCTAACCTAGGTTCCATTCAAGATCAAAGGAAATGAAAAACATTAATTGGCGAGAAGCATAAGTGATGACGAAAAATATTTTATAGGGACCAAAAACTAATTTGACAGTTTTTTTTCATTTACATCAAATACCTTGAGCGTAATTTTTTTTTTTGGCGTTAACCCTCCGTGTCATACCCCAATTTTTGACCTAAAATTTTTTTTACATTGTCTTTTTAGTTCGGAATTTGTTCGGAGTTTCAGACAAAATTTCGACAGGGAGGTATTTTAAAATACCTCATTTTTTTTAATTTCGTCCGGGTCCGTCTTTTTGTTTTATTATTATTTCTCTTTATTTTTATTTCTTTTAAATATTTTATTTGTTATTTTATTTAGTATTTTTATTTTTATTTACTTACCTTTTTTAAACAGCTGACTTTTTTATTTTTTTGTAGAGAAGACTTTGTTAGTGTTTTATTTTATTTTAAATTGTCATTTAAGTTGCCATTTACTGACCATTATGGACAATGATGGCAAATTGGTGTATATAGAGTCAAGGCATCAGTCAGTGAAAGGGGGAGCCAATTACCAACCGAAAAACTCATCAGAAAAACATCACAAAATCATCAGAAGCCACCACAAAAATCCCAATCAGTCAGGAACCAAAAAACACAATAATCCACCATCAAACAAGAAACACAACACAACACATCCACCACCACTCACTCACCCTTCCCTTACCACAACACCACTCTGCCATTTCTCTCACACCCCCTCCATAACCCACAGTTACGAACAACAACTCAACCTAAACACATAACCTCACACCACACGGCCGTACGGCCCCTCTACACAAACCTCCCTAAAAACGCACCACCACTAATCAGCCCAAAACCATACGGCCTCACCCCTCAATCACTCCCAACACACGACCTAGCCCTTTCCTTCCTCACCCATAAAACCCTCACTACACGAACCAACCCACATAATAACAACAACAAAACCGTACGGCCAAAGCATAACCCCCTCCAACCACAACTCCAAACTACCTAACCAAACTGCAGTGGCAACAGCCAGCCACCCATTAAAACCAATAACCTTTTACTACCCAAAACCCAGCGCCCAGCCGCACACATTCAGACCCATACAATCAAACACCGTAACCACATAACATCACACATACAATCAAACCCAAAATCGCACATAGACCCAAAACCGAAAATCCCCACAACCTTCCATAACCAGCTTGCTTCTTAAGGCCTTGGTGAGTTTGTGTTTCCTTTTCAGATTTGCCGTGAAAAAAAAAAACAAGAGAGAAGTGAGAGGAGATAAGAACAGAAGAGAGAGAAAGGGCCAATACAAAATGAAAAAAAACCGGCCCTTTGGGGTATTTATGGCCCCTGAACCGGTTTGGTTCTTTTGAACCAATCCGGTCTGGTTTTTTTTTCCTCCTTCAGCCCAATGGGCTTACACGCCCCAGTCCCCTTTTCCTGTTTTTTTATTCTGCCTGCTAAGTGCACCCCCCTCCCGCTTCCTGAAACCCCTCCTTTTACTCTATTTCTTTTTTCTTTGCATTTATTTATTTTCTTGCATAGTTTTTATTATTTATGTTTCCTCTGCACTTTTATTTTTATTACCTCATGCATTTCATTTTATTAATCGTTATGTAGCATATTTAGTATTTGTTTTTGCATCTCATGTATCTTTATTTATTTTTTTACTTTTTTAGCATGTTTATTTTAGTGCATTTTGCAATTTTTATTTTTATTTATTTTGCTATCTTTTAGAATGTATTTAGGAGCAAATGTAAATCATAAATGAGAATTCGCACTGACACCCACGCTATTTATTTTTGCTTTATGTCTTTTATTTATTTTTATTTTATTTCGCCTTATAAAAAAAATACAAAAATATTAGGTTAGTTTATTTTCAAAAGGGTTTCGTGGTGATCCAACGTCATCACGGAATTTCCTCGCGTTTAGTTTTCTTTTAGTTTTAGTCCATATCCAAAAATAACAAAAACATTCAAATAATCAAAAAGCAATCAAAAATCTTTTCTTAATAAACCTTGATTTTCTATCAAGTGTCCGTTTTTTCTCTTTTATTTTCTTTAAAAAATCATTAATCCACTTTAATTACACTTTAATCATTTTCAAAATAAAAAACACAAACCAATTCTATTTTGCCACTTGGCTTTTACTTTTAAAACTTTTTTAAAATCAATAAAAAACACAAAACAAATCAAACGTTATTTTTACCCCGAACTACGAGGTTTTGATCCCTCACGGGTACGTAGGCAGAGGACTCTGTCCTTCCAAATCATAAAAAATACAAAAAAAAACATTTTTTATTTTTCCTCATTACTCTAATTCATTCTTTTCTTTCTTTTAAAAAAAAAAATAAGCAAGTTATAGCCCAAAATAAATAAATAAAATCAAGAGGTTCTCGTAGAGTACTACGAACGTTTAGGGTGCTAACACCTTCCCTAAACGTAACTAACCCCCGAACCCTAATCTTTAAAATGTGGTAATTTAGAACTTTTCTCCACTTCTCATTTAAAAAATTAAAAGTTCAGTCGTGAAATAAAATTAGTGAGTCAATGCTAATCAATAGCTTGATCTCCGAAAATCACCACGACAGAAATGGCGACTTCACTGGGGATTCCCTAAGAGGGTTGAGCCTAACTTGAATTTATTTTTTTTTTTTTGTGCTATAACTTGCTTAAAATAAAAATAAAAGTGTAAATATGTGCATATGTGTTTTTTTTCCTTTTACGTGAGTGGTGAGATAAGTCCTACACCCGGACTTGAGGGAAACATAAGATAGGATGGTGGTATAATCAAAGTGTCTTTCCGAGAGTGAGTTTCGGATGTGGCACATGTGATAACCCCACTCAATGGAGGAATCTTGGAAGTATCACTATGTTGACATGAGTAGTCGTGTTCGGCATTGTTATTTTCAAGTGACCTATGAAGTTGAGGACCTTTAGTTACCTTTAACCCATCTTGGCCTTTTAGGACGTAGTGCGGTGACTAATCAAGAGTAGTTTTGAATTGGTTGATACGCGATACTACACTCAAACGAGACTTTCCTACGAATATCGTTGGACCGGGAGTCAGTCCCGTAATCCGACAATATTTGGAAGTGGTCAATGACTTTGGGAACTTGGTAGAACCCGTGATACAGGTACATGTGAAACCATAGTCCTTACCAAATGGCGTGTTTACCCTTGACTCCAACATTATGGACTTAACCTCACCATGTTTTCTCCATTCTTTAGCATAACCATGCATGCATGCACTCATTCATAAACATTTTTTCATCCAATTATCGAAGGATTTAAACGAGTTTTTTTTAAACATCATAGAGGAGCACTAGGAAGTACACCTTCAAGAGCCCTGATTTGTTAAATTTAAGGAAGCTAGGAGTCTTTAGATTTCTTTTAAAAATCTAGCTTCCACTAAAGGACTCTTGAATTGGTCCCTTGGCTTGGTTTCTAAAAATGAACTATTTTGTAATGCCTTGATGCTCGAATGAAATGTTCAAACCATGATGCTTACAATTACTTCAACAAAGTCCTTCGATAACAAATCTTTCTTCTTTTTGCATAAGCATAATCATGCATCATATCGCATTCATAGTTTCTCAAGCCGAGTCTCACGTCTTGTTTTTCCAAAGGTCTATCTGCCGCCGTCCAAAAAAAAAGTGGCCCGACGAGTTCTCCACAAACTGAATTGCATTTACAACACTATGGCTAATCAGAAAAGAATGGATCTGTTAGAGCAAGAAGACCAGAACCTCCGGGAAGAGGTGGTCAATCTCCGGGAAGGGATGGAGAAGTTGACCTCCATGATGAACGCTCTGTTGGCTTCCCAAGCCCAGACGTCAGTTCCTCAGCCTGCTGTCACTACGCTTGAGCAGCCAATCTCATTTGCCTTACCAACTTCTACCATACTTGCTCCACCGCCCGGCACGTCTAGAGCTTACCCATGGGGATGTCATCCCTATCAGACGAAGGTTTTCATCCCACCTCTTTTGGAACCCCAACTCTGGCTATCCAGAAATCAGCTCCAGCCCCAACAAAGGCCTCAGCAACAGAATCGACAACAGCCTCGACAACAGAATCGGGTTCAGCGGACTTCCCATTTTGATCCAATCCCCATGGCATATGCAGAGTTGCTCCCCGTTTTGCTTGATAAAAATCTTGTTCAAACTAGGGCACCTCCTAAGGTACCTGAAAGGTTGCCACAGTGGTATAAACCTCATCTTTCTTGTGTTTTCCATCAAGGGCACCCGGTCATGACGTTAAGCACTGTTATGCCTTGAAAGCCGAAGTCCAAAAGTTGATCCAGGCCAACATCCTATCCTTCAAAGGGTCGAGTCCCGATGTGCAAGATAATCTACAACCTGGGCATGGGACCCCATCTGTTAATTTGGTGCAAGATTGCTCAGAAGCTCACCCTGGTGAAGAAGGTGGCAGCTAGTTTTGTGACACATGGCAGAGTTTGCCGCAATTGGGTCGCTGTTGACGTCCTTTCAGCTATTCATCGTTCCAAATAGCATTTTGTTGTTTTTGCTTTTCGTTTTAAAAAAAAATATATATATATATAAATCCTTTCGTTCCGCCTGATACGAAAGTGAATTTTTGTAGGGCTTTTTGCTTCATGTATTTCCATCATAAAATAAACAAGTCGTTTTGTTCTCGACTCTGTCTTTTTATTTTTTGTTTTTTTCTGGGAAATGGTAAACACAAAAAACCAAAAAATATTTTATGTTATCAATTTCAAAAGGTCTGCATTTTTCACTCATTTTCTAAAATCAATCATCAATCATATGTAGACTGAACATAAATAAGCCCGTTGAACACTGTAACCCTATGCTCTCTCCCGACTTTGAGTTCCCTGTTCACGAAGCTGAAGAGGAGGAGGATGAACAGATTCCCGAAAAGATCTCTCTGTTACTAGAACATAAAAGAACATCATTCAGCCTCATGAAGAAGCATTTGAAATGATTAACTTGGGTTCCGAGGAGCTGCCACTACAGTATTCCTGATAAAATTCCAGATGAATGGTGCCATTGAATCTGCAAAAAAAAAAAACAACAACAAATACAACAAGAAAGAGAAAAAAAAGCAACAAAAAAAAGGAAAAATACATCAAGAAAATAGTGCAGAAGATGGTAGCCACTTACAGGACTGGCATGTTACCGTACCGTACCTCAGTGCGCACTTCAACAGGGGCAACCCCTTTCTCTTTAGTTTACGGCATGAAAGCATTGCTCCCTGTGGAAGTCGAGATCCCGTCAATGAGAGTTCTGATGGAAGCCAAGTTGTCTCAGGCTGAATGGTGCCAAAGTACGTATGATTAGCTGAAATTGATTGAAGAGAAACGCATGAATGCTTTGTGTCACGGGCAGTTCCCGTGTGTTCCAAGAAGGAGGTCTTGTGCTCAAAAAAGATTTTATCACTTCAACCGGACTCCAGGGGCAAATGGACGCCTAATTATGAAGGCCCATATGTCATCAAGAGAGCGTTCTCCGGTGGTGCAATGGCTCTTACGACTATGGATGGTGATGAGTTTCCCCGTCCTGTGAACGCCGATGCAGTCAAGAAATACTTTGTCTAAAAAATAAAAGAACAGCTCGGTGAGTCGAAAACCCGAAAGGGCGGCTTAGACAAAAATGAGCGTCTCGGTGGACTGAAAACCCGAAAGAGCGGTCCAGGCAAAAATTAGAGACATGAAACAGAAAATAATCATCCTGATAGATCGAAAACCCGAAAGGGCGGTCTATGCAAAAATTAAGGATCAAAAGACAAAGTAACTGTATCAGGTTGGCCATGACTCACTTGGGGCACATTAGCGGTCAAAGAGACTCTGAATCTGAAGCATCTAAACGGTGGAATTCAAAGTTGTTAGGGAGAATAATGGTTATTGTGTTCAATGTACCTTCCCCTTATATTTACCATTTTCCAAACTTTGTGAGATCCGTGGAGCCACGCCATTGGCGGGCCACCACTCTGTTAAATGATTTTGAGCCTGTGCCTTTTATTTGGAATTCCCATTTATTCGGTTTATAAAATTTCTTCTATTTTTGATGGTAGTACTTGAAGCAAAACTTTTTTCAAAATCATAAATCTTTTTTTATATATTTCTCGGAAAGCATAAACAACAAACACATTCTCTTTGAACTCATGAACAACTGAAGTGTACGTCAGCAGCCATCCTGAGAACGGACAAACTTTGCAGGCTGAACATGGTCAATTGCTTGAAAAAAAAAATAAAAAATAAAAAAATAAAGAAAAAGAAAAGAGCTCGGTAAGTCGAAAACCCGAAAGGGCGGCTTAGGCAAAAATGAGCGTCCCGGTGGATCGAAAACATGAAAGGGCGGTCCAGGCAAAAATTAGGGGCACACAAAAAAGAATATATTCCCGGTGGACTGAAAACCTGAAAGGGCGGTCCACGCAAAAGTTAGGGACTCAAAAAAGAAAAAAAAGAAAAAAGCATGACCATAGAAACATCAGTTCTTCTGCCAGGTCTTTGGATTAACACGTCTCCCCCAGGAAGTGTTTACTCCCCACCAGTTGTTGCATACATCGGGCCTTACCCCGTCAATGTTTTGATATGTCCCCAGTGGCATCATCCCCATTGAAGATTGTCGAGTGTTTGTGATGTGACGTCGGGTCACTTTCCTTCTTATCCGTCCAATATTGTCTCATCAAGTCGGTCTTTCATACAATCATACAAGTCAGTCTTTCATACAATCATACAAGTTAGTCTTTCATACAATCATACAAGTCAGTCTTCCGTACAATCTTATCAGTCAATCCTTCATACAGTCACAAGTTAATCAGTCATGCCAGTCATACAAGTCACATCATCATTCATGCATCCATACATTCATGCATATACACCTTCTTGCATACACAACATGCACATAACATCATTCATACATGATTGCATTGACCACCCTGAGTCCTGTTTTTTATATCCATCAATCTGAACAATTTGTAACTCTTTATCCCCAAGTGTCATCCCCAGTGTGTCTGGTCTAGAGACGTCATCCTCTTTTCGCCAAGTGGCAGTTCTTTAACGAACAACTTGTGCATTTTCCTATCCAGTCTTTTGTCGTCAGTTGACTCGTTCGGCATTAACCCGAACAGCTGACATTTATCCCATCTTTTGTCGTCAGTTGACTCGTTCGGCATTAACCCGAACAGCTGACATTTATCCAATCTTTTGTCGTCAGTTGACTCGTTCGGCATTAACCCGAACAGCTGACATTTATCCAACCTTTTGTCGTCAGTTGACTCGTTCGGCATTAACCCGAACAGCTGACATTTATCCAATCTTTTGTCGTCAGTTGACTCGTTCGACATTAACCCGAACAGCTGACATTTATTCAATCTTTTGTCGTCAGTTGACTCGTTCGGCATTAACCCGAACAACTGACATTTATCCAATCTTTTGTCGTCAGTTGACTCGTTCGGCATTAACCCGAACAGCTGACATTTATCCAACCTTTTGTCGTCAGTTGACTCGTTCGGCATTAACCCGAACAGCTGACATTTATCCAATCTTTTGTCGTCAGTTGACTCGTTCGGCATTAACCCGAACAGCTGACATTTATCCAATCTTTTGTCGTCAGTTGACTCGTTCGGCATTAACCCGAACAACTGACATTTATCCCATCTTTTGTCGTCAGTTGACTCGTTCGGCATTAACCCGAACAGCTGACATTTATCCAATCTTTTGTCGTCAGTTGACTCGTTCGGCATTAACCCGAACAGCTGACGTTTATCCAATCTTTTGTCGTCAGTTGACTCGTTCGGCATTAACCCGAACAGCTGACATTTATCCTTCATCCAGCATTCAAATTTCATCCAGCCTTTATATTTCATCCTGCTTTTATATTTCATCCTGCTTTTATATTTCATCATGCTTTTATATTTCATCCTGCATTTATCCTTCATCCTGCTTTTATATTTCATCCTGCATTTATACTTCATCCTGCTTTTATATTTCATCCTGCATTTATCCTTCATCCTGCTTTTATATTTCATCCTGCATTTATATTTCATCCAGCTTTTATATTTCATCCAGCTTTTAAATTTCATCCAGCTTTTATATTTCATCCAGCATTTAAATTTCATCCTGCTTTTATATTTCATCCAGCATTTAAATTTCATCCTGCTTTTATATTTCATCCAGCATTTACATTTCATCCAGCATTTAAATTTCATCCTGCATTTAAATTTCATCCTGCTTTTAAATTTCATCCAGCATTTATCTTTCATCCAACTTTTATCTTTCATCCAACATTTATCTTTCATCCAGCATTTATCTTCCATCCAACATTTATCCTTCATCCAGCATTTATCTATCATCCGACTTTTATATTTCATCCAGCTTTCACCTTTCATCCAACATTTACATTCACCTTTGTTTCTTGTCGTCAGTGGCATGTTACTTTTATACCGGTCTTTACCTCAAATGGCAAGCCCTACAAACGGGCAGTTTGTGGTCGGTGTCTTTTCCCATATCATATTTCCTTTCTCAGCTGTCAATACGATAGTTGATCCCTTCCCCAGTGAAACTATGTTGTTCCCCAGTGGAGTCGGATCCCTTGCTTTAACAAACTCGGGTATCCTTTTGTTTTGTTTTATCCCCCAGTCAGGTCATCTTCGCCGTCTTGCATTCACCTTTGCATCACGAGCATTTCACATTTTTTGTTAGGTCCAAAATTGGCGTACTCTGTATTTAAGTCCCTTCGACCCGTCGAATCCAAGCTTTTCTCTTTAAATCTCCGGACGAAGAGACTTAAATAGGGGCATCTGTCATACCCCAATTTTTGACCTAAAATTTTTTTTACATTGTCTTTTTAGTTCGGAATTTGTTCGGAGTTTCAGACAAAATTTCGACAGGGAGGTATTTTAAAATACCTCATTTTTTTTAATTTCGTCCGGGTCCGTCTTTTTGTTTTATTATTATTTCTCTTTATTTTTATTTCTTTTAAATATTTTATTTGTTATTTTATTTAGTATTTTTATTTTTATTTACTTACCTTTTTTAAACAGCTGACTTTTTTATTTTTTTTGTAGAGAAGACTTTGTTAGTGTTTTATTTTATTTTAAATTGTCATTTAAGTTGCCATTTACTGACCATTATGGACAATGATGGCAAATTGGTGTATATAGAGTCAAGGCATCAGTCAGTGAAAGGGGGAGCCAATTACCAACCGAAAAACTCATCAGAAAAACATCACAAAATCATCAGAAGCCACCACAAAAATCCCAATCAGTCAGGAACCAAAAAACACAATAATCCACCATCAAACAAGAAACACAACACAACACATCCACCACCACTCACTCACCCTTCCCTTACCACAACACCACTCTGCCATTTCTCTCACACCCCCTCCATAACCCACAGTTACAAACAACAACTCAACCTAAACACATAACCTCACACCACACGGCCGTACGGCCCCTCTACACAAACCTCCCTAAAAACGCACCACCACTAATCAGCCCAAAACCATACGGCCTCACCCCTCAATCACTCCCAACACACGACCTAGCCCTTTCCTTCCTCACCCATAAAACCCTCACTACACGAACCAACCCACATAATAACAACAACAAAACCGTACGGCCAAAGCATAACCCCCTCCAACCACAACTCCAAACTACCTAACCAAACTGCAATAGCAACAGCCAGCCACCCATTAAAACCAATAACCTTTTACTACCCAAAACCCAGCGCCCAGCCGCACACATTCAGACCCATACAATCAAACACCGTAACCACATAACATCACACATACAATCAAACCCAAAATCGCACATAGACCCAAAACCGAAAATCCCCACAACCTTCCATAACCAGCTTGCTTCTTAAGGCCTTGGTGAGTTTGTGTTTCCTTTTCAGATTTGCCGTGAAAAAAAAAACAAGAGAGAAGTGAGAGGAGATAAGAACAGAAGAGAGAGAAAGGGCCAATACAAAATGAAAAAAAACCGGCCCTTTGGGGTATTTATGGCCCCTGAACCGGTTTGGTTCTTTTGAACCAATCCGGTCTGGTTTTTTTTTTCCTCCTTCAGCCCAATGGGCTTACACGCCCCAGTCCCCTTTTCCTGTTTTTTTATTCTGCCTGCTAAGTGCACCCCCCTCCCGCTTCCTGAAACCCCTCCTTTTACTCTATTTCTTTTTTCTTTGCATTTATTTATTTTCTTGCATAGTTTTTATTATTTATGTTTCCTCTGCACTTTTATTTTTATTACCTCATGCATTTCATTTTATTAATCGTTATGTAGCATATTTAGTATTTGTTTTTGCATCTCATGTATCTTTATTTATTTTTTTACTGTTTTAGCATGTTTATTTTAGTGCATTTTCCAATTTTTATTTTTATTTATTTTGCTATCTTTTAGAAAGTATTTAGGAGCAAATGTAAATCATAAATGAGAATTCGCACTGACACCCACGCTATTTATTTTTGCTTTATGTCTTTTATTTATTTTTATTTTATTTCGCCTTATAAAAAAAAATACAAAAATATTAGGTTAGTTTATTTTCAAAAGGGTTTCGTGGTGATCCAACGTCATCACGGAATTTCCTCGCGTTTAGTTTTCTTTTAGTTTTAGTCCATATCCAAAAATAACAAAAACATTCAAATAATCAAAAAGCAATCAAAAATCTTTTCTTAATAAACCTTGATTTTCTATTAAGTGTCCGTTTTTCTCTTTTATTTTCTTTAAAAAATCATTAATCCACTTTAATTACACTTTAATCATTTTCAAAATAAAAAACACAAACCAATTCTATTTTGCCACTTGGCTTTTACTTTTAAAACTTTTTTAAAATCAATAAAAAACACAAAACAAATCAAACGTTATTTTTACCCCGAACTACGAGGTTTTGATCCCTCACGGGTACGTAGGCAGAGGACTCTGTCCTTCCAAATCATAAAAAATACAAAAAAAAAACATTTTTTATTTTTCCTCATTACTCTAATTCATTCTTTTCTTTCTTTTAAAAAAAAAAAATAAGCAAGTTATAGCCCAAAATAAATAAATAAAATCAAGAGGTTCTCGTAGAGTACTACGAACGTTTAGGGTGCTAACACCTTCCCTAAACGTAACTAACCCCCGAACCCTAATCTTTAAAATGTGGTAATTTAGAACTTTTCTCCACTTCTCATTTAAAAAATTAAAAGTTCAGTCGTGAAATAAAATTAGTGAGTCAATGCTAATCAATAGCTTGATCTCTGAAAATCACCACGACACTCCGGTTTAAAGGGAAAAGGGGCCCTAGTAATCCAGAGTTCGGCCGTGAGGTAAGGATAGCCTGGCCAAGAATTGTTCCAACCAGAAATCGAACTCAGGTTCTCCCGAACGATTCATCCTTGATGAAGCTCATTTACCACTTGATCTCAATTGCTTGGTTACCTTGAGCTTATTTTTTATATAGTGTATGATAAATAATATATCATTTATCCAATTACTTGGCATTAAAAAGATTTAATTGAGAAGTAATTGTTATATTTGTATGCACGAAATTGTCAAATAAATTTGTTAATAATAGAAAACATTGTCAAATATTTTTTTAAAACAAGCCAAAATGAAATTATATTAATCAACAAAGCAAGCGATCTTCTCAGCACAAGGTGTGCAAAAAACAAGTTTCAAAGTTCAATATAGAAAGTCGCAATATAACACAAATGATATAATAAAACACTATTAACCCACGCCCAAACAATCAAAGGGGCACCGCCACCAGTCATAATAACCTACAGAAACATTAGCAACATTTGTCTTCAGCCACCATAATGACATATACTTAACTTTATCAAGCAACTGAGTCATAGATTTTTCCTTATTATTAAAGATCCGATCATTTCTTTCTTTCCAAATGACCCAAACGCAAGCAAACCAGATTAAGTGCATGAAAGATCGTCGCGCTTTAGATCCACCTGTTAAGTTAGCATAAAGAACAAAATTATCCAAAATAAAACTAGGGTCAACTGAAGAGAACTCCAACCAATCACAAACCAGAACCCAAAGAGCACCTTGCAACAACCACTGCTACAAAATGTGCCTCATTAGTAATAATGCAGCGCGAAACCAGATTACCTTTGGTAGGCAAAAGTCGCCACACAAAAATTGAAATCTTCAAAGGGGCATCCTTATGACAAACCAAATCCGAAACTGAACTCGCACTTGGCATTTGGGACCTAGTAAGATGGAGATACACACCACGGACATAGTAATCACCATCCCTATCTAACTGCCACTTTCACACATCATCCATGTCAACCTACAATTGCACGTTAGAAAGAAAAAATGAGCACTCCCTAAGCAACTCCTCCTCCCATGCCAACAACTGATGCCGCCATTTCCAAGCCTCATCACCGTCACCCCAACCTAAAGCATACATATCTGCCACTGTCACCGTCTTATCCGCGTCAACTCAAACAGCCTTCTAAACCTATCGCACAACGGAACCTCACCCAGCCACATGTCCGTCCAAAAAAACGTACTTGCCTCATTACCCACCTTCTGAATCACATTCTCCTAAAACCAACTCCCCCCTCGAAGCCAGCACCATCTTGAATCCTCACCATATCCTTCCACCAACTCAATCCACTCCTCCCCCCTCCTTCACACGCCCTCCCTCCTCTCTATATCGTGCAACCAGCACACGATACCACAAGGCACCCTGGTCCACCAACATCCTCCAAAACCATTTACCTAAAAGGGCGACATTAAACTCCCTCAACCGCCGCACCCCCTATCCTCCCTCCTCATTTCTCAAACAAATTGAATTGCAGGCAACCGATGAAACTTTCCTAAAATCCTCACACCCACCCCAAAAAAATCTACATAAAATAGAATCAATAGAGGAAATGATACCTGACGGGGCTTTGAAGAAGGAAAGAGTATAGACAGGAAGAGAGGACATGATAGACTATAAGTATTATTCGTACTCATAGTTTTAAAAATCGGCCAGATGATTGATTAGTCTCTAGTGAGTAGTTTGTATAAGATTTTGGCAAAAGTGCTCGCAAATAGACTGTTGATGGTGATCGGTAGTGTGATATCAGATACGCAATCAGCTTTTGTGAAAAACAGGCAAACGCTTGATGGGATTCTGATAGTCAATGAGGTGGTTGATGAGGCTAGAAAGAAGAAGAAAAAGTTACTGATGTTCAAAGTCGATTTTGAAAAGGCATATGCCTCGGTGGAGAGGATAATAATATTTTTTGAGAGGCATATTACTATTTTTTTTAGAGGATAATAATATTATTGTTTTTAAAACGTAATTTTTTTCACTACAAGAAAATATGTGATTTGCTACGACAATATTGTAGCTAATTCGTAGCTAATTTCTAGCAAAAGGGTTTAGCTAGAAATTAGCTATGGAATAACTATTAAATCAGCCGCAGCATGGATTGAGAGACAAATTTGCTAAGGAATTATTTCCTAATAAATCCGTAGTGAGCAGAAAAGTATTCCTAGCAAATCCTTAGGTAATCAACAGCAAACAAGTATTCAAAATGTATTTTTCGTAGCAACATAACTATGACTTACCATAGCAATTTCACAACAATTTTTTAGCAGTAATACTAAGGACTTTACATTGCAATTTCATAGCAAATCTACAATTAAACTACGGACTAATCATAACAATTTCGTAGCAAATCTATAGCTAGAAGATAAGTTACACTAACATAGTAAAGATTTTTAAGTTCATATCTAACTGTGATAATTTTAGTACAGTGATGATCATGACCGTAAGATTCAGTGTAATCAAGGGTGTGGTAAGTCCATTTCCAGCAAAACCAGTGATGATACATCTCCGTTTTCAAGCTGCAGAAGGAAAATAAAAAACACAACAAGTTTAACAGGGGAAACACCTGAATCACTTGACAAATAACTCAATAGTAGGAAAAAAAACCACAACAAAGAATAATGATAGTTTACTATAGTTTATAACGAAACAAGTTCAATATGAGAAAACAATTACCTACCACAATAATCAGCTCATCTAAGACTAGCATAATAGGATTTGTAAAAGGAAAATATATGATTCATCTAGGGTGATAATCACTAACTAAACAACATACATGTAAGAAGAAGGTTATAGTTTGGCATTTTAATTCTACAATTTACACCATTACCTATTACATAACCAAGATGAACTAGAATGGATAGAGGAGGTTTCTTTATGAAATTGAAGTAAATATATCATCAAAGTGCCCTACACTTAAATGAACTAACCTTTTAACAATATTATTGTATTGTACCAAAAAAACAATATTATTGTAATATTATTCAGATTTCATGCATTTGTGATGATATAGGTAACTTGAAAAAGTGTCAGATAAGTACAAAATTAAAGACCTGAGACTAATACATAATAAAAAATGCATTGTGCTAAGACTAAAACATGATAGTGTCATGGTGTTTAAATAACTATTTTGCTTGATTTCCCAATCACCATAGTTAGTTGTGGCACCTTGCATTATGTAAACCTACAATTCCGGTTAGAGAGTGCCTCAACATAAATAACTTTCCTCATATAAATTTCAATTCTGAAAAGGAGGGAAACTCCAAATGATAAAGAAATGAAAGCTTATGCTTAACTCACCAGTTATGCCAGAAACATCAACCATTGCCTTGGTGCTTTTAAAATGTACTCTGAAGCATTTAGTGGGAGAGTGTGAAGTAAATTATACATGTCAGTCCCAATGACCTCTCTAATATGGGGACATATACGCATTAATATATGAAATAAATTCTAAAAGCATGGATACTACATTATGAAAAACTAGCTTTTAAAGTTGATATGCCAATAAAAAGTATAAAATCTATGTAGTTAAATATCCCTTTTCAACTTGCAGTTTCTACTATAGTTGTCATTATGATTATGGAAGAATGTGAGAACTCCACAAACCTATGGAGGTGTTGGCATATTCAAGAGCAACAAATAAAACGCCATCTCTTATCTAGATCAAGTGAAAGGTGGCAAGCATCAATCAACTATAGACATTTGGAAGCAAGACCTACGTGCCTCAAACTCAGCCCTGGAAAATGCAGGGGAAGCATTACAAATTTAGGTAGAAAACAAAAGCTTATTAAACATCTGAGCTGAATGCAAAACATCCTTTAAACTTAATATGGGTATTTTTAATTGAAATTATCTAGCAACACCAAATTGCTTACATCTACCAAAATTAAAGACTAAAGAACATAAAATGTAAAAACTCATCTAGAGTAGCCTGAAAAAGTACCTTCTACTATAGATTAAACTTAGTTTCAACATTTTGATTTTTCACAAACTCTCTCAGTTAACTCATCTTCAAAACCTGTAAGCTTATAAAACATTTTAGTAAATGAAGAATTATATAATTATTTTCATTGAAATGGTCCCATAAGCAATAAGCTAATTCAGACAGAGCCAAAATTACTTTTGGTAGAAGTTAGAACATTAGTTTAAAGGATCTAACTGCAATAGTTAGGGAACTACATACATATTACAGATTTGGTGTCAGAAATGTGCTTTGAGTAACTAATCAAATCCCAAAATGCGTTTTGCTTGACCTACTTAGGACATGCAATATGTAAAATGCATTATTAGAAGAAATCAATCATGCCTAACCTAAGTTATGAAACCATTCATCCCAAATAATAATTTGTCAAATTAATAATTTATGATATACATGTTGATGGGATTTACCTTTGCATAAATGGCCAGGTAAGGCCACGTATCAAACCTTGAGATCCATTTACAGAGAATTCCTTTTTCGGATCTGAATGCAACGTGTAAACTATGTGTTCATCAGTGTCCCTGACCCTTTCTAATCGTAGCCGGTGGTTGCATGTTGTGCCCTTCACATTAAGTATTAACCATGTAACCTTCAAAGAAATAGAAAAGTTTTAATTTGAACTCAAAAAACTTAATTTGAAATTAACTTTATGAAGCATGTAACTAAATAAAGCAAATCTCAACGATTGAGCAATCTACAAATCA
The DNA here is from genome assembly GCA_018208015.1 of Medicago ruthenica. Classification (NCBI taxonomy): domain Eukaryota; kingdom Viridiplantae; phylum Streptophyta; class Magnoliopsida; order Fabales; family Fabaceae; genus Medicago; species Medicago ruthenica. Next base: position 105,436,179 of record CM031372.1, on the reverse strand, counting down.
ATAAATTTGGTACAAATTTTCTCTCATGTGAGAAAATACGTTTACAAAAGGAAAACCATTGCTTACTGATATCTAATTCTATAGTCCAATCTAGCTTATCTGAGCTTATATACTGACATAAGTTTTATAAGACTTTTTAAGAGAACTTTTGAAAACAGCTTATGACACTTTTCATAAGCTTTTTTCAGCTTATTTTCATAAGTTCTCCAAGATAAACTTTGAAAATAGTTTATAGCACATACAAAATCAATTTAACTTTATTTTCTTATTTGCTATAAAAATAGCATAAGTAAGCTTATAGCATTAAGCGCTTATCATGAGAAGTGCTTGTGGTATAAGCTCCAAATAAGCTATTTATCTAAATAGACCGCAACTTAATAGTTCTATAAAGTTTGATGCAGCATAACAACATCTCACACATGCTTCAAAGCCAATTTCAACATTGAATAACACCAAGACAAATTTCTAGGTTGCAAAGGAATGAATTGAACTAGAAGCAAAAGTGATAATTCATGGATTTCAGTGAATATTTTATTTACACAAATATATTTTCACTGCAATTCAAATAAATTGATTCTAATTCAAATCATTTTGACTACAAGCACATAGAAGATCAAATTGAAGTAATAGTGAGTGAAAGTACAAAAACTAGGGTTCTTACCAAAAACACATGATGGAAAATCGATTGCATTGGAGAGAGAATAAATCGCGTGAATCCACTATTCAAACCGAGATCGCAAATTCAAAGTTCCGTCAATGGAGAATGAAGTATAATATGCTGATAAATTCGTCGGATTGAGCATCAACATGAATTTTGAAGCTCTGGCCATGGCGGTGTAGAACGACGAAGGCAGTGGAGATCGGTGCAAGCGACGATGCAGATCGGAGAGACAGTGTTTATCAGAGCAATCAACGGCGACGATGCGTGGATTCGCGATAATAAGAGAGAGATAGAGAGGTGTTGTGTGTTTTTGGAGAGAGAGAGAGAGAGAATGTATTATTTTTTGTGTTATTTACTTTTTTTTTAACTAAAGGGGATCTTCGACAGGAATAAGTTTAAATATAAAAAATATCAAACTAAAACCAAATTGAATGAAACGGTAGCTAATTTTGTTGATATTTACTAGTTACTACCATGACATTTTGTAGCACTGTTATGGTAGCAAATCCTAGATTTTCTTGTAGTGTTTTAGGGGTTGTTTTAAAAGGTAATTGAAAATTCATGTAATTGCATAAAAGTTTATTCAAAATCAAAAAATAAAATTGGAGAATCTTTAAATTAGGAGACAATAATAGACAATTGATAAAAAAAAATTAGAGGAAATTTATTATTTTTTTTTTGTAAATACATACCTTTCGTTTTTTAAATTTATATTTTTTTTTATGCATAGAAGAATCCTAGATTTGAAAATCCCAATCCCCAGTCCTAATCCTAATTTTGCTAATTTATTGAAAATTAAAAAAGAGAAACCTAGCTGAAAAGAAATAAAAAGGATTGAAAACTATGGTTAAGAGAGAGGAGTCCGAGAGTGCTATCACATGGGGATGGGAATAGGTCAGGCCGGTCTACAGGGGCCTACGACAGGGCAGGTCAGGCCAGACTTTTTTCTTAAATAGAGAAGACCTAGGCTTTTTTAGAAGCATATTTAGCTTAAAAGGCCAGATCACAGACCATTCAAAAAGTCTCTTAAGCCTATTAGGCCGGCCTACTTAAGTAAATATGATTAATATTATTTATTATTATAATATATTTTGTAGTTTGAATTAAAATATAAATTCGTTATTAATTTAAGTTTATTAGTATACATTAATTTTTCGCATATACAAATGTATTATTATAAACTAGAATTGAAATATAATGCAATATATAGTTAAATTCCCTAAAAAATCATGTTGATTACTAAAAGAGAGTTTAATCTAATTGATCTATTAGTTCGCTAGTCTATTTAAACTTAGATCATATTGCTTACTTAAAGATGTTCATATGATATAGGCTTTTAAATAGGCTAGCAGGCCTTATCAGGCTTTCAGAAGGCCAGGCTCAGGCCTTAAAAGGAAGTTTGTGACAGGTCGCAGGACAGACTTAGGCCTTAAAAAATTTGGCAGGTCAGGCTTAGGCCTTGCAAAGCCTAACTCGGCCTAGCCTATTCCCACCCCTATCACAACAATGGTAAACGGCCAAAAATGAGCTTCTTGTACACACCAAAGGAAAAGGTGCAAGGGAGGATGTATCCTAGCTCCTCATTATCCAATGAGCAAGAGTCGAGAGAATATGAAGTTGTTCACAAAGACTATATTTGATTGTGTTGATGTTGGTGCTAGTTTTTGCAACCTTCACAAAGTCCGGCAAATATTGAGGATGTAAATTCTTGAACGATTATCTACGGTGTAATAGGCAATCACACAGTTTGAATTGAGTTTGAAATTCTGGCCAGGCAATAAGAGACTAACAGGTTCTGAACCAACCAGGTTCTGAACAAAACGCAGGGCACAATAAATTGCTTAAAACAGAGCACACACAAACACAACACAAGCAGCAAAATAAAGTGCAGGAAAGTAAAAAGGCACACAAGGTTTGTTAACCCAGTTCAGAGTAAACACCTCCTACTCTGGGGGATACCAATCCAGGAAGGAAATCCACTATAGGATTTAACCCTTAAGACTCAAGACACTGACTCCCAGTTCCCAGCCTAAGCAATTAAACTCCTCCTAGTCAGACTTCTACCCAACTCTTGAGTATTAGAAAACCTCTAACTTCCTATTCAAGTAACTAAACCCAGTCACTTGAACAACCCTTAACAATACCCTGTTTTTGAACAAACTTCAATAACAAACCTCCATTCGTACCTACAGGCTTAGAATGAAGTTACAACTCAATCAAACACCTAAACCAACTCTAACAGAGTGGTGCACAACAAAGCTAAAAAGCTTAAAATAACAAAGACTCAATTCTCTGATTTTTAACTCTCTAAATCGTAAGTCTTGAAAGCATCAGCACTCCTCCTTATATAGTCTTCAGTCTTGCAGCATAAATAACAAACTAATCTTCTGAATTGATTTGTTACTGAAATAAGAATGATCCAATAAAGTAACAAATAAAATTGCATTCAATCTTTGAAAGATTATAACAGGAAAATACGAATTTCATATCTTTGAACCAAATCTTCAATAAAATCTTCTCCAAATAAATCAGCATTCTAGAAGCAATACGCGTGAATAATTCCTTGATCAATCTTGCAAAGATTCGCGCCAAAACAATTCTGAAAACCCAGCTTCTGATGAGGTCAACAAAAGTCAACGCTGGACTTCAGAACCTGAATCAGCTTCTGAAGTGCTACAGTGCTTCTGATGAGCATTCAGCTTCTGATGTAAGATACAGCTTCTGAACAGCTTTAAATGAGAAAACTTGTAACTGAAGAAATGTTCTAAATAAGGAGATGCTTCTAAACAACACTTTGGTTTTGCCAAAATATGCAGCCAACATCAAAATACTCAACAGAGTTGTTTTTATTTTGGAGACAGCGCGGTTGATAGTACCTTGCACAGTTTTGGATAGTGCTACGAAACGTCTTAAAAAGAGCGTCCTGATCGTGACTCAACCCAATAATATCTTCGGTGGTAAATTCTAGTAAATTCTAATTTTAAAAGGTACGTTTAATAAATCGAAAACCAACAGGAACTAATTAATATGATGGTGGATCAACATTATGATCATAATATTATTAACAATCAACGGTTATCAACAGTTGAGAATGCAAGGAGAAGGTCAGCATCCTATGTATGATCCTTTGGACACTGTATGACTCTTCCTCGTTGCGTTTGTCTCTCATATTGAAATTGTTATCTGTGCATCATTGTCTATTTTATTTTTGCATTTTTTGCAAATATTAGTGATCATATTTGCTAACAATATTAACATTGTCCGTTTTAAAAACAATGTGTTCAGTCTAACTATTGATTTTTTTTTCTTCTACTCATTATTGGTCCAAAGTAATATGTACTATGATTGTTTTAAAAGATTTTGATCATGATGAACAATAAAAGAACATAACATTCGTGTGTGTTGAGATGATGGCATGTGTGTTGTCTTGGTTAGTGGTGCGCTATAAACATGGAGCAAGAGTAAAATGTCTAATTGTCAAGTACTCTTTGATTCTATTACCCCCACGACATTTTGTAGACCTCAGTAGACTTGAGAAGTGTTGGAACATTGGTTTGAAGTTGGAAGGAAATTGGAAGATTAAACACCAAGTAATAAGACTTTGAACTAGTGTGATGTGAATTGAAAAAATAGAGAGTGGGGGTCCCACATAAAATAGAACACACACATTAGTAGTGTTTAAATTGAGGTATTTAATTTTAAATACTTTATATTGATAAAAATAATAGTAATTATTATTTTTATTCATAAATATCACTTCCCATAATTTTAGTTTATGTTGGTTGTGATAAGGTTTAAGAATCCAACTGAATTTCCTATTTTTCCTTCATTCATATCCAATGAGTTTGTTTCCTCCACTTTTGTGGATTTGTTTCCTTTTGATCTTATCCACAAGTATTGTTGAACTGATTAGTGGTTAAGTTTCCTTTTAATCTTATCCATTAGAGTAACTGCTGCCGCAATTTTAGCTAAAACAATTACAAAATCTCTATATAAATAGAGGACTCCACTCAGTTCAAAAATCACACCAAAGAGTTCTATTGAGTTGTCGAGAACTCTTTCTCTCTTCTCCCTCCAGCTTGTGTTAACGAGCTATTCTTCTCCTCATCTTCTTTTTCTGTCCCTTCGGAATTAAGAGTGTTCTTACGACCTTAGTCCCTATTCGGTATAATGTCCCTTCGGAATTAAGAAAGGTCTTAAGAACATAGTCCTTTTGAAATAATAATGTCCCGTTGGAATTAAGAATGATCTTAACGGTATATAAAAATATTCTTTCGATATTTTTCTATTTTTGGAGAAGTTAAAAAGTTAGAACGTGGTATCACCGTATTTGAGTGGTCTTAGTATCATATTGATATTTTGGAGAGCTTAAAGGTTTAGAATGGTGATAACACCATATTTGAGTGGTCTTAGCACCATAATAGAGTGGTCACAGTACCATATTAGAAAGTGGTTTCAGTATTAAAGAGTGGTCTTAGTACCATATTGGAGGTGTAAATCTCGAACGGTTTTCTACAGTGCAGTAGTTAACCGCACAGTTGTAACTGGGCTTGTTTTATCCTAGAGGGGGTGTGGTTGATAGTTTGCCTTGCACAATTTTGGGCAGTGCCGCGAAACGTCTTAAAGAGAGCGACCTGGTCGTGACTCAACCTAGTAACAACTTCGGTAGATAGTCCCTTTCAAAATAGAATTTGGAAATTCAAATACAACAGTTTGGAAATCCAAAAACAACAAGAAGTATTCAACAAACTCATATTAGATTGTGTTTGCACTCACCTAACCTTCAATCAGCTTAGGAAACTTCGCGTGACCCTAGGATCATCTGTCAGCCAATTTTTTTACTGACAAGTTATTATCATTTATTTATTATTTTTAGGTGTAAACACATGTACACATGACTCTAAAAAATTGTAATTTCATTTGTTGCTTTTAACACCCAAGTGCACAACAATTATGTGACCATGAATCAGCCCTAGCAGGTAGCAAAATCATATTGTATCTTTCGACACATAAGTTTGGTATTTGTTATGCCACTATATGTGTGTCTCTAAAGAAAATAAACCATCACAACACATCACACATATAAACACCAAATATCTGACATAAATATAAAAAATGCAAAGCTACCTTCATGAATTAGAAATACTTCACTAGACTTGAGAATATTCGACAATCTCATATTAGAGTGTGTTTGCACTCACCTAACCATCAATTGACTTAGAAAACTTTGTGTGACCCTAAGATCGTCTGTCAGTATGATGTTTTTATTAGATTACTTTTTAACGTAATAAAAACTATCATCTTCAAACAAAAATTTTTCACATTTTAAAATTCAAATTTTATATACTTATTACTTAGGGCCTAAATTGTAGGTTTTCCCTTAAACCACCAAAGTCTCATAAACGAGTTTGGTCGTATGGAAAGGAATTGTTACCATTGTAATTTTGCAATAAAATTTGCAGCTTTTGTAATTTGAAGGGACGTTGTAGCTCATGATTCATACTGATTTGGTTGCCAAGAGGTGTCAAAGATGACGCTCTTTCAATGTGATGCGATGAAAAAAATAAAGCATAAACGGTTAAGAGCAACGAAGGACAAAGGATCGCCAATTTCTCCAAGTGAATTATGCCTATAAATATTATACATGTTGAATGTCTCGATTGTCATTATTCATTTAAATTTGGCTAAAATATGTTTTTAGTCCCTGTAAATATGGCTCATTTTGCTTTTGGTCCTCGGTAAAAAAAAAATTTTAAAAACACCCTTGCAAAATTTTCTGTCTTTTAAAAAAGTCCCTAGCCCCACTTCAGTAATGATTTCGCATGGTTTTCGCCACGTGGCAGTTGCTGACTGTGCAACTTTTGCCACGTGGCGATGACATGGCATGCCACATAATTAAAAACTAAAAAAACAATTTAAAAATTCTTTTCGAAATTAAAAATTAAAAATCAGAAAAATATATTTAAAAATTTTTAAAACTGAAAATAAATTTCCAAAAATTTCAGATTATTTAATTTTCAAAAATTAAAATTATATCATTTGATAATTTTGGAAAAAATCCTAAAAAGTAAAAAAAAACAATTAAAAATCCTTAAAATAATTTTTTAAAAATTAAAAATCTGAAAATAATTTTCAAAATCATAATTTTTTCGAAAAAAAAATCTAAATAAATTATCTAAAATTAAAATTAAAAATTTTGAAAAAAAAATCTGAAAATGAAATATTCGAAAATTTCCGAAAATTATTAATTTTCAGATTATATAATTTTTTTCAAAAATTAATTTTCATATTTTAATTTTCAAATATTTATATTCAGATTTTAAAAAATTATATAATTTTCAATTTTTTTTAAATTTAAAAAATTTAGTTTGTTTTAAAGTATATATAATCGGAAAATTTTTTGAACTTTTTTTTCTTATTTTTTTATTTTTTTTTAATTTTATTTTCATGTTTTTTAATTTTTAAAATTAATTTTCAGAATTTTAATTTTTTTAAAAAATTTCATATTATGTGGCATGCCACGTCATCGCCACGTGGCAAAAGTTGCACAGTCAGCAACTGCCACGTGGCAGAAACCATGCCATCTCAACTCTTAAGTGGGGCCAGGAACTTTTTTAAAAGACAGAAAATTTTGCAAGGGTGTTTTTAAAAAAAAAAAATTACCAAGGACCAAAAGCAAAACGAGCCCTATTTGCAGGGACTAAAAGCATATTTTAGCCTTTAAATTTTTATATTTGCAGAGAGGTTATTATTATTTTGTTTTATTTAGAAAATTATAATTATTTTTTTGACAAAAAATTATTATAATTACTCCCTCTGTCACAAAATATATGACGTTTAAATCATTTTATACAAATTAAGAAGTCTAATTAATGTTGTATGAAAAAGAAATTATAAGTCATTTTACAAAATTATCCTTCATTAATGGTATACGAAAGATAAATTAAAGAATTAAAAAAAATGGGTATAGAGTAATGAATGGTTGAAGGTATAACATCTGTCATTAAAGCACAAGTCAATTGGTAGCTGCGGTGACAATATTAGGCAGAGACCGGGGTTTGAATCACAGACTCTCCATTTCTCCACATTTAAATGTGTGAGCCTCAGTCACTAGGCTACTTGACCAATAAAAAGTATAATAGGTATATTTGTATTAGTTTCATGGATCATAAAAC